>OX419688.1:14268518-15468518 GCA_948474745.1 Oligia latruncula
TTGTGTTAACTATCATGAATTACTTACCTATTATTATATGGATCGCTAAGGTCAAGGCATACCTAAAGAAAAAGGATGATTTTATTTTATGTATCTACTTACTTACTTCCTACATAATATGCTTCACAGCAATGATATTATAAGTGCTTTACACTTATAATATCATTGCTTCACAGTCTGATCGCAGTCTTAATCTGTCAAAAATACATTTAATTTTCTTACATTTTTGACATTCGTTTGTCGCCGATCTCGGCGATTTTGAACTACGAGAATTGGCCTTCAACGGATTACCATAATCCATTTTTACCGACTTCAAAAAAAAGGAGGTTATCAATTTGATACGTATGTATGTAATATTATTGGAATTGCATTATATTCACATATGACAATCTATTAGGGCTTCCAAACAAATATACAAAATTTTGTAGACGTATGTATGTATGTTTGTCCACGCATATCTCCGGAACTATTAATCGGATCATGATGATTTTTTTTTATTGGCTTACATTTACTTCAACTTAGGGAGCAGTGCAAGTTTCATCAAGATCGATTCAGTAATTTTCAAGATATGGACTAATACGTGTAAGTGTGACGGCCTGGCTTATTGATACGAGCTACGGGTGTAGTGTCAAAGGGAAAACATCTCAAAACCTTGATCAAATTCTAGTGCAAAAACTAAAAATTACGAAATAAAAGTCGGTGTCTTGGGATCTGTATTCTAGTTTAAGTTTTATGCCACCGACTTTCTAAATTAAAGTTATTTCATAATTTTGAGTTATTTCTTTTTGAAGTCGGTTTAATTTTTTTAAATTATTTTTTTAGAGACTGCCGTCGTGATATTTGCAATGACAGTGTCATGCTTTAATATTCTCCTCACACCAAATGCGTCACGCACCGAGGCTGACTTTAAAAAAACAAAATTATCAAAATGACGAAGAGAACTTGTTAATATAGGTACCTACTTACATTCATTTTTGTATTGTTTTATTTACCAAAACTACTGTTAATTAAGAAGAGGTTTGCAAGCGTTACTCAGACTGGCTGGTATGGAAGATGACGGATGTTTGAATATTTTGTTAGGAACATGATGTGTGTCTTTTCTATTCATTACTTCTGTATTGGTGTCTAAAATAAAAACAAAATAAATTGTATGTGGCCCTGCTGGGGAAACTCTCTCCAGATCGGCCACCTATAAACCCTTATAACTTTTGAACCAGTGACCGACAAATTCTGATATTTGGCGACAAAATTCGACTAATTAGCGACAAATTTTTTGTGCTATCAAAATTAAAATCCCTGATGGTGGCTCTGCCAGAGTCAGTGACACTGATTATTTTACTCTTGGTTTTTCACCAACTACAGATAGGTAAACAAAAAATAATTTAAAAAAATTAAACCGACTTCAAAAAGAAATAACTAAAAATTATGAAATAACTTTAATTTCGGAAGTCGGTGTCTTGGGATCTGTATTCTAGTTTAAGTTTTATGCCACCGACTTCCGAAATTAAAGTTATTTCATAATTTTGAGTTATTTCTTTTTGAAGTCGGTTTAATTTTTTTAAATTATTTTTATTTCATAATTTTTAGTTTTTGCACTAGAATTTGACCAAGGTTTTGAGATGTTTTCCCTTTGACACTACACCCGTAGCTCGTATCAATAAGCCAGGCCGTCACACTTACACGTATTAGTCCATATCTTGAAAATTACTGAATCGATCTTGATGAAACTTGCACTGTTCCCTAAGTTGAAGTAAATGTAAGCCAATAAAAAAAAATCGTCACGATCCGATCAATAGTTCCGGAGATATGCGTGGACAAACATACATACATACATACATACATACATACGTCTACAAAATTTTGTATATTTGTTTGGAAGCCCTAATAGATTGTCATATGTGAATATAATGCAATTCCAATAATATTACATACATACGTATCGAATTGATAACCTCCTTTTTTTTAAGTCGGTAAAAACAGCTTTAAATCAGTGCTATTTGAATGTCTGGGCTAGGCAAGTAGTTAAACCTTATCGATCCAAGTCATTGACCTAGCTGTTTAATTTAATGGCTGAATATCATTGCACTCGCACAGGAAGGGTTCCGTACTACAAGGCATATAACGCCGAAAAAAACGTTTCTTGTATACCCCTTTAAATTTTAACATTACTTATTTTATTATTTGTTGTTAAAGCGGCAACAGAAGTATATCATCTGTGAAAATTTCAATTATCTAGCTATCACGGTTCATGAGATACAGCCTGGTGACAGACGGACAGTGGAGTCTTAGTAATAGGATCCCGTTTTTACCCTTGGCGCACGGAACCCTAAATAGCTAGGCTGGCGAATTGAGCTGGTTGGCTGCGTCATTTATATAAGAGGGAATATACCACGGAATAGATAAATAATCTCTTCCGTGGAATATACCTACATGGGCTACATGTTTCCCTTAGGATTCAAGCTCTTATCTTGGGTAAACTCTCGAATTCGTTATGATTTCGTCTTTTATCTTTGACTTATTTTTACCGGGGTTTCCCTAGTTAACAACATTATGATATAACAACTTTTATTATGCTCTTATCTTGGGTAAATACCCAAAATCATTATTTACCTACTCTTGTATTGTAAATATTTTTAGGTGCAAATTTTTTATTTAGTATATATTATTTATACTTAAGCCCCAAAGCTAATTAATAGCAAGCTAATCAATGGCCCTTGTTTTTAACGAAAGGTGACAGTAACGGAAGCCTAAACTGAATTAACCTCTCAAACGTCGAATGTACACCATGTGTACATTCGACGGTTTTTGACCAAAATTCAATGACCATTCGTACATTAGGTCACTGTAGGTACTGAGCTATTGTGTCTGCTAATTGGCTCGTGTATTTTAAATCATCAATCATCTCTTTGTGCACATCAATCACAAGATTTAGCAAAACAACCACAGGAAAAATAACGAACAGCTGCCAACCGTCAACTTCGCAAAATATCCACGGACAAAATAACTTAATAAATCTTAGTGTTTATTTGTATTATATTTATATAAGAGGAAAATACGACGGATTCACGATATTTTCTTAACACAAACACAAAATTTGGAATTAAAAACTAAATAAAACCACAATTATATTAAAAATATATTTTATTTACATTAGTACCTACAACTTTTCAAATATTCTATAGGAAATTCATAAGAAAAATATTCCGTCATTTTTTAAAACGGATATTTATGTAGGTAGGTACTGTTTGGATTTTTACAATAGAGCACTTATATCTATACCTACCATATTTGTTTTGATAAATTATTTTTGGAAACATCAGCTGTAAATTAAAATATTAATTAAACTTTTTTCACAACTCAGTAAATGCGTCACGCATTAACTCAATAAAACTATTGAACTTACATTGTCATGTCACATGTGGCAGTGGTGGCTTGAATCTCAATATCGCTAAATTACCTATATTTACGCACTAAATGATTTTTTTTCAAATACGAGTAGATTAGAAAATTTCCAATTCCAATTTATTAAACAACCCATTGGCCATTTGCGAAATTTTGTAACTCATATTTTTTTTAAACTTTGAAAAGTTGAAAAGTTCGTAACTCAGGTTTTAGTCGTCTAAAATGAACGTCTACAGGGTGTTTAGAATAGGAAATTAACTGTCAATGCTGATAAAAAATTAACTATTAACATAAACATGGTTACAAAAACAATCCCAAAATTCATGTCAATTAACTCCGACATTTTGATTACGGGACCAACAAATTCATGCAAATTATTTTTTCTATTCACAAATGATAAAAACAAAAACATAACAACGATATACCTATACAACAGAAAATCACTTTAAAATCATTTTTAATGCTTATTGTCTTTGTAACGCCTGCAGTGAGTGGTAATCTTCGTTTTACTTAGCCAAGGTTGTTCCCAAATTTCAGCATCACATGTTTTAAACGGCTGATCTTCATCCAACTTACATGCTGAAGTGTAGCTGCTCTTTTGACAATGACTCTCGCCGACTTTCAATTGAAGACGATACAAGGATCCAGAAACAATTTGCATCGTCGCCTTTTCAACTACAACCAAAATAAGCGCTCTCTCACCCTGGTGTTGCATTCTTATTTTATTTATGGCTGCTGCAGCAACTCTCTTCACTCCTTGATCTTCAACGGAGATCTCGCTTCTTCCTCCAACAAAGCTTCTAACGACTGGAGATGCAAAGGTTATTGATAATTTTGCAATGAAAACCACCACTAAAATCAGTAGCAACTTATTGTAACAGGCCATCTTGATGATGAGTTTCAATTATAAAATTAACACACACAGTTTTTTTATCAACTTCGGTCAACGATGTAGGTAATGCCTATTTACAATGGAAGTTAAAACTCTTATGAATTTTAATATAGAGGGGGCCGGTACTTATAGGTAGGTATATACCTACCTATACGAATGACTAACGTATCGAGTGATTGCTCGGGAAGTACCGTGATCATAAACAATGACGAAATATCTAATATACATACCTAATTATAATAAAATCGGAGTGTAGTGAAAACTGTACATTGAATTTTTTTTTGAAGCCTTTGAACGATTCTAATGCCGAAAATATATATATTTTTAATTTTTGTTTTATTTATTTAACACATGAAATGTTTCCTTTGCCATTACAGTTCTCATCAATATAAATGAATTAATTCCAAACACAAGGTAGCTACTGTAAACTGTTGAGGAGTTCCCTTATGCCCTTCGTCTTCATCATCAGACCCCTAATGACAGCCACAACCATGTAGGTGTAAAGTTCACATCAATACAAATTAATCAAGCTCAAACACAAGGTAACTGCTGTAAGTCGTTCGGAGTCCCCTCGACTGTCTTTCGGCTCCATCATCAGATCGACTCCAGGCCTTCATTAAATTGTAGTGGTTTAAAATACCTAATGAAAAAATTAACAAACGCACTAGTCGCTCCTACGATTTTCGAATGTTCCCCTCGATTTCACTGGGATGCCATCATCAGATTCTGGTTTCCTTATCATGGGACCACCCTTGGCATATCTCCTTTCCAACAAAAAAATAATTATAAAAATCGGTTCATAAACGACGAAGTTATCCGCGAACACACATAAAAAAAAAAAAATATACGGTGGAATTGAGAAACCTCCTCCTTTTTAGAAGTCGGTTAAAAAAATCAAATTAATGTTTTTTTTGGGAGTTTAAGGACCGCTGTAATCCCTTGTTAGGTACTTGAAGTATGAGTTGAGAAAATATGTTTTATCTAGTTTAGATATTGATACCCATTACGTCTGTGTTTCGCTGACTAATTAATTTGACCCCGAATAAAGGGACTCTGAGCCCAAGCCGATTTACCATTCGTGTGCTTACAAAAAAAAACTATTAAACTCAAAAATCCAACCACTCGCCATCATCCCCCCTACAACCCTATAAAATACGACTAAGTTCCACATTTAACTCGTCTGCCTTCAAAGCAAGAGTGAATTTCTGGGCACGCTTGTTCCATCATAGATCTCTGCATCCATCAGTTTCCTTCAGGGGTGATCGAGGTCAAGAGCAGGATCATTCGGCGATAAAAAAAAGATTACCACGGTAAATCATTTCATCGAACAAATTACAATTTATCGTGTTTTGAAATGTATCTATGATATAATATATTTGACTATTTTAAATTGATTCTGAAACTGGCAATTTCGCATAACCCTCGTTATATATACCCCAAAATGGAGATGCGTAGGAGCGGTGTAAAAAGCAGCAGCTGTAGCCCTGCGTAGCAGCAGCGTAGGTGTGTGTAGCAGAGGCGTAGAACGGCGTAGCAGCAGCGTAGGCCCTTCCTAATAGCATTGTTGGCCCTGCGTAGCAGCAGTGTAGACCATGCGTAGCAGCGCTTAGAACGGCGTAGCAGCAGCGTAGACCCTTCTTAATAACAGTGTTGGCCCTGCGTAGCAGCAGTGTAGACCATGCGTAGCAGCGCTTAGAACGGCGTAGCAGCAGCGTAGGCCCTTCGTAATAAGTGTTGGCCCTGCGTAGCAGCAGTGTAGACCATGCGTAGCAGCGCTTAGAACGGCGTAGCAGCGCTTAGAACGGCGTAGCAGCAGCGTAGACCCTTCGTAGCAGCAGATTAGGCCAAGTGGAGCAGCAGCGTGCAGCGGCAGCGTCGGAACTGTGAAGCAGCAGCGTGGATATGTATTCTAGTCCATGTACAGGAAAACAAAGCCGGAGTTTTCAGTCAACTGAAATTACTGTCGTTTTTACGGTAGGAATATACTAAAACTGAGTAGCCAATTAGCCATGACATCGGTGAATTAGCCATATGACATTCGAAATCAAGCAGTAAACCCATCTAAAATACCTCGGCCTCGTTATTCATTTACGGTCTGAATCCCAATGCCACTTTTAAAGCATGTATATATGTAATGTAATCTAGACTTTTGTGATCTGCAGAATCACTAGGTATGTAGTATTACCTACATACTACCCCTAAGCACGGAATCGCCGCGCAGGAAGCAGCCGCCGCCGCCGCCGCCGCCGCCGCGCCGAGTCGCATCCGTGCTTTGCACTAGGCTACATTACAACTACCTAATACCGCAGACACAATAAATAGTATGTATCTGTCGCAGCCATTAGCGTTCCGCCTATTAACTAAATGGCTCAGTTTAAATAACGGCCTGAATTATATTCAGCCATTCAATCAAACAGCTAGGTTAATGACTTGTATCGTTAACATTTAAATTGGCGGGTGATTGATTGGTGATTGATTTAAAGCGGCAGTTTTGTATTGTAGTTATTTTCAGTGGTTTATTTTCACCCTATTATAAAAGTAAATTACCTAAGCATCAGCCAGCCAGTTCATTAAATGTTATAATAGACGTATTGGCTGAATATCATTCACATTTGCATATCTAGGGCTTTCTTCCAGGGGGGGCCTGGCCCCTAACCTTTCTAACCTAACCTAACGCCTATGAATTCATTCGGCCAGCAGTTGAATGGCGCTGTTTAATAAAAAGGCTAGGCAGTTAACTGAAATGCGAATTAAGCTAGTTGGCGGCGACACATACACTGGTCAATTATTTTTGGAAGATTTGTAGAACTATGTTACTTCAAGGAAAGCCAGAGCCCGCGCAATCTGCATCCAGGCTAAACTAGTTATAGGTACTCTAAGCACTGCAATACGAAAAACACTGACCTTTATTAAACAATTTGTTTAACTAAAAGTCAGTCTCAATCACAGAGTATACTGTATACTAATTATACTGAAAGTCTCAATGATGAAAAAGCATTCGGTATTCGTTGACTTGTAGGCTTTCAGTCTTTCAAAAAGTACTCTGTGTTGTAGGCACTGACTTCTCTTGTATTATAGAGGTCAGTAGTTGTAGGATTTGTTTTTAAAAACAAAAGTCGACCGAAAAGCAAAGGTAACTAGCCTATGGCATTAAGTCCGCCTCTCTATATTTGTGTGGTTGCAGTATTAAATAAATAAAGCTGAACAAAAATTGAGTCATGTAAAATAGCGACGAAAGCACAACAAAGCACCAAAACCGCAGTAATGAGTTATATGGCCATTCTTTGAACTAATTACGCCATTTCAATGCAATGCATGTTTATTTGTATAGTTGCAATCCATCCGTTTCCTTATAAAAAAAAACCTACTTCCAAAAAAAACACTATAAACTGAAAAATAACTTTAATTTCGGAAGTCGGTGTCTTAGGGATCAGTATTTTAGTTTTTGCCACCGACTTCTGAAATTAAAGTTATTTTTCAGTTTGTAATGTTTTTTTTGGAAGTAAGTTTTTTTTTGTTAAAAAGTTTTTATTTCTCGCTTTTTAGTGGGTCTATTTATAATTTATCTAAGTTACAATAGCCTAATGTCAACTTGCCCATCGAATCGCCTTTTTATAAAATTTTCCTTTTCTCGATGCAGGGACGTTAATTGTTGAGGAGTTCTCCTTTTATTCGTTTTTAGATTAGATGCTGATAATCCTGACTGCAGCATCAGGCCAGACTTATGTCAACATTGCATTGAACTTAAATTTAGTCCTGTTTAAAATGAGCCCAAACACGACTACGGTGCTGTAATTTCAAGGTTTGAACTTTTTCTGATGCTCCTGGCTTCAGCATCAGGTCTTCGGTGTTCCTCAGTAACAGTACGTTTATCCACACATCGAGCCCTTTTCAATGAGCCTAAACACGATATATCTGCTGTTAGTTGTCGAGGAGTTAGGTACTCTGCAGACTATTCTGACTGCAGCATCAGGTCATGACTTGATGATCATGAGACCAAATGTGGCAAATGTCCTATCAAACATCAAAACAATTTACTAAAACAGTCCTTGCCTGTTCGAGAAACTTCTTACTGTTAAGGAGTTGTACCTTCCATCATCAGCCCAGCTACCTGAGATGGTGACAACCATACACAAATACACAAGATACTTCATAAAATATGCGAAAAACAATAAGTGAGCCTATAAAATTTGAGGGTTGCCCTCGATTTCTCTAAGATTCCACCATCAGATCTTAACTTGGTGACAATGGGACCACCTCAGAACTATCTACTTTCGAACAAAAAAAGAATTTTGAAAATCCGTCGACAATTGGCGGAGTATTCGATGAACAAACATACAAAAAAAAAAAAAAAAAAACATACAAACACCCGAACATAGTACCTCCTCCTTTTTGTGAAGTCGGTAAAAAGGTGGTGGTGGTGGCGCACATAGAACACTAATACCATACTTTAGGGTATATATGTTCTGTGTACCATACCTAATACCCTAGGCGGGGTGGCGCTGCCCCGGTGGAAACATAGTGATGGGCATCTTGGGTACTTAGCCATTAATTTTATGAGTAGTTTTAACACACCCACACTAAATACAATTCCAAAAATATTCAAATATCTTTTAATGTAATAATAAAACAGTTCCAGAATAAATAAAGTTGTTTTTGCTACAGGCTAGAAAATAATTTTTGACTGTGCCACACTGAACCTTCTTCGATTCTCTGTGATCAAGGTCATGTCACAATAAAGTCGTTCTAATTTGTGAACTGTTGTGAATATGTTTTGTCTCTTTTCTGTAACACAACAGCGCAGTAAAACAACCTCAAACACATAGTGCTGTCTTCTTCTATCCCGTATCTTTCTATTTGGAAAGTTAATATTTCGCTTCAAATTAAATGAAAGCTAATGGCTGCTGTACTCTAATCACGAAACAGCTGATATGCGTCTCTTAGTTTTACCTAAAAATTGGTGTTTTATTTAAAATTTTTCGTTTGAAATTGTTTAGATGAAACGTTATTCGTGTGACAACTTTGTGTGGTTATCAGGGTTGGTGTAGTTCTGTTTTAAAATCGATTTTTAAAGTGATCTGTTGTGAGTTTTCTACATTGCTGGCTTTTTCAGATGTCACTGACCATACAGCAAATAATTTTGGATGCTAAACGACTTGCGGGACGTCTCAAAGAGCGCGAGACTGAAGCTGATGCTTTGCTGACTGAGACTCAGACCGCTTACAGACAAATACATACGATGAAACAGGTAGGTTGTGGCAATGTGATACGAGTACCTACATATCTGTGACGCTCACTCTTGTCTATTGTCTGAATACCAAATTCATTAGGCCAAGATCCTACCAGGAATTTCTATCAGATTAAATAAACCATGCTCATGAGATCTATGCGTATTAATATGTATAGTTCCCTGACCTTGTAGTTTGTTTCGCTCGTGTTGTGTAAACAGTTGGCTTTCAATAATGTTATTAGCCAGCTTCATGCCTAGAAGTCATAAAATGCAAATGAAATACTGTTTAAAAAAATAATATATTTAACACTTTTATGAATGTACCTACCTACTTAGTAATTAAAAAAACGATAGCTACATAAAATAATAGATAATTAAATTATTGATTAAATGTTCATGAAAGCAAACAAATGTGTTAAAATAGGCTTAAACTTATTTCCTATGTTGATCAACAAATGTGACTAAACAACTGCCTATCAAGAAAACATCCTGCGCAAGTCATCTAAGGTGTCGTAAGTGAAAGGAGCCTCTAATACTGCTATAAAAAAGATGAGTTGGCACCTTGTCAGTTTATAGTGGTATGTTTAGTTTCTGTTTTAGCTAGTAACTTTTGCTCGCTGCTACATAGAACTCAGACAGTTACAGTTATTGCCAAAAGCATTAGGATATCATTAAAGTGGAATTATAGCTAAGTGTACATTTTCTATTTACCATGGAAACTGACCAGAATATAAGTAAAACATTCATGATAGTATGACCTCCTTTTCTGATGGGTTAATTATTACGCCCTACCCAAGTATAAGTTATAACTAACAGAAACTGAACTGATATTTCATTTACCTGAAAATAGGTACTTTGTCAATATACAATGTGCAACACTACACAACAGTGTCTTAAGACGAAAGTCTTTGACCAGTGCGTGTTGCCAGTGATGACTTATGGCACTGAAACGTGGTCGCTCACAATGGGCCTTATAAGAAGGCTAAAAGTCACCCAAAGGGCAATGGAGAGGGCTATGCTTGGAGTTTCCCTGCGTGATCGAATCAGGAATGAGGAGATCTGCAGGAGAATCAAGGTAACCGACATAGCCCGCAGAATTGCCAAACTTAAGTGGCAGTGGGCAGGGCACATTGCTTGCAGAACAGATGGCCGATGGGGCCGAAAGGTTCAAGGTGGACCGACGACCTTGTGAAGGCCGCAGGAACCCGTTGGATGCGAGAAACACAGAACCGGTTGAAGTGGAAGTGCTTGGGGGAGGCCTATGTCCAGCAGTGGACGTCTTTTGGCTGAAATGATGATGATGATGATGAACACTACCTACTGGAGTTCTATATTATTATATATTTTTTTACGAATTACAGTCTTTTATGAAGGAGTGACCTTGTGCTATGAGGATATTTCACTACAGGGCCAGGCGGTTCCGTAAATCATGCATCATACATTCATGAAATCATGGTGGTTCTGATGTTCTCAACAGAAACAATAAAATTCAAAAGCAACAAGTTTCATGCTAGTTTTCTTTATAGGAGTGCACCCATGAATAGTTGTTCTATAGAAAATAATTAACTGTCTAAAAAAATATGGTACAATACAATAATTAATTCTTCATCAAAAAGTATGCTATCATCATGAGGCTAATGAAATGTGAAGTCTGAAACAATACTTACACATTACAATTTTAACTTGTTATTTACCTGTTTGTTCAGTGGTAATTTCTAATAAATACCGATTATTTTAATGGTAGTTACATACTATTTCAGTATAAAGAAGAAGTTGATAATCTGAACGAGGCATCTCGCGAGCGTCCGCGAGGAGCTCTCATCGCGAGTATCGAGCGGGAGTCTCGTCTGATGAGAGACGTACAGCGCGAGAACGGTGAGCTGAGGGCGGCTTTGGAGGACCACAGACGAGCACTGGAACTCATCATGTCCAAGTACCGACAGCACACTGAAAAGAGAATATGGGAGTCGAGGATAGACTTCACAAATGCTATCAATGAGAAACAGCAAGAGGTATGCAAGGTTTAATTCATTTAGACCTTATTGACATAATGTAATGCCTATGTATGGGATCTAGCAATGTGATCTATCTTTTACCGCCCAATTTATTCACTTCAACCTCTATTCAGTTCAATAATCCTTTGTAAATCAGTATTTTATTGGCTTTTAATTACAGTTGATCAGGCAACAAGCAGAGAGAATTAATGAGATGACAAGCATCATGTACAAAGCTGTCACTTTGGATGAAAACGGTGATGCAAGGAAAGAAGAGGAAGTTTACCAAAGGCTCATTACAGAGAATAAGGTAATTTTTTATTTGTATATGAATGTTTGTTTGTTGTATGTTGATAAAAAGTAACCTATGTCCTTTCCCCAGGGTTCAAAGTATCCCCATTCCAAATCTCATCAAAATCGGTCCAGCCGTTTCGGTAGAACAAACAGTTGTTTTTTTTTTATAAGTAACCATTATATACTTTCATGTTATTATGCATTTAGTGAAAAGCTTTTATTTTCACATTTCAATTTTATTTATTTGGTTCTATGGGACTATTTTTATTTGTTTTAGGGCTAATTATTCAATCGTTGGATAACTTTTATCTGATGAACAAATATTTGTGACCTTAATTTTCTGTACAAAAACAGCTGTCAAACTGCAATTTTTATTCCTCAGATAAAAAATTTCGGAAGATTGAAAAATCGGCTTTAGTAATATTTTGATGTAAAATTATTCCAAGCAGTTATTTTAAGTTCTTGTTAATAATCATGTTGTCATAAAATTTCAGGGGTTGAGAGAGATGTTGGATCTATCACGGAGATACGGGTCGGATCGTCCGTGTGTGCCGCTAACGGAGGACAAGGACGTGCAGACGGACGGACCGCCGCTGACCGGAGCGTGACGGCCCGCGCCCGATCCCTGCCGCCTGTGAACCGGCGCCGGCAGCCCCAGAAACGCTGCCTCGCCGCGACACTCATAGGTAGACAACACACCTCCTGTCCGCACATTTGAAACCTTACAGCACGGACTCTTGTACTCGATAGTGTGTACATACTTAAGTAACTACGTAACTCATGTGTCCAAATCCTTCAAAAGTTTAGAATGCAGTACCAATGGATATTATGTGTAGAGGTTGACTTTAATATTATTTTGTCCGTGAGTTTGCATCTGCTACCTTATGCTAGTAGCATGCATTCAGATCCAGTGACAATGATCGTCTTTGATGGTATCCTACGTAACTGTCGGGCTTCTCGCCCTTCATTTAATTACAGTAATCTTAAAACGTGTTGTACGTTGGTTGGCTAACTGTAATACAGTTGTATAAATACGACTGTGACGCACTTGCTGTGATAAGACTAGCAGGATATCATCCACTTACAACTAGTACTTACTGTCCATGTTATGTGGTGCATCTGTAGTTGCAAATGTGATGTTGGATCTATGTCAGATGTGCAGGCAGGGTTGTAATAATTTGCTAACAACAGTCACCGTTCCAGTATACAACTTGTATTTTATTGTTACTCACATGTTTTGGATCTTAGGTCTTTTGACATTACGTACCTTTCAGATTCACATTTATTTAACAAATGTGGGTATTACAAATTAAATACAGCGAAAAACTACAATGTAGCAATTAAATGTTTGGTTTCTCCCTTGGTTGTATTTGATGTTAAATATTATAAATAGGAGTATATTTAAATGGCGTTTCCAGTTAGAGCTCATGTTATGTCTATATAATGATGAAATGTATCGTGTTCACACAATGTCTCTAGTAATAATGCCATTTTTGTGAAACCAAATCATTTAATATGGCAGAAACTGTGATCTTTAGTATTGCGCTGTTAAGTTGTAGATTGTTTCATTCATTGTGCTTAACGTCTAAAGACTCAACCACTTATTAGAATATTTGATGATAATAATTAAACATGTTGTCTTTGATTCATATAATATTAGGAAATTAATGATTATCTTCTTAATACCTATATAATAAATGCTTGCAACACCATGGCATGTATGGTTGGACTTACTTATGTTCTTTTTGATCACAACTTCAAGATATATATTTATACCAATACATAACTTATGATTTTATTGTAATACTCTATGTGTACCTACCAATATTATTATGTTTTAAATTCTAGTAAATGTACTTTGTTTAGGATGATATTAGATTTTTTGAGTTACATTTAGAATTAAAGCAACTGTAACTTTAATTTGTCATTGCAGTACTCTTAGCCCTCTTACGCACTAGCGGTTAACCGCGAGGCTAGCCGCTTTTCCAATTTAATATGCAACCGCTTATGATCGTACGCACTAAACCGCCGTACAATCATAAGCGGTTGCATATTAAACTGGAAAAGCGGCTAGTTGCCCCCGCGGTTAACCGCTAGTGCGTTTGCCCACTTACGATCTCCCTGATTCCTGCAATAGGATGTAATGGGAATGGTCGTAGAAATTCTTATCATTACCTAACCACATGTTTACTAGTCAATTCATACGAGCAGGTCAAGTACTGTATTTACACTGCATAGGATATTTTTTTATTTCATGTTGTTAAATTGTAGTTTAAATAGAAAAAAAAAATACATAAACATGTCATTTGTTACGATTGTTGTGTGCAGATTGACTGCAATACATCAGTAAAGTATTACTTGAAAATGCAATATTTTTTCATGTAATTTAGCAGAATCGGCTTTGAATGTTAGCATAAAGGTAGTAGAAGTCGTAGGCGACTCTTTGTAGGGAAATTCTTAATAATGCCAGAGGCAAACGCAAGCAATACACTATGAACTGAACATGTAAGTAATCTTTGTCGACGCGATTCATTTCATGATCATTATTTTAGCGTACAATAGGGTAGCTGTGCTTGTCTTGCATTTCATTCAAAAGTGATGTAATTATATTTACTGATTTAAAGAGTAAAGTACTTTCGACTAGATCATTTGTAGTGTGGCAAGGTTCATTTAAGAGATTTAAAATCTTAGTTAATAGGAAAATGTAATTGTTATCAAATAAACTTTTGCCTTGATTTTCCCTTTACTGGGTTGTGTGGTTTACTTCGTTAGTAGAACAATTTAACCAATCACCAATGAAATTTTAAATGAGAATATTATATTAAGTTCTTATTTTCTTTAAGTATTAAATAAGTAACCTTGTTAAGATAAATTTAAGAGTGCTTACTTGTTTGCAAACTGTGTTTTGTGGTCATCATGGCCGACACACATTATACACTGGCACAAATAGTAAATATTTAAACATCTTGTTTAAATTATATTCATTTGTGGATTATCCAATATTGTAGATGATCAATATTAAAACCAATAATAAAACCCTATTAAAATTTACGGTAAAACAATTTTAGAAGGAAATAAGAGATCTTTGTTGGAGAACTATTTTTACAGTTAATTAGATGTTAAATTATATTTTAAGGGTCCTCATAATATGGCTCCAGAATATAGAAAATATAATAATTCATAAAAATATATATTATTGTATGTTTCTTAAATGTACACGCTTGTATGAGGTTTAAAAGTAAAAACACATGTAGTTGAAAAATAAAAGTTTAGAGTAATGTTTCTGCTTAGTTCATATGCATTTATATTATACCTCAATATTGGGAATTATTATACCTCCCAGAGTATTTTGTTAAAAACTAGATGGTTTCATATCGAACCTTCAATGTGCTAAAAAAACGTTTAGTTAGAAACAATTCTTATTATGAAAAATTTTGAGTGATAAATCCAGTCCACTTGAGACTAGTAATTGTTTCCTGGTAATGCCGATTAAATTGGCGAAATGTTTTGGGAGACATAGATACCTCTATTAAAGCAATGGTAGAGGTCACTAGTTTTTTCTGCTGTAGAACAACACTGTAGAGCAAAAATGATTAATGTATGTTTAATTAAAAATGTAATTGATAATTATATGATATAAAATCTACCCTTTTTTTATTGTAATAGTTTTAAAGTCCTATCATGTTTCCCTTCCTTTTGTACAGGTTTTGTGGATTCTGAATAAAAGGCGAAAATAAAGAACATCACTTTTATTATCTACAAAAAGTTTCTTTACAACCATGCAATGTCACAACAAATTTGAGATTATTGACACATCATGATTTGGGATAAAAAATGCTCATTAACAGTTACTACATATTATTTTTTCAGAATTATGTATTTTTTATTATACTACAATCCTGGCTGAGTTCACTTGACAGTTCATTTGAGTCCATTCCTTTGATTTTAAGAGCGTTTACGACGTTCGGCATTTCATACAAACTTTCAAGCCCTTATTTTTCGAAATGAATGAACCGATTTTAATGAAACTTTATACGCACAAGCAGGATACAAAGGTCTAAAAACTTAGTAGAGAACATTTTCGAAATGTCTTATTTAAAAAAAGATAATTGGAAATTTCTGTTTCTATGGAAAATTTAAAATCGGGCTAATTTGGCTGTAACACCATTTTTCGAAAATGTTCTCTACTGACTTTTTAGACCTTTGTACCCTGCTTATGCGTGTAAAGTTTCATTAAAATCGGTTCATTCATTTCGAAAAATAATGGGTTTGAAACTTTGTATGAAATGCCGAACGGCATAAACACTCTTAAGTAAACTAAAATTAAGTCATTGGCATACACAAGTAAATAATAATCTAGATGTTCTATATGTAGCTAACCAGATACATTATGTACAATTTAAACAGGAAGTAATAAATAAAACTAAAAATGTGACAAAGCAGTATATTTGACAATCTTAAAATGTTAAACAACTCTATCCGATCCCCAGCTATGCAAAATGCACCATTCAAATATAGCTTATGGATCATACCCTCGTCTGGGTGTAGTCTGTGGGGAACTTGAAGGAGTGGTGGCCGATAGCCTGGATGTTTGGCAGCAGACCTGCATTTGGTATGATGTTCCATGACAGAGTTAGAGTAACATTACTGTGGCCCCTGGAAATTAAAAAGATTAAGATTAACACTTTTACAACTATGCCTATAATTTGTTTATTGATGACTAAATTTATTTCTATAATGGATTGCCCACATGGAGTGTGTGCAACCTGACAGATGGAACATCTCAGTCGAGGTCTACCCCTGCAAAGGTGGTATCATGATCTGGATAGGTTTGCAGGGTACACATGGCCATGTATTGTAAACAATGAGAGGTCTGGAAAGAGTTTTCCCAGTGTATGATGCCATGGTTTGGTGATCATTCTTGTACATAACATACCTATAGTATCAAGAAATGAAGTGTTTAATGCTAACTAATAAAAATACAGTGAGTATTATTGGGACAGAATTGTTGCCGTCAAATGGGACTAAAACCGAAAGTACCTACCTCGCTAGTTCATTGAATGAAGCAAATGTTACAATATTTGGACAAGATATTACTTATGTTCTGGTGATATTCCATGTATGTTAGCTGTCTGGATGTGAGGTAACATTTAATAAAAAGGTAGCAGAACTTACTTTAAACCATTTCCATCATCCCAGAAATAGTATTTTGTGTTCATATTCTTGAAGTCCAAAATAGCATTTTCACCTCGGAGGATGATTTTGTCCCATAATACAACCTGATTTAGTTCATTATTGGGTGTGATGTACTCAGCTGTGAGGTAGAGGAACAACTGCTTCACGTTCCAGTTGAACAGGTGAGAGAGATCCGTCTTGAGATCGAAAGTTAGGAAGCCAAGATCATTCCTTTCCCTTGATGCTCCATAATCTGGCACGTTTTTACTGTGAACACCATTGATGAATTAGTACTAACAAATGGAAATATAAGCACGAAATATTGTATTGAATACTCACACGACTACTTTTACTGTGTTCATTTGAGCAGCGGTCCTGTAATCCACCGTTAATGTGGACAAAAAACATAAAAATGTTAGACATGCTAGTACGCTCAGAGTGTACGTTAGTATCGCATTTCCTCTCGTCAACACGGAGTACATTTTAACTTTGTCTTTGTTAAATTTTAACTTAAAATAAATGCAGCGGTGGCATAGAAAACCACTGCAGTGGCAGGCGTTTTTAAAATATTGTTTGACGTTGCTGACTGATGACAGATTGGACACGTCACAAAACTTGTCAGATAAATGGACTCGTTCTTTTTCGTTCGGATATGTGCATAAAATTATATTCTTCGTAATTTGTGGATGAATTATACATATAATTTTATTTATGTTATTTGTACGCCCGCCGTTCTGCATCTGGTTAGACTGGAAGCCGACCCCAACATAGTTGGAAAAAGGCTAGGCAGATGATCATGATGAAGTACGCCCGCGCGCTTTCATTGCACATACAATAAACCATGGAATTACTCAAATAACGTAAAATCTGGCTTCAGGCACTACCGTCTCCCAACATAGGCACTATCCTGGTTGAAACCACATTCCAACTTACTACATGTTTGCGTCTGGGCGCTCCTTGCGGAGTAACACATCGCTGTCAATGCGGTGAAGCAGTCGAATGCCTTGGACATTGGCCTATCCTGTAGCAAGAGCGCGACACGCCAGCATTAACGACATCATCCGTCGGGCTCTTGTCACCGCCGCCGGGGTGCCAGTTGTTTTAGCTTGGCACGCTACGAGAAGGGAAAGGCCAAGGCTAAAGGGAACAGGTCAGATGGAATGACCATAATGCCTTAGAAGTTGGGTAGGCCTTTGGTGTGGGATGCAACCTGTGTCGCGCAAAATAGGACGGGGTGACTGGGGTGAGTTGTCAATATTCTTATTTCTGTGGCACGTGGGACGACTTATGCTTGAGGGTAGTTCTAAATTGTAACATGCTCTGTGGTTAGTTCATTATAAAAGTACTATGTCGTAGAGTTCACAAGTCGCCTATCGGGCTGGCGTGTATGTGCCCCTGTTTTTTTTTATTTCGAAGATATTTTGAATTTTTGATTAGTTTGTTTTCTTTCGTTTGTGATAGACACCGTTAATCTAATATTATTAAGTAGAGTCCGGATAAGTGGGTCGTCTTAGGGGCGGATTTGTTGGAGTTGAAGTATACGCTTAGGGGCACTATGAAAAGCAGAGACAGGAAAAAAAATTGTTTAAAAATAATTTGGCACAGAAAATAGTATTTTTTTTTTCGGAAATCTACCAATTTTATTCCAGTATCGGGTTAACCTTGACCATAGAAACAATTTAGATATGTTCTGAGAAGCATGGCCCTACGAGGCGGCGACGCGATGCAACGTTTTAGAGCTAGAAAATTTATTTGACTAAGTCCTTTGCCCTTAAGGATACGAGGCTGAAAGGTCAAACGACAGAAATAAAAAAAAATTTTTTTTTCAATATTTCGCGGATTTTTTTTCATCATCTCATAATTTACAACTAGAGTAACAATTTCTTTCCAGTAAAGATTTTCATCCGATTCGAACCATTTTGGAAATGTAGAGCGTTTTATAAAAAAAATTGGGATTCACGAAAAAGCTTCCTCGTGTCCTCGTGTTTGTTCCGCCAGTTACTCAACTGAACCGAACGCTCGGCGCATCCTGGACCGTCACACCCAACACCTTATTTGACTGGCCAATTCTTCTCTTGCGGTAGTAGGGCTAACGCCCGCCTGGTTTGCGACCGGGTTCCCACCGGACTCCGGCGTCAAGCAGCCTGCTGTGTTTCGTCGATGCGTGGGAGTTCCAGTGCCTTAGGCCTCTTCTGAGCACGCTCGTTCCATCATAGATCTCATCCATCGCTTTCTATCAGGCGTGATCGAGGTCAAGAGAGGGGCCCATTCAGCAATAAAAAAAAAACGTGCTCCTAAGGGAACCCTCTGAACAGTTAGATCGATATGCAACGAAATAGTATATTTCATTACAAGTGCGGAAAGGCTGTCATTGCAAAGAGTTCCGACAAATGTCTACCCGAGCCGAGGCGCAGCCGAAGGCGAGGGTTGACAGTCGGAACAAGTTGCAATGACGGTTCCGCAGGTGTACTGAACGACTATTTTTAATACAGTTGCGAAAAAATTAAGCAATTTAATAAAATAATAAAAACACAATAAACTCAACTAACTAAAAAATGGCGCCAACCGTAGAATATAAGCAGAGTTTTTTTTTCTTCACCCATTTTGGTAGGCAAAGGGAACTTAGTCTTCAGTATTTTTTTTTTATTGATATGAAATGAAAATGAAATTTAATGAGATGAAATGAAATGAAACCTAACCTAACTCATTCAATTAAATCATTAAATCTGATATTGAAATAAATTAGTAGCTTCTTTTTAGAAATACACGTATTTGTATGAATCACAAAAACTCTTTAGTAAAAACTTCATGGTTGGTTTTTCTTTTTAATAGACATTGTTTTGACAGTTGGGAAAGAGAACGCACGAGTTCGGGAAAGGTAAAAAAAAAACACTATTATGTAATAGCCCACATCCCGAACGCTATACGTCCCTGCAATACACCACTTTTTGAGCAACTGTACTAAAAAAGCTTATTTTAACAAAATTAACTAGGTAGGTTAGAGGTTTCAGGTTCTTATTTATATGTTTATTTTGCTATAATCTGAATAACATATAATAACAATAGCAACAAGAATTCCAAATATAATATTGATATGTGATAGAGAAGCGTCGTTGCAGGGTACACCTCCAGCCACGGTGCGACAGAAGCAGGCTCTGGTAACAAAACTGCCATTCCTTTGTTCGTAACAACCGTTTGTTATCGCAACTCCGTTCGGGTCGACTGCTCTTGTGCACAAGTACGTCGAATTATCAACTGAAATTACATTTTAATCAGCCTACAATACAATTCACCGACAAAACTCTCACTGTAGCTGTAGCAACTTAGGTGAAGTGAACTTGAAGTAAATAGTGTCAATCATAGATTTATAAGAACGTCAAATCTATGGTGTCAATCCCTAACATCACATGGAATGACATCTCCGTTCAAACTCACTTCAACTAAGTTTTCACAATAAGAGTTTTACAGAATAGCATCGTAGGAGTCAAGACACTTTACTGGTCTACCTCAAAGACTACAATATGATGCTGTATAAGTCTACCTCCATTATAATAATGAACAGTCTTGGCGACACTTGTTGAAACTCAAGCATTTTGGTTCTGCCCAATACAGGATACTGCCCAATAACCGATTTCATGATGTTTTTTTTACCAAATTATGATAAAATTATAATAATATTGTAATAGATACTAGTTGTATTGTAATGCTTACCATGACCATCGAAATAATATGTGTACTGAGCACATACGTCATTGTTTTCTAGTATACACGAAGCATTTCCCAAGTGGTTTCTCCGAATGTAATCTACGTCCGGCCATGAACCATCATCTGAAATAACAATTGCGTTTTTAAGGATCAGAATAAACTTGTTTGGTAAGATAGAACGTTACGCTACTAATTCCTCCTTCTCCTTACATTTTCATAAACACTTGGATAGCGATGATGTTCGGTTTTTAAAATACGTATGTAGATAGACATTTGGATACATAGCCTTATAATGTTTCCAGTGCTGGGCCTGCAGTCTCGACATAGATAGCGACGCTGTCGCAAACTAACGATCGCAAAATAATACCGAAAAAAATCGCTTGCCGTAACGATCCTTACGACAAACGCAAGTCTCTACATCCGAGATACCGAGCAAAATCGTAAAATAACTTGACTTAGCGATGTCGGTAGGCTAGCGAAAAACTTATTCATAGTTCGGTTATTTCAATGACAATTATTGGCCGTAACTAAATCTCCTTGAATACTGGGAAGATTAGAGAACATGATTTAATAAAAATAATTATTTTTCTTGAAAATTGTATAGTAAATATGTAAACCATATCTTTAAAATACTATTTTTCATGGAAACTAATATGTAGCAATAACTATTTCAAAGAATTTTAGTAACTTGTTAAATATGTGAGGACATTCAAATCTACCGCCTTGCAACATTATTCTCCTAATGCCAAACATGTCAAGTGTCAAATCATTATGGTCTTGTTTATTTGTTGTCATGGAAACTAAAAATTTTCAATGGTATTTTTGTATTTTCTTAATAATTTTTCATAGATAGCCAAGGTTTCAGTATATTATTACGCGGCCAACACATTTCTGGCTCAAGCGGCGACCCCACTGCTTAAATATTCTCATTATAAAGTAAAGATAGTTGCATAATGAACTAATGACAATGGACTCTACAGATAGTCCGTAATGCTGTTGGATTTGAAGAAATGACGACTAACGTTCACCGGGGAGCTCGGTAAACAAGTCTCGTGTTATTCTGTAAAGGTACAGATATGAAGAAGTCCTACGGATTTTCACTTTCGTGGGATTTCCGTCTCAGCCATAGCAAGGCTGTCGGAGGATTCACAGAGGCAACATGAAGCAAGCGGTCCACATTTCGGAAGGCCACATAGCTTGGAGATGCGTCATTTGTGGTCTCTATCTCCTGTAATGAGGGAACGACACAGAAGGAGAAGACGAAAAAACAATTTGAGTGAATAGTGAAAGTTTTCATTTGAAAAATATTTTTGGATAAGTAAGGTGGTATGTGCAACATTCGTCTTGTAAACAGTTCTAGATTGTAAGAATGTGTGAACTCAGGAGATGATTCTGTTAATTGGAGGTTTAATAAAGTGGAAAACATGATTTTGCAGTTGTGTGTTACCTATGTTTTTTTCAATAGAATAGAAATATTATTTATTGCAAATATTAGACTGACATCAGTTGTTATAGTTGTGAGGAAATGTATTCCACAACTTGTGTATGTACATGTTTACATTTATCTAATTTAGCATGCATGTACATTTTTAAACAAAATACAAAAACTAAATAGTAGCTATGCAACAAGTTTTGTGTAAACAGTGTCTAGGTTATTTCCCCCTTACTAATAGACTTTGTATACCGTCTGTATAGTTATACAACACTGTCTTCTTCATTTCGAAAGTTAAATTACTGACGACTGAAAGAGAGAAATCGGTATGTAACTCTTCATCTGATATAATAGATTTATTAGTAAGGGGGTAAGAATGTGTGTAGGTACCTACTTAGATGATGATTGTGAGATATTATTATTATTGTTTATACATATTGGAGATTTAATTAAGTTGATTTGCGGTTATGTGATATTTAAGTATTTTGCAATAGACAGAATAGATAATAGATTTAATAATTGCAAAGTATGTACATACTGAAAGCAGTTGTTACAGTTGTGAGGAATACATGTAAGTATGTACATTCTATCTAATTTAGTAAGTATGCAAATTTTGTACATTTAAACAAATTACAAAACTAAACCTTTGTTCCCATTAAATTAGTACTACCGAACTGTATCACCGGTGGATATACTAGGTATGTAACAAGTATTGTGTAAGCACTGCCTTAGATTATAAGAATGTGTGTAGTTAGGAGATGATTGTGATATTAATAAAGTTGAAAACATTATTTGCTTGAGGTTATTTATTTACTTATACATATTAGGTAATAAAATACTGGCATTCAGCTGCATCCGGTTAGACTGGAAGCTGACCCCAACATAGTTGGGAAAAGGCTAGGCAGATGATGATACAAATATAGGACGCTTCGCTCCCATCAAAAAGATTTAATTTAGGTATGTCTTTGGCTCGCCGAGCCTCGCCGACAATCACCACATTAGAGGGCTAATGTGGTGATTGTCGGCGAGGCTCGTTCGCACGTAGTATGTTCGGAACAAAGACATTAATGTACCTATCTTAAGGGGGAAGCTCTAAGGTGGCCCGCGAAATTCAAATTTACTAACGTTTTTTGCAATTTGCTGGTCAGTATTAAGTTGTACGTTGATTAAAATATGATTCGCGGTCGTAACAAATATTTATTTACAGAATTATAATCATTAAAGTCATCAACACAACTCTCTAAGACCATGTAATCCCCAAATGTCAAAATTTCATGAAATAGTCATTCTTGGGGATTACATGATCATATAGAGTTGTGTTGATGACTTTAATGATTATAATTCTGTAAATACATATTTGTTACGGCCGCGAATCATATTTTAATCAACGTACAACTTAATACTGACCAGCGAATTGCAAAAAACCTAAAAAAAATTGAATTTCGCGGGCTACCCTGGCGCTTTCGCCTTAAATCTCTTTGGTTCGGAATCTATAAATAGGTGGCCTTAAAAGTCCCATCGGTACAGACACACTGAGTAGGTACGCCCATTTCGCATTATTTTTCTTTATAATTACTTTCAAACACCCAAAATAATAGTTTACGATCGCTATCCCACTTAGCGGGCTGTCAAAAATGCTCGCAAAATATATTCGTAAACATAACGAAAATCGTAAAGTTTGCGACAAACTTCGGTACAATACCGATGACAATCGATAACTCTGAGAGTCGAGACTACCAAATATCGCTAAATCCGGATCGATAGGACTTTGCGACCGAATTCGGTCGTAAAGCGATCGCTATCTATGTCGAGACTGCAGGCCCTGGGACATAGACCTCCTCTCTGTCAAAGCGACTGGGCCAAATCTACCACGGGGGCCCAGTGCGGGTTGGTACCACTTGGATGACCGATCTATAAATCGATCGGATAGAAAGTGTGATACCTAACTGATCGACTGAAGTTTCAACGAACTAATCGTCAGAAAAAGCAGCACCCTGTCCTCTATGCAAGGCAGTATATATAAAGTTATACTATCAGCATAAAAGTGAGGCGTAATACAAGCTATATTTCATAAACTTACACGAGACGACGAGCGGTTCTACGCAAGGCACCCCTGTAGCGAGGCGAGTCGAGTCCTGGCACGTAGCGTTCAGAAATATACTGTTGTTATTCCATCTGGGACCCAGCCAAGTGAAATGGTAGCATCGAGACACAAGTGCGGTGTTACTGCTTTCTGTGGTTTCAGTGTTTGACGTGCTTGCTGCGATAAATACTGCACCTGAAGTTAAAGAAGTATCTGTACTGTTTTAATGATTTATTCCGGCTGATAACCTGAACCCCCCCCTCCACTCCCTCCTCCTCGATCCCCTGCTAGTTCGTCTTCTGTTTTATCCACTTTATGTTGACTGTCATTTCTTTCTTATAATGTAGAAAACGCAAATGGGCCAACGTACTTAGGTAAAAATTTACTATTCTTGGTCATCAATGAATTACTGCAATCCGGACTTTGTAAGCGTGCGATAATTATTAGATCTCCAATCAATAAAATAAGGAAAGGAAACTTACATGACACGATGATGCCAATCGAAACTATAAAATGTTTTTGAGACATTTTTCAAGTCCCTTCTCCAGCCGTGGACGAGTTGATTGACTATTTTGAGCACACAACACTTTATGTTGAAATCATTGCAAAATTAAATAAACAATCAGCAGTTTATTGTTCACTCCACTTTACTGTTTATTGTTTATCGACGAGGATCGCTTTACGTAGAATGATTCCTTATCATACAACAATTTAATCTTCGTTAATATTATCATCATTATTCATTACCGGTAAAATGGGACTGATTTTGTGAGATAAGATAATAATATCGTGATACTTTAGGTCGCTAATCTTGATAACGTTAATCATTAAAAATTCTCCTGCTATACATTCATTGCTTTATAGAGTGCCCTACGAAAGTGCGACGAACAGATATGCGAAACGCTTCTGTGCGTATCTACTAATCTCTCTTTATTGCGAAGTAGAAAACTTTGACAGTGCGTCTGAGACTATCGTTATTGAGAGGGCGTCAGACGTAGCTCGATATAAAAAAAAATTATATGAAGTTCCACAGGGCCAGATAAGCTTGCTGCACTGTAAGGTGTCCTCAGCGCAAACGGCTCTGCCCTCGATAAAAAGTCCAAGTTTGCCTGTCCAGTCCATTTGTAAGGAAGCTTACTTAGAGCAGTGGGTTTTCCGGTACAGATCGGTGCAGGTTGATCTCCCATGTTTTATCTGGTTCTTTCTGTTGTGTGAGCGCATAAGTTAATACGGGGATATTTTACCTGCACCGATTGGTACCGGTTTGGCTTTACCTTCCCGGGTCTTTATGGAAAGCACCCTAAATCCGTAATTAGCTAACTAGGTATTCATTCAAGTGGTTGAACCACCTCAATCACTCATCATCGTATCAGTTGAGTGGGGAAAAGAAGTTTCTATCATGACGATGGGAGTCGATGACATCCGTTAATCACAGGGCCTGGCACTTTTTAACTGAATTTAATCTTTTTAAATCTATACTGGTTTAGCAGGAAATAAAAATTATAATTAGGCAACTGTCCTAAAGAATCCAAATCGCCGAAACGAAATCGTTATCGACGTTATCCCATAGGTACCTATGTCCTCAACATTCTTCTACTTACGAGGGTATGTCCAAATTTACTTTTATCATATTATATTTGTCATATGACTCATCAAAATTGCCATGAAGGCTCTCCCCACAGGCGCGTTATTATCGGTCGTTATTATCGGATGCGGTATTGCGATAATGCGTCCTAATTCCTTGCCACACAGCCGCGTTTTTATTGTCCGATATTTCTTACGTGTGTGTGTGTAACCAACACTACAGCCGCGCGCGCTACACGGTACAACAATATTAGCAGGTGTTTGAAGATCGTATGCGTCCTAATACAAAATCGCAATAACGCATCCGATATTATCGAACGATAATAACGCGCCTGTGAGAGAGCCTTCAAGATCCAAATTATTGCCAGCACAGAAAGTTCAACCTACCCTCGTATTCTCGTAAACTATCGTCGTAAAAGGCTGAATCTATATTTTATAGATATTTTCAATGTAATGTTCACAATGGATGTTATTACCATGGTGTACCACATAACCACATAGTGGTTATGTGGTACTACACTAGTACTAGGATACATTTTGCTGTTACATATCTACCACGTAGCCTTTATGTAGCATTTTTAGTTGCTATTATGCGGGGAAGAAGACTTCATATAAAGGCACATTGTCAATTTGCATGACAGTACGGCAAGCGAGACCCGTAGCGCGGCCGGTGCATGCCAAAATGAAATTATTCCCCGGTCCCTCCCGCCGCCCGCCATCGGCGAACGATAAGCCGATTTCATCTAACCTCGTTCAATCAGCGAGCACTGAAACCGAATAGGTACACTCGCATAGATTTTCACCAGAATAGATATATAATTATATACTACAGAACAATGTAGAGTTGAAACACATTTTTTCATTCTTGCGTCTACTGTTGATAGAGTATTCATAATACGGTACATTGTTATTATGCTAGTTGACTTTTATTTCGAGAGTAGTGGTGGCCGAATGGTTAGGGCCCCGATTTACGAGTTGTATGTTCGTGTGGTAGTAGGTTCAAACCTACACAGGCGCTTTACTAAGTGTAAATAATTTCATCATCACTGCTCTCAAAACGATGAAGGAAAACAACGTGAGGAAACCTGCATGTCCTAAAACATCTACCAACTAGCACTGGGCCCGTCTGGTAGATTACAGCCCACATCCTCTCACAGAGGAAAAGGTCCTGTGTCCCAGCAGTGGGAACATTATAGGCTGATTATGCTTATGTTAACTTTTATACTGTTTTTGCCATTGGTTGGTTTCATTTGGAGTCTTTATAAAAAAATATTGTGAGGGGCCCGTGGGTAAATAATAACAGCCGCGCTGGTTGATCGATTAGGTTAAGCTACGCTTGCCGCGATTAGTCTGGGGATGGACCACCTTTACATACCGAGACCCCTCCGTGCCTCGGAAAGCACGTTAAGCCGTTGTTCCCGGCTGTCATTCGTGGATCTTTGACAATCGTTACGGGTAGTCAGAAGCCCGAAAGTCTGACAACCAGTCTTACCAAGGGGTATCGTATTACCCAGTAACTGGGTTGTGACGGTCAGATAGGCAGTCGCTCCATGTAAAATAATGGTATTCAGCTGCATCCGGTTAGACTGAAAGCCGACCCCAACATAGTTGGGAAAAGGCTAGGCAGATAATGACGACAATAAATTATTGTGTATGAAAATGCCTCATCATTTTATTTACCTATGAAGTTAAAAATATTTTTAATCGTACATCTTTAGCCCTGCCTGGCTGTCATTTTGTGTTTTTGTGTTTGGTCCACCAGCCATAAATAAGAGTGACCAGAAAACAAAATAACATCATCATCTATAAGTATAGAGTGTATTACCAATGTCTTCTAATTTCCAACAGTCGATTCGTAGATTTTTTCCCTATGTTTATGAAAAGATTTTTTCTACAGTTTTACTTTTAAAATAAACTCTTAGTTTCAAATATACTGTGTGTATTTGTCCTTCGTATTGTGAAGGCTCTGCGTGTTTGTCTGACACTGGACGAGAGGTGCAAGCTTTATATTTCCCGCCAACAGCAAGGCACACATGGTCACCAGCGTCTAAAAGGATAGGAACATATGCCACCGGACAATATTTGCTTTGAAGTTGGTTCAACGCATTCTCGTAGCTAAAGTTTTTGTATGAGTAAATTTTGAAATGTTGTAAGAATAAATTATTTCAAATGCATACATAAGCTCACGCCTTCTTCGCATGGAGGTAGACAGAAACTACAGAACGCCACTGTTGCCACCTACTACGATCCCTACATACTCCTTTTGCTTCGTATAAGTTTATAAATCTGGGCATACACGCACGATGGATATACTTTTAACAAAAGCTTCGTGCTACAAAAGAAAATATTACTACTAAAATAGAAATAGGTTTTCTAAAAGCCACCCTAATGAACATTTAATACCACAGTAATTTAGAAGAGCGTCAGATAAATCAATAACGAGCCTTCTGTTCTAAACACAAAAACAATATAAACATATATCTACAGGCCCAAATGAAAGGTACAGACAGATTACTGACAAAGGTACGAGTATTTGAAACCGATAACATGACAAGCAGACAATAAGCCTTCACCGGCAGACCCTCCATCACAGCTCCGGCTAAGTATAGTTCGTGCTGCAGAATAGAATATAATGAATAGATGCCTGACATGTCTGGCTATAATGGCTATCAAATATTCGAGCACAAATATTTATTATCACTAGCTTCTGCCCGCGACTTCGTTCGCGTGGAAGTCGTAAGACACCACAATATACTCACATTTCCGCATTTCTCGCCCGCGCCATTACTTCGTTTTCGCTTAGCATTCTTTCTGCCATTTTTAACCGACTTCAAAAAGGAGGACGTTCTTAATTCGGATGTTTATAATATATTTTTTTAATTTTTTCAATGTATGTTCGGGCATAACTCCGTCATATAAAGACGGATTTGCAAAATTCTCTCATTTTTAACACGCTTTTATTAGGTCGACCTGTATGTAACTAACTACGTAATGGAATATAAGGTAACAAATTTAACCATCTTACAAGGGTCGTAGCGTAATGAAAATTGGCAGCTGTATGTAGTTCTGATGACAATACAATAATATGGTATTGTCGAACTGATCTCATGATGGAGCTGGAAGATATGAACTGGAACTTAATGATGGAAAATCGTATCATAGCTGTTTTGGATTTCTTAGAAAAGTCTTGTAATGAACTTTGACTACGATATTTTTTGTTTTTACGTCCATTTATAAAAGCGTGTTTTTCTAGTGTTTTTAAACTATTAATTTATTTAATGGTTAAGGGGCTTGCATGACATAAAGCGCGTTCACTGTCGGACTGCATAGAAAAGAAAGAGAAGCGCGATGACACAACGCTGGTAATTTATTGCAAAATATGAAGCAATTATTTAATTATTATATAATTTAAAACCCTAGTATTTTAGTATGTTGCTTGTAGAATAATCTGACAAAAAATCAGAATGATTGTATGTATTAATACAATCATTCTGATGTATGGTTTTTATTGTAAAAAGAAAGTTTTTAGAGGTATCTTCATGATTTTTTCTAACGAATCAAATTAGTTGTATTATGTTTTCAACACGCTATCTACCTAGCTTAAATCAAGCTAGAAAAAAAAAATTCATATATTTTTCTGATTTTGTTTACTGTAGTCGATCATATACCTTTATTGTTTCTAAAACTTGCGTTTTTTGTCTTTAGATCCTGTAAGGCATGCTTTTAAAAAGTTTTTATTTCTGTTTGCTTGGCGCCTAAAAGTATAGCGTGATGTTAAGTAACTTTCCTCAAAAATTAGGCTACCAAATGAAAACATTTTTTTTTTCAAATAAAACATACTCTTCAGCTTTATTATAAGTATAGATTGTATTTGAACAGTATTTTAGCGTCGTAGCAAGAATCTCAGCATACAACTCCATTTTTGATAACCCACTAGTTCAGAGAGTGTTTTCGTAGCTTGCATGGAATCTTTTCCATGTATAATAAAATTGATTAAACGCTTTTGTTACGACTTGCATAACTATCAGTCTCTCGGAATTTATTGTTTGCTATTTGAGGATGCTTCGTTGCGAGATTTTTAACAGCGTGCTCTGCATATTCCGCTAGAGTTTATGTTTTCGTATTTGCTTTATTACAATTTACTTCTGTGATGTTAGTCATGATTAAGTGCTTATGTTGGAAGGTGAACTTTCCTCCGTTGTGGTAATAATAACGGACTGCAATCCTCAATTCAAAATTATTCCTAAAGTTATTTCTTTCGAGTAAAAGGTTGTGTTTGAGCTGAAGGCCAATTCTCGTAATTTAAAACGTTCAAAATCCTGCGACTAGATTTTGAACGTTTTAAATTACGAGAATTGGCCTCTCATCTCAGCGACAAACAAATGTCAAAAACTTGTCAAAATGTAGGGAAATTTGAAGTATTTTTGACAGATTGACACTGGAATGTTCTTATAATTGCGAGAATTGCTCGTCTGATATCTCCTGGTTCATGTTTTTTTTATCTATATTTAGTATAATGCCGAAATGCTTCTTTTCATACTTACCGACTTCTGTGATGTTGGAAACCTCTGCTACACATTTTAACCTCATTCTTAACGAGTTACTTATCTACCCCTACCCTCCGGTTCAATACGGATAAGGTTTACTTAAGTAGGTACCTCCTTCCGACTGGGCAAGTCCCTTGGGGATATTAAAAAATTACGAGAGTTCAAAGATGATGAAAAAGTACAATTTTAAATTCTAGGTTAACTTATTAAATTTACAAAACAGCTTCCATTAATCTTAGTTTCATAACTTAAAGGCCTCTTTGTTTTTTTCGGCGCCCTGCTTAGTATGAAATGGCTTTAATTAAGATATCATGGGAAATAAACCTTTCAACTTTGTGAAATATTAGTTTGGATTTTGAATAAATTGGAATTTTTTTCAGTTGAAAAAATGTATGAAAAAATGTTCGTCCATTTCATGAGTCGTGTTGTAGGCTGTACGGTCATGAGGTAGCTTTGTGCTTATAATATTTAGGGAGCATGACATATAGGCACGATAGGGGTGCTTAAATTACACCGCCATAACTAATCTTTGACTGCTAAGCATGCCGATTTTGGCAATAATTGGGTACCTACGGCCGTTTGTCGACCGTTATACGGTCATTTGAGAATTTATATTCAGCACTCCATATACAGGGTGGCAGGGACATCGGCGCAAACTGTAACCATGAATTCATGATTCTAGAGTAGAACTTTTTCATCGATTATCAAAAAAGAAATCAGCTGTTTCATAGAAAAGTGCAATACTTCGCGGTCAAAATGTACGGAACAGATAATATTTTATTTAATAACCGACGAAAAATTTCAACGTAAAGGGGTTCAGAATCATATACTGAATCCGGGGTAATAGGGGTTGCGCGTCGATGTCCTGCCACGCTGTATGCCTGCTATCAATAAGTCATGGACAAACTTTTCAAAAATGGAAATAAGGCAAGTTACAAATATTTGTTGTTTATTTGTTTAATAGTATAGAACCCACTTATTCTAAGCAATACATGTACAAAAGTATAAAATACATTTATGGAAGCTATCTACAACTATAGCTATAGGTAGGTTTACAGTTATGTACAAGAGTACTAATCATAAATAATAATTATTTACAAAGCAATTACTGAATACAAAGTAAATTGCGTTACATTTTATCTCTATTACACGTCGGTAAACATTACCTCCACGTAGGGTTTACAAGCGAACGCATCGCATAGCGCCGAGCTCACAAAACTTTATAAGAAATACAACTTCAGAGTTTTCATGTTTCCACAAAGGCTATAAATCCCACCGTTCTGCTGCTTTTGCACTGTTTACTGTTCACCTACTCGCAATACAGTTTATCACGTGCACTACAACAACGCATTCACAGTTTAAAGCTTCGTTCTTCGTGCAAAAGTTCCGTGTTATCATCACATACACTGGTGAACACAATTTTTAACTTATAGTCCGCACTTATTGATTTTACATGCAATATTTACTGGTATTTACTTATCCTACGTAAGGGAAGGGTGCGAATGGCGGCTGGTAGTATCCAGGGTATCCGGGAGGCGGGGCAGTCGCCTGCACCGGAATTGATGACGTCACGTAGGATGTCAGCACCGTGGGCACAACTTGAGTAGTGAAAAGCGTCGTGTACACTGTCTTCGCACCAAAGGTTAGTTTCAAAACTTTACTGCTGGTAGCTATAACTTCCGTGTTCACAACGACTGGTGTCGATATGACAGAATATTGTTGCGGGAACAGGGGGTTGATCTGTTGTAATGGTAACGCAGGAAGACTGCTGGTTCCAATTTCGTACTCAGTTTTAGTAACGGTTGCTACCGGTCTAGAGATAGTACTTTGAATTGTGTTCTTTCCATCAAATACCGGAATCACATGGGACTCATATATTGTCTCATACTTGAGAATAGGTTTGGATGTGGTCACAACATCAGGGATTTGAGCAGCGGCCGCTGGATTAAGAAGTCTCAAGAGCGCCAGTTGTTGCGCCTGTTCTGGAGTCAACGCGGGAGTTTGTGGGTTAGGAGATTCGGTAACATGGTTGCCTTTGTTTTGACCATGAGCTTTCTTTAGTCTTAAGTGATTTTCATGCATTCTGTACTTATCAACTTCAGTAAGATCAAAGTCTGATCCAATGTTCGCGAGGTCGAGATCTGCTGGGAATACGCGTCTCGGAACACCATCTTCATCTTCATTACTGTCGCCAAAGTCTAACTCAAGATGCAACTCAGAACCAGCCTCATCCAAACGGCTATTAAATTCTTTCAGAGTTTTGCTTGGGATGAATTGGAAGAAATCCATAGGGGGCAACGTTTTAGTCGCTGTAACAAATCTAGTGACTTCATAAGTTTGTATGAAAGTTAAGCTACTAGTCATGTTAACATCTTTAACTACGGGCAGTATATGTGTTTTCAACATATGCTGAGTTGTACTGAATGTTTCAGTAATGGTTTCCAGCGGTGGCGTTTCCATGTCTGAAGATAATGTTATAGCAGGTAGGGTAACTATACTTGAGTCTAAGAGATTGTGATCCTTTTCATAAGGAGATGCTGTCGCTAATATGTTTTCTGTCAACGGTTCGTTGAGAGAACTTTGCGAACTGGCAACCAACGTAGGTTCTATACGTTTTTCAATTGTAGAAGTTACAGTAATTATACGAGTGTTTTTAACACGCCCAACCTGGAAATAAAAATATATATATGTGATAAATCATCATCATCATCATTTCAGACGAAAGACGTCTACTGCTGGACATAGGCCTCAAATAGGTTGTATAGGTGTGGTTGTGTAGGTATTTGATAAATAGGTTTAATTAAAAATAAAATAAATGTAAATCTAAACGATTGTTACCTGGAATGTGTAAGGAGACCTGATAGTAGCAATTTCATAGTAAACGTCTCGGAAATCAGCGGGGGTAGATATTTCAACTTTCAAGGTTTCTACTGGCGGGGGTTTCTCAATAGAGTTGTCTTCGGTGTCATTTTCAAGGAGAGTACCAGGACCGCTCTGCGAACCTGATAATTCTAAATCATTATCAGATCTTGCTTGTAAAGATATATCATTGGTTTGCGTATCATCAAGAAGCGGATTTGAATTAGGCGTTGTTGGTTGTTCGTCATCAGTATTTTGTTTGCGAATAGTCACTTTAGGCTTTGGGCTTGTTTTGTATTGCCAGCGGCCGGATCCCGGGGTCCGGTTCAACTTAAATTTATACACACTGGTAGAAGCAGCTGGTGTCACTTGCTCAACAGGTGTGGGTTGAACCCGAGGTTTGAATCCACGTTTGGACTGGTTGTCGTTGTTGCTCTGGGGCGTCACAGTCGTCTTATGTCCAGAGTTACGGTTGCTTTTTCTTCGGTTGGTAAAGGATGAGGTCGCTGTTTCACTGAAAACAGAGACGGTTGCCAGTTGAGGCGTATTCACGGGTCGACCAAACCTTTTACTGAAAATAAAATTGTTTACAATTGCCGATGATCACAATCATATATTAATATCTTACACAGATGAAGCTCTAAATGACAGTTTATTTATTAAAATGCTAGCAGCAAGCTTGAGTATCATGCAAATGCAATCATTCATCTATTTAGATAGGATAGTCGGCAATAGTACGACGTTTGTAGGTGTAGATAATAATGCTGTATCTACACGATTAATGCATGCTTTAAATGTTATGTGTCCTGTACATAATACCTGATTTAGGTGAAGTATTCGTAGGAAATACGAAATATGCACTGCCGTTATGTACAGAACGAACAAAATACTATTAAAAATATGTTGTGTGTGTACCTTTGCGTCCGTTGCGAATTATTTCTATTTTTGAACTTTTTGTTTTGAGGTGGAGGTGGAGGTGGAGGGCTGTGGACTTCACTTTCGGCATTATTTTGGGCTCTGTGACGATTTTTGAACGAGCCTCCACCATTATTCTGTCGTCGCGTAGTTTTTGCAAAATTGGTGTCGTCGTCACTAATTGATGGTGTAGGCTCCAAGTGTTGTCTGTGATTTTTAGCTATGGTCGGTCCTACAGTTTTCAATATTCTATGTGTAGGACTGGGAGATATCTTTCCCCTATGCCCAGCTTGTGGAAGTACTTTCGAATTGCTGTTTAGTACTTGAGCATATTTACCAGATATAAAAGTACCAATCACGCTAGTTTCATGAACCGTTGTTAGTCCGTCTTTAACGATAGTGCCTCCAAGAGTTGTCACCAAGCCAAGAGGATGTTCCTCATCCTCATCCGGGGGTGGGGTTGGATGGTGCCTGTTTTTATGACCATGTTTCGGTTTTTGACCGGGTACCTTTGACGGTCGTATGTTGATAACCTTGTATGTTTCTTCAACAAATTCAGATGGCTGGCGTGATAAGAAGTCATATTCGGGCTCACCGATATTATTGTTAGTAATCAAAATTGCAGGTTCCTCTCCAGCTTGGCTAGATTTTACTGCAACAATGCTACTGACTTTGGAACTAATTATTGATGGTTTAGGGCCTTGCTTTACCTCGACTTTACTGCTCACAATGTTGGTGACAGATTTTACAGCTTCGTTTTTTTTGTTTTTGGGATTCGTTGATTGTTTGTTTGCTTTAGGGGCAGATTGTTTAGGAGAGCTACTTTCGATGATTTTTGAGGGACCGGCGACCACTTCTACTTTTGTTATAATTTGTTTTTGTTCTTTTGCAGCAGATTTAGGTACGTTTGCAGCTGATTTAGGTACGTTCGGAGATTTATCTTTTTTCGGTGGGGAAGATACTACTGACACAGCACTGGATAGGACAGCTGGGGCGGCGGGTTTGTTAGTTTTATCTTTATCAGATATCTTGCTTGGCTTGATGGCTTCAGGCTTGATGCTTGTGACTGATGGCGGAGGTGGTTTTGTTTCGATTATATTTTCTTGCACAGACTTTTCGGTTTTCGGTGGTTCTGAAATTATACAAAAACATTAGTGAGATCATTTTTTGACATGAATATGGATTGTTTATGTATTTAGATAAGCATTCAAAATTTTGCTTTAGGTAAACTTCTAAACGAATCATCGTTAAGTGACGTTTATACGTTAAAAATGTATGGTTAGGGTACTGTCGCAAATCACTAATTAGCTTTAAGCAACGTTTACGAATAAAGGGGTAAATAATTAAGAAGCGACCTGGTGGCGGTGCCGACTGAGGCGAGAACACCATGACTGTGTTGCCAATTGTAGTGGTGAAGTCCAAGAATCCGTAGACTGTCTGTGTGAGGAAGTTGTCGGCGGGAGCGGGGTTGATGGGGTTTCCTTGTCCATCGTAGACTGGCCCTTCAGCTAATACTACACTACCTGGAATTCAGATAAAACAGTACTTGTAAATACATAGTTTTCAATGCTCGCTAACATTCTAACCGAGGTGATATTGACAGAAGGGCTAATATGACTCGTCTTTCATTTTATGTAGGTACTTTTCTTATCTTAGAACATATATCTCAAAATAAATCAACCTAACTTTGTATTCTCTAGCACATCAAGCCCGTTCACGAGAGTTTTTATATTGAAAACTCAGAGCAGAATGTATCGATAAAGGCGAAAAGTCAGTAACGGTGTTACTTCGATACCATTGGCTGGCAAATGATCTGTGATAGTACCTTCATATGGCTTAAAAAAGAGAGGGTGTTTACAAACAAAGTCATTGGCAAGATACGAGCATAGTTAAGCTAATGATGTGTGAACGTTAAGAAGAAAAGTTGTTGGTGATATGAAAACAAGCTAAGGTTCGCCTTGAATGTGGGCGGTGAGTAATGATATGGGTGTCTTTGGGTACTCGGTATTTTTACACTGCTATTTTTCTGTGAATTATAGAATACATTATTCCAGTTACTTTTTCGTAGATATACCATCACTAGCTTCTGCCCGCGACTTCGTACGCGTAACATTTCTTGTTCTCCCGACCCACCCCGTCGAATCGCATCGCCCGCAGTTCGTTTCTTCGTTTTCGCTTAGCGTTCTTTCTTACTTTTTGATTTTTGATCGGCTCCTAAGAGACCTTGCGTGATGTTAAAGGATTGGGAAGGAAGGAGTTCCTTAAGGATTGAACTTGAACTATTAAAGACAAAAATTATTTTTCAAATCCGACTGGTAGTCGGTCCGGAGATTAGCGCGTCCAAATAGATTTATTATTAGCATAGATATGTACGAAAATACGTCTGACACAAAGTGAATATTTCAGGGTCATTGGTAAGTAACAAAAGAAAGTGTGGGTGTCTATTTCCTCTAAAACAAAGACCATTGAAAACAAGGTTGCTTTCCGTAATATAGATTCAAGCGCTACAAAAAGGGTTTTGCAAACTATGTTTCGAACCTCAATCTGCCACATATAATTAAATGAGTTCCGCGAACCCATTTGTCTGCGGCAGGTTAACGTTTAGTGAAAAGAGCGTGACCGTGTATCTAAAGCGTTTTCAAATGCAAATAGACTCCAATCCTTTTATACCGTTTCAAGATTTATAAAGTCATGTAAAACGTATCTGGAATATCGTTCTGTATAAAAGTTGGCATCATACGTATTTCAACGAAACGTACGAAACTGACTCCTTTATTCGAGTGCGCGTAACAATATAAAATTTCAATTGTGCTTCTGGCATTGGAAAGTGAGTAACAAATTCCAGGATCGTGTCGCTATATCCTTGTTACTTCCGCGCCATTTGCTAGCAAGTGGGCTGAGATAGTCCACCTTAGATACGGATCGAGGCCTTCACTCGCCCTCCTCTATTCCAATCTATGTGTTTTCAATTACTTTGCCCTAAACCTTTCTGTTTTTTTTTTGTCTTTCATATACACGTTCCCACATATTCTCGCGAGCTTTTAGTCCGTAATCCTTATTCATGAGTTTTCGTATTGACATGTTTGCCCTATTTACGCATTCTGTAAGTTCTATTCAAACTTTTTCAAATGTATTTACAAGAGCAATATGAATTTATTGGAATATTTTCGTCATTTGGAATATTTGTGGGGAAATATTTTCTAAACAAATTCTACACAAAACACGCCTAAGGTACCAAAGGAATTCATGATGTTAGTTTGGATATTGGAGTAGTTTCACCTATAATTTGCCTTTTAGTATTGTAGAACTTTATACATAAAATGTCTCGAAATCTCTTACAAAAAAGATCATTGACAGTAAGAGTAGGTACGTGAAAAATTTTCAGTCATTTACCCAAGTTCTTAGTTTATTAAAATTTTAACTAGTTTTCGAAATATATTCAGTATATTTCGTGACTACAGCATTTCGTATTCAAGAATATTTATTATTTTTACCCGACTGCGGCGAAGCCCAAAAGGAGGGTTATGTGTTTGACCTGTATGTATGTAGGTATGTATGTATGTATGTATGTATGTATGTATGTATGTATGTCCGATTCTTTGTTCCCTCGTAACTTCTAAACGAATGAACGGATTTGAATAAATTATACGTCTTTAGATTTGTCTTGGTAGCGCGAGTGTCACTGGCTACATTAAAATAAAAAACAAAGTAAAATGGCGGATTTAGGGTGCCATATTGTGGAGTTCGAAATTTTTTTTTCTTCTAATACCATCGAGTGAAATATCAAAATTAAGGGTTTTAAAAGGTGATTACAAAAATATATACAACTTATATGGTTAAAAGTAATTCGAAGTGACAAATCGTAAAAAACACGTTAAATAAAATAATTATTTCTTGTTCCCTGTTGAGGTACTTTACGGGTCAGCTATTAATTAATACGTAAGTAAATCGTCTGCGAAATCTTTCAAATGTGTAAACTAAAAAGCTGGAAATAAAAAACAAGTAATTAAAAAAACTAAAAAACCCGAATGCGGTAAAAAAAAATAGTTAAAAAAATACTGAAAAGCTAAAAACAAGGCCATTTTAAATTAAATAAAAGTTGGAAGCAGGCGGGACCCATTTGAGTTTGAAAATATAATAAAAAAATGGTATGGGTCCCGCCTGCTTCCAACTTTTATTTAATTTAAAATGGCCTTGTTTTTAGCTTTTCAGTATTTTTTTAACTATTTTTTTTTATTTTTTTTTTGTAACTTTATCTATTTTCAGGTTTTATGTGAAAGTGACTGAAAACAAAGTGGTAGAATAAAGGCTTTACTTACATAAATGGGCGGTGACCGCTAAGATAGTAATTAGTCTTCGACTCATTGTGGTTGGCTTTCTATACTATCCGCAAATTAGATGGTTGCCTGGAGACGCACTCTCGTTCCGTAGGACAACCTCATTCTGTGGTGAAACCTGAAACAATTGAAGACAATCGATTAGTATTTTATTGATCCAACATTTTCTGTACATATGATGTGCAACAAAATTATAATAAAAACGAAATGACAGACAAAATAATAACGAATTTTTGTTGGACTGCTGCAAGGATCTTTTGATGCCCGAATGTTGTTGTCAGGACACAGTCGGGCGCTGTCGGTAAACATTTGTGGAATTGCTTTGTAAAATGTATTAAAAACAAGATATCGGCGCTAGTTCGAAGTTTGGCCACGCGCCAAAATAACCTTGTAGCGCTATACTTTCAAAATCTTTATGAAATCGTTTAAAAAACGGAAAGGTGTATACGGGTCTTTACACCTATAAATGGCTTTTAGTAGATTAACTGCACTTCATTGCTCTGTTCATTCAGCTAGGAGGAAAAAAGGTAGATCTAATCGCTCGACCTGTATCGAGCAAAATATAATGTTCTAGAACCTTTTGTTATTGTGTACCTAATGAAATTGAATTGTTATCGTGAAAGGTTTTGCAATTCAAAAAACAAACAATAACAAAGAGAGACAGTTGTTCTGAACATGTCCACGAAGGTACATATTTATTATGTTAATGTTCATATGAATGAATACGAAATCAACCTGTGAACCGCAACGCACGGACGGACAAAATAATCAGTCGATATGCAAAATGTCGGGCCGCGGTCACCCGTCTCATTTCGGCGGCCGACCGATTTCATTGCACAAAACCAATACAAATTATAATATAAACATGTTTGGCCGATTGCTCATTGCCTTCGTAATTATTATGGCATCCCCAACACATTAAAACATTGTTATTTTAATTCAATTTGGATATATTTTATCGGCTTTCATTTACGGGGGTGATAATTTTATATTGATTTCGTTTGTGATTTGTGTGACGAGTCGGGATCACGTTTTTGTTTTTTATTGCTCTTTTTAGGGTTCCGTACCAAAATGGTAAAAAGGAACCCTTATGGTGCGACTCAGTCTGTCTGTCTGTCTGTCCGTCTGTCACAGATGGATATCACAAGAACTACTAATGCTATCAACTTGAAATTTAGAATAGTTTTAGATGACGTTTGTCCAACTATTTTGAAAATAAGAAAGAAATAAAAAAAAAAAATTTTTTGCAACAGGGACTGAAAAATTCGAAGTGGGGCTACTAAGGCATGTGGGGTAATGATACCCCCCCACATGCCTTAGTAGCCCCACTTCGAATTTTAAAGAGAGCAATTTGCACATTCTGAAACACATTTTCTTTTTTTTATAGGCCGCACAGTATTCGACTTTGATGAAAAAAAAAAAAATACCGCTCCCCCCTTGTCTCCGAAGTTTGCATAGAGAAAAATCTAAAATAATTCTATGTGATAGAAGTTTATGTAAAGATTACAGGAAAAATAAAACAATGTCTCTAAATAGCACACTTTTTCAGAAATCAACAAAAGTTACATTAGATCCACTATGGGGCAAGAGATGGCGCTGGCCTAGCTTGCTACCACGGATATCTATGGCCTCGCCGATGAAAATTTAAAAACATTTGATGGTGCGGAACCCTTGGTGCGAGTGCGACTCGATCTTGCCCCGTTTATCGAATGGTTATGCCACAAATGCTTTAATGATTTCATATAATCATTAATGCGAATTCAAAGTTGTTGAAAGATTATTTCATATCTTTTTAAGCTTTTTACTCCCTTCGAGTCATAAAACGTTGTAGTATTTCAGTCTCGACTGTTTATAAAGCTGTATAATTTACGATGTTCCCAATGATTGCGGCTGGCAATTCACGATTGGCATCCTTTGTGGGGTTTTGGCATTTGAAGGCGCCGTTCGAGGGACTAATCTTAAGGTCGCTAACATTAGCGAGAGAATTCTCAGAAATATGGGCGTCTACAGATTGAACTCTTGACTCATTGTTTGAATAATAATTTCAATTGTGCAGATTTTATTTCAAAATGCACCCGGCACAGAGTCTTCGAAAGGGGTTTAGGAAGGCAGTACATGTAATTAAGTGCATACCACACCTCTCAACGTGACATCTCGGGGGGCTCAGCTCTACGTAGGTATATAGGTGGATGCGTCCAAGCCAAATTCCCGGGTAGATTGGCATCCATTGTGCCTACCACGAGCTCAGACAGGCCTGCATAGCGGAACGTATTGAAACCATTTGAATGCTTAGTGAGTTCCGATTGTTGGCACCGAGTGCATTGCAGCGGGTAAGAGAATTTATAGAGTATTAGTATGTACCGACTTGCTCAGAACGGCTTTACTGGGTGGATTGTGCTCAGTCAGACGTACGTCGTTCATATTATGTTACTTATTCAAATTATTTATTTTGTGACGCTCAAGAGAATATTTTGGGTTTCAAGCGCCTTCGTGCCGCAGATCTTGGTTTGTACGAAAACCTGTAAAAAAATATTATCTTGAAATCCCCCTGAAAATTGATAATCCACTAACTATTGATAAAGACAGATTTTCCCGTGATATCTCACGTTAGATGCCTATATCGAGTACGATTAGACATGAATAAGCAGCTATTACGTACTCGATCATAAGACAGGACTTTCGCGTCGTGAAAGAGCCTCCTTTGTGACCGCGTCGAGGGTTTACTATACCCTTCATAGCCGTGTGTGTGCGTGCGTGAATGGCCGACGGGAGGTATGCAAGTGTTTGCTCGCGAGATGGCGCGGTGATGGAGCAGTGATGTTTGTGGCTCCCTCCCGTCTGGAACTATTCAGCCGATGCTCCTATACTGGGTAAGATCAGCAAATAAGTTTTGCGGATTTTTTTTTAAATATTTTGTTTTGGAGTCTAGGAGGTCTGTTCTATCTAGTATAGTTATACCATCGCATATCCTAAAATCTCAAGGTACAATAGATTGGTTTCGAAAATAAAGACACTTTGACATTGCAGATAATATAACTTCGTTTTTGTGAGAAAAGATAAGTCAAAGTCAAATAATTTATTTCAAATAGGCACATAAAAGGCACTTTTGAACGTCAAAAATTACAATAAAATAGAATTGATTCTAGTCGCCCCTTCCAAATGGTAGTTTTCGTATGGAGAAGAATGGGCAAGAAACTCCACCGTTACTCTTTTAAAAGGTTTTGTATACATCCATTATATAATTATATGTGAAGACGATGCACCACCTAGAATAAAATTACTCTATCACAAAAGGTAAAAATAGATAATTTAAAATATAGCAAGGTAAATCATTTAACACAGTAGGTACCCCATAAAAGATGTATGTACTTTAGATAATCTGAAAAAAGGTTGATCTAATTTGTCTTTTTTTTTTTTTTGTAGTATTCAAATTATGTCTAGCACTTATTTCGTAGTCTGATTTAAAAACCTTCCGAATTGTTACAGGATTTTTTTTCCTAAAAACGAGTACGTAGGTACACAAAAACATAAAGTTGACGTAACTCACTTTTGTTAGCATATATTTACTCAGACTAAAAGACGGAACTAAAGTCATGTCTAAGTAAAGTGCAACATGTAGGTATGTACCTACCTTCCTACTTCAAAACAACTTGTACAGACGTACTAACGTAAACCGGTGTAACTTGTAAACGTCTATTTCTATTGTGTATTGTCAAAACTCTCAACGTAATAGATGTAACTGCGCGTTCCGGAATTAGTGGTCAGGTGGTGTAGAAGGCCGTGTGCGGTTAGATCATTCTGTTAGAGTTTATCCGGTACTGGTACCTATTTGTTTTCAATTAAAAGTTAAAATACATTGAAAAAATACTTAAGAAATTGAAACTATTTTCATTGAACTCCTTAGGTTCTGAGTTGAGCTACACGATTACTGACAAATCCGACTCAATCTGTGAGGTTCTTTTCTCATAAAACCATTTCAGACACCAACCTACATGGTCTTCACACGATCAGATCAAGATTATCTGTCTGGCTTTAAAAGAGACTGTGACCTCTGAGTTTGTTTCGGCCTTTCTTCTCACAGTAGTCAGATAGGAAACGCTGACCTCATCTAGTTTCATGATTGACGTGTAAAAGTGTTTGTACAAGCCTAGCTATTTCAGAAATAAAATCATTTGTCATTTTTTGCACAGAATTTTTTTTGCGCTTTGTCTCTTTCGAAATGTTTTTATTTGTTATATTTTTGTGAACCGAGTAAACAAATCAAAATTTATCTGTAGCTCTAAATCTGATAAAATAGCAATGGAAAGATTACATAAACAATTTCAATCACTTTTCCCCCTATTTCTATTTCAGTCTTGAAGGGTCAGATGACGACCCGACCCGTCACTTGGTTCCACAACGTGCTCCATAAGTCACGAGGTACAGAAAACGTGACATAAAAAGTGGTTATTGAAATAGTTCAGTTACATAAACTATTTTATTCCTTCGGAAAAATAGGAACGTGGATCTATTGTGATAAGTCCTTTAGTAGTTGAATTGATAAGGGTAACAATGCTTTTTGAGCGAATGTAGAAAAAGCTTCTGTAGACTACCTATTAACAGATACCCGTTCGGAAATAGATTTATGTTATTTCTGAACATAGGTATACAAAGCTTCGTTTTTGTTGACGGTACAATGTGTATCTGACCAAGTAGGCAGCCGGTCGGTTCATCCCTCTATTCAAACAAAATTTAATGAGGCGAACGGTACAGGAGTGTGCGCACTCTCACACGACCCCGCACGATCCACGATAATTATACGCCATATATACACCAAATCCGTAATTGTAACCATCACACTAACATTATAAAGGCGAAAGTTTGTGCGTGTGTGTGTGTTTATAATATGTTTGTTACTTCTTCACGATCAAACGGCTGGACCAAATCTGATAAAGTTTTGTATTCAACCAATTTTTATCCCGATATTCCCACGGGATCGACATTTACGCGGGTGAAACCGCGTGGCGCAGCTAGTCATAAATAAAACATTAAAGCCCCAATATATTTTTTTATAAAGCAACATTCACAAACGAATACTCCGAATTATTATCACTTTGTTGCGATAATTCAACGAAATTAAATTATAACAATCGTTGCTCACAGCAAAAGCGGAGAAATATTTTTGTTTCAGAATTCCGATCGCGTCCGCTGCATTTTATTAAAGATGTTGATTAAATTGTACAATTATTTATGCGAGTTCCATTATTCGAGGCAACCTTAAAATTGCACAAAAGAGCGGAAGGCAATGGAACGGACGGAAGGTAACGAGTGCGGATATTTTAGTTGCAACTTTCTCACAAAAGTTTATCTAACAAGTAATCGCTAATGAGGTTTAATTGAATTACTGGATATGCGAGTTCAAAGCGCAATTACCACAACAAGGTTGCTTTAAACATTGAGACGAATAAAAAATAACAAATCAAAATATATTATCATCATTAATTACATCGTCATCTGCCTAGCCTTTTCCCTACTATGTTGGGGTCGGCTTCCAGTCTAACCGGATGCAGCTGAATACCAGTATTTTACATGGAGCGACTGCCTATCTGACCTCCACAACCCAGTTACTGGGTAATACGATACAAAATAAAATAAAAATATTATCTTTGTTATGAATTATGCTTGTCAGAAATATCTCGCTGTTATGGTCCGTTATGCATCTCCATTGCAAGTCATCTCCGGCCGTACGATGTTGAAGAAATCATTAAGAATAGCCATTATCATTTCCTATTCTCATCGCAAAGTATTAGGGAGATATTTTAAGTATGACTTTGGGTTTCGTTTCATGCTATTGAGTCGGTTTGGCCTCACACAATACACAATCACACTAATATTATAAAGGCGAAAGTTTGTGAGTGTGTGTGTTTGTGTTTATATGTTTGTTACTTCTTCACGTTCAAACGGCAGGACCAATTTTGATAAAATTTTGTATGGAAGCAGCTGACACCCTGGATTAACATATAGGTTACTTTTATCCCGATATTCCCACGGCATCGAAACTTATGCGGGTGGAACCGCGGGGCGCAGCTAGTGGCTTTATAAAATTACAAAAACAATCTGTTAGTAGGTAGGTATTTTAACCAATTTTTTTTAAATCCAATATTCGGTGAGTAGGTAATCGATCATTTTTGGACTCATGTAATATACAAATGAAATACCTTCATGTAATACGAACCTGAAAGACTAATGACCGCATTAGTCTCCCAAGCGCACAGAATAAGATGAGAGTTTGTCGCCCATCCTAGAATATGCTCTACAACATTCTAGTAAAGTACGTAATCAACCATTTTACTCAGGTGTGTACGTATGGGCACGTGAATTGGGATTTTCCAGAAAGTTTTACGAGTTTCTATTCAGTACCGAAAGCATAAACCTCTTTCAGATTCCCAGACGTCTTATAAAAGCTTTAATCCTCGTCTTGCAAATGTACGGATGCGCGACAATGCATCATTTCTTCACACGCTTATGAGGAAAAATATCTCCAATCCTATTCCTTACCCTCCGATAAAGTTTTCCTATAAATAGATGGCTCTCCCTAAAAGTATGTATTATTATTGCTCAAATAACTCAACGGAGAAGGAATATTTCGTTACAAAACTCCTACCTAGCAAGGTATGTAAATATTTGGCGATCGTTGTCGGTAAACTAGAGACGAATGTTGTCCGATAATTTATGTTGGCAACCGTGCCTATTGTCGGACAAACAACACGCAGGCTCGTGGCCAAATTTATATTCCAAGTTTGGGTGAACAAGGGATGCCCACAGAAATGCCCTCCCGACTGAAACCGATAAAGAACTTACTAAGCAAAACTGATATAAATGACCGTAAATAATACAAAAGCTCAACAGCTGTTTATTCTTTGTTTGGGTAAAGTTGTGTATATAGAGAAAGTTCGCAATGTACTGTGGAGAGTTTAAATTAGATGCATTTGTAGCGAAGGTTTTTGATTCAATAAAACGCAAGGATACGAGTGAATTCGTAGTCCGCGCAGAATATTATGTTAAGTAAACAAGCTCTCGAGGACGGGCACTGACGCACCCTGCTTCAAGTTGGACACTTTACCGTTGGGGATTTTGTGAACAACTTTCAAATGTTCCAAAAAGTTTGATTAAATAGGTTTTTTTTTTTATCTTGCTTTTGGAATGATTTGTTTTACATTGCAACATAAACTCAGTGTTCATGAGAAGAATCAGCAATAATTACTTTTCAACCGACTACACACAATTCTAATTTGTTAACACCTCATGTACTAGACGTGAAAACATTACACGTAAATTGACTGTCGATGCGCAGAATCTTAACTATGAGATTAACAGTTGCGTCTCATAATTAGCATAGGTACTACATTACTAGCAAAAAATAAACAATCCATTTGTATTCCCTTTAACAATGACATTTAATACAATAATCATGAGTTTAAATCCAATCCTCTACTAATTTAATTTAACAATAGGTACAATTCCGGCAGAGCAAGTTGCAAGCGCATACATTAGATACTCATTCATTCTAAATCAGCAGTTAAGTTGATTCTCGTGTAATAATCTGCGCTGCATGCGAGTATGGCAACTAGTAGGTAATAAATAACGGTTTAGTTGGGAAAGCACAATTTTCCAGATGAGAAGGGGCCGGGCTCGGGGCGCGCCGAGCCGTTTTGGCTGCATCCCAGACACGTTTTGCATTTTATTCAAAACGTTGACGTGAAGGATAAAGTTTTATTATTTTACTACTTTGACGTGATCTGACTGTACCTGAGTGATGGCGTACCTGCTGATGTGATCATATTCAAATAGGAAACCTGTGAACATTTTGTGAATTCTTTGCAGTTCCGCCATTTTGTAGTGAAATTGAATATTTGCGACTATAGAGTGCAGCGAAGGGGCGTGAGGCACCTCCTCAAGCTCTGCTACATGATTCATAACAATAGATTTTTTAAAGTCTGAGTTAGGTAGTTAGTAAAATGCTTTCAAGGATCTCTTTGTCAGTAAAGTTAGATTACTTGCCTATTACTTCGTCTGCTATAATTTTATCAACCATCATGATAAGCACTGTAATTTGTTACATTAATTAATGGATAAAATATTGAAATATAATTGTGTAACAACCGTATAAGTGACTTATCTCAGACAAGCCACTTACAATAATTATCTCATTGTCTCGTTTACATTGAATGCAAATTGTGAACACATAGAACGAAAGGTTCAATGCGTGAACATGTTGAACATACTTAATGACTAATGAATCGTGTCCGAATGCCAATGTGTAATAGTTAAAATGAGCATATGGACATATGGACGTTAAATGTTTGACCTTTACCTTGGTTGTAGATAGTTCTTGTCATTCAGTTTTTAATGTGGATAATATATGACATAACGGTAATGTATTGTGTTAACAATATAATTTTGTAAAAATGACGACATTTCAATGGGTAAAAAGTTCTTTATGCTGTCGAAAACAGGCAGTTTTTTTATGTTATTTGATTTACGATTAGGTACATGAATATTTTATTTGCAAGAGTACATTTTAACAGTTGTCTATATACGAATAAAAAGCAAGAACAATATCTGGTTGCCAACAAAAAATCATGAATTTATATTGAGTGCTACGCCAGTAAAGGGTTACGCGCTACGAATCTGCTACGCGGCGGTACTACGCAGACCAGTATGCCTCTACGCTTAACAACGACATTTTTAATTATTACGGAATTTTCTCAATCTCTCACAATAGTATTTATGTGATTATTTTAAATTACCCACAGTAACATTGCAGTTTCGGTGTGTTACGAGAGTACCTATCTACCGACACTATTAACTAACTACGCAAACCATGAGTTGAGCAATAAATCTAACTTTACGAGCCCTAAAATTCACTTCTCGCCCGTTTGCCACTAATGCCATATTAACAGAAGGCAGTCAGTGAGGCATTGTTGCACTAATGAGGCGCAACTATGTTGATATTGTATCCTATACCTATTGCATGACGATTTCATGAAGTAAGAAGGTACATGTAAGTAACACACCCGTTTCGATTCCTGGGAACCTTGCAAGCGCAAGTACAATAGTTCAAATGCTAAACATGCATCAGTTAAATGTGAAATTGCAAAACAGAACCGTGAGTAACTTCCTCAATGAGCACTGTTAAATGGTGCTCCTTGGTAATTTCGTAAGTCGAGCCCACGAGGCATTCTGATCAGCATCGCGGCGGTGAGTCATGGCGAGGCACAAGGCACAAGGCACGAAGGTGCGCCGACACCGTTTACAACCGAGATAAAGAACAATAGATACGAGTAATAACCACCATCACTACTTACGGTTTAACACCCGCCTACGATAAAACCCCACGTTATTCGAAAAAATCCACTTGACTGACGTGACCTCACCTAAGGTTAGCGGAGGTCACATTAGTCACAACATTATAATACGCAGCGCGGGAGTGGTAAATTATACGAGTACGTCTTGGTAGCAGTCAATTATATGGCTTAGCCAATATAAATACATGGTTTTTCGGATTAGACCGTGAAATATATAACCACTTTTTTGAAGCTCATTATTTTTATATATTATTATTGTTTCAATCCAAAGTATAGGTAGCTCTACATGTATTTCATAGACACAATATAATTTGCAATAATAGCTTTTGTATTTCCGCACGACCCCGGACGAAACAAACAACACAAACCAAACAAATATTTTACCTAAAAATAATTCAGTAGTTGTTTACTGCCGTCAGCATATTAGGACCAATTGGTAGCTATGCCGAACAATTGTGAGGCTGTTTACAGGTTTCCTAATAAAAGCGGTTGAATACGACCTCCTTGTTTATGTATTGTGAGTTAGAAAACAGAAGTACCTAGAGCGAGGTCTGGGAGGTATTGTGCCCTCTAACAATGCGATCGATGCCGTCCGCGGCCACACCGCCACCAGACAAAGGACAGGGGAATATTGTTTGTCACAAAATTTATTATAGCAGTAGACAGAGTGGGACGCGCGGTGCGAGCAACATATCCAATATATCAGCGGCAACTGTAACGCGGCTGAACGCAAACATATTTACGTGCTGTGCTGCGCCCAATTGTCGGCCCGCCTTCAACTACAATGTTTGTAATACTGGAATTCTCTATGATTCTGCTGGCTATGGCAGAAAATCATGGCTTCATTGTCTTACGGCGTCACTAAACAAATCCACTGCGGGAATATTGTTAATACGAGTTATAATAGACACGTCCCATTGCTTACCTACGTGCAATTACTATACACATTGTCTTGTAACTTTGCCAATAATGAAGTTCCTAAGGCCGTGAACACACAGTATGAATTATCTACGGAGACGGTAAGGACTAGACTAGACGGCGACGGCCGGCACATTCCTTTCACACCTTGGCGCAGACATGGCGGTAATGAGCAAGCTTAGGTGTTAAATAATACTAAAGTATTAACCGATAATAATACGCTAAACGATATTTATCAGCGTTAAGTCACGAGTAGGGATATTAAAAACAGGATGTATATGAATTTAAAGTTTTATTATCTTAATAATGTTCGATATTTGCCATTTATTATTTACTTAAGGATGTTTTAATGGATTCTAATTGTGTGCTCCTACTTTTATCGCGGGATCGTTCAAATAAATGTAGTTTATTCGAAGTAGGTATGCTGATCTTGAACGTATTGCCTAATTAGTTTAGTTTTTCATTGTGGACCACCGAAATTAGTCTTTTGTAAATAGGTATTCTAAAACCCGATGGATGCGAAAGTCATAGAACCGGTCGAAGTGGCGGTGCTAATTGGGCTTATGTGCAGCAGTAGACGTCTTTCAGCTGAAATTATGATAAATCTAAAATCAACGTTTTAGGCGTGATTAGTTTTGTTAGGCGTATTACCTATACCGCAAACCCTTCCAAAATCAGTGTTCAGCTTTGGAAAGATGATTCGAAAAAAAAAGAAAAGCAAAAAGTTCGTCACGTCGGTTTAAAAGTAAATAATGACGCATTTCCATCAATTCCAGCTCTGCCACAATAGTTACATACAAGCAATTTAGTTGGTTTGAATGAATGTGTGTGAAACGAGCGTTCACCCCCGTCCGCCGTACAAACATGGGGTCTTCGCTTCGTTTACTGTTTCCCTTTATAAGTCAATTCCGAGCGAATGGCGACTACGCGACGTGTTTACACCATGGTTTTATGTTTCTTTGCTATTTTCGATTGGCATAAGCATTGCTTTGTCTCTGGTGTGTGTTGTTTTCTTTTAGTTTTAGCAAATGGATGTAATTGTTTTATCTTTTGGTGACAGGTTCTTTGAACATCTTTATTTATTAGCGACTTTTAAGTGTTGGATTGGTAATTATCGTTCAGCCTTGTCGAATATCTTCAGATGAATATTTAGTCTTAAAAATGTGCTGATCACAAGGTACTAATTAAATAATATGCTTCAAACGGCTTAGGTATACTCAACGACAGAGGGTTCTTAGAAATTTCATCCGTGTTAATCCAAGATCGACACCTAAGCTACTTAAATTATGATGTTATTACCTATTTATTAATTAGGTACGTGTAATTGTTTAATGTTGGTAAAGTGTACTATCTAATGGAATTATGTAATAATATATGTAGATGCCACAAAACGAAAATTAGAATGACAATTTTAAACTGCGACTTTGGTACCTACTAATTTAACCTAAAAAGTAAATAGAAACCTCGTTTGCAAACAAACTCTCAAAGATGCTAAAAAATCGCACGCGCTGAACTTTGTTTCACAATTGGTGAGAAACACCATTAAGACAGCGAGAGGATGGGATGAATTGTCGTAAAAAATAATTAATTAAGCGTCCCCAAATCTCGGCTACGAGGAAGGCTGGCATTCTTTTCCACATTAACATTCTTTTAGTGAATTATTCATGTGCATTTAATTGAATAGCATTTAAATTCATTAGTCTGGCCCCACTCTTATCTAAGGAGAGTTTTGCCATTATCATTTTGGGTGCTCATTTTTCATAAAAGGAGGTGTACCTACTGCTTTAATTTGAAAGATTATTCTGACCTTGCTAGTTTAAATAAAATATTATATTGAATACAATAAAAGTACTTAGAGTCTGTAAGCGTCCGTATCTGACCAGATGTATGAACGTAAATGAGGCAAAAGGAGTGTGCAACGATCATAGCAGGTGGCGTTCAACTCAACTCAAAGCATTTATTTCAATTAAACCATGTACAGGCACTTTTGAATTGTCAAAATTAAATAGTCGGTCAGCTAGTCAGAAAGTTGAAGCTAGTTGCCCACTCCAAAACGTAGATCTCTATGGGAAAGAACTGGCAAGAAACTCTATGGACACTCTTTTATATCAAGATATTACAAAATCCTGGGTACAGACGCCAGCACATCAAGCTACCCGAAAATGTCAAATTTTCCCAATCAACTTTGAACTTTATGCTTTAGCGATAAAGTTGAAAATCTATTAAATAAATTTGACAGATTGTAGTAGCTTGATGTGCTGGCGTTTGTACATTATTCTTGTTGCTTCTATATTACATGAGAACAACGTAAAAAAAAAGATTAAAAATAAGCCTTGCCAGTCTCAACCGACGGCACCCATTCACGAACATGACGCGTGGATCAGCACCATCCAGCTCAACCATTTTGTAGGGAACCGAATGATCCAACACACGCGCCACCATCAGTGAGAAATTTAAGTGAGCATGACACATTCTCAACTGCCATGCTCTTTCAAGTCAACATCAAAAAACCATAATAAACGGATACATGGTTCTAACATTTACAAAATTTTAAAAAAATGCTACAATACTATAGTTGGCAATTTATTTATGAGATGAATAAGTTAGTTCTGTTGTTTCTACCTACCCCAATGGAAAGCTGTGAGTTTATGTATGTATGATTTAACGTATTGTGAGCGAGTAGGTTACCTACCTTCAGAGTAACGTTTGGAACATGACAAGGTACTACCTAGTATATAAAATTGGTGCCTCAGTTTATTCAAAGATTGACTTTAAGCACCCACAATTCAGTTTCTATAAGATTTACGAGAACTGTTAAGTTAAGGCCATAAAACCTCAAGGTATCGTCTCCTCATCATAAACATGGGATAAGTCGCCCCTCCACCGCTCAAAACTGCCCACGTACCCAACTAGATGTCGCTAGTCGTAAATATAACTCTTAATACCACAATATCCTAATAAATGTCGGGGCAGAGCACTTATGATGTCACATTACTGGTGGAACACCTACATTTTGAACACCAGCATAGTTACGATGGTTATAAAATCATTTCAAATAAACATGACAAGTATTTGCTGTTAGCTCTTAACGAGGATATTCCTTCCATTTATCTGTTTCAACAAAAATTTTGAATTTTAGATCAGTGAGTGGCGCGTCGCGGCTTTTAATGGATGAATAATACCATTCTCTCAGCGGTATCCAGTAATGGAATCTCTAATATACTTCTGCATTCATATTATTTTGACATTCTGAGTGCTTCGAGACAACGCTTTAAGACAATTTGTAATTTCGTTTTTAATGATATTATGGTACTAGAACAATAATTGAATTTATCTGTGGGTAAATACTGAGTAAAGTAATAAACTTTGAGATGAATAATAGCGAGGGTAGGTGGGAAAACACCTAAGTTATATCGCCCATCATCGCAAGTTTGTAACTTAACAAACGAAAATTGTCGGCGAACTGTGAACAGATGTAACAATTCTATTGATCTTATTGAATGTCGAGGTTATCAAAATAGTTAGTTATTTGTTTTATTATCGCTTTGTGAGTGGCTTTCAAAAGTTTTGTTATATGGACTAGATTATTGATTTATACAATAAGGTGGCCCAGTGGTAACTTACGAGTTGAAGGTCGTAGGTTCGAACCCAGACAGGCGCTTTACTTTGTGTAAATAATTTCAGCACCAATGCTCTCAAAACGGTGAAGGAAAACATGACGAAAAAAACCGGCATGTCTTTAGAACCAAAAATTCGAAGACATGTAACATCTACCAACCCGCACTGAGCACACGTGTTGGATTACAGCCCACTCTAGACCTGAGTCCTAGTATTGGGAACATTATAGGCTAATTATGATGACTAGAAATCGTAAATACACTATGCCGAATTACCTAATATGAAAGCAAATACAAGAAAAAGGTATAGCTGAAAAGTAAAATACAAACTTCGCCATAAAATGGACAATAACAACCAAAACAAACATAGGTACGTCACAAATACCGTTAAGGCACTCAAATAAAACAATATAGAGATGATAGTTGTTTATGTTTATACAAAATGTGAACCTTTTTATTTTTGTGCGGTATCTATTACAATTTGTTTGATCTCTATATCAGATAAACTGTTTTGCTTCCCTGGAAACACTGTTAGTTTTGTTTATAGTAATGAGAACTGGGATATTCGCTATAAGTAGCAATAAATGGTTGTCTAGATATTTTATTCTGATTTGATCTTGCTATTTCCTTTGCGAGGTAAACAAGTTTCCATATTCTTCTTTTCTATAGCTATTGCTTATGAAGTAAAACCTTCACTTTGTTTTGTATTATTTTCTAAGAATCAGCATCGCTATACAAAGGCAGGTAGCTCTGTGCCTGTAATATTTAGGGAGCATGACCGATAGGGACAATAGGGGTGCGTAAATCACATCGCCGTAACTAATCTTTGCATGCCTGCTAAGCGTGGCGATTTTGGCAATAATTGGGTACCCTACGTCCGTTCGCCGAACGTTGTACGGTCATTTGAAATTTCATATTCAGCACTTCCTTATGTTGATGCTGGACGCTTTTAACGCGTATGTCTTTTTTACATCATTTTCACATATAATAAAAATTCAACATTATTGATGTAACTAATGTTTTTGTAAAAATATAATTTAAAAGAGTGTCCATGGAGTTTCTTGCCCGTTCTTCTCCATAGGTACCTACGCTTGGAAATGGGCAACTAGCTTCATATTTTCTGACTGACCGACTTCTTGATAATTCAAAAGTGATTGAGTTTGTCAGTGGTAGCCCAGCGGTATCGGCCGCGACGTGTTGTAGGCGCTTTATTTTGTGTAAATTTTTTTATCACCGCTGCTCTCAAAACGGTGCAAGATATCATCGTGAGAAAACCGGCATGTCCTATAACAAAAAAATCGAAGATATGTGACATTTACCAATCCCGGATATCTGTGACCAATCCGCACTGGTGCGATTACGATTTACGATTCACTCGCTCTCACCGAGAAGAGGCCTGTGTCCTAGTCCTAGCTGTGGGAACATTATACGCTGATTACCTACGCTATACAACGTGGCAATGCCGCCAGCCTTTTGAGTACTTTTCCTGTTGACAGCGATGCGGACGAATTTTTTGATGCCCTACAATTCTTTCCCTTCTTTTTAGGGTTCCGTACCAAAATGGTAAAACGGAACCCTTATGGTGAGACTAAGTCTGTCGGTTTGTTTGTCTGTCACAGCTGTATATCTCAAGAACTACTAATGCTATCAACTTGAAATTTGGAATAGTTTTTGATGACGTTTGCCCAACTATTTGCAAATAAAAAATAATTAAAAATATGTTTATATTTTTTGCAATAGGGACTCGGAAAATTCGAAGGTCATTCAGGGGGTCTGAAAAATTCGAAGTGGGACTACTAGGGCATGTTGGGTATCGATGTAACGATGGGTATTTAATGAAAAATGTAAAAAAAATACCGTTCCCCCTCCTTATCTCCAAAGTTTGCAAAGAGAAAAATCTGAAATTATTTTTGTGATAGAATTTTATGTAAAGATTACAGGAAAAATAAAACGAAGTCTCTAAATAGCACACTTTTTCAGAAATCATCAACAAAATTTACATTAGTTCCACTATCGGTCAAGAGATGGCGTTGACATAAAACTGCAATATTCTACACCGCAGTGTACAGTGTTAAAATTCTCTGACGAATATAGGCCTCGCCGATGTAAATTTAAAAACATATGATGGTACGTAACCCTCGGTCCGCGAGTCCGACTCGCTCTTGCCCGGTTTTTTTGACACAGATGAGGGTCCGCAAGACCCTAACTAATCTTCCAGAACCCCGGGATTTTGGCTAAAAAGTTTAATCACAGTAGTTGGTTCCTTAGAGTAATAGAGTTGGGCTAACTCCACCATTAAACCTGAGCCGTTTGATAAATTTATGAGTAGGTACGTAGATGTCAGGCAGGTAATGAGAACTTGACCTTTTAGCACAATAAAACTGAAGAGGTTACACATCTCTGGTCCTTGACCCGCCCCGTCAGGCTACGGAAACAGTCTTTACCGAAAAATAGGTAAGAAAAATGTTGAATGTTAAAATCGTGATAAATCTCGCGTCTTGCTTAGTTGACTTGTTTATTTTGATCTATTGTTCGAGTAAATACAACATTTAGATTTGTGAAGAAATGTTTTCTATTTATTTCGAGGTGTTTTGTATTCAAGACGAATAGTTGCTGGAGCTATTTCACTGGTAGTTTACATATTCACATTGATGAGTATCCTTTCATCGACGATAAGTCTGACTATAGAATTTTTAGTGCCTAAGATACAGGCTTGCCTAGTTTAGGGTCAATTTGGGCCCCTTGTAATCTTTTAAGCAATTAAGTTTGACCTATCGCGGGATACTGTGGTCCCGGACCTTTAGACGGCGTACGAGAGGCCGAAGCTAACTCGCAAAACGTTTAACGGGCCTCTGCCCGTTAAACGTTTTTAATGATTTGAGGCACCAACCGACGATTATCCCTGTTCGCACTATGCAAGTGCACCCAATTACAACCCACCGGTGGCGTACGACTAAGTAATTAAGTTTTATTATTACAATATTATAGAAATAAGTACTCATTACTCATTTAACTGAAACTTAAACCTTTCAGTTATTATTTATGCTGCAATAGGTATTCATGCTGATAATTTCGATAGTTAAACTGGGAAATCTGTTATTGCAACCGTTGCTATGTAGATTGTGATACCCTAAGTACCGCCTACTCGTCTAAATAACATTACTGAATGCATTTGCATGCTAACGACATTTGTACGATTACGATTAGGTTCTCTCATTTAAAATATGTGGGAACGGTAGCAATCCTTGCTTCATTTCTTGACATATGTACCTACATAATGTAATACTTTTGACATAAACGGTATTGGGGTCAAAGACTGCACCAATGCATTAAGTAGTAGGTACCTTTCTTGATGAGCATCGTAATCTTTACCTCAGATGTTTTCATTAATTTGTGGGAAGATTATCAACTGAATAGAAGGAAAACATTTTATGTTATTTTATCATTTCCTTGTTCGGATCAGTATTACAACGACCGGCGACCTTTGGAAAACGGCTTCCAAAATTCGATGGTAAATTATAATTTGTTATTTTTATTAGTGGGGCTCGTGGCTAAATAATAACAGCCGCAAGGGCCGATCGAAAATTAAGCTAGGCTTGCTGCGGTCGGTTCGTGGACGGGGACCATTCATGACAGTCGTTCAGGTAGTCAGAAGCGCAAATACCACCACGTCTTACCAAGGGTATCGTGTTACCCAGTAACTGAGTTGTGGAGGTCAGATAGGCAGTCACTCCATATAAAATACTGGTACTCAGCTGCATCCTGTTAGGCCCGTAATCTACCAAAGCGGAGAGGAGATGTCTCATTTTTGTATAGAATTTCGTGCGAGCAAGCGGGCAAGCGGCACGAAATTCTATAGAAAAATGAGACATCTCTCCTCTCCGCTTTGGTGGATTATGGGCCTTAGACTGAAGCCGACCCCAACATAGTTGGGAAATGGCTAGACAGATTGATCTTTGTAGCGGTTGGTCGACTCTTCACGTGACCAGAGGGCTGGCCTATTTTTTGGCCAAAGAATCAGCATTGCCATACAAAGTCGCTATGCTGCCAGTCTTAGGGGCACGTTTCCTGTTGACAGCGATGCGGATGAATTTTTTGATGCCCTTTAAATATTTCCTCTCCTTTTTATATACTTGTACATATTATTATTTTAATACTGTTAGCTTTTAAAATTATCTTTGTAACTTGTGTGTTACTGTTTGTCAAAGATGGTAAATATATTGTAGCTACGAAATACTGCGTAGGTATCATTGATCCTTTAAAAGGGTTAGTTGGTTTGTTGGTATCTGTGGGCGTCTATGGGCATTGATCTATCTCTATTCTCCATTGGACATACGATTAGACATTTAAATAAGCCTTTTTTACAGTCCGTTCAGACGATTTTGACTTCTATACTGTAAGCATAAGGATGGCTTTCAAAGCAAAAAAGTGGTTACAATACCAACTGTTTACTGCAGCTGCCATTTTTCATGCGACCAACGCAATAGAATTCAAAATCGGTTAAACGGACTGTAAAAAAGGTGTATTTAAATGTTTAATCTTGTCTCAAATGGAGTATAGTAACTTCTCATTAGGTATGTAAGGGTCATATAACGAGGCGTTTTGTAGTTTTTGCGGAGTTTACACTTAGATAATAGTAGTTACCAGTTACGGTTTCTGAAAAAAGCTTTAATAGTAAGAAGACAAAAAAAAATGGTTGCCTGTAAAGTCGGTTTTACGGGCGAAGATTTTACGTGACAACGTCTTTTTCTCGGTAGAATATTTATTGATATGAATATAATTAAATTGCACAATAGGAACAAGGAATTAAATGAAAATAAGAACGTAACGTTACCGAGCGTTACACTTTTTCATAAGTGACTCCCAGCCGCAACCTAATTTAAGACGTTGTCACGTCAAAAATTAAACTTGAATCAATCCAATTAATAAATCGTCTTTTAATTTTATATTCTTATACAGTCTCACATACCATTATCGACTTGTTCTTGAAACAATTATAATATGTGATGATGAATCTAGCCTTGCTTGTAATATGACAATGACGAGATAAACGTTTATATGCATGACATTTAATTTAATTGTGATGAGTATAATTAGTTTAGCTGATTAATTACGAATATATTGTATATTTTTGTCAATCAAAACCAAAGTTTGAAAGCATCATAACCTACATTGATGAATCCTTCAAGGTCTCCTTACTCAACTCTATGTTAATTGTCTTTGACATCGTAATGCTCTCTAATTATGCAAGTACATAATACTATACAACCGGTCTTGCCAAGGGGTATCTTGTTGCCCAGTAGCTGGGTTGTGATAGACTGTCGCTTTATGTAAAATACTGGTATTCAGCTGCATCCGGTTACACTGGAAGCCCATCCTAATTCAGTTGGGAAAGGGCTAAGCAGCTAATGATGACTTAATATCTACCTACTGGTTAAGGATCGAAAGCGATTTGCGTCTAATAACAATGATGCACGAAAAACTGATTCTGTGCCTAGTAAAGATCCACTAGCCTGATATGATGGGTTTTACCTTTTACTGAGAAAATCTTTGAAAAATTTATCTACGTTAATGAGATACGGTAGACTAGTATATTGCTGGGACACAGGCCTCCTCTCGGTGAGAAGGAGTGGGCCACCCACCACGCGGGCCCAGTGCGGGTTGGTAGATGTCACATGTCTTCCAATTTTTGGTTCTAGGACATGCCGGTTTTCTCAAGATGTTTTCCTTCACTGTTTTGAGAGCAGTGGTGACGAAATAATTTACACAAAGTAAAGCGCCTGTCTGGGTTCCAACCTACGACATACAACTCGTATGTCGCGGTCGTTACCACTGGGTCACCACTGCTTCTAGATCAGCGATAACAATGATGGGAAAGTCAAACATGTATTGAATTGATATAAGCTACCGAAAAGCTTATTTTGTTCCTGTTGAAAGTCGAGTCGCACCCCAATCGCGTAACACACTATTAATCACAATCTGAATAATTTTGAAGGATATTGCTAATCCATTGCTTCATACGTTCGAAAAATGTGTCTGCTCAACAACTTAAATAACGCAATGAATGTTGTTGAACCGTCAAAATTGCTACTGTTACGCAATTACCCCGCTGTTGTAGAAATTCGAAAATCCTTGAAAACGATTGACACTAGACCCTAAGGTAATTTACTACTATAAGGCTCACTAGTGTCTTAGTTTCTTTTGTAACTTTAACGAATGGGTATTGCCGTAAATTAAAGGTACTACACAACTATGCGACTATCCCAATACACCAAATTCGTGTCTCATATTCGCATGTTTAATACATGCGCACATTTGGCCAACATTATCCAGCCGAGATTACAATTGAACATGCTAATATGCATTAGCCCCTGACGCCATGTAACGCTTTCAGCTGTAAATTGTGCAAACAATCCGTGTAATGATAACTGAATTTGATGAATTGCGTGATATGATTGTATTGGATTCGGAAACGGTATTGTTTCGACATAGGTACATTAGGTATTCTCACAAATTCGCTAACACTAGGACATTACCATTGCGGATTTTAAAAACCCGTACTGAGTGTAACGGTCGGAAGCTTTTTGGCCGTTCGATTTTAACGTGTCTGACCGTTAGTAAAATTCTCGAGTGTTTATGAATAAAAATTTTCATAAAGAATATTAAAATCGTATGATATCTAGGTTAATTTTGGCGTAAATATAACGTTCTAAAGATTGCACCCAGCTCAAAGCTTAACCTACGCAATTGGCAGATATTTTTACAATTGGATGACAAATCCAATTGTAAACCGTTTTCGAATGGCATGCCCACTTCATTTCTCCTTTTCACTTAACAAATCTTTTCAAATATTTGACCATAAATCCATACGAGATGTACTCAAACAGTACTGGTCATGTCTCCCTTTCATTTGCGGTGGCCACGTATCGGCCTATTGGCTTCGGTCCCGGTCAGGCATTCTCGTTACTCGCTCAGCGTTTTGCGGTTCGAACACCACTCATTCAAATAAGCTGGCTTATCTGCATTGAGGGTGACCGTAAGTCTGCAGGACGTATGCTTTAAAGTAATGATATCCAATAGTTACGTGATCGTTAGCCCAGTATTCACTCCGTCGACTGAGTTTCAAAGGCGTAGCTCAGAATTGAGTGTGACCAATTTCGTTGAACTTTGAATAAGTTAGGTTTGGGTTATCTACTTGCCATTAGGGGTGGGACTAATGTTTAAAGTTGTGACTTATGATTTCGATTTTATAGTTACTCGATAAGATTCATTGTCCCATTCAACTTCGTCCAGTTGTTCGTGCTCTGCTCATTTCAATACTGTAATTTGACTATGAATGTATACAGGATGATAATGCTTGGATCGACTACACTCGATAGTGACATAATCATTGTCAGTGACCGGAATGGGTCGAGTGGTTTAGGGATCGATACAGTTAGGGCTGCCACGCTTTGGAACGATTTCTTTATTAGTCATTATGATGACTCAAGAAAAGATCTTCAAGCATAGCATAAACATAATCAGGCTATATGGTCACACTGCTATATGGGACACTGGTCAGCCTGGGTGAGAGGGAGCGGGCCATAATCAAACACGCAGGTCCGGTGCAGGATTGTAGATGTCACATGTCTTCGAATTTTTGGTTTCAGGACATTGGTGTCAAAAGTTCTTTAAATCATAAGTAGTTTTACCAATAACCCTAGTATCTACGGTAAGAACTTTCAGTACAATCTCCTATTACATCTGTCGCATTACTAACAGGGCTTAAAGTATTCGGGACCAGTTTGGATCTTGGGCTTTCCGTCACTAGGTACCGGTCACAGATCACTGCCGATAGATGGCCACGGATAACGCCACCGCTACCGCGTACTTTCCCGTTTTTGTGTAAGTCCACGATCCGAGGACTTTGATATGGTTACCTTACTTACGTTATCTACCTGTAGATACTTGCTCCCGCTTCATAAAGCGAAAATCAATATTAGGTATAGAGTAAGTTAATTAACTTGCGTTTGCGGGGCTCCGTGCATATTTGTTTAACTCGAAGCTATAAAAAACAGAACTTTCACAAAACGACACAACTGAATGTACGCAAATGCAATTTCAAATCTGACTCCGTTTTCCCCCTAATCTGTGGTTACTTATAGTCGTAATTGAATAACGTGGCAGTAAGGAAATTCTTTTTGTTTATGTGAACATAACGAAACGTGTCTAATTTGTATAATAATCACGCTTCCCCAAACAAAATGATGTTTTATTCTTATTTGCGAGGAGAGCAACAGCACCTCTGGCATTAATAACAAAAGCTATGGCCGCCCGTTAAGGAAATTTTGTTTAGATTATAATCAAATGGCAACGTAAACAAACTTTTGGTGCCACGTGACGAGCATCGGAACTGCTCGGGACGATTCTAATTTCACGGCGTGACGAAGAGGTCTCCTCATTTTCCTGACGGTTGCGGATATTTTCAATTTTCCCGACGGTGGCTCCTTTTTATTAGTTGTTGTTTCGTCTTGAATACTAATCGCTGAAGAATTAACATTCACGTGACATCTCCTTTGCTGATCCGAGACGTTGTGGGCGAGCCGGGGTTCGCATCCACTCTAAACGGTGTTGTTTGTTGTTGATTCTTACATTTTTCCTTTGTTCTTGGGAAACTGTTTCTTTTCCTCATTATTCGTTTATTTTTTATGTCCATTTCTTTCTATCGGGTTACTTAAGTTACGGTTTTCTAGAAGAGAAGTTCCGCCACATTATAACGGCCGTCATAAAAATCGGCATGTCCTAGAACCAAGGATTTGAAGACGTGAATTATTCTCTCTCACAGAGAGGAGGCCTGTGTCCCAGCAGTGGGAATGTTATAGGTTGATTATGCTTATGTTTATGCATGAAAATTTGTCATTTTCACCAGTATTTGACATTAAGATGTCTAAAATCTCTCTGTGTTTCGACAGTTATTGTAAGACCGTTCACCGTTTTCTTAGAAACCCAAAGCCTTATGACCTTATAGACCTCAAACGTCACTTTAGCCTTATTCCATTTAACTTCGATAATCTGAAGATGGATGAGAAACCACTTCATTACTCGAGTATTAACATGACGTAACCCCGGGTTTCGATATAATAGTTTATCCATCGACAAGCGTTTTAATTAACATGGAGGTTATTACGTCGATGTCACTTGCCTTCACAGTATCACGTATAGATATTCTGACGCTGCATCCAGTTATTAGCTTTCTTGCCAAGTTATTATGATATTCACTTTGCTCGCTTTGATTTCAACGGAGCATATAAAGCTTGGGGTTAATTACACAGTATTTATGTTTGCAGCTCTATAATATTAAATATTGCACGTCTGTTTTGTTTTGTATTTCCTTTGCTTATTACCTTTATTTGTTGGCAGATCATTAATTTTAAATCTATATAAATTAATAAAATTGACCTATCTGTTTGTAATGCCCAAATAATAGATTTTTACTAAATGCGTATGATATACAGTACCTACCTACTTATAACAATTTTTTTTTTAAATTGTTGTCTATCTGTTTGTTCCAGCTAATCTCCGAAACGGATGGACCGATTTTGACGGGACATTCACTGGCAGATAGCTAATGTTATGTTTTTTTGTCCCGGTAGCACGTTCTCGTGAGATAATTTCCTACATACAGGCGGGTAAAGCCGCAGGCAGACACTATTGCTTCAATACGTACCTACGCTTATTATGAATGTAAGTACTACTAAAACATGTTTCCAGATTTAGCAACGATCGATGAATCAAAAAGTAGTTTGCATGTATTAGACGCAGATAATGCATTCGGCTATAAATTCAGTGTAAGTGCGGAAATAAGGTGACGGTTGGTTCGTGCTGGGCGCTCCGGTAGACAGAACACTCGCCCGTGCGGCTGCCGCGCCAGTAAAATAGCAAGTTGACTGGAATAGTGCTGGCGGCGTAATTAAAGCTGAACTTAATCTCCTGTCACCGTTTCACGAGCTGAAGCCCCGCGCCCACCGACTTAATTAGATTTTTGATGAATTGTTCCACACAAATATGGTTTGATCTAGTGTGTGTGTGTGTATGTTAATCTAATTAGCAATACACGTAAAAAGCTCATATACAATTCATGTACTGCGTACCTAAAAGAGAGTACTTAAGATCAGTCTTAGGGCCAGTTTTTCGACCCGTGGTTAACTCGACCAATTGTTAAAAATAGTAACTAATGATCAACTGGGTCAACTAATAGTTAATTATTTGACGATTTAAAGACAAACAATTGATCAAAAAACACCTTTTGCCAAAATTTAACCATTAGTTACTATTTTTAACAATTGATTGAGTTAACTACGGATCAAAATACCGGCCCTAACTCTCTTTTAGTTTACCTTGCCTTGGAAACTAAAACACCAACCAAACCCAAAACTACTCTAATAAATAATACACGTGTAAAAAACTTAAAGGGAAGTGTACCTCTAAATCGAATCGTCATCGTCATCTGCCTAGCTTTTTCCCAACTATGTTGGGGTCGGCTTCCAGTCTAACCGAACCCAGCTGAATACCAGTATTTTACATGGAGTGACTGCCTATCTGGCCTCCACAACCCAATTTCTGGGTAATTCGATACTCCTTGGTAAGATTGGATGTCACACTTTCGGGCTACTGATGATCCCTAACGACTGTCAAAGATCCACGAATGACAGCCGCAACTAAAAATCGAATCGTATTGGCACAACATAAACAAGCGTTCGACATCTGGATCCTTATTCAATGTTCAATCGTCCGTGACTCCAATGGTATTCGACAATAAGTGGATCGAGTACTATTGACGTCGACAAGTAGGAGCCAGCACAATGGGGGGGTCTCTAGGCCCCGGGAACTTTGCAGATAACCTTTGCCCCAATATTTTGATTGAACCGATGTAATACTCCAAGGTCGACGTCATTGTACGGCCTTTGTGTACAGCGAAGGCTCACTCGACGATCCTATTTAGAACAACCAATAATACAGACCGGACCATTTTAAAACCAATCCATCATTCCAATATAATAAATAGTAGTAAACAAAGGGTCCCCATTGTGAAATCAATTTCAACTCGATATATATTACAATAGGCCTCGTGCACGTGGAAATGGAACGCCCTAATTCTATTTAATAACAAACAATGTGAAAACCTTCTGTGTAGGTCACACAAAATTAAAGCGGAGTCCTTAATTTTAACAATATTCAACCGGGTAGGATAGGGAATGTTTCTTTCGCCGAATTGAATACAAGTTGGGGGCTTGGGGCTCGCGACGGAACACTTATCGCAGCTCGAATTACGATGTCAAGGAAACAAAAATAAATTATTTATGAAACGCTTTATTATAAGTTACTATTAAGGTTATATGAACTATATTAAATTAATGTGTATCATGCTTGGTTGCCATAGTTAAGTACCGCACACGACGATTCAATCAAGATAATCTTTCAAGACTGACTTATTGATTCAACGTGTGAGGTTTCTTGTTCAAAAATGTATAAAATAAATCAGTAATGAATAGTTAGTGTATAAAAAACTGATGACATTGATTAATGGCGAGGCTTCACCTAAGACTTGATTATCACAACATTGATAACGATTGATTAAATTGTGAATGAACGTCACGTTTTTGTTGAAAGACTAATTGCATTAAAAATGACCTGTGTCAGCGCTGTGTGGAGTAAGTGACAAGTTTGATAAATATTCGAGTTAGTTAGAGGTCATCAATTTGACAGCCAATTGTAGCGTTTAATTATTCCTGGCAATCTGTCGTGTCACGTCGTGTTATCGTGTGCATCAGTTAACGCCTCGAATGACCTTTTATTTCAAATTTCATGTCGTCTTCATCCATGTTCAAATTAACTGAGAAGGACTCTGAGCGTAAAATTACTTTGATTTATTTTTCCAAATGAATGATGTGCATGAATGAGTTACCTAATGGTATTTGTTTTGACGCATGTCTTACATGATGTTGGTATGTCGATTGTTTTTAATAAATCATCGAGCTTTACTGAAAGTATAGTAAAGATGGTCATGTTTTTTGTATACATTTACTTTTTGGTTACTATATTTATTTAGATTGGTATGTTTTTGTAATCAATAGGGATTTTAATCTTCACTGATGTGATCCCACGTTGCCGCAAAAATTAATATATAACCTTTGCCAAAATCAAAACCAAAAATACCTAAATGATGCGCTCAGCCGATCATCTTTATCAATAAAATCTTCATAGCATATACTAATCTCTTCCTTAAATTCCTTTCAAATGTATTGAATAATATCTATAGTCATTATAGCCAACCTCGTCTATAATACTAAAAAGTCAAGGGCGATAGTACATTACGTACATTGTATTGTTTACTAAATGGTGTTCGTCGTTTGTGTTCGAACAATATTTCAATTGCAGAGCAATCAATCATGTACGTGTCAATAATTGGATGCTCCGTGTTATTATTACAGCTGAATAGTCAATATTATGTTTGTTCGTAATAATAAAGCGGTCAGAATTTTAAATTGTGTGTTGGAAAAAATGTAGAGGTTCAGAGCTGGCTGCACAGGCATGAGGTTCGGTGCAGGTTCCACCAGCTCAAGGTTCGGAGTTGGCTGCACAAGCATCAGGTTCGGTACAAGCTCGAGGTTGAGAGCTGGCTGCGCGAGAATCAGGTACGGCGCAGGCTCGAGGTTCGGAGCTGGTTGCGCAATTGCCTTCGAGAAAATGGTTGTTTTTTTTGTTTGTCTATGGACTATGCTATGTTATTGTTGAGGTATTTTATGTAGTTAGATAACTGAACGTGATTTGATTAGAGATGATTAATTTTATGGATTGAACTTTACCATAAACACGAATTCGATTATTTGATTATCGAGATAGTACTTTTTATTACATATCGACAAACCTTAGCCAAATAACAGTAATCTATAATCTCATGGACGTTAAAATTAGTTTCATTTTTAATTCGTGACTAACACTTAATAATGTTCATATAGGGCTTATTTCCGTCGTTCGCCATGAGTCGTGCACAGCCTTGCTCCTAAGATATGACACGTAACTCCATTCACGATTTTCAACCAATCAAATATATTATTATTGATGCGAATCGATTATGTGAATGCCTATTGCAATTGTGTTCAGTTAAACCCATTTGTTGAGGACAACACCTAGCGATTATCCGCAAAGATAGCGTCATTATTGGTAATCGATTTAATAGACGCACGGTTTGAACATCACAATTTCCTTGATGTTAATATCGAAATCGAAAATGAGTGGTCTATTCTTAATTGATCAATTTGATATGGTATAAAAGGAGATTAGACTAAATGAGGCCTTTTTACATAATAAAAATTAGAATCGTAACTTATAAAAAGGCAGGCTCATGAATAAAAAAAAAAAGTGACTGACAAGCAAAGTTTTCAACTTTTATAAAATGTCCTCTTTCCTTGACATTAAAACTCAAAGCTTTTCCGTGAACAATCTTAGCTATAGTACGGAGCAACAAGCTAATGAAAAACCCGGCTTCATAACCTCTTTGCTGGCAACGTTCTAACTGCAAGATTGTCCTCAAAAATCTAATCACTTTTTCAATATCCATAGCGACATCTGCACTCATTAGCACGGTGTTCCTAACTTCCCTTCTCTTACAGACTAAATTAAAAGTACATAAAGAAACTATTATTAGACTTTTAATTGCTCAATTCAGTGCTACGATAAAAGGGGTCGCTTTGGCGCTGCTTTGCATACTTTGTGAAATAAGCACGAAGGGAAAAGCCGGACTGTATTTTTCATCTTTCTCAGCTAATAGATTTTTTCATTCAACTTACGGCACCGAGAATAAATGGGAGATTTTTTGAATTAAAATTTACATAAAGAAATTTCTATTAAGATGAGGGTTAACTGGAAACATGCCCCAGGGAATTAGTATTTAGCTTAACTGCATTTATGTCTAACTGTGCGTTATTAAACGCGAGTTAATGAATTTTATATTCAGCCATTAACAGCACATGTTGCTGTTCCGTTCTTGAATGTACTTTGAATAAAGTAAATGTGTAAGTAAGCATTAAACGTTTGTACAAAAAGCTAACTGTTTTACCAGAGCGATTAACTGGCTTTCGACCCGAGATTTCTTAATAAACCTCTGAGGTAATAACACCAAGAGCTTTATGAATGGTTATTCTTAATAAGTAATTTTTCATGTTGACGTGAGGATTAAAAAGTAGAACGGTTATTTTCAGCTGCTTAATTTCATGTTCACGTATCTAACCGAAAAGTCAAAAATAAATATTTATTTTCATAATGCATGTTATAAAACTTTAAGCAAAACTACATACAAAGAAAGCATACAAAAACGTACATAATACCAGCTAAGTACTTACATAAACATGTATTATTTACATTTCCTTTAACATAATTATATTTCCTGTACACTACACAGGTCTTCCGGCAAAGCATTTTGTCTTTCCACTATCTCTTGTATCTGTAAGTTAATCGTATTGCAGAAGAGCTATTCGGTAGTCCTCTAGCCCCATGTATAGGTATATAAAAGTATATATATATGTATGTGTATTTGCCTTTGAGAGGGCACTAACGAGGAGGTTGGCTATCGACTTCACTGTATTTGCATACGCAGTGCCCCGGAACGTAAAACGGCATATTACAGGTTTTGCAGAAAGAAAAGCCACTGGAAAATGTAAATAATGGACATTGGACTGGAGCTATCATTTGCTAGTTTGTGGACGAAGTATTTCTGGGATCTCGAGTTTCAGCAGTATTTTTGTTGTGTAAACTTTACTACGGCAATAATGTAGGTACTTGTGCTATAAAATAGATGACTTTAATAAACGGTATTTTCCTATAACATGGGGGTGACAAACAAGTGATTGCTGATGTTTTTATTAATGCACGAAACGGGTTGCTGTACACCCTTTTGCCATACTCTTTTTAAAGCTACCGGCCGAATGAATAGAAATACTGCAGGAAGTAGATTCACTGGTTAACGGCAAGTTGAGAAGACATGAGTAGCTAAAAATATTAGAATAGAATAGAATAGAATACTCTTTATTATTTACACCATATAAATTACAGACATAAAATAGAAACTTTACAATTGTAGGTACATAGGGTGACACAATGGGAGGTCTTATCGCTAAAAGCGTTCTTTCAAAGACAACCTTTGGATGGATTAAAAAGTGGATTACCATGTACATAATAAATAAATAAATACATACATAAAGTATATACTACCTACAGGTATGTTACATTATATTATTTACCAGTGAGCCCCAAACTAGACAGTCTGTATCTTGGGGCTTGGACGGTTGGGCAAGCTAAGGTCAATTTTCTGTTAGGGAAAATACTAAACGCATAGTGATTACCCATAAACGCCCATAATGTCATAAAAACACAACAATTACCTACTTCAAGAATTGTAAACACGACACTACTCGTTCGCAAAGAATGCTGCCTTGTTCAGCTGAGTAATTATTACCTACGCAGGCACTTAAGGTCGAAAGTAAGACCACTAGACCACTATTAGTTAGTTGTACGTAATAGAGGCGCATCATTACACGAACGAGCGCGTTACATGAGAACCAGGAAGAATTACCGCGCTGCGGTCTATTACCCGACACCCTATGGACATGTTTGTTCCGACGAGGGATGCTGCACATTTCGCGAAGCAACGCGTACAGCGATTCACTGACTAAATATATCAACGATGTTCTTTTTATTTTGCAATCTACAAAATAAAGAGAACATTATTGATATAAACGCTAAAAATAAAATAAAACTATTTTTTAAATAATATATAGCATTCATTATGATGTTTTTTTAATAGTATTTCTGTCATTAAAATAAAGCATTTTACGTTGCATTACATTGCAAGACATTTTTTTTAAGTTTGAGAATTCAGCGGTTAATTGCTTGTTTTCGCCACTGCCCGTTTGATACTATCCCAGCTTATTCGTATAAATCTTTAAACTTTCTAAATTATGTAGATAATGTTTATAATAATTTGGCAGTGAAAATCGTGCAACTTTACATTTCGTCAGGTATGTGCCAGCCCTATACAACTAAGGAGTAGGAATACTCTCGCAAGTTTTTCCCCCTCTATGATTCATTTGGTTAAGTTTTCTGTTACGTTTTCCCTTTCATTACAGTCTAGATATTTTTGAATAGGTTAAGCCACGTAACGTCAACCTCCCCTCTACAGGATAATGATGCTTCATATTATTTATTTAAATCGCGATTTTCCGTACCATGAATTTATTTATCTCTTAAATGAAATAGTATTTTATTAAGAAAAAAAAACGAGCGAAAATGAGGACAAGTGTCCCGTTAACCCCTGCGAGCTTGATTTAGGGGTGGGTTAGTTAGTAGTAAAGCAATGAGCGGGTTTCGAATACACCAATACACGACCTCACCACCGGCAGTCGACCTAAAACGTTAAAAAATCACGTCTTTGAAATTGGGGTGAAGCTAGACGAGCGTAACTTTTTGAGTTGTGAGTCGCGTAATTTCTGCTACATTCGGTTTCATACAAAAACCCAGTTTCGTTCACACGGCGACGCAAAATGAGTTGTCTGCCGACTCACGCGGACAATCCCGGCTGAATTGAGTTCGCGGCGAGAGGGGCGAGGGAATCAACAGTCAATCACGGAACGCGTGGAAGTCAATATGTTAATTTCTTTGTCACAATGTATCCTCTGCACTGATGGCTAGTCTCATGTTTGTGTCTGATTCAGTAATAAAAGATTTTACGAGATGTAACAATTCTTGAAAAACATTTGGTAGTAATTTTGAAATACATATATCTGGATTTGCACATAAACGTTCATACAAGACATGAAACTGTCCGCGCATCAGTCTGTCACTGTTGAGTGCATTCACCCAGTATTTTCATCTATCATCATCTTCTGTGTCTTCGCTATATGCTTCGTAAATACACAACGTTTTTATTATATCCATTGCACTACACAAACACACAGTAAAAGCGTTGAAAAGCAACTGAATAAATTACGCTCGTCTGGCGGCCTAACAGAATTTCTGCCGAGCAGAAATTATGCGTCCGACATTACGCGACTCAAAACTCAAAAAATTACGCTCGTCTGGCTTCGCTAAAAGTAATTACGAGAGGTTCGATGCAACGCGGCAAGATACGACCAGCACCGATATTGATACAGTGAGGAAAACATGCAAATGAAAGGACCCCCGCTTTACTGCGCACAGCCCCGAGGCAGCACACTATATAGCGCTAGTATAAATCATTATTTTAAGCTCTTCCCATTCAGGCATGAATACACGTTAGGTAATAGAATGCTTTCAATGCGGGCACTTAAGCATCGTTCAAGCGGTGCGTCTAATACTTCAGAATTATGAAATACTGTTCGTATCTCCTATAGGACGTAGTGAATACAATTACATATTGCACTTCGTCATAAATAATGAGTCTGTCATTAAAGATTAGAGTGAATTAAGAATGACTCAATTTGAAAAGAAACTGGTGTTTGTACCGGCTGTCAGCAGACATAATTAAGGCTAATATGAACTTGTATGATCCTTATTAACTTTTAGGGTTCCGTAGCTAAAGGGCGTCAACGAGACCAGATCGTCCGTCCATCCGTCCGTCCGTCAGCGGGCTGTATCTCATGAATCGTGATCCAACGTTAGTTGAAATTTTCCCAGAATGTGTATTTCTAAAGCCGCTATAACAAAAAATAAAATAATGTTTAAAATTGAAGGGACTCTCCATACAAGAAACGTGTTTTTTCGGCATTTTTGCCTTGTGGTACGGAACCCTTCGTGACTCGCACTTGTCCGCTTTTTGTCTTTTTTATATGCATGTGTTTATGAGGAAATAAACCAATTTTTCTTTCATTCTTTTGAAGCAGATTATCCCCACTTTAAAAAAAAAAGATTTCTACCACTAAATTACTATCGGTAAACAAAACGAACCGTTTTTGGGATTTAGAAAGCATTAGAAGATAATGTTAGAACTCGGTTATGGAGCGGGCGGTAATCTGGGCGTTTATTCATCGTCACGCGTGTGACAGCGCGGTCGCATCATTATTCGTAGACATGCATGTTTCAAGAGAACATGCTTTACAACATGCGCCTGCAACAGTGAGGCTGTCAGCTGCGCTAAGGGCCCTTAAGGCTTCGCAATTTACGTACACGACACGCATATGCAAGATTTGCGATGCTTTTATTAAGTGCACTCTGCATATTTTCTGACATACTTGCATATAGCTAAATGTTGACATAGTTCTGGTGACGTATGTATGTTAATGCACATATTACATTGCAGTCATTGCCTTCATTTGCACTGAATACGATTGAATTACTATTATTATGTAATTATGTTAAGCGACTGAATTGTTCAGTTATGACGATGAGATGTTAACAAGCCGTGACTACATGTCGAACGATTGCGAAACATGACATCTGGCACTCCATATCATGCGTCGCTTTTGTTATACACCGAGGGTCATCATCTGTACCGATACAAAATGTTAAAGCATTCTAAAGCCGAACTTTTTGCGCGATACTACACTTGAAAGCTGACAAAGTAATGCCAGGTCGGTGGCAACAATGCGGTATGTCGTTCATACTTGATTAGGGAATGCAAATCCGTTCTGTTTCAAAATCCGGATTTTTAAGAACGGATTTTGGTCCAATCCGGATTATCCGGATATTACGGATTTTTCATGAAAATAAAAAAATCTACCCATATTAGTTTGTTAATATGATTTTCTTATACATATTTGTGTAAATGGATTAAAATAAAAGCACACGAAAATCACATCAAACGATTATTTTAATTTTTTGTTATTTGGAATTTTATTTTAATTTTATTATTTATTATTAAAGTTTCACATTTGTTTATTTCAAAATTAATTTGGAATTATTCAAACTATCATCATTAAATACCATAATTATGATGTTATTGATGTTACTTATGTACTTATTTTTATTAAAATAATCAGTCTGTGACTCGCGTGCTAAGTAACGATGATAAAATAATTAATCATAATTTCAGCTAAAAGACGTCCACTGCTGGACATAGGCCTGCCCCAAGCACCTCCACTTCGTCCGGTGCTGTGCTTTTCGCATACAAAATTAAAGGCTCCAAGGTCTTTGCTAGAGATCTGTCTAATGGGCAGAGCCAGCTTAGGAAACTAAAGACCGATTATGACAGGATCGAATCCGCCAAACCTGTGTGTTGAGAGAGATCGAGAGGTCCTATGGCCAGTTGTACAAATCAACAAGTAACCCCGTTACGAATCTGAAAAACTACCCAAGACATAGATTGACCCGACACTACACCGAAGACATCCCGAATGTCAGCCTGTACGAGGTTAGGATGGCTCTGAAGCAGCTCAAAAACAACAAGGAGCGGAGTGATGACGGAATTACGGCAGAGTTCCTGAAGGCCAGCGGAAAACCCGTTCTTAAGGCCCTTCAGAAACTGTTTGGTTCCGTTATACTCGAGGGTAAATCACCACAGGCATGGAACAGAGGTGTGGTGATACTTTTCTTTAAGAAGGGCGACAATGCCCTTCTTAATAATTATAGGCCCATCTTACTTCTGAGCCATGTCTACAAGCTGTTTTAGAGAGTCATCACGAACCGTCTCGCGCGCAGGTTTGACGACTTTCGGCCTCCCGCACAAACTGGATCCGTAAAGGCTTTAGCACCGTAGACCACATACATACGCTGCGACAGGTTATACAGAAGACCGAACAGTATAACCTGCCTATCTCCTTAGCGTTTGTGGACTACGAAAAAGCCTTTGATTCGATCGAGACATCGAGGTGCTGAAATGTCTGTACGAAAACGCTATTATGTCAGTCCCACTCCAGGATCACACCTCGAAACCTATTCTTCTGCAGCGAGATGTGAGACAGGGTGACGTTATCTCTCCGAAACTGTTCACCGCTGCACTGGAAAATGTCTTCAAGGGTCTATACTGGAAAAGGGCTGACGTTAACATCAATGGCTAGAACATAACTCACCTTCGGTTTGCATCCGATATCTTAGATATGGCTGACACCATGGAGGACCTCGGTACAATGTTCGATGACCTCAGTAGAGCCTTCGAAGGAGTGCGTCTTAAAATGAACATGGACAAAACGAAGGTCTTGTCAAATGCCCATGCAACACCCACTCTCATGAAGATCGGAGACGCTACACTCGAAGTCATGGACAAGTATGTTTACCTAGGACAAACTGTCCAGTTAGGTAGGTCCAACTTCGGGAAGCTACGCAATATCTCTTAGTCGCACATACCGCAGTGTCTCAAGGAAAGTGATGACATAAGGCACTAAAACGTGGTCGCTCACAATGGGTATTATTAGAAGGCTAAAAGTCACTCTAAGGGCAATGGATATGGCTATGCTTGGAGTTTCCCTGTGTGATCGAATCAGAAATGAGGAGATAAAATAATTAATAGGTACCTACAAATTAAAAGAAACTCCGAAGAACAAAAATATAATGTCAAATTATTAAATATAACATAAGCAAAAGTAACAAAACAATAATTTAACTTCACTTAAATCAACATAAATTTAACATCGTAAAAAACTATGTAATTTTTTAGGACATTAAATGTGTCCTCAAAAATAATAAGGCATCTAAAGTGCTGTCGTTTAACCTGCTGAAAATTCGGTTGCACATGATTCCTGCTGCGGAAAAAGCACGCTCTGATTCGACGCTTGTAGGCGGAATGCACTGAAGACGCTTGTAAGCGGAATGAATGGAACGATCAAGGACGCCTCACACACTTTCTCGACCCACGTCCCGCGCCCTGCTCGCTTCCTCCAGAGCCGATAGATTCAACACTCGCGCGACGCGCGAACAGCGAACTCGCTCGTTTCGATATTTTCTTATAATTTCTTAAAAATCGAATTATTCAAAAAATCCGGATTCAATCTTCAAATCCGGATTTGGAAGTCTAGTAAAAATGTGCGGATATCCGGATTTTTCGGATTACGGATAACCCGGATTGCATTCCCTATACTTGATCCGCATCGATTATCCAGGTTCAATACCGGCGAGCTATTCTAGCCCGGCTGCCCTTTGTTGCATTCCATTGTTGGTCTGTGAAGCTACGCGGCCGTATAAGAGACACTCTCGGCTTGCACTGGAATCACTATATATTGCAGCCGGTGACTGCGTTCGCTTTGTTCGTGTAACAATCGAGCAGCGATCGTCAACTCGTTTGATCGCAGATTAGGTGTTGTGATATGTCTTGACTTAACAAGGTTGGAATGGGATTGCTGATTTTGAATGATTTGTTATGATTAGATAGGTACCGGTTATTTTGATTTCAGTAACAATTTAAGTGATTATGGCCGGCCTAGCTTAATATTATCTTGTAATTTCCGACAAGTTCATTTGCATATTTTTCCTAGTTTTGGTAGTTTACATAATACTGTTTAATTTGGTTGATTTGCAATTTAATTCACATATCAACAGTAAAGTAAACAAATCCCCAGATTTCACATACAAACGGATCGGAATTTGGTAACATCGGGAGCATAATGTTTGATTCAGACAATACGGCATGCAGATGAAACAAGACGGCGCAATCAATCCAATAATTCACAGCGGGGTAGCGCGGCGCAATCGCATCATAGTGTTGGGATTCGCATCAGTCCCCGGTTCATTTGGCGGTCATTATTCTGGGGCACGTCTCGACGTCACGTCCGTCGACACCCATGTCACTCATTGCTCAGTTGTTCACCGCCATTTGTAAAGCAGCTTCGTTAATTACGCGTGTGGAGCGCAATTATTACAATTTGAATTTCGGATAGAAGTTTAATTCTGAATTGCACTATTTAGAGGCAGAGTGTTTCAGAATTCTTCCGTATTTGGAATTTAGTGTGCTCGAAAGATAATAATTAGTTGCGTAGGTACAATTTTCTTTAAATTCCTGTTTAGTTTACTTTGTGCCTTTATTTAGGTCCTCTAATAGTCTCTTTCTCTACACGTATCTTAGTCTAAATATATATGTCATTTGAGTTATATACCCTTACAGAGTAACTAAAGAAGTAGTTTACTCGTATTTAATATTCTCAAAATGTTCTCGAATATAATCAAAATATTCTTATTCTGATCCGTTGATGTCTTGTTAATCGGATCTCGAATGTCAGAGCGAGCATATTAATTAACCCAAAAATAATTATGTGAAGATTAAATTAAATTACTATTCACAATACAAAGCATATTGGAAAATCTATTGTGCAGCCTTCACTAGTTGAAACAGTGATGAAACATTTGACATATCACGTAGGCATACTTCGGGAACGTAATTAATCAGTAGTCCATTCACGAATACGAATTCGCAATGTAGATGCACTCATAATTTTGTGTGAGAATTTCAATTTTGAATTTGTACATACTTTATACCTTGTTCAAACAGAGTTGTGCCATATACGATGAATGAAAATATATTGAAAAGATGATGGATTCAAGAAGCAATATTATGGCTCAATATAAAACTGATCTAAGAGATAAAATAACTTGCTGTTATTGCGTACGATAACAATTTGTTGTTACATTTCTTCTTTCTTAGAAAGATCTAGATTTATTGCTGCATCCTACCTTCGTCAGATTTACCTACTTGTTGTTATTGCGAGTTTAGATACAATTGCATGTTTAACGCTTCAACAATGTTTTAGTAACTGTTGGACAAAACCAGTGACCACATTTTTATAGGCGATGCAAATAAAATAATTCAGGAAACCAGGATATTGAATGCGCAACATCCCATACTACTACTTATGTGATATGCGCCAGTCGCCATTGCGTGATACAACTATAGATTGGAAGTGTTATCGAATTGAGTTTTGATTGTGTTTCTGGTGCTGCCATATCGAAATGTAGGTCGTAGTTACACATTCGACACGCGCCAGTCGCGGCCCTTAACCCGTCCGCACGTCAGAAATCATCCACTTACCCTTTGTACGGATTAGAATTCGGCGTGGAAAATATACCTCGTTTATTATGATAGGAATATAAATATGTTTATTCCGATAGTCGTATTTCAAAATACTATGCGTTCTTCGCACCCAATCAAATGTGAAATATGGATTGTTGTTACGTCTGGAGTAATTCAACGGATTTCTATTTGGATTGCTTGTGTACGAGATTGAATTTTCTTCGCTCGACTTCTGTTTGCAATCAGCAATTCGAAACAGTATAATAAATAAGGTATGTTTGCGGCTAATCAAGTTTTCAAGTAAAATAACTTGAAGTAGATATAGGTACGTTTGTTTATTTTCAATTTTTATTTTATGATTCTGTAAGCAATATCAATCCTCTCACTGAGAGGAGGCCTGTGTCCCAGCAGTGGGAACGCTATAGGCTGATTATGTAAGCAATATCAATCAATAGCGTCTGTAATGGCTGATTCAAATAAATTACGCACCGTTATTGGTTAAAATGTATCTTATATCTTTTCCAATAATGAAGCAAAGACCTCACAGCTTGGCATAGTAGACCCGCCATATGGAAGTAGCTATTACTAGTAAAATTAATATAAAATGCTAATAATAAAAAATGCTACTATTGGTAAGCGAAACGATTCATTTTTGTTAATAGAAACCGAGCATAAGCCTGAAAATGATATTCTTAGAGCATTGTCACACACGGTCATCTTCACTGACTTAATATGACAACATCCCAAATGCTCAAGCAATCCTTCAATAATAATCCCAGTGATTACTACGCGTCTGATTGCATACACTAGAGATAATTTGCACCTGCGAGCGTGATAGGCAGTACACTTATGGAAATGAGCTTATAAGCTGAATGCAAACGTGCTATGATTTGCTTTCAATTTTGTTTACGGGTCGCGATGATTGAGCCGTCCCGTCCCTCGAATCCCGTCATTCTGCAAGCCATCTGGTTGGAATTTCGATGTCATTCGTTCGCTGGCACTCAAATCAATAGCAGATTTTTGTACCCATGTTTTCCTCGTCTTTTATTTTATTTCGGTGACACATGAAGGCTGGATGTTATTTGGGATAGTGTTGTATCATGTTTTACTTTGTTTTTGTCAGATTTTCACATTGAAACATTCTTAAGGGGACTACATGACCTAAAGCGCGGTCACTGTTGGACTGCATAGAAAAGAAAGAGAAGCGCGATGACACAACACTGGTAATTTATTGCAAATAGAGCTATTATTGCAAAAATCTATTATTGCAAAAATCTATTGTTTGGACTAAAAAATTAAAACACTAGTGCTCTAGTATGTTGCTTGTAGAAAAATCTGACAAAAATCAGAATGATTGTTCTTATGTATATTAGTATGGTTTTTATTGTGAAAAGAAAGTTCTTAGAGGTATCTTCATGATTTTTTTCTATCGTATCAAATTAGTTGTATTATGTTTTCAACACACTGTTTAACTAGCTTAAATCATGAAGAATATCATATATTTTTCTGATTTTGTTGACACGCTGAATATCCACAAATTACTGTTTATTTCGGCGATGCACTATGCTCTAGTCTGTTTGTAAATAAATTTTGATATCCACTAGTTGTTAGTGCATAAATCCAGAAACAAATTAGGAATGTTCGTTACGGGGCCGCGGGGTTACAAAGGACCGTATAATTGCATAAAATATTCCTTGTTGCTGTATCATGTTGCTGTAGCTTTGTGAATTGCAACTGCTAATTACAAAAGCTATTTCTAAATTGACAACTGATTTTAGTATTTGACTTATAGGTGATTAATGTCCTTATTAAGCCTTTATTGTTTAAGTATTGACATAATTTATGTTATCTAATTGATGAAGGGCTTACGATTTCATTGCTGAATTAAAGTCAATAAATATGCTTCTACGACTGCTGACTAATTTACGTTTAGTCGGGCAGCTTACAGTAAGGAACCTATTCCCATGCTTTGGTACCTTATATTACATGTACATATCTATTAACTTGGATAAGTTAATAGATATGTATTATATTATGAACCTTGATTGTGCTGGAAAGCACAATCAAGGTGCAGACACACAAACGTTACCTACGTTAAATCAAGTGAAATCTAATTCCAAAAGCAGATAAAATTTGCCGAGCCTTTTCCCAACTATGTTGAGGTCGGCTTCCAGTCTAACCGGATGCAGCTGAATACCAGTATTTTACATGGAGCGACTGCCTATCTGACCTTCACAACCCAGTTACTATGTAACACGATACCCCTTAAGAAAAATAAGTAAGTAAAGTAAGACTGGTTGTCAGACTTTCGGGCTTCTAACTACCTGTAACGACGGTCATAGATCTCCGAATGACAGCCGGGACCAACGGCTTAACGTGTTTTCCGAGGCATGGAGTGGTCTTGATATTTAATGGATGGCCACCCACCCATGAACCGACCGCGGCAAGCGTAGCTTAACTTAGATCGGATGTTAATACCTAAAGCAGTCATAATCTGCCTAGCCTTTTCCCAACTATGTTGGGGTCGGCTTCCAGTCTAACCGGATGCAGCTGAATACCAGTATTTTACATGGAGCGACTGCCTATCTGACCTCCACAACCCAATTACTGGGTAATACGATACCCCTTGATAAGACTGGTTGTCAGATTTTTGGGCAACTAACTAACTAACTTTTGGGGTTTTTTATTTTTTTTTGGAGGGTCTCGGTATGTAAAGATGGTCACCCATCCACAGACCAACCGTGGCAAGCGTAGCGTAACCTGATCGATCGATCTGTGTACTCTTTAATACCTAAAGCAGTATGAACTAATTAAGTTTTCAGAAATACGAAGCGCACTGAGTCACGTACTAATCTAACATAATATCTAAGGCTAAGCGGGTATTTAGAACTAATCTATGGAGGTTTTCCACAATTATCGGACTCAAATCGAGGCGTGGCCAAATTTATAACCGCATAAACTTTCAACGAAAAAGGCTAGAGCTTGCGTTATATTAAACTACTCGACTTCAGTGCGCTGTAAATCTAACCGCGAAACGGTAAAAAAGTTGCTACAGATGATATCATTGTAGAACCTTGCAATATACTGCTTTAATAACCTAGCATATTCTTATTGTATAACATTATGTGGCGTACATACAGGGGTAGAAAATGTCTAGCATTTTTCAGATACATTCCTTTCCCGCATAGCGGTCGCATGTCATCTTTTCCATATCATAAGGATGACATTACATTGTCTGAAAAATACAAAGTCTTACACATGTATAAACTGACCTTGAACAATTTAACCTTTCCACCCCGACTGTACATTTGACCTGTTACATTATTACATTACATTTTAATGTGACAATTACAGTATAATAACAATTTCACTGAAATATGAATGGTCCCGTGATATTTTGTGTTCGTGTCGTAATTTACGGTTTAAAATTTTATTCATTATTTTATACATTTCGATGTCCGTTTAATTGAAAAGCATTTTAACTAACGTTTTAATCTTCAGTAATTAAATTGGCATCGTAGGATCCGCTGCACGAGGTCGGAAGACTTACTAATGAGAAATGAAATCGGTCGTTTGGATTACCTTTTTTCAGTCGGATGCTCTATTTGTTTAATGGAATTAGTGAATTTCGGATTAGAAAAGGTTTTTTTTCTTTAATATTTGATGATGTTTCACTTTAGCGTTGATAAAAAAGAAATCAGTTGAGCTGAAGTTATCAGTCAAGAACAGATTATGACACAATCTATGTTAGATTGATGTAAAGTGAAAAAAATCGACCAATAAATATGCACCATGTTCGCGTGCAACTTCGTGTAGGCTAACCGACGAAAAATTTCAGCGCATGGGGGTTCAGATTCAAGTACCTACTGAATCCCATGGTAGCAGGTTGCGTAACCCAGCACCCTAAGGGCTCCCACACACATGCCTGTAGCTTGCACAAAAGTATGCAAGTAGCTGGCATGCCAGTATGGTATTCACCAATCAGAAGTTGTTATGGCACACAGCATGCAAGCTGATTGGTGAATGCCATGTAGGCTACTTGCATACTTTTGTGCCAGCTACTTGGCATGTGTATCCTTAGCATAATTACGTAAAACACTATCGATCTCAATCTGTATCATTTTGAAGGATATTGTTGATCCATTGCGTTATATGTTCGAAATATGTGTCTGCTCAACAACGTAAATTACGCAATGAATGTTGTTGAACTGTCAAAATGAAACCCATTCCTACTGATAGTGTGTTACGCAACTACCCCGCTGTACCTATCTATAGCTTTGAGTAAATAAGTTTTAAATGTTTCCTTGAAAGTCAATAGGCGAGAGTTAATAGCTCGGGGAGCCTACCAGTGTCGTTACGCCCACCGAGTGTCAGGTAAAGTTCGCTAATTAATTTCATTACAACCTTTCGCAATTGATGCAAAGGGCAGGGGCTGTCACAATTTTAACATTTTAAAAGAGCATAATGTTATACATTACGATGTCGATACATATCTGTGCCGCCATTACTGTAGGATTTAATTTAAAAAAAAAAACAAAATTTTAAAGGCCTATCATTTATTTGTGATTTGGAATTCGATCTGGCCGTTTATGTACGAAAACTCATGAGCAATAAAGGGAACATCTTGTGTTAAAAAAACCCCTTTAGAAATAATAACGATGGTGCATTTTAGGTACAATTAGTACCTACCTACTCAAACAAAGCCAATAGAAACAAAACCGGAACCGTACCTGAAACAAAAGAAAAGCATAATTAAAAAGGATTCATTAAAAAAAATGTAATTCCATTCCATTCGAGAATCATAATAAAGTTATACCTGAGAGCAATAAAACAAATTTTACGTAAGTAAGTTAAATAAATAAATTGCGGTAGCGGCCATACACAGACGTAACACTGGGAATAAAACTCAATTAGAGATTATAGCGTTTCACAGTTTTACTCCATTTTCATGCACTCCAGTGTTTTTGTTCGCGAATCCAGTTACAAATATACGAATTCAAATGTTTTAAAACTGGATTGGTTTATTTTATTGACTTTATTATGGCATTATTGCGGGGTGTACTGTTGATTTGTTGGTACTGTTTGTGCGTTGTGGTTATAAGTTTTAAAACAATAATAAAATTAAACGGGAGAATAATTTTCAGCCGTGCTTTTCAGTAGCTCGGTAGATTACCAATAATTTTTATCTATCTATGTACTCAATTTTCCATGTTATATTTCCAGGAATCGTAAAATTAAAACACAGGGGAAGAAGAGAGCGTATATTCGTTTTAAAAACTAATTTCATTCTCTTTATTATAAAATAAAAGTTTATTCTCCAATTTTAATACACTCATTTCGTTCTCTAGTATATTTCGCGTTTATTTCTCTCGCCCATAGAGAAATGGATCAGTAAAAAGTTATTTATACTCTATGTTATGAGCTCGCCCGGTGTCAATGTACATTTGGGCTCTTAAAACTTAGCTCATTATTGTTAGTATGGCTGTTAGTGTTAATACTATGACACCGTTAAATTCTGCTCAATAAGCTACTCGGATGTACTCATAGCATCAAATAGAAGCTGGATTATGGACCACAGTGATAATGCGCAGGAAACAAATTGTGTTTACGTTGTTAATGTTTATGATGATAATAGATTGGTCTTTGTTGAGTCGTTAAAGCTGCGCTGTTTGTACAAATGATTTATTTTTAGACTATTAACAGACTAGCATTTATGATGTGTGGGGCATAAACACCTACGCCCACTTCGGAGCTTATGAATTTGTGGAACTAGTTTATATTTTCTCGGCACAAAATTCGTAATTCCATTTTCTGACACACCTACATAATCAGCTTATAATGTTCCCACTGCTGGGACTCAGGCCTCCTATCTTCGAGAGGGGCTGTAATCTACCACGCGGGAGCCGCGCCGTGCGGGTTGGTAGATGTTACATGTCTTCGAATTTTTGTTTCTAGGACATGCTGGTTTCCTGACGATGTTTTCCTTCACTGTTTTGAGAGCAGTGGTGATGAATTATTTACACAAAGTAAAGCGCCTGTCTGGGTTCGAACCCACTACCTGCGACTCGTAAGTCGGGGCCGTTACTACTGGGCCGCCACTGCTCTTGCGAGAAATATCAGGAAATAAACAAGAATATGCCCGGGACAAGTTGTGTTTTTTAATCCAATACAGATATTTTACAAATAAAAATTGTGTCGTACAATTACGTTTCGCTCCCACATAGTCGTGTGAACGAGGTTATTCATCATCATCATCATCATTTCAGCCGAAAGATGTCCACTGCTAGACAAAGGCCTCCCCCAACCACCTGCACTTCGACCGGTTCTGTACTTCTCGCATCCAACGGGTTCCTGCGGCCTTCACAAGGTCGTCGGACCACCTTGTGGGAGGCCTTCCAACGCTACGTCTTCTGGTACGCGGTCGCCACTCCAGAACCTTTCGGCCCCATCGGCCATCTGTTCTGCGAGCAATGTGCCTTGCCCACTGCCACTTAAGTTTGGCAATTCTTCGGGTTATGTCGGTTACCTTGATTCTCCTGCGGATCTCCTCATTTCTGATTCGATCACGCAGGGTCCAAGCATAGCCCTCTCCATTGCCCTTTGGGTGACTTTTAGCCTTCTTATAAGGTCCATTGTGAGCGACCACGTTTCAGTGCCATAAGTCATCACTGGCAACACGCACTGGAGGTTATTATTGGAATGATAATAATACAGATTCCTCTTCTCTCTGTTAAAACAGACAATATAATCTCTGACAGTATCCGATAACTTTCCCCTCTGTTTTCGTAGTGATAACACAACGAAAATAAGAAAGAAAATGGAAACCTTACTCGGAAACTAACATAATTTATCATGACCGAACAAAATTCCAACCTATTTTTGGACACTTCGATTTTCAACCCTAATCGGTGCTAGTGGTCGGTTTAAAAAAGAACGCCCGGTTCACGTGCGCTGTTGACGGTACCCGGTTAAACCCGGGTTTAATCGGATTACAGAATTCTTTCACGGGAACCGATCGTGATCCGGGGTTAACCGTCAATAATCAACTGTAAAGCGAAAGTAGTAATTAGTGTCGAATCAGCAAGACACAGAAGCCGGCTTTAATTCCGTGTTATGCGGTTTTGGAGATGCTTATTAAAATGTCACGCAATGTTTTAGCAGTCTTGGAAATCAGAATCGAACATAAGTTTTACCGAATTGTTCGCTAAAATCTATACTTATAATAAATCTGTAGAAGTGAACATTCTGTACATTGAAAATATCAAAAAAATAAATGGCAGGGGGTGTTACTAGACCGACACCGAACCCAAAAATGTGATTAAAAATTTTTTTGTCCGTCTGTCTGTTTGTTCAGGCATCACGCAAAAACTACCGGTTCGATTACGATGAAACTTGGTATATTTATTCTTTAATATCCTGGGCACCACACTGAGTACTTTTTATCCCGGAAAAGTATCTATATATATAAATCCTGAATGACTGACTGACTGATATATCAACGCACAGCCTAAACCGCTGGTCCTAGAGACATGAAATTTGGGCGGTGTGTTCTTTGTGAAGAGTAGGTATCCACTAAGAAAGGGTTTTTCGAAATTCCACCCCTAAGAGGGTGACTGGGGGGAGGGTGAAATTTCACGCGGACGAAGTCGCGGGCGAAAGCTAGTATAAAGTAAACATAAAACAAATCCATTGCAAACTTCATAAATACATAATGTTGATTTATTTTGAAAGGGAAACTCCTATTCACTATTTTAACTACGTATTTAATTCTTAATTTAAGGCAAGTCACGTCTCCCACACATTATTTCGCCATTGTTTTCGAAGGCTTCACGAGCTGGCAATACGAAATAGCAACTACATCGACAACGCAATAGGTAATAGGGGCGTCTATCAGAACCGACGAAGCCAAAGAAATTACTTTGAACGTTAACACCGACTTGATTGCTTTCAAAGCGTAGTTTCCTGGATTCCCTTCAAAAGGACGCAGTGTTGCCGCTTGAAAGCATTTTGCTGGATGCAGACGACTAAACGTGACTACGTAGGTAGGTACACTGACTAAATTATTTAGATTCCCTCTAGTGAATTACGAGCAGTGACTCAGCTCACTAGTTGTCCGTCTTATTTTAGCAATTTACTGCTGCTTGTAGAATTTGTGTAAAAAGTTGCTGGTTTGCTAAGCCGCTTGCGGCAACTGAGTGGAGGACGAGTGACCCAGCATTTTAATTGTAATGATACCGCTTTAAACTTTGTAAACGAGAATTGCGGACAGTTTTAAGGGACATCGGAATCGTTATTCAATTACCAACACAAAAAGTAATTTAAACACGAAACTGGGCTGGAAGTTAATAACAAAGTGTTCCGAGCTCGCTTGAAATTTAACTCACCATGCTGTTGATTGCGCCGACGATGCAGCGATTTTAAAAACAACACAATTAATTCATCGAAGCTCATTTGCTCGTTAATTATTTTCGGATTACGGAATATTTATTGAGTAATCACACACACCGTAGTTGGTATCTACATTGTTACCGCAAGCGGCGCGGGCGGCGGGCGCGGGGGTTTTAACACAATTTACGCGAAAACAACGTTCATAGCATTCAAATGTGAAATTGAAAACTGGCGAGCTTCGCGCAATTCGTAGTGAGATTAACTTAACTAAATTATACAATCAAGTGTGCATTCAGTCCGGAGCCGAGCGCTGCCGCGCTGTAAAAAATATCGCTCCGAGTCTCCCACACCATCCAAATAAGCACAGGACCATCCTTCTCGACTTATATATTTCATATGAGAAAAATGCAGCTTTATCCCTCTCTTGCGAACCTTTACTGCACCCGGTGGACACGTTCGCCGATAAAATAAACACTAAAGCTACGTTAGTTTACAGATTCCTTTCATACGGTATCATATGCAGCCACATTATACAGCACATTTTCTAAACAAATTGTTTTATCTCTACTTCTTAAGTGGATCCGCTCCGTCGCACACGTAATTCTTCTCAGTCCGCATACAAACAGCCCCTAAGGAGGAGACAATCCTCACCGCAAACAATAAAAATATGTATAAAAATAAATTTGATAGTTCCGAGCCGCGGACCGTGAGGAATATGCAATGGGCGGTGGCGGCGCGCGGCGGGCGGGTTGCCGAGCATATTTTGTAAAGACGTTACTGTACGAAGTTGTCAGTGTTTCGACACGAATGCATCAATTTAGTTGTCAATAGCCTCATTCATGTGAGGAATGGCGTCATCTTTGTGTCGTTCCGCGAAGATGAAAATGGGGTGTGTTGGAGAAACGGGGCGCGTGTTGAAACGTCGACTAGTAAATTGCATTGTGCCGCGACGCAGGCGCCGCGCCGACATGAAATTGGATTGCACACTATCCAATAATTTCGATCGTGATTTTCGATGATGATGGTCGTGACAGGTATATTTGCAATCACTGGGACTAATGGGTAACTGCATTTCGCCAATATCACACGTGTGAGTATGTCGTATGATTAGGCGTGTGTGGTAAATATGGTTTAGAGTTTCGATTATTGTCGAAAGTACTTATTTGAAGTTATTACCGTTAAATTATTCAATAACGTCGGGTTAATGAGATTTTAATTTATACTAGGCTATCAAGTATTAAATGCACATAAATATTTATAAAGACAGACTTCAAGTCGTCCTAAATGCATGATACCTTCAGGCTTGAATAAGATTAGCTTACGCTGTGCGCATAAGCAAGAACAATGAGTTATGATACTGCGCATACATCAGTCACTGATATTGTGCAGATTACCATAACAAATTGAGTCATTCAACAACTGTCGTAAGTATAACAAGTCGATCAGTCGTCTGGCAACAGGAATAGTAGTAGCTGACAAATTATGGTCAAATTATGAAACTTTAATCTATGTATAATGAAGCTGTATATTCGGAATTATCTTCTGTTTGAACAGTGATTTATAGTTTTCTGGTAAAATAGAGCGACTTGTGTCTTTTTCTAATCCTAAGTCGTGGCAAGGTGCAAATTGTTGGCTAACGACTAATTATTAGGCTCTCACAGCACGTGGGAAGATCCCACGACTTACATAGTTGCCTTTGATCGAGTTTACTTTTTAGCGATAAGGTACTCTGCTCGCGCATTCATTGGGCAGAAACAATGAGTGCTCGTATTGTTTTGTTTCACTTACTTTGACGTATCTATTCAAGTTTGTTTTGATTAATGGGTCTGCGAGATGTAATGTACTTTAAAGTTACAGAAGGGACTGTAAGTTTCTAAATAGTATTGCTTAATTAGTTGAGCAAACGCCCTGCGCTGTGAAAAAATGGAAATCACTGTTCTCAAGGAGAATTAGCCTTTTCGTTACACCTCCGCGAGCACAGATTAATGTTTAGATTGCCGTTACAATTATACCGATTATCTAGCTAATTTCCTGTAACGTTGTAAAGGATATGTTCGTCATAATTACGAGCAAGAATCTTTACAAGTGCAGTTTGTTCGATATTTTGAGCTTTATTGGTTTAATTGCTCTGAGATTTGTTGATTCATGAAATAAGAGTTCTTTGTTGATGATTGTACTTGAAGATTGTTAGAGCGTAGCGAATATACTCTACGATCAATTTACAATTTCTTAAAACTACCCAATTGCGTTTAGAGAATGCATTGCTGCAACAATTTATTGATATATCCCACAATATTTAGCATACAATAACGCATTAAATGCAGACACAGTTATGTTCGGATATCGTTTATATTTGGCAGCAGGTTATTACAAGCAGTTAATAATGTTTAACGAGTCACGTAATTGCGATATCTAGCCTGGGTTTTGGCATTGACGGTTTAATTGTCACGATGTGAAACTGTGCCTAGTTTCGGGATTTTTTACAGTTCAATGAATTATAATGTACTTGAAAAATCTTAATGATCATAATTCATAAAGGTAAACTTGTTTATATTTATGTAATTGCTACGCACACGCCAATCTAGGAAACTAAGACTGACAATTTAAGTGTATTTTGTTTATAGCCAAAGTCCGCTTTAAATTCAAACATTATTATATTTTTATGATGAGATTATAAGTTGTAGGACATAACATAATCAAAGCCATAAAAATACTTATCGCCACTTAGCCTAAAATAAGCATTAAAATGCGGAGCAAAAACTAAGTATTTCCGGATCTTTCTAAGAAAAAATCTTTCTTTGTCCGACCTAGAAACAGATTCAACAAGAATGACACACAGAACAGTTATTTTATAGCAATTATACTAATGAGGAGATAGACTTTTTGCCCATTTCCGTTTTCATATTCAATGACAAAATAATTTCGTGTTAGTTGACATTTTGACTAAAAGCATTGTTACCATGATTCGTTTACGCGACGACGTGGCTATATTGATGATTTGGCAGTATTTTATGAAGTCTGAAAAGCATGTTTTCCATGAAAAATAATAAAATGCCGGTTATTTTTATTATTTGTATAGCTTTTGTTGTCACTCGTTCTTATTGCCGGTTTTATTACCTTTTATGAGGTGATCATTTTTATGTCACGATTTTGTATTGAACTGGATGTATCACCAAAATGTTAATGTGTGTCTGTCTCGCGTGATAATAGATCTTGACATATCGCACTGACTAAAAGCCTTCTCAAGAACATGTATCTTCCTACCTCAGTTTCCCAAGTTTGATCAAGCAAACTAACCCTGAATCGACACAGGAATAGATTCGTATTTCAACAAATGTTTAGACTTACGAACAAGCCGAACAAATAGCGGCGCAACTCTACAATCCTTTTGTTACATCGTGTATTTGTTTACCAAGTTTTTGAGCCAAGGATGCGGTGCCGTGCGCCAAACATAAATCACTGTTGACAAGTTGCCTATTTTCACAATCGTCGTCCTCGGCACTCGACAGTGTCTCGGCAAATGCCGAACGTTCGGTATGCATCGCTATGCACAATAAACAATGGGACTATTGCTAAACATCATTTGTTTACTTCGCATGCACGATCAGCTTATTTATGTCCGAAGGGACCAAGGACTCACGAATCCTGCAAACTAATCGCTTGTCGTCTCCGTAATTAATTAATTACACAATGCTCCGCTGGGTTTCTTATACGCAGCCGTTAGTTACATCAAACAAAAGACGTGCTCTAGTGTTAAATACGCGATTGTTGTGTAAGCACATTGGATTAGATGCGCTGTACAAGGTTAAAATTTAATTAATTTGCATTTGTGTTAGTCGCACGGAAGCTAGTTATAATTAGCTATAATTATCTGTTTATCTAACGTTATTTACATCATACTCCACTGCTTTCTAATTTGTATGCACAAGCATGCAGGTATGATATCTTGTGTTAAACTAACTTTGAGATACAACTTCTGTAAACAAACAAATGATTTAGCCTTAGTGACGGCAAATGCCACAGGTATCGAGGCAAACCAGACAAAGATTTAAGTTATGCAGACCCTCAGAATGTCCAACTAGCATGTCAAGCAAGTCTGTAACTTCAGTAAAGCCTTGAAATGTTGTGGACAGTTCTGGGCCCGAGTCGTCTAATCAGGGGTCGGCCCGCATCGGACGCAAAGTCGGGACAAAACACGACTGCAAGCGGGAATGGAGTTACATCTATTATTCCAAGCAACATCTGTTTTTGAAGAAGCGCATACAATGGATTCAGAGGCAACTATTGTCGGGGCTACACGCTCGGTTGACTTATTTACACGTCGCGTGTAGGAGCATTACTCGGCTTTGAGCCTAGGTGAACGTCTACTTAGTTTGTTTACTTATTAAATAGACGCGACGTTTGTCTCTCGAACGTTTGTATGCCGCCACAGGATGTTTTATTACTTGTTTGTGTCTGTTGGTTTATGAGATTTTACGTGTTTGGAATTGACTGATCCTTATAGACATCTACTTAATATAAATCTTCAATTCATCCTCTGATAGACAACGTATAGCCTGAACCCCCAAGAGTTGAGTCTGGATGTTGTGACTTGTTGACTCATAAGCAAAATTTTTAAAACTGCTAAAATCTTACATACGAGTTCCTTATGCTTAAAACAAAAGTGATACTAAGGAGGGGTTTTTGAAAATTCATCCACTAAAGGGGTTGTATCTATAGGGGACGAAAGTTTGTACGGAAGTACGTGATTTTTTCCGATAGGAAATTCAATCGGGTGCACCGCTGGTTTTAACATAATTCTACAAAATAATATTAACTTAAATAGTGTTTTGCCTGATTTCTGACCGCATCTTAAAGTTGCGTAGTACCCATCATTCATGTTTTGTGTTTCCCATTGTGCTAACAATGCTTCAATAATTTGCTTGAAGCATTTGGATCGGATCAGAAGTCAGGTGGCATCATAATAATCTGCCCTGACTTCTTGCTCGTTACGTTATTGTGAATGGATTACACACTATTAATGGTGTAACTATGGTAGCTGATTTCTCTTGAAGATAAACTACCCACTAGTTAGAATTACCTACCACAGAATAAGTAATAGTAGGTACTAAAAATATTTAAATATATGGTGTTTATTATTGAGGCAAGCTTGGCTGTGTTCACTACGTAATACACTTGCTAAGCATATTTTATTTACAGAAAAGTAGTTCTACTTAAGATCAGGAAGTTTTTAAATAGTCTAAAACTTTTTAAAATTATCTTAATCCAAATCTAGAATTGAAGATGTCAATGCAACGGAAAGTTATCAAACATTGTATAACATGTTGTTCCGGATTATATAATCGTACAACTTTGTATTAACAAGTTCCGATATAGATAACAAAATTGGAACGACGCGACGCAAAATTAAAGTTCATACAATAGATGTTAAGGAACAATGTAGATAATATCTGTGAAGACAAGGGCTGTCCGCGACTCCTTCGATATTATCTAGCAAGACCTACTTACTTGACATTTACTGCACCAAACAATATCTATCTACAATACAGTTTGAATCTAAAAAACACGTTTAGGTCTTAATTTCAACGTGAAGATGAGACAATATTTCCTTGAAAGTACGTAATGGTTTGGCGTCGTCGGTCATTTTTGTTTGGCTTTAGCAAATACCTGGGTACAGTGTCTACAATGCACGAGCTAACCGGACCAAATATATCCTATTTTGACAAAATCTTTCCATTGTGACTTTAGTGTCGATTGGCTAAATCGCACAAAATATCTATACAATATGGATACGATAATATTACAGTAAATGAAACCACTGGCAATACTAATGCATAGGAGAATTTTGAAACTAAATGCTAACAACGAAATTGAAAAAGTGTTTTTTTCAAACTAAATATGTAAAATTATCCTTCGTATATTTTTTTGTATGTAGACTGGGTACGTTATTAGATATACGATGTTTAATTTATTGTCGTCTCCACCTTGTGTACCAAATGTTACGTACTCATTGGCCGATTTTTTATTATGGTGCCACTCGACAATCCAGCTGGCTAGCCGGCTAGTCCTAGAACCGACAATTCGAAAACATGCGACATCTACCAACCCGCATTGGGCCCGCCTGGTAGATTATAGCCCGCTCCTTCATACAGAGAGGAGGCCTGTGTCCCAGCAGTGGGATCACACGCTGATTATGCCTATGCGTCACTCCACTGACAAAGCAATATAAGCCCTTGAAGCTTCTGTAAAATTCGATTACTGAACATTCAATTATTGCTATCCATAGATATAAGATATGTCTATGGTGCTATCAATATGTTGTAGATTAATAATAATAATTAATACAGAATCCATGATTCCTCTTATTGAAAGCACGAGTAGTTACGACTATTTACTCCATATTAACATGATATTTGTTTGTATCCCTTTCAGGATAAGCGAGCATTCAAATGTCTACCAGTCTGAATGCGTGCGTCTAGAAGCTCAACTAAATACGGTCTTAATATCCCTAAGTCTAGATCTCGTTCATAATTTATGGGTTTACTAATATTATTTGCATTATCGTATGTATTGTCGTTCAAAGCTGCTAATAAATCAATTTTGTGTGCGTGAATGGAGCTGGGAATCACTGTTTGTTTGATGTCACACGTTTGAAGGTTCAATTATAAATTGAAGTTATAGGTACCAACCTAATAGGTAATACGGGTCCGCAACTCCACGTCAATGCGCGTATTATGCGTACTAATAATTGAAGTTATATAATTTCGTTGTTTCAATTGTTGTAAATTGAAGCTAAGTTAGCATTAAACCAAGTTAGGTAGCTACTTTATGTTTGTAATGATTCGCTGACAGTCTGCCAAAATTTAAAACTAAAATCATTGAAATCGACCTGTGATCCGGCCCACTATTTTAATTCAATAATATTTTTATTTTTTGAATGTAATTGTTTTTTATCAATATAATTCAGAATAACCATATCCCATTATAATGTAATGTAATTAATGTTCAATTGTTGACTTTTAATAGTAATGTTTTTATTATTTTTTGATGTAATTTCTTTCTTAGTTATTAGTACTTAATTTAATTTTAATTTAATGTACAATTCAATGTAATTAAGTCATGTTTATATTTTTAATTTAACTTTTCCTCATGTACTTTATTCTCGATAATTATTTCAATTGTAATTCAGATTCGTCCTTTTTTTTGTGAATGATGTGCATGCCTATAAGTAACTTATTTACACAGAATCCCATCGTGAATGTCTGTACATGTCTTATTTGTAAATAAGTTGTTGGTGTGCCTATATCAAATAAATACATAAATAAATAAATACGTAATACATGTATAAAGTATTTAGGTAAACAATTCAGCAGTGATCGTTTATCCCGATAGCAGCGTTTTTTCGACAACCCGCGGGCAAAACTCGGTAGAAAAAAGCACGTAAATTAAACTTTAATTTATCAAGCGTCTGTATCTTGACGAAAAATCCCATTTGCATTCTATTACGTGGGACTGACAGAGCGATTTACTTGATTTAGAAAAAAAGCATTTATTAAGCTGTCTCCATCTCAATTACGAATAACGTATGTTTATTTAGGTACTAGTTTTAAAATACTACTCTGAATACATTGGACCGTTAATTTTATCGTGTCCAATAACAATACGCATTAAAGGATAGTACGGAAAATCGCGTTTAACGTTATAAACGAATGGAATCGCAGGTACGCGCGCGCTCGTGCGCTCCCCTGTTATTTCACTCGTTATGAAAATTGGACCCGTGATGCGACAGTATAATTTTATGTCACGTTATCCAATAATTTGCAATATTATTGCCGCACACGTGAATTATCTGTCGTGTTACATATAAATGTGTTCCATAATTCGTAAAGGCGACTGCGCCATAATGGAACACGGTGTTATTGTTTTGTGGAAATTGGATTAAAGTCTTGGTAATATTTTAATACTTCCACAACGCAAAGTTTGGTTTGGCGGCATCTTCGACAGCCGTTGCTAGTATAATTAATGGGTTAGCTAATAACGTCTTTTAGAAGGGACGACCGCTTCATGATCTGATGTAATTGTTAGAGATTAGTCAAGGAGTTTCGGCAGACTGCCAATGCCATTGGTAATGGTGCTTGATGTCGATGAACTGACAATGTGTCTTGTTGAACTGTCAGTAACAGTTGCACTATATCAATCACAGATAGTAATGAGTTATATTTGTTGTGCCGGGAATATGAACAGACTTGTGATTGACAATGACCTCGCGTTATTTATTATTGTGATACAGCATTTTGTTTTCAATAGGCCGAGTAAAGGACACTGGCCAAAGTTGTATGTATGCATATATACCACATTTCTAATGAACCATTAATGATATGGTATATGAGTAAAAGTGTAGTTGGCATTTTTAAAATATCTATCGGCCTTTCTAGCCTGTATAGCCATTCTGCTATGCAAAGGCCTCCCTCTCCCTTTCTTACACAATTTTTTGTTTCTTTCGACACCGAAGTCGTTAAATCATTTCTGAAAATTTGTAGTCGTTAGCCCAAAACAACAAACAAATCGTGTAACATAAAAGCCTCGCATCTCCAGCATCGAGCGGTGGCAGACGGCAGTGATCGTATGCGTGTCACCAGAGGCTGAATAATGACATCGGGTGACATTTAATTTCGGATACAAAAGGCTCTTTATACTGTTTACCCTAATCCGTTTAGCTCCCTTCGCCCCTATATTGACAGACAACCTTTTAACTCCTCCCACTTAATTACATTGACGGGATTATGATCTGGACCTTATTGGTATCGATATGTTCAGTTATTATTTGTCGGTTTCGTCTTTGGGTTAAGGTTTTTAATGAAAGGGACATCCTTATGTTTATGTTAATGTGTTACGCCCTTTTTATGCTCAGAATTTTAATAAGCATAGAGATGGTTCTATGCGTTCATGTTTTTATAGTAAATGGGTATTATTAACCATAACCATTATTAAAACTTTAGTTTCCTGGGAGAGAGGTTCCATCTTATAATATTATAAAGGCCGTCAAGATTATCTGTCATTTTCACCATTATTTGACGTGAAGGTGTCAAAAACGCTCTGTTTTTGGACACCTGCGTGACCGTTTACCACCTTTTTAGGAAACCAAGGTTTTACCAGTGTAAATAATTTGTGTTCGGTGAAACACCTAAGCTGTATTTAAGTTGTATCCTAAGGGTTTTTTGGTGTCTCTTCTTACTTTATGTAGGTAATGTATACTATACTTAAAAAGAGAATCATCGACCTAGCCTTTTCCCAAATATTTTGGGGTCGGCTTCCAGTCTAACCGGATGCAGCTGAATACCAGTATTTTACATGGAGCGACTGCCTATCTGACCTCCACAACCCAGTTACTGGGTAATACGAAACCCCTTGGTAAGACTGGTTGTCAGACTTTCGGGCTACTGACGACCTGTAACGACTGTCAAAGATCCACGAATGACAGCCGGGACCAACGGTTTAACGTGCTTTCCGAGGCACGTAGTGGTCTTGGTATGTGAAGATAGTCACCCATCTACGGACCAACCGTGGCAAGCCAAGTAACCTGATCGATCGACCCTTGTGGCTGTTATTACTTAGCCACAAGCCAAGTTAAAACAGAATATAGATGATTAATTAATGGATTTGTTCTAATTTATTTTCAACTCAAAATAGATTCTGAATTTTGGAATAGCGTTGATATTTCCAACTAAACTGTTCCAAATTGAAATGCCTCCAATTATAACTCTAATTAAATTTCAGGAGTAAATAAGAGTATTGTTAATTATTAATTGGCACGACTCAGTGGAATTCTCTTATAGAATTCATACCATAGATTGAATGTTACATGATTTAAATTAATTACTGAGATCAAAAGCGTTCCTGATTTGAATTAGTGCTGCTTTATGGTTTAAATTAAATTAATGATTAATATATTATGTTCAATAAAATCTAGTATAAACGGAGTAAGCTGAAAATGCATGATTTTGATAGATTTTTGATTATGATTTTGCTTTTTTTGTTCGAAAGTTTGTACGATTTAAGTGTCTTTTGTTTGCAGCAAAGTCATATTAATATCGTAGCACATTTTGGATTTTATATTTCTACTTTGTTATAAAAAATCTGTACACATAAATATCTAATCTTGACTTGGGCGCAGGGTTACAAAACGTTATAATTTAGAGAATTCTCATGACGTTCTGTTTTAACCTTTACTTTAAGAGCGTAACCTACGCCTTAGCTGGCAATATTAGCTTCACTTAAAGTTCACTTAAGTTACGATATTTGAGCTAAGCTTTTTGATACATTTCTTGGTAAAATGGGCTATTGTTTCTATAGGCAACTTAGAACTCTTGTGAGTGAGTAAGTGTCAATGAGTTGTTACAATAGTATTTATTGAATATCTACTAGCTGCGCCCCGCGGTTTCACCCGCGTAAATGTCGATCCTGTGGGAATATCGCAAAAAAAAGTAGACTATATGTTAATCCAGGGTGTCAGCTACCTCCATACAAAATTTTATCAAAATTGGTCCAGCCGTTTGAGCGTGAAGAAGTAACAAACATATAAACACACCCCCACACTCACTCAAACTTTCGCCTGTATAATATTAGTGTTATAATATACCTATTTATGTTATTTTTAATATCAACAAAACGAACACGAACACGAAATTTCCTTTTATACCTATCCAAGTTGGTATAAAGGGAAGTTTCATGTGATTTTAATACGAAATTAAATTAATCTAGTTTTTCGATCACATTTTTTATAACAAACTTTAATTACGCTCCCGCCATAAGGCAAGATCCCCAATTACTTCACACTCTATAAAGACACTATAAAGCCTATTTATTTATTTATAAAATCACGGACAAGTATATGTATTCATAATATCATATTTTTATAGCAATTGCCTTGGAAATTAATTCAAACGCTTACCTTTATGAAGTATACTTCAGCAAGGCGCCTCTTCGTGGAAACTGAAAAAAAAAACAAATTATGTTAATCTTTCAGTAAAATACACAAGAATATTTATTTGTCAGCTTTGCGTGGATCAAGGGAGAGGAGATTTTTTTGCTCAATTAATATTCTGATTCTGGGCACAGCTTTGGGGCACACTCAGATACTTATTTTTGGGGCGCACGGAAATTAATTTTCATATCCGTGGTTTGGCCAGATTGGATTTTAAAGACGGATGTTACCGTCCTACTTAAATTGAATTTGAATTTTCAGCTGAAACGGATACTTTTTATTCGAATTTTGCATTTTTGGCCAGAATACTGATTGAACGCTAGGTGATTACCAGTTTTACTGACTGTTCATTTTGTGTTTATTTTGATCTATGTAATAGCAAACTAAAAGAAAAGAAGATTTAAGGTTTAAAATGTTAAAACATAATAATTTTTCATGGAAATAGTTTAACAATTCCTGTAACAGAGCTTTTCAATATTCCAAATTTCTTACTTAGAAGAATTCTACACTTAAAACCTCATTTATTGATCAGTAATGCTTTTTTGATAATTGAATGACATGGAAAAATCAGATACTAAAGGCTACCTTTGTATAGATAAGTATCTGATAAAATCGAAAGTTGCCTTGTAAAGTTTAAAAGAATTAAATACTTTGATTCATTCTATTATTCAATCGGCTGTATCACGTGGCAATAGGCTTGGGGGCGGGCGGCTGTCTGTGTCACAACATCGAATAATTCATGAGCCACTAGTGATGTGCACGAAACGCGGGACGTCCCGGTTTTCAGGCGATTAATCTAAATGTTTGATTGAAAATCACATAATATAATTTCCCATTTCTAATTTGACGCAAATCCCGTATACCTATTTGTCAAAGTTAGTGAAATTTTGATTTTGTGAAGTAATTAAGATATCTGTAGACCAGGTGCCGCGTTATAGGAAACCCGATAGTTGACGCCTTAATACTTGATTTTGCGTCAGGTTATTGAAAACTAGAAGCCTAGCCTAGAACTACAGTTTCAATACCTGTTTGCTATTGAAAGTTCGAACTGGCTGTTACAGCATAACTGGAAAGTCGACATAGAATTTGTTGGAAAAGAGTAATAGATATTTAGGTTCCGTTTCCCGAATCTTTTTTTGAGACATCACTAGTGACGTGCCGGCGACAGGGCGGCGCTACCAAGAAGGTGTTTCTTTTACGTTTTGTAACAACATTTCGTACCACTCAAAGCATTGTGCTATTATTATGCAAAACTGTGACGACTGCCGATCGCAACAAATGTTTCTGGCGAACACTGAACTACATTTCTTTGTGTTAAAAGGTTATTAGAATGTAGGTCTCGATGTAAACATTTTCAAGGTTGCCAGGCTATTTTGAAAATTGATTATACTTAACTGTTCTAGGTAACGCGGGTGGTTGTTAAAAGGTTTCTATGTATGGTTTGGTTTGTGCTGTTTTCTTTGACATGTTAGTAGGCAAGTGTTTATGGCTTAGCTTGAAGTAGAGCTCGTATAGGGGTGTGCACGTTGCCAAGCTTGTTGATGGCGTGTTCTTACAAATGACGTCACAGACTCGTACCGCCGCATAGAGCCTCTAAAATGGGGCGACGTTTTGTTTCAGTTAGAAACACGAACATGACAAAACGTTCGAGATTTCTGTATTTTTTTTTAAATTTCGAATCCAGTACTTATCTCACATCAATGTCCACGGAGAATTTGTTAAGATAGTATAGAGATGTGAGGAACGTGTAAAGTTCACTCATCCTCTACAGAAAAATGAGGATGCTCCGACCAGACCGATGTTGTGTCTGGTGGGTATTGTCCGACGATTGATGTTGGCATGTTTCATATTTATATATGCTAGTTGCGCTGTAAATATTGCTTGCGTGATGCAGAATTTTGTGTGACGTCATCGTGGTGCGTACTTCGCATATGGCGATGTAGATGCCACATAGTATTCAATATTATTGTCAAAGTATTTTTATGTCTATAGATTCGCATCCTTATTCGTGCAAGTTATATGTACACCTAGACAATGTACTGCTCGAAAAGCCTTAAAATGTTTTGAAAAGCAATGAAATATCGTGTAAAATTACATACAAATGGCGAGAGAATCCTGGCACATTGCCTAAGAATGTCGCCCCATTTCTTTCAGATGACAAGTGCAAAATGCGTGCATGCTAGCAAGCATATGTCTTATGTTTCTGGATGCACATGAAAATAGAATTGTGCGAATGATACAAGACTATTTTTATTATTTCTTTATACGTGTCTTTTGATTCGTTGGGGAAACGTATTTTACTCGGAGAAAGGACAGCAGAGGTGCCTACTCTAATCACTCCCTGATTCTATGTTATTAAAAAAGACAATTTCATTCACCTACAGACTAAATTTAATGTAACAAATCAACATTGGAATTCATACCGTCTACAAAAAATCGACATCAATTTAATTTTTCCCGAAAACCTGACATTATTTTTATATCTCCTAATGAAAAATACGTAGAAATGGACTATAAAATCAATCTTTCAATTGATCATTCCTTTCATTTTTCATTTCTATGGAATCGATGATTGAAAACGAGTTCGAAGTTTAATAACTCTCCAGAATGTCATTCCTAATAATAAAAGAACAACCTTAGTTCAATAAGTCTCCTTTTTAAGGGCCATCTGTGATATAAACTAATACGAAACACTGTCTTAGAACTTAAAACTTAGGCTATATAGAATACACACATTTAGTATGACATAAAAGGTACTTCAATATCGAGTATTGTATCAAACTTTGTAATATCAATTATTTGAAATAGTAACTTGAAATTTGAATTCTGAGGGACTTGGAGGACGATTGGTGACTAATATAGGGCAATATAGGGTAAAGTTCTATCTGATTGCCCTCTAGGCGTACCTACTGAGAATTCGTGACTTAGTGTATAAGTATGTACTTATGCAGGTTGTAACAACACTTTAAGTTCAGAGATTGTTATATCGAGAAGGGCATAAGAGTGGCAGTTGCTCTATGGTAGCTATGTAAATGTAAACAGCGTTTACTGCATTCTTTGTGGTCAGAGGGTCAAAGGATACTGTGTCACTTTTACGATTGGTGTATTATAACTATACAACGCATAACTAATACAATACACGCAAGTTCTGAAAATATTTAGTTTGTTCAATTCCTAATGACATGTATATTTACTTGTAAAGTATTAGGTATATTTTTAAAAATTATTGTGCATGTGAAGCCTATGTCGGTCATTTATTTTCTGGTTTTTTCCATTTTAGTTAGTTTTAATCATGATCTGGCAGTTTGAGTAATTTATGCGGCCTACCCAAATATCCTTTCTTAGGATTGTCGAATCGTTGAGCTCCTTAAGTTCTGAGTAGAGCTGCACGATTTCTGACAAAAGCGTGCACTGACTGGACAGGTCCACTCAATCTGTGTGGTTCTTTCTTTAAAATACCATTTCAGACATTAACGACAACCTACGTGGTCTTCACATGATCTGGACAAGATTATGTCTGGACCTTAAAAGAGACTGTGACCTCTGAGTTTGTTTTGGCCTTTATTATCAGAGTAGTCAGAGAGGAAACGCCGACCTCATCTAGTTTAAAAAAATATGATTGACGTGTAAAAATGTTTGTACAAACCTACTTAAAGATAAATCATTTATCAATGAAATGGTAGCCACTACTCTTGTAGCATGATTATCAATTAGTTTATTCAAAGGAAACAGAGCTATGCGAATGTAACTAGATTTGATTGAAAGAAGTTGGTACTCGTACCGTTCCTAATTTGCGGTTTGGACATAGCTGCAAATTGCAGGATGACTGCAATTTGCAGCTATGTCCAATAATAAAAATGCATTAGTTTCATAAATAACAAAAAAGGTTTGTCAAACTTGCATTATTACTTATTACTCAATATACTAATTTGGTGTCTTGCGCTGATTCTGTAATAAGTTGAATACAATAGGTAACTTGTTGTGAAAGGTTTTCATTATTCTTATTAAATCTGTCATTCACATCATATAATACAAGTTTATTATTTTATTTTCCAATTGACATACAATTTCGATGTCGGCAATTTATTATGTATCTACCTATGTAGATACATAATAAATTGGCAAAGATCTGAAACGAAATAGAAAAGCGTGTGTTTATAAAAAAAACTGGCTTATTACATCTCTAGATCCTTCATTTGATAACATACATTCATTTTACAACATACATTTTGCCAATAATTCGTAACACTATCCAATTTATAACTTTTTCTTTCATCACAGAAATAATCGCAATAAGTAACTCTGACTCTTAAATGTTTTCAAGAATGTCACCTGCATCTAGAATGTAAATACAACGATCAGCTGATGAGTATCGAAAACTGTTCTCTATTAAAGCTTTTTCGAACATCTCCTAATAAAGAACGATCATCATCATTAGTTCAACCGAAAGACGTCGACTGCTAGACATAGGCCTGCCCGAAACACCGCCACTTCGACCGACTATAAAGAACAATACAACCAGCTAATTAAACATCTCGACATTGTAAATTACATTGTCATTGAGGCATCGTTTCCAAACAATGTTTATATTTGATGTGAACCCGCCGCGGGATTGATTACGTCATAGAGATTATGTACTCGTATAACACAGTTAGAACGCGGTACGTTAGTTTCGGTAGCTAAATTACAGTGTAAATTGTAATTGTATTGTTAATTTATAATCCTAGTAACACATGTTAATATCTCATAAGTTTGTCTGTGTTCTGTGTGTGGAATGGCGTTAATTTTACTAATGAACTTTGAATAAATTAGATGTTGCGACGTTTGAAGCGAATTTGTCACTGTCTGTTTGGGGTCTGATGCTAAATTACCGCATGTTTATTCGATCAGCTTAGTTTTTCGTCTACGAAAATATGTATTAAACGAGAACTAAGTTGCTTGATAATAAAAGATTTATTTAGCAAATGGTTCGTTAAGTTCTTTCTTTTATTTTCTTAGTGTAATCTCAAATCTGTCAGTCATCTCCTTTTAGATATAATTTTGACGAGAAAAACAAAACCGTCTCGACTAATTATTTCGTTTAAGTACCAACCTATATTTAATTTTCTATCTCAGATTTCAGTTAAACTCCCAACAGACCACAATTAACCCTCGTACATCACAGCCACAACTGAAGCTTGAAAAATGAATAGGTAGGTACAGATAATTAAATCAGTAGCCATGGTGTAAAGCGTGCCGGCGGGGCTAAATGCCCAGGGACGAGCGGGATCAGGCGTGCCAATCAAACAAACTGATACAGATTGATGTCCCGCCCGTCTGTGCCGAAAATAACGGGACATGCATTAACCATGACTACGCATTTATTGGACGAATTTGGATTGAAACGGTTCGCCAGCGCCGGTTAGCGGATCAAAGGACTATGGATGCAAATATTTTGTTTAGGACTTTATTATAGACTGATTTTGCGATGGGCGTTGTGATTTATTCGATAAAAAGACGTCAACCTATAGTATTACGATACGTTTGACTTAAGTAGGTAGTTCATTATTGCACAGCGTGAAATTAGTGTAGCGTAATGAGGGTGTTATCGTATACTATTTTGAAGCTTGTGTGACCTAAACCAGCACTTAAGTCACGCTTTAAAAAAAAAAAAATGACTAAATAATAATTAATTAATTATTTTAAAATTTTCTTTATCTTTTCTGTGTAAAAATGGACTAAGCCTAACTTACGCGCGGGCTTACGTCACACAGTGCTATAAATAAAATAAAAAGTGTGTACCTGACGTATTCTCTATTAAATTAATTGCTCTCTTGGTAGATCTGATAATATTCTACACCTATCACATACACGGAATGATAATTCAATTATTTTCCTTTTTATTTGATACGTGAACTTCATTTCTGCGTATTTTGTTCAGAAGCTTATTAGTCAAATATCTTGAAATCGAAATTATGAAAGGGGCTAGGCTTAGGACATCAAAAGTTTGTTGGTTGTTTTTTGCTAACCAAATACGTTTAAAGATACACGATTTGCAACGCCTTTTCAAGTTTATCCTCATTACGTAATATTTTTTAAAGTTAACTGTTATTAATCATAAGAAGCAAAAAATTGTAAAGGATTTTGCGCTTCCGTATGATTTTATTTTTATAAAAAAGCTAATCGTATTTGTAAACAAAGGTTACGTAATAATGATATAACCATACGATGTCATCCCATAATTCTGAGAATTTGCATCCAAATTAACAGTCATTTGTAATTTATGTAAAGAAAAAGCTAAGCTAAAGGCTCCTTCAAACAGGCTACTTTTTATCCCGATATTCCTACGGGATCGACACTTATGCGGGTGAAACCGCGGGGCGCAGCTAATACATACAGCTAGTACATAATAAATAGTAAAAAATCAGTGTATGTATTATGATTATAACATAATATTCTAATCGGAATGCTAGCAACGCCACACCACGTGCGTTAATTCCGGGACATGTTGTATAAGGGAACAAACAAGAACTTTTTGCAGGTTTAATTAAATATCTAAATACGTCGTTAAAATAAGGTGAAAACATTTTTCTGCCCGAGTTTTACGTTTCTTTTACCTTTTTCTTTCTTTGCCTATAAATGAAACCCACAGTACCTAAGTATATTAATATTAAAAATAATTAAGAATTTCCGTCCAGCCCTTATTCATTCTCGAATATAACGACTACGCTTGTGCGTTGGGTCATAAACTCAAGTATATGCTAATATTATAATAAAGAGGTAAAATTTGTGAGTATGTATGTTGGGGGTAATCTTCGGAACTACTGATTCGATTCCGAAAATTTATGTATAAGTCGGACTTTTAATTAGCTGCTGTAAAATGACAGCTTATGTGTTACTTAAATGACTGAAATTGGCGTCTTTTTGTTTTTTCGCGACCATCAACCAAATCTTGTTTTTCTAGTACAGAATAGTGTAACAAACGAAACATTGACATGCATAACTTTAAACTCAGTCCGAAATGAGTTACTATAAAGTGTCATTTTACTGCAGCTAATTAAAAGTCGGACTATAGGTACTAATGGGAAGCTACTGTATTACCGAGTATCATGGGACATAATTTATGTTACAACAAGAATTTTACGTGGACGAAGTCGTGGGCGGAAGTTATGTAGTTGTTAATAAAAGGACCGTCATAAGAGAGCGACTGGGGCCGGTTTCCCCTTACCAAAGACAAAGCTGAGAGAGACGAGAGAAAACTTTTAAACTAGGAATGCTTTGACGAATACATTTTTGAGTAAAATGAGACAGCTGAGACACAATTTATTTCTTACTAGCTTCCGCCCGCGGCTTCGCCCGCGAGGTATGTCGATAGACACTGTCCCATGTCCTTCCCCGGGATGCAATCTATCTCCCTGCCAAATTTTATCGAAATCCGTTCAGTGCTTTAGGCGTGAAAAGGTAACATACAGCTGTCTGTATGTTACCTTTTCACGCCTAAACCACTGAACGGATTTCGATAAAATTTAGTAGTAGTAGCCCTGTCTGTCTGTACAGACAGGGCTACTTTCGCGGATTTACAGATATATAATATTTATTCATTAAATACGCAGAAAATATACTAGTTGGCACGACTATTTTTCATAACTTAGCTATTCAGTACGGTAGCATTCAAGATTTCTCAATGTCTTTATTCGAAACTAGCATTACTTCGTCGGAAATCGATTCATTGGAAAGTGACTTATTCGAAATTGAATTCGATTGTTCATTCGTTGTCTAATAGAATACCCTTGGAAGTTAAATTTAATCAAAATGTTTGTAATAAGTTCTATTTACTGTTCAACAGTTCGATTACTGCGGACTGCGGTCCAATTTTGTAACTTCATTAAGGTACTGTATTATGAATTATAATAATGTCGTGTTTAACAATAGAGGGCGCTGTCAAGTTCTGAGACAATGTCGGGTCACGATAGATGGACAAACCTTCATGGTACTGCGTTTCAAGGTTCATGTCAAATGTCATGACTGGAATGCCGGATCAACAGGTACAGTTGCGAATAAATTTAAATAGATCGGATTAGGAGTACGTAAGGATATTTTTAGTCATACTTATTTGCTCATTGCTTTGGATTGTCTGTTTTGACCTTTATTATGTAACTAGTAACTGATAGATTTATTATTTGTTTGAGTGGAACTGAGCTAGTTTGCATTTCAGATCTATTATTGAGTTCTTTTGTATTGCTTTTTAGGGTTTCGTACCAAAATGGCAAAACGGAACCCTTATGGTGAGACTCAGTCTGTCTATCTGCCTGTCACGGAGGATAATTCAAGAACTACTAATGCTATCGACTTGTATTTGAAATAATTTTAGATGACGTTTGCCCAACTATTTTGCAAATATGAAAGAAATAAAAATATAATTATGTATATTTTTTGCAACAGGGACTGAAAGGGGGTCTGAAAAATTCGAAGAGGGGCTACTAGGGCATGTGGGGCATCATATGAAAGAACGCAGTTTGCACATTCTCAAACATTTTTTTCTTTTTTTTAGGCCGCATAGTTTTCTACTTTTGATGAAAACTGTAAAAAAAATACCGTCCCTTATCTCCGAAGTTTGCAACGAGAAAAATCTGAAATAATTCTATGTGATAGAAGTTTATGTAAAGATTACAGGAAAAATAAAACGAAGTCTCTAAATGGCACAATTTTTCAGAAATCATCAATAAAAGTTACATTATTTCCACTATCGGTCATGAGATGGCGCTGACATAAAACTGCAATATTCTACATCGCAGTGCACAATGTTACAATTCTGACGAATATAGGCCTCGCCGATGAAAATTTAAAAACATATGATGGTACGGAACCCTTGGTAAAAATAACCCAGAGAAACGTACTACTGGGTTTAAAAGTAACCTATGTGTAAATCAAAATTTAAAAAATCTGTGTGCTAAATTTCTTCCAAATGGTTCAGCTGTTTTTGCGCCTATCCGGAACATACGTCCAGATAAATGGACAAAAATTCTAATAACTATATTTTCGCATCAGTCTCGTTCCCACAACACCTCGTTGCAATTACTTTTTTTCAAAAATATTTAACGTACAGTCTTGACTTCGTTACTATTAAATTAAACGTATAACGTCAATATACCTGACTGCATGTTTTTTTCAGTCGTTTCGACTACGTAGTAAGAAATCTAACTGGCGCCAAAAGTTTAATGAACCAAACTAAGCAATAATCGAGCTCCTTTATTGTATTGTTGAAGTATCTAATTGTTGTACAGTAAGTCATTAAGATAACAGATTAATATACGGCTAAGATTCCACCGCCGATAGCCGCTGCTGAGACAACTAATAAACACGATTTGATACAAATCGTAGCGCAAATTTTTAATCACAAGGTACAACGGTGTGTTGTTCATGACTTGAATGCGTATTAAGGCTCCTTCAAACAGGCGCGACACGCGATAAAATCGCGCGCGACACAAACGCACCGCAAGTCGCGCATTGAGCGGTGCCCTTGTGTTGCGCGCGATTATATCGCGTGTCGCACCTGTTTGTAGGAGCCTTTACTTATTTTTGTGTTTAGGTTCTTTGAAGACGAGTAAATTGGTTTTGAATTATTTTGTGACTAGCGATCCGCCCCTGCTGCGCACGGTTTTTAAGACTTGACAAAATATTGAGATTTCTTTATTATATTTAAGTGTAATATAAATATTTTGTACGTATAAATCTTCTGACAACTGCATCAACACTCGTTGCGGGGTTTAGAAGAACAAACCGGTTATACAGACAGACACGAAAAGTGACTTATTTGGTGCATTTTAAATAAAATTAGACAGAAGAATTACAGTGATGTTTTAACCGACATAAGTACCTATACTTACATAGGAAGCATCTAAATCGAAACTTTTAAACGACCGTTTTAAGTTAAGTTTAATTAAGCAACCCTGAAAAGATTTAATATACAATTATATTATAGAACTTGCGCCCCAGCTTCGCACGGTTGCAATTTTTTTTTCGAATTTCCAAAATCTTCTTTCATACAAACCTTGTCTTGGCAATACCGAACAACAAAAAAAGAATTAACCAATTTGGTGCAGTGCAGTCATTCGGAAGTTATGCGCGTACATATATTTCGACGATTCATTTTTATTTATGTAAATTATTATTATTTATTTAGATTAGGTACTTAACTAAGTAGTTTTCTACGGGGTTGCCAGTAAATGTTAAGTAAACAGTACTAGTAGCTATAACAAAATATTTATTCAAGGGTTATTAGAAATAATTAACAGCCGTAAAAGTAACCTTTATCGAAAGCTCTAGAAATAGTTTCAGCTTTCAGAAGGCGTGATTAAAGTCACAAAATTACTAAGTCTTTTGAGAGCTTTATTAGGTGTTACAGCTGCTAAGTACAACAGGCGATATTGAGCACGCTTCAACGTCTTGAGAGATTGCTTATAATTTACATAAACGACAGTATATATAGAAGCAATACCTAACGTTATGTGGGTATTGGTAGTGTTCAAGGCAAGCACTGTATTGTCTCGACTCAGGTCCTAAAGTAGCGTCTTGCATTGATAAAGCTACTGCCAATCACTTACAAGCTAAAGCAATTTAGCTTTAGGCACCAGCCTAGACGGGCGGTTGACCGAACCATCTCAATCACCAGATTGAGATGCTTCGGTCAACCGCCCGTCAGCATTACCTCTGAACTATATAAGGTAGGGACGACAATACAACAGTAAATTGAACTTCGTGTATCTAATGACGAATCCAAATAGAAATCCACCAACCCGCACTGGTCCTGAGGATTACAGCCCACTCCCTCTCAAAGAGAGGAGGCCTGTATCCCAGCAGTGCAGCGGTGGTTACAATATAGGCTGATTATTCCTATGCCAAGGCTCATATCTAATGAAGTTCTTAGTCTGCATACAAAAGTTAAATGATATAATATATCCAATAGTTTAGTCCCTATAGGTCCTCAAAGATTGACAAAACACATATCGGCCCATCATTTCTTTGAAAAAAAATCATTTTTTTTTAAATTTCGATGTTGGTATTTATTTGATAGATTCAAAATACTCCTGCACGTGTTTTATTTATTTATTTATAACAGCTTAAACTACCATTACAGGGTTTTACCCTAATGCGACAGTTAAGAACTTAATAAACTAATAACCTAAGCTACATACTTACAATAATTAAATTATAAAAAATTAAAACTAACAACATTATTAAATTATTACACCATTAAAATCATAAAAACATAGTATACCATAATTACTTACGTCGCCTAGTACAAACATAACATAGTACAAGATAAACACAAACAAACTTTACTTTATTGTTTTCATTTATTGCCGTCACATTGTTTATAACAACACCTTGATGCTACGAAATAAAGATGCTATCAAAGACAGATTGCTCCCTTGGAACCATGGTTAACTGTACCGTGTCTGCCTTTATCAAGTTGTCGGAAGAGCTTTTTGTGAATGGCAGGATGCACAATGATAACGTTAACTTTTAAAAGTCAGTAGGTACGCACGATGATATGATCGAACTTTACAAAATATTATTTAATAGTCTTAACCCACGCCTGCCTTGAATCATACCTACATAGAAAATAAATAACATAGACCTAAGAGTAAACTATGATTTTGATTATTATTCAATTCGTTACATCAATTACGATTTACATTTAATATTTAATTGTTTAACATTGACCCCAGACGCATAGGCCAGGCGTAGAACGAATGCAGAACATGCGCGTACGCCCCTATTCGCATAGAGTGTGGCAAGTGGTGTGGGTAGATGTACTATTGTTCTAGCTGTGACAATATAAGCATTGCATGGTTAAAGCAATTGCGAAAAGATCTGGGTTTTTTTTGTTACTGGATTACGACATGAATGGAATGGTTCCTAGGACAGACTCAACGGTAGGAATCTACTTAAACGTACGTCTGGCGTACCTTGGACTGTCAGCCTCGCTTCGTCTTTGCTGACTGGTAAATATTTTTAGCAGGGCTTGAGCTTTCTTATCATAAAAGCTGTACGCCCGATAGAATTGTCTACCCATCGGCAAAATGACGAACTTCCATGTAAAGTTTTCAACCTCTGTTTAAGCCTTAGTGCTTAGTCCTTAGTGCTCACTTTCGTTACATAACGAACTATTGAAATTCCGTGCTTCTAGAAATCTAGACCCAATGGTTTAGTTTATGCGTTGTCTGTCAGTAGAACTTAAGATTTTTATTAAGTAGTTTTAGTAGATACCGATACGAGGTAGGAAAATAATAATATGTTTTTACCCTATTCATCAAGTATAACCAGCCTATAATGTTCCCAATGCTGGAACACAGGCTTCCTCTCTTCGAGAGGGAGTGAGCCGTAATCTACCACGCGGGCCCAGTGCGGGTTGGTAGATGCCACATGCCTTCGAATTTTTGGTTCTAGGACATGCCGGTTTCCTCACGATATTTTCCTTCACCGTTTTAAGAAAAGTATTCATCAAGCAGCCTTTATGAAATTCCATGACATCATAAATGCATTAATATTTTAATGCTTCTAGTATGATAACCATTTCAAATCCAACCTCAAATGGCACTCTAGGGGCAAAGGGAAAATCGTGCACGAGCAATGCGCGCCATCATATTAAAGCCCTCCATTTACAGCCTCCAATAAAATGTAATTGCATTTCAAACCTTTGATTTTTCATATCAGATCTAAATTCCATGATTAAATGCGCGCGTGCCTTTTGTTTTACAATACAAGTTCAAACAAAGCGGTATTAATCAAACGAGTATCGGAATTAATGACAAGAATTGGCTACTGGCCAGTACAGTTACTGGACCACTCGTATCTAAATTAAATTCATGAATCAATTGTCCCAGTGACAGGTCATTTGCTAAATGTACTTGTGTTCGCGGGCTATCAGCTGTTATCGTGATTATGTTTAATAACTGGCCTGAATACTTTGGTGACGCTAAGTACGGAGGGTCATTCGTTGACAATGAACTCAAACTGTCTATTAATACTTAATTGATCGGTGTGGTTGTCATTTGAACGCGATACTGTTATGATTTGTTTATATTATTATGACTAGTTTAATGATAGTGTTAATTACTATTTAATGAAAGCTGCTAGTCATGATTTATAATTGATTTCATGTCGATTGAATTATTTCAATAAATCTTCAACTTTTTTACGTCACTAGAGAATTAATTGTAAAAATAACGTACTGCCAATTAAAGATTTCTAATATCGGTTTTTTTTTGCAATAAGAAATCAGGCTATACAATAAAATATAACGAAGTTTTTATTTAATTAATATAAGGTGAGGTTTCACTAAAATTAAGCAACTCTTTACAACTATACCTGCCTAATAGGTAAGTATTTCAATGCTAACTATGCCATCAGACACGTCCTTATTGTTTTGAAATTCCTACTCTGATATTCTTTTGTTCATTATAACGCAGTAAAAGGTTATAAAAGAGAACACAAAGCAGGCAAATATCAAGGTAATATGTTGTGATATTTGCAATATTTACAGAGGGTATGTTTGATTGTGCCGCCTCCTATAGATAGTAATTTTGATAAACACGCAGTGTAAATTTGCGATTGTTATCGAACAATATAAATCAATTGAGTATTGGAATGTATCAGCGCTTCAGATAGTCCAAATGTAGATTGGGCTATAGAGATGTATTGGTCCGTACTTGATTTAGTATTATTTGTTGTTAGTTGATTTTGTGAAAATCTAGATATTGTGTAAAAAATATTTTTTGGAGGTTGCCCGAATTTTTCCACGCTTCATCCCCTTCTAACAAATACCTAAATTAAAGTTAGCGCAGTGGTGGCCCAGTGGTAGCGGCCGCGACTAACGAGTTCTAGGTCGCAGGTTCGAACCCAGACAGGCGCTTATTTTGGGTACATTATTTCATCACCAGTGCTTTCAAAACGGTGAAGGAAGACATCGTGAGGAAACCGGCATGTTCTAGAACCAAAAATTCGTAGATACGTGTATCTACCAACCCGCATTGGGGGCCGCGTGGTGGTTTACGGCCCGCTCTCCCTCACCGAGAGGAGGCCTGTGTCCCAGTAGTGGGAACATTATAGGCTGATTATATAAACGCTTCATCTCCCTTCTAACTACCCTTAAGTCTAAAATAACGTTACGTGCGATAGAACAACAATTAAAAGTTGCGTACTTTAATGAAGCACAAATACGGATAGCTCATGTTTAATTACTGAATAAATTTTCTAATTGATTCCACGAATAGGTCGAAACTGTCACGGTATCGTGTGTTGTACGAAATAACGTACGAGTCACGACTTAGCATTAATTTATGGGATTTAATCTATGCTGTTGACTAATTAGTTGTTTTGTAAATTTTTCAGAATGTTTACTAAACTACTTTTCGTTGCTTGCGATTTTGTTTTCGGTGTTTTCTGTTTCAGTCGGAATTGAAAAATTCTTTATAAATTATTCTTTATTATTATTATATATAGCTCAATCAAGATTTGAGGAGCGGTATAGGCTATTTAACATCGCGCTACGACCTCTAGGAGCCGAGCGTAAAGAAAAAAAAAACAGTGGCACTTCGGGAGTGCCGACAGAAGTAAAAACAAAACAAAAACAGAATACTTTGCCATCACTCACTGACATATCGGATATACATTAACACCGAGTACATCCCGAGGACAGCCGAAGACATCCGAAGCGGGTATTTTTTGAATCGTCTTATAAACAAAACATCCGCGGTGTCGCTTACGGTAACAGTGTCGCGAGTTCAATGGTTTTTCCCCATCTCAAAATATGCCCAACGCGCCTAGAAGTTTTCATTTCAAAAAACCAAGAATGAACATTTAGCGAAAACGAAGTAATTGCACGGGCGGGCAATGCGATACGACGCGGTGGGTCGGGGACAAGAAATTGACGCGGAGGAAGTCGCGAGCTGAACCTAGCTTAGAGATTAAGTATCGAACGCCCATTTTTAGGGTACCTCTACGTATGTATACCTGTGGGGAAGACAAATGACAATCATCATAATCAGCCTATAACGTTCCCACGGCTGGGACACGCAGGGCTCCACTCTGGGACAGAGTGCTATGGGAATGTTTCGTTACATTTCCTAAAGTAAATGCCTAAGCTATTGCAAGTCTATAGAACCGATATTTTTGGAAGTTAGTCGAGTGCCTTAGTCACGATGCGATTGTGAAAAATTTATGCAAGTTACCGCTTAACAGTTTTCAAACTATTTATGGAATTGAATGAGCATTTGAAGGTTGACACTCAAAAGGTCTGAACGGTGAATGGTTTTCTTTTGACACTGTGGAATTGTAAAATATTCGTTTGTTTTGAAATTATGTTTCCAAATATTTGTGTGCAAATAGTGCTTTGTCGTGATTGTGAGGCACGCAAATATGAATTTATTACTGAATTATGAAAGTTTCAGTGGTGACAAAAAACCTTCAAAATCAGAATCGTATCTTAAAAAAATAAATTATACACGACACAAAGTGATGACTTATGTGAATAACTTATTTTTTTTTAATCACATGTGTAGAAATGATCCTGTCCTTCCCTATTTCTGTATTCCCTTAAGGGCTGATTTTTCCAACGCCAGATAATTTTATCGGAGGAATAATTTAAAAATTTTTACAGTTGTTCCATACAAAATCTGTCAGACGTCAATTTTATTCCACGAATAAAAATTATCTGTCGATTGAAAAATTATCCCTAAATCAAACACAGCAGTTAACTAAGGCAAACAAAAAAATATGTACTTGAAATGCTCTTTTATGTGATTTAACTTTTGTGGATATTGGTGTAAAGCTTACTATGGTGTATTGCTAAACTCTGATTTTTATTTTTTCTTAAATTCTCTGACATTAAAAAAGCTGGAATTTTTATAAAAAGTTCAATTGATATTTAATGAAACTCGCCACTGCACTCTAAGAACTGCTCTGAATTGTATTTCCTATTGTCAAAACTACGCAATGTTATGACCGTAAAAAGTAAACAAACAGTTGAATGACTTATTCGATTCGCTGGTACACCGAAAGCGAGTTTTTTTATTTTTTTTATTCTCTATTGTAGTGTCGATCAATCGATCAAGAAGTGTCGGCGAACAATGTAGTCGAGTAGGTATCGATACAGCATCGGTTATAGAATGAAATGTTTGAAGAATTATGTAACGGTAGACCTTGAAGCTTGACCCTAATCGTGATCCGCGGCAGTGACCGCGCGTGGTGCAAGTGTGGGAGGTAGCGATTGTAAATCCTTTTATGTTTTTATTGAAGTGAAAACTTCTTTAGACGCGTTGGGAATTTTTTGAGATTGGAAAAAACTATTGAACTCGCGCCACTGTTACCGTAAGCGACACCGCGCGTGTTTTGTTTATAAGACGATTAAAATAATACCCGCTTCGGATGTCTTCGGCTGTCTTCGGGATGTACTCGGTTTTAATGTACCTATATCCGATATGTCAGTGAGTGATGGCAAAGTGTTCTGTTTGTTTTGTTTTCACTTCTGTTGGCACTCCTGGAGTGCCACTGTTTTTTTTTCTTATGGCCTTGATTGTCCTATATATAAGAAACTTAAGCTAGAATGTTCTTAACTGCGCGCAAATTTTGGTATTTAATAATTAGTCATGGTTGTTTTTTTTTTGTGAAATTGCATTGATTGTAACAATGCGGTTAAAATTATGACTTTGCACTTTATAAAACCAACAAAGGACATTTTTATGTAAATACACAAAACATAAAATTGTTGACATTTATTTTCTACGAATTTTAACCAAATATACCTACAGCTATCTGAACAGGGACCTTAAGGCGTGAAACGCACGGCGGGGCGGGCCGGGCCGGTCAATTTGACCGCGAACGATAGTGCAAAGGGAATCCTATACTACCAACGCACATAGAGGGCAAAAAAAGACCGCGCTGCCGATGTTTGTCGGATGATATCTCTCGCGGTAATCCGCGGACAAAATGACCGCCGTCTGCAGAGCGCCTAAATTGCTCTCTTGTTTCTGTAATCTCTTAATTGCTCTCTTGTTTCATAACTTGCACCACAAACTAGGAGTAGTCGTGATCGTATGCAGTTCGAGTCATAACTTACGTCCATGTTTACGTCCAGTTCAAAGCCAAAGGTGCCGTGACAGACAACTGAAAGTGTTACGAAGGGCACACCCTAGAAAAAGGCACAGCTTTACATAATAAATTGTCGTATAACTATACATATAAATAAATAAAACTGAAGTGTCTGTTTGTAATGTCAAAATAACAGCTTTTTACTAAATGCATGTGAAATTATATACGGTACCTACTTATAAAAACAAATCAATTTTTGAAATATTTGTCTAAACGTCTGTTTGTTCCGGCTAATCTCCGAAACGGCTGGACCGATTATGACGGAATTTTCACTGGCAGGTAGAAATTTAGATTATTTTAGAAAAAGAATTAGGGTTCCGAGCAAAAAAAAATAAACCCATGAAATTTCCGATAGGTATACACGCGAGCGTATCCGCGGGCAGAAGCTACTTACGGAAATAAAATCACCTTGAACTTTTGTATAAGTTATAGCGACAAATGGAATATTTTGACTAAACATACGTGTCATATGTATTGTGCATACATAATTGAAAGATACAACACTTTGACAGTTCTTTTGTGAGTTTTGACATTAACAAATTGTACCTACCTTAAGTTTCCTCATTGTTAGTTTAAAAATAATTATTTGTTTTAGTTATAAATTACTGTTTGTGTTTCATGGAAGGTTAATAATTAGGTGTGGTTTCAAACGAATATGGTTATTATAAATGATTAATGATCGTTTGTATTTCTATGTATCCGGAATGAAATATTTGAATAACGTCATTAGGTTTCTCCGAAAGTTAAATGATGGTGTTTTGGCAATGTCAATGTTTTACGTGACGTGTTTGAAAGTGGGACTGATGTTTGTTTTTCATCTATTTGTTTTGACGTAAAGCTACGCAGGTTTCTCATCTTTTTAAGGGCGCGTACACTTAGCGATCCGTTGTACAGGGTCCGTTGTTTGATGGCGTATGTAGTTGTATGAGCGAGTTCACACACAATACAGAATTCTGGATCCAGTAAAAAAGAAAAACAGACCAGATAAGATCCGTTTAAAAGGATCCTGTAAAAACGGACGTTCTATGTGTACAGTAGTATGTACTGTACACATAGAACGTCCGTTTTTATTTTGAATTAGTATAGGTACCAACATGAACATGAAGGCCAATTTCCGTAATCAAAAACGTTCAAAATCTAGTCGCAATCTCATCTCAGCGACAATCAATATCAAAAATGTAGAGAAATTAGAGGTATTTTTGGACGGATTGAGACTGAGATCAGGAGGCCTAAAAAGGCCACTTTGGCAGAATCATAAAAGGATAACATTATGAATCATAATATGGCGAAAACAGTCCGTGTTTTTGTTTTTTTCGCTGCACTACGTAGGTATAATCAAAGAGATTGGGATTGGATTGATTGGTATTTTAGCAGAGACATTAAAAAATAACTGAAAAATCCTTCTCCAATAGGTTTTGAGACGATTAAGTTAACAGTTAACTGTCCATTATGATTCATAATGTTATCCTTTTATGAATCTGCCAAAGTGGCCTTTTTAGGCTCCCAGAATGTGAACGTTCTCATAATTACGAGAATTGCCCCTCATGTCTCTGTGGTCACTATTTTCAAAATTTCCTCTGCATATTGACACAGTTAAACTTAAGTATCTTATTATTACCTTTTTCCGTTTTATTTTTGGTGGTTGTAATTTTTTGTTGTGGTGTTATTTTGATACGATAGTAGGAAAATGAATTTTAGTTGAAATTCGATTGTGCTCAGCTAAGTATTGTAAACCTATAGAGCAAAGTCATCCACAACTTCTGATTCCTCAAAAACTTTATGCTACATTGAACTTTAGTGGAAACACTTTAACGTTCACAATGGCTCCTAGAAGGTTCTATAGATAGTGAAACCAGTATTGCACGTAGTTACAGTACAGTCATGCACAGTCACAGCATTTTCTCACGAAGATGGTGAACAAAAAACGACAGAAAAACTGCTGTCGACGAAAAAAAACAGTGATTTGCTCTTTTTTATTATTTCCGAAGTTTTGTATTACTTAATTAAATTACAGGTATTTCCTTGACAGGTATTATTTTGGTATCAGTTATAGGTAGATAGAAAAAAAACCATTGTCTGATACCTATTGTTTCTCTAAATGCCTGTGAAAACAAAAACTTCTAATAAAATTATTTATAGAATCAGCATTGCCATACAACGTGGCGTGTCAGCCTTTTGGGCACTTTTCCCATTGACAGCGATGTGACCAAATTTTTTGATACCCATTGGCTCTTTCTTTTTTATATACTGTACATATTATACTATTTTAGTGTAAGCTTGTATATTGTATTTAAGATTTGTACCATACCTATCACTTTTTTATGTTTTTCCATTCTAGAGATTGCTAGCTGACAACGTTTTTTTAATCACGTAGGCATTGTTTTATTTGTATCGATGTACTTTCCAAGTTATCGAACTGTTACAATCGCACCTGAAAAGATAGTGTGAAAAATTTGACTGCCATATTGTTTTTATTCTTAAATAATCTTTATTGCATCTAAGATGTGTTATTTTTACACTAAAAGGTATCGATTTAATAGTATTAATTAACTTTAGTATCTAGGAAATTAATATGCATGTATGAACGTAAAGGTTTCGGCGTTTCATGTCTCGTTTATCTCACGATTCTGACACAAGATGACACACACGTATCATGACGTGTCTAAAAGGTCATGGGTTCATAGGTTATCAGTGTGGCTTTGGTAACATTAATCTTACCTGGCAATTCACACCTATTATGAGTCATTATTTATATATTCACGCTTATAGTCCTCAGATGTAGGTAGTACTCCAGGTGCCTTCCAGAGAATAAAATAATTTGGTAGAAAAATATTGAAAAAAAATTGAAATGAAATGAAATCTTTTATTGTCCAAATCCACATGCAGCTTTCAGAAAATATACACATAGATAACGTAATAAACATTTATTAGGGTATCTAAAATAATACTGGTATTCAGCTGCATCCGGTTAGACTGAAAGCCGACCTCAACATAGTTGGGAAAAGGCTATGCAGATGATGATCTAAATAATAATAAATATACACATAAACATCTATATATATATATAAATATGTGCGTTAAATAAAAGTTTTATGTCTTGACAAACAAAGGTTTAATTTTTTATATTTTTTTATATTCACCTTACATTGTACAAGAGAAACTCTTTAATGCTTTTATCAAACTCATTCTTGTATTTTCCTAACTTTTGACTTACCCTATAAAGCAGTTTTTAACGTAGGTATTCATTTTTGCAACTTACAAACTGTAAACATTAACCCGATAGTAACTATTCTAATTAAAACACATCGAGATATCATAGTACCAATTATAAAGTAACATGATCCAACCGTTGTTCTGAAGGAAACTTTAAGGTTTAATTTACCTTTATCATCTCTATTCGTTTGTACTTTATTTGGGAAAACATGGACTACGAATTATAAGCTATTATAAGGCTACAATTATTTTGTTGTTAGATTGCAAAATTTTTCTTTGAAAGTTTTTACTCTGTATGATTATTTTTTTCTTTTTTTTTCATCCACACTGGGTGGGTGTACCTGGATGACCCCTCTGCTCAACCCTTCTGTAAATACCAGTGTGAAGTTATGTCAGGTGTGTTGCGTGTTTCTGTTATCAGAAAGCGTAAGTTTTTTTTACCCGACTACGGCGAAGCAAAAAGGAGGGTTATGATTTTGATTAAAAAAATATTCTACCTATGGTACGATAATTTACGTAATACGTAAACATTTCAGTTTCACTGCAATATTATTATCTACCTATATTACGTTTAAACATTTTATAGGGTTCGCGAACCGAGACGGGGACATTAATTAACACTGCAACTAACGTGAAGCTTTGTTTAACAAACGCATTACACGATTTAGTCTTCGCTTTGCTAAAGTTTCGAACAGTGACGTAGAGAGTATGGAAGTGGTTTGCATGTAGAATGATTTTTGGGCATCATTTCTTGAGATTTTATTAAAAGTTTACAATACATGCTTAGAGAAAAAGGTTGCTATGTGATAGGTAACTGAAAGAATTAGCATTGGATAGAATATGATGTAAGTCTGCGAGGCTGAAATGCGACTGGGCGGGTCAAACTTGCAGGATGCACCAAAATAGATGACCCCAGGATCGTCACACATTGGGTGCCAAATGATGGGCGACGTCACCGAGGGGGCCCTAAGAAACACTGGCGTGACAAATTGGCCCGAGAAGACAAAACACAAAGAAAATTGGAAAACTAGGGGGGATACCTAAGTCCCAGCAGTGGGACAACACAAGTAAATGAAAAAATAAACAGAATATGATGTATGGAATCAAATGGCATAGGATAGAGTACAAGTGGTTGTGTAAAGGAATAAAGTTGGCCGTTGATTTTTCGGGAAAGCAATCACAACTGCATCTGACATGACTTTTGACAGCAGATATGCAATTACGAGATTTGATTAAGTTTTCAGAACCAGATCGGTATCTCTCGTATCGGTTATAAAACCGCTTATTAAGATATGAGAAATTGAGAACCATCTTCATCAATCAACATAATTATTATTATGTATATATTTATTAAATATATATCTACTAAACTCCAATGAAGCGTTTCCGTTACATTAAAAGTTTACGTTCTATTTTATATGTTTCCGTTGTTTTGCAATAAAAATTGGCATTAAAAAACTAAGAGTACTCTTTTACTCATTATTGTTTAGAATGGCAGAAACGTAAGTAGAAACTATGGCGGATGCTACAAAATGAATAACGGAACTTTCTGCACGTTTGGCGTCATTGAATAATAATATAACCAAGACATTCTTTGTGTTATAATCCGTATCTAAATTATAATTGTTGGTTTATTGTTAAGACACGAGTTGAAAGCGGTTAAACTGAAGGTTAGACTTTCTTGTTTTATCTACGTAAAGCAGAAACTTTCACGAAATAGAGACATGATTCTCTAAACAAAACATTACGCCTGTGGGTGTATTCGTCGAGCGCTCACATTTCAGTTGTAGCGGTAACAACGCCACATGCGAATAACGCGTCATACTGACGTCACGCAAAATCCTGCATCGCGCAAGCAGAGTTTACCGCGCAACTAGCATAGATACAACGGCCCGACATGTATCATCGGGCAGTTGCCCGCCAGACACAACACCCGTCTGGTCGAAGGATCCTCCCTTTTCTATAGAGTTTGAGTGAACTTTACACCCTGTTCCTCATACCTCTATACAGTTAATAATAAATATTTGTCATTATTATTTTTTTTGGGCTTTAGCTTAACTTCTCCTAGATTAATTTTAAAGGGTCTTTCCAAGAACAGGGAAACCTAAAGCCACCGTAGCAAAAGCAAAGAAGGCCTTTTAAAGCCAGCTAGTATGAAAAGCTTGAGCTCAGTCGCGGTATTAGCGCAGCCCTTTAAATGCAAGTGACAAATCCCATAAATAAAAAAACAAAAGCCGTACGATTGTAACCACATCCAGTTAAACCATTAGCTGTTCGGATCTACGCGAGCAAATTAAAGTATTTGTAGTGCGCTCTCGCTATGTGTACCGAGCACGGTGATACCTAGCTTTGACTGCAAGCACAACGCATCTCACGGCGCTCAAACTCATCGGGGCAAAGGCTAGGCCACAAAGAGAGGATTTCATGTTCTGGAGTAGCGAGAACTGGAAATCGGAACCAAATTGTATGGCTTTTGGTACATACGGACATTCACCTGATACGTTTAGGAAAATGTATCAGGTAAAACTCGTAACCAAGAGATGTTTAGCTGGTGACTAAAGATGATTGAAAATTTAATGGGTAATGAAAATTTAATAATAATTTTGGCACCAGACACGTGTAACATCTTAACGCGTCACGCTTCAAACATAATGCTACGCGGGGAGGTGTGTGTGTGGTACTACGCACGTAGTGTTACACGCATAACGCTACGCGCGTAGCACTTCCCGCAATACGCTACGCGTGTGCGCTACACAAAAAATAGGTGTGCGCGTAGCGCTGTACGCGATACGCTACACGCTCCGACGCTACGCACGATCTGTTTCGCTACTAAATAAATTAAAGGATGTAATATATCATTTAAAATTGCATTACCTGCACCATTTAAGGTGCCCGAATAATACTATAATTATTGGCTAATTTCCAAACCACATTATAGTCGAAGCCGCACCAATTATAAAGATATCGATCCTGTCTGGCTTTTAGTACTTAGCTGCTATTTTTGTTCGTGTGATTAGCCGCAATTAGGTTCGCGCCAGTAAGTAAGCAAGCTTCGTAAGAATAGCTGTGAAAGGGGAACGGAAAATACTAGGGCCACGAACGAATAACTATATTGGGTTGTACATTGTATAATGCGATGTACCGACGCCTGCATTAGTCGGTTGCATTTTGTGAGGTATTTTAGTGTGTTAAACATTATTATAACCCTTAAAAACATAGAATAAAAATCAATATTTATTATAAGCTTAACTGGAACGTGATCTAATTGCAATCGTATTATCTATTTTCTAGGCTAATTTTAAAATGTTTTAGAAAGTATATTGCTTAATCTATTCTCAGTGTTGAGTAAGTTAATAATTAATTTTCAGTTTTTTTCATTACTGAATAAGAACAGTTTCGTTTTTAGGGTTCCGTTTCTGTTGCCGCTATAACAACAAATACTAAAAACAGAATAAAATAAATATTTAAGGGGGTCTCCCATACAACAAACGTGTTTTTTTCAGCGTTTTTTCCTTGTGGTACGGACCCCTTTGCGTGCAAGTCCGACTCGCACTTGGCCAATTTTTTTTTTATCTGGTTAGAAGAGGCGTATCAAACATATTTGTGAGTTTACTTTAAAAGGAACTAGGTATACCAGATATATTTATGTACAAACCTCAAAAATATACCCACAAATGCACTCATTGTGCAAACACCCTTACCGATCCGGTTTTCCGTGTGCACCGTGTGTGAATACGTTTGTTTACTGGATTAATCAGGAAACTGTTTTGTCTCTAAGTCGGGTGTTACTTTACAATTCGACTTTGTAAACTTTGATTGCATCAGATTACTGTGTCGGGTTCCGTATGTTGCCGTAAACAAGGATTTATGCTGATTTGATCGTGTGGTTTCGAATGGAAGGTGATTTTAGGTCTTGTGTTAGGAAATTATTAGAAAGCATAAGGATGATAATTGCTTAAAAGTTGCTGAATGTTGTTGTTGTTGTTGCGTGAATATAGTAGAAGTACGGACAACGTTTTCTGGGAAAAAGTGTTACGATTTCCGTCTCAATGGAAATACTTAATATTTTGTTTTTTTTTGGGAAAGGACGTAGAGTAGTCCGACAGGTTTTATTAGTATTAGTTTTCTCATTAATCGCCTTGACGATTGTTTAATGGCAGTCCGAATAATAAAATCATAGTTAAGCAAATACCATATAATTTCCTAATAAACATTTACTTCCGATAATTATAGTGTTGACTTCCTCTTTCAAGAGAAAGCAATAGCATGCAAATCTATGCAAAATCAATCTCGTTGGTTACTTTCTGTAATAAAATTGTAATTACGCTCACTATACCTGCTATATAAACTTTTACTTCTAATAGAAATTGTAGTAAGGAATTTTCATTACACAAGTGTTATATGCCCTGAAATATTTATTTATTTAATCATTTAAGCTCTCAAATGTACAGAGGTGGACTTGATGTCATACGCAATTTAATTTTTTTTTTCTTTGTGTGATGTAGAGACAAACAGTGGTAGGTGAAATAATAAAAATTGTAGAATACATTTTTATTTAAAAATACACACAAAAAAACTACTCATAAACCGTTTCCCGTTTTAAAAAAAGTTCAGGGTTTGTATCGAAACATGATCGGTTGGCATGTTATTCAATATCATGATTGTCAAGTAGAGGTGAAACAGAACAAGTAGATACTATCAGGGGCGCAGCCTTCGTACAGCTTGATTCCTATCGGTTTCCCTTCGGAACAATCAGGACAACCAACCTTCTTAGTCTAATAGTAGACACTAAGAAGGTTGGTTAGCCAAATAAAATGGTACACCAGTGTGTGTAACTGTGTATCACCTCGCATAACAGGTATTTTTATGAATACCAGTTTATACATAACTAGCACTTTGCCCGCGACTTCGTCCGCGTGTATTTCGTACTTTCCTCTAAAAATTTCGAATATGTATGTTTATGATCATTACCATTTATTTAGATTAATAAGTATTCGGGCCAATTTTCAAGTTTGTATATCAAAGGAATCAGATTTTTCAAATAAACAGGATCCTCGCTTTTCACCCCCACAAGGGTGGATTTTTGAAAAATCGTTTGGGATGACGTGTCCATAACTTGACTTAAAGACCGATACCTACTCATTTTCGAGTTAATGGAAGCAAGCAGTAAAATCCACCCCTTCTTCTTCTTAGCGTGTTGATAGCAATCTAAATGGACTCGGCCCAGAATTCGGCTACTTGTTTGGCGCCATTACCAGCGTCCACCAGTTCCTGTAACGTGCAGCTGACAGGACATGCAGGACACGATATTAAGTGTCCCATCGTTTGTGGAACAGCACCACATTTACACTCCAAGGCGGAGACGTCTATGAATCCACCTGCACAGGTTTTCCTTGCTTCAGCTAACCTGGGTCCGGAGTCTGTTTAAAGACTTCCAGGTTACCCAAGGTTACTCATGTCCAGGTGGGAGGTCTGCAGCGGGTGGGACGAACGGTTTGGGTAAGGAAGGACTGTCTCGCCACAGCTTCAGTCTTTCTTGTCATGGTTCACCAGTAAGTGGGACGACACACTCTAAAAAACTGTTTCGGCTTTTCAGACTTTGTGGCACAAGAATGTTGTCGTGCAAAGGGTCATGTGTTGGAGACCATTTTGGCTCTTTCGCTGGAGCCAGTGCTCTGCGAACCACTGGTGGCGCTATTCCTGCTAATGGATACAGCATTTCCTACTATATTTCCCAGCAATCCACCCCTTAAACTTTATTACCCTTTTCCACCTTGGTAGGAGTCGAGTTTTGAAAAACCCTAAAACACATACTTACCTACTTTTTTATCGAGTTTAGAGTTAATCGGACAGCGGGTTACATATTTTTCTAACCTATTAACTTTGTCACCCCCTAAATCCTCTGTGAGTGTATTTTTTTAAACTAAAAGTGACATTATTTATTATAATTATAGTGAGCCAAATATTGCCAAGTTTCAAGTTTATTAACCAAATGAAGAAGATTTTTCGTATAAACTGTATCCCTAAAGGGTTTTGAAAAATCGTCTGGGATGTTACTATAGTTTGACATAAAGATTATTTATACCAATTTTCCAATTAAACCACGTAATAAAATACTCCCCTATGAAATTGACTATCCCTCTTCACCCCGTTAGGAGTAGATTTTCTAAAAACTTTGAAATATTTTATTATTTATTTTGGACTCTGGACGCGCTCGTTAAAATTCTTCCATACAAAATTTTACACCCCCAATCTCCCTTTAGTTTTAAATTCATTAAACAAATGAATAAGATTTTCATATAAACTGTATTCTCGCTTTCCCCCCCCCCCCACACAGGGGTGGAATTTCGAAAAATCGTTTAGGATGTGTTCATTACTTGACTCAAAGATTTATTGATACCAATTTTCGACTTAATCAAGCCACGCAGTAAAATCCTCCCCTGTAAAATTAAGTACACCTTTTCACCCCGTTAGGGGTAGATTTTCGAAAAACCCTGATACGTGTTATTCTTTATTTTTACCGACTTTACAAAAAGGAGGAGGTACTATGTTCGGGTGTTTGTATGTTTTTTTTTTTTTTTTTTTTGTATGTTTGTTCATTGAATACGCCGCCAATTGTCGACGGATTTTCAAAATTCTTTTTCTGTTCGAAAGTAGATAGTTCTGAGGTGGTCCCATTGTCACCAAGTTAGGATCTGATGATGGGATCTTAGAGAAATCGAGGGCAACCCTCAAATTTTATAGGCTCACTTATTGTTTTTCGCATATTTTATGAAGTATCTTGTGTATTTGTGTATGGTTGTCACCATCTCAGGTAGCTGGGCTGATGATGGAAGGTACAACTCCTTAACAGTAAGAAGTTACTCGAACAGGCAAGGACTGTTTTAGTAAATTGTTTTGATGTTTGATAGGGCATTTGCCACATTTGGTCTCATGATCATCAAGTCATGACCTGATGCTGCAGTCAGGATAGTCTGCAGAGTACCTAACTCCTCGACAACTAACAGCAGATATATCGTGCTTAGGCTCATTGAAAAGGGCTCGATGTGTGGATAAACGTACTGTTACTGAGGAACATCGAAGACCTGATGCTGAAGCCAGGAGCATCAGAAAAAGTACAAACCTTTAAATTACAGCACCGTAGTCGTGTTTGGGCTCATTTTAAACAGGACTAATTTTAAGTTCAATGCAATGTTGACATAAGTCTGGCCTGATGCTGCAGCCAGGATTATCAGCATCTAATCTAAAAACTAATAAAAGGAGAACTCCTCAACAATTAACGTCCCTGCCTCGAGAAAAGGAATATTTTATAAAAAGGCGATGGGCAAGTTGACATTAGGCTATTGTAACTTAGATAAATTATAAATAGACCCACTAAAAAGCGAGAAATAAAAACTTTTTAACAAAAAAAAAACCGACTTCCAAAAAAAACACTACAAACTGAAAAATAACTTTAATTTCGGAAGTCGGTGGCAAAAACTAAAATACTGATCCCTAAGACACCGACTTCCGAAATTAAAGTTATTTTTCAGTTTGTAGTGTTTTTTTGTCTTAAGTATAAATACCGAGTTTCCAGTTAATCGGACCGCGCGTTAAAATTCATCCATACAAATTTTGACACCCCCCAATCCCCTTTTAGGGGGTAGTTTAGAAAAACAAAAAGTGCCAATCTTCATAATTTACTTTCGTGCCAAGTTTCAAGTTTATTAACCAAATGAATAAGATTTTTCATATAAACTGTATCCCCGCTTTTCACCCCCACAGGGGTGGAATTTCGAAAAATAGTTTGTGATGTGTTCATTACTCAAAGATTATTTATACCAATTTTCGAGTAAATCAAGCCACGCAGTAAAATCCTCCCCTGTAAAATTAACTAACCCTTTTCACCCCGTTAGGGGTACATTTTCGAAAAACCCTGATACACGTTATTCTCTATTTTTGGTCTCAAGTATAAATACTGAGTTTCGAGTTAATCGGATAGCCCGTTAAAATTCTTCCATACAAACTTTGACACCCCCCAATCCCCCTTGAGGGGGTAGTTAAGAAAAACAAAAAATGCCAAACTTAATAATTTACTTAGATAAGTATTCGTGCCAAGTTTCAAGTTTATTAACTCAAGGAATAAGATTTTTCATACAAACGAAATCCCCCCTTTACACCCCCTTAAAAGTTGAATTTCCAAAAACCCCTTCTTAGTGCTCCCCTACATTATAAAAGGAAGCCGTGTGCAAAATTTCACATTCCTAGACCCAGTAGTTTCGGCTGTACGTTGATATGTCAGTCAGTCAGTCAGTCAGTCAGTCAGTCAGTCAGTTTCTTCTTTTATATATATAGAAGAGAAGATATAATACTAGAAACATTACAAAAATGCATTTTTTTTTTGTCTCAACATTGAATCTCATAACACCCATCTAAAAAAAAAGCCTATGAAAAGTGAACATGTTTTTCTTTGATAATTTGTATTCCCTGGTATTCTTCATAGGTATATATCTATGGCATACCCTCTTATGATAATTGTAACTGTTCCACTGGTACTTATACAATATTATTCTCAAAATTCAGTTCATGTTTAGAGCATGCACGTAGTTGCTCAGAGCTATTAGCAATACAAATAAAAGTTGATCCTTAAAACACTATTACCTACTTATAAGTGTAATCAAAAGGTCAACACCTTTGGCAACTGTAATTAAATATGCGATAACAGTAGTTTTAGTACCCTTACACGCCATCAACGTGTCAAATAAATCATTTGTTGTGAAAACTTTATTACCTTACGTACCTACGTACTTAAGTGCAACTACACTACAAAACCTTGGATAATAGAGACAGCTACTATTCCAAACGGTTGTAAAATGAAATAAAACAATCGTTAATTACCATTGCGACACATGGTAAACTTAATTACGCCTTTGAATGGGCTTTATATGCTCTCATTCTAAATGATAATCTACCATAATTTGTTTCATTATGAATCTATTCCACAGTACTTTAAACTCGACCACATTATTTCTGGAAATGAAAGTTAAACTATTCGTTTTATTTCGGGTTTTATAATGTATAAAACATTCCGGCCGAGCCCGCACCTACATACGTACGTTTTGTTAGAAATTATTGCACTCGGATACTTGGATTTACGTATGCGGTAAGCTTCCAGAATGGGTTTTATCTCGCTAATTGCACAAATGAGTTATAGTCTAAAATAAACGGGAACATATTTTACTAATTAGTCATGCAGTTAACTTACGGATTAGGTCGTCCGTGATATTAAAATATGTCTACTTTAGCTACGAAACACGAAATCCTGTGTGCCTTTTGCGAATTTAAAGAGAAATTTCGTGTTATTGTGTCAAGGATCAACATAAATGCTTTTGGCGAAAGTTTCTTGCGCAAAATCGAAAGAAAGTAGAACCTTATACTTAAAATGAATCGCATTCATCTACAGATTTGACAACATCGTGCTTTCTGCATTCGACAAAGGTTGATAACACCGCATTTACTTATTACGTTATCGAACGAACACTTGGCCATGACTCGGAATGCATCGGAAAGTTATTGACTTTTGATAATGAACGAAACCAGTTTGCGGCGAGCTGACCGAGAGCCCACGGCCTCGTTCAATACCAGATGGACCTACCACGAAACTGTCCCTATCCCCAAAAAATCCCTGATACAACATACATTAACATTTCTCTTAAAGCCTACTCGCGACCGCCGCCTAACGGACGCGAAGTGTAAAGCGCCTCGTCCATACAACCAATTTATAATCGAAACTCACCGCGACTTTAGTAAAAGGCAAGTTTATAGTAAGCGACAGGTCTCAAGTTTGCCGGCAGAATTTTGCCGTAACCTCTTTGTGGAAGTAAAAACTGATAAAAGGGGAAATTATAAAGTCAATTTTACTTGATAAACCGCCCGCCCAGGAATTTTATGGTCAGGAATTAACTATAACAGTTAAATTTTATGACCTCGTTACCTTAAATAGGTTAGGTACTATCTTCGTGGTTTTATTTGTTGCTATTCTATAGGTATTGAGCTTTTCATTATTGCTTTTGTACACATTTATTAAGCTCGCGTGGGTTATTTATTTTGTTGACACCGCAAAGCTAGATTAAGACGCAGAAGTAGAAACTTTCTAAGTTAAGGATGTGACGTAAATGGCATGAGCATAGTGCGGTGCCATATCGGGTTTAACATCGTCACGTATGCACTAACCCAGCATGTAATAAGCATTTGAAATATCAGCCAGTAAGTGGGCGCGTCTATATAATAAAATTACTCGACGCGGAAAGTTGTGGTTAAGCGATCACGACTAGTTTCGTAAAGTGTTCGCTTGTCGTTGACAACGCAGATTTGTTGAGCAAGATGTTAGAAATGTTTTTGTAATTTTATAATTTTCCTTTTTCCATAATGTACGCGGGTCACGTCCGCGAATTTGGTTTGGTTATAGAATTGGTTGCGATAAGTGGCTGATAAATAAAGATAATATAGATAATAAAGCGAAAATGATTTCAGATTGGGACCCCTGCTGTGTTCTACTTCTATTATTGAACACTAATTTTCGTTCACAGCGCGGCGCCAGCGGTAACCGCGTGTAAATGAGTTGTCTTTGCTTATTCACTGTTTATTTTCTCTTAGCAATACAATTAACACTCAGAATTGTGTTTGTAATTATAAGAGTGAAAACAGAAAAGAGAAGTAAACAATAATTGCTTTTGTTTAGCTTACATTATTCTAGGATTTTATTTTGTTTCCAAATGAACCTGAGTGCATTTTCTTTGTTGTTAAAACAGTTTTATTTTTCCGGAACAGTATAATCGTACATCTGAGATGATATCGATCCAATTTGCAGCATTGTTTATTCTTGTTGAATTTTTATACAATTTCATCTGCCTCATTATCACACAAAAAGAACATCAATAAGTGGTGTTGCGGTAATAAAGTAACTCTCTCAGTAATGTGACGTTAGTAGCGTATGCGCATGTAAAGTGGCGATGCTCCGAGGAGATTATGTTATTTATCTAGTGAGGGGAACACACCGCGTCACTTTCTCGCCGCTCCGGGAAGGAAGCCATTGTTCTTCGCCCGGAGGCGTCCGCGCCGGATTTATCATAGCATATCACTCAGCGCGTACACATAACACCTTGCATTTACATACCTGCACAATTTTAGCTAACGATGAACATAACAAGTTTGTTATTCAAATTCACGTTAACGCAAACGCTCAAGTCCAGTATACAATGCACGAAAGCTCTAATAATGTATTCATAGAGGAAACTGTATTTCGTTAATGACAGTATTTGAGTTAACATCGCCGGACGGACGCTTTCAACGTGCACCGTGTAATTTTCTTCGAGTGGACAACTTGAAAATTGTCTAGTTTGGACGAAAAAGGTATTTCTCGCTGAGAATTTCTCGTCTAGCAATAAACTGTTACTTGTTTAACGTAGATGAAATGAGGGGATGCGCGACGCGTCTAAAGACTGGAGATAGTTTTCTTAAAGTTGGTTAGGTCGCCAGCGTCGGCGTCGGGTACGGGCGTGCATTAATAAAGAGATCTCTTCCTCCGGGCGGGCAATCTCGGGATCCGCTTGCAGCGCCATCTCGCGCCGACCTGAGGATACTTGCATGTTTCACAAGAAGCATCCACACTGGTGAAAGAATTATCTATTCTCACATCTATCATTAAAGTCACAATTTTGTGTTCTGTTTGCAATGATTGATTGAACATGCATTTCTCTGTACATCATTTAAATATTAAAGTCATCAAAGAGAACATTCAAAGTGAAAGTGGTTCCACATGTTTGTAAATAAACGATTATCCGACGTATTTGAGTATGAGAATTAATCGGATGTGGGACGATCTTAATGTCAAGCTCACTATCATTCCGTTTCGAATAACTTCATGTTAAGATACGAATAAGAATCAAGTAACAGCGGTACGTAACGCTTATTTACGAAATATTTTCTGCATTTGACACATTTTACCTATTATATACACAGCTTTGCTCGCGTGGTAAGTCGATGAAAAGCCTATGCCCTTCCCCAAAATCGGTCCAGCCGTTTCGGAGATTCGCCGGAACATCGCCGTGTGTCTGAAATATGTTTTTTATCACATCTATTCAATAAGAGCTAGTGTATTCTTCGTAAACAGGGACTAAAATAGCTCTTTAATCCCTAGGGATTAAAAGTGAGTATTATTATAGTACCTACCATAAATGTTCACAACCTTCAGAGGGTACTCAAAGATCTATGTTCTTTAACGTATTACCAGACCAATGTGGACGCGCCTGCAGTAAACCGGGTCTTAACGAGCTGTGTTCCGGTAAGCAGCCTCTAAACTCCATTCACCCCTTACAAAGTTAGACAAATAGATTGTGCAGGAAATACCCGAGTTCCCTTTTTACCTTTATGACACATTTCGAGTAATTAAACTAGTTGTGTTTTAAGACTGTTGATTCGATTTTCATTTAGTTTACTGTGATAAATGAAATTCATAAAGGCGTAGATACAATGAAATAATAAATAAATAATAAAAATGTTTATTTGCACCTTCAAAATTAGCTTATAGAATACAATGAGAGAGAGATACAATGAAATAGTACAGTTTTAAGTTCTAGACTCCTTTAAAGTGCGTATAAACTAATAACAAATAAAATTAACATTTGTCTTAAACTGGTAGAGGCAGAAAGTCACTCTCATCTATATACATACAAATAAAATTCGAAGTCTTGACTGACTGATAAATCAACGCACAGCCTAAACCGCTGGTTTTAGGGACAAGAAATTTGGAAAGTGTGTTCTTTATGAAGAGTAGGTATCCACTAAGAAAGGTTTTTGCGAAATTCCACCCCGCGGACGAAGTCGCGGACAGAAGATAGATGGAAGATAAAATATGACCAATTATCAATTTGTACTGATATTACAATCATCAGATACCCCAAAAATACATCTGTCACACCAATAATGATCAATAACCCATTACCATCTACACTACACTACACTAATACCGTCGCAATACCAATCCAATCAATCTCACTTCATATTCCTTTCCAATAAAATAATCCCATATCCATTATACCTCCACGGATGAAATCACTCGGATTTCTGATAAAGAAATCGGAAGTCCGATTAACAATGAAGTCCTCTTAATATTCACGTCAATTGTGATTACATATAGGCATGTATATATATATTGTATGCTTGATTGGGAGCCGAAGGCGAGGGGAAATGCTCCAGTTTCCTGAGTACATTCAAGCTGAAAAGGAAATTGAATGGTCGTTATGAACGACTACGGAGCCTTCATAAATTCGCCAATTGATAGATGATTAGTACGTATTTATAGAATGTCGGCCCGTTTCGGACGATCCCTTCTATTGTGTTATTTCTTAGGAATCAACTGCTTTTGTTGTTTGAAGAGTTGCTTCAGGAATTTTTGTCTTGGAAAATAATTTTAAATGTTTTGGTAGCAGAATTTAAACGGTTAATACGTTTAAAAAAAGAAAAAAGAATAACATTTATTTGGACATAGTCTACGAAACAGAAAATAAAAAGTAAAAATAATGTTTTAACTACAGTAGTGTGTGCCTCACGGCTGCCCAAAAACGTTCATTTCAGCATTCTGCTACCGAGAGATTTGTCTATTGAAATTACACCACGACTCACGAGTGGTTTTTCGAAAGGCTTAGGTTCGATAATTGTTTTATGTAGGTGTCAATAACTCGCACGTGATAACTGGCCGTTTACGATACCTACCTAAGTACTTAAATTATTTGCGAAATATTGATTGTCTTGCTAGAATTGCTAGAGTGTAGTTCCAAATTTCTATCTTGGCATTGACTTTCGAGCGTTTTTTTTATCTTTTGAAACTATTAAGTTTTAGAGGTAATTGGGGGTAGTCACGGAAGCGTGAATTAATACGTGCGGCGCGTGCGCATTGAGAAACCGTTGACGAAAGACGTTCAAATTGAACGATAAGATAATAAGCGATGGGCGGGGCTGGAGTACTCCGTGCGTAAATTATGACGACTCTATGAAAGTTTACGAAGAAGGAAATTAGTAAAAATTATAATTTTCTAAACGATTTTTTGACCACATACCTCGGGAGTTTCTAGTTTCATGTTACAGAGTCTACCTGATTCAATAGTTCCTAAAATTCTGAATCATATTATTATGCATATCATGAGTATTTTGTATGCTTATTCTTGGCATCGTATAAGTAATAATATAGGCAGTTTTACAGCATTAAACAGTAAAGCAATATTAATTTTCGCATAAAACCTTAATCCTTTAGGTACCTACAGTTACCTGATAATCGGATGAGACCGTATTTATGTCAGTTTTATATAAATTAAAATTCCCGAACATCACAATTCCTTTGGACACAGTTCGTGAAACACAAAACGAAAATAATTAATATAGCCTCACAACACAAAAGCAAACCATTTCACTATAAAATATAATAATCCGAAACCTTGAAAATTACCTACTTGTATCCGTCACTTCCCTTTCCTGCTTTGTAGAGTAATAATCATACTATTAAAACAGACTAAAGAGTGTAATCAGACTATCAGACTCATTATACAAACGCCGCCGTGAAGGTTGACTTTTCCATTTTTTGTTCCAGAATATTTTGTTCGAACATAAAAACGCAATTTGGAATGCAATTATCTGTTGTGGCAACACTGTTTCAGTGTTTATGAACTGTATACCTAGTGTAGCGTGAAAACTGTACCTATGGTGTAGTTTGACCTGTTTAAAATATTTATTATGTACTGTTATTTTGATTCGGGTAGTCGGATGTATCGAACGAATTTTTATGTGTCTATGTTAATCGGGAGAAGTGACAGTGATGATCTATAGGTACTTACATGCTAATATTATCAGCATCATCTGCCTAGCCTTTTCCCAACTTTGTTGGGGTCGGCTTCCAGTCTAACCGGATGCAGATGAATACCAGTATTTTACATGGAGCGACTGCCCATCCGACCTCCACATCCCAGCTATTGGGTTTCTAACTACTCGTAACGACTGTCAACTGTCGTAACGACTTTCGGGCTTCTGACTACCCGTAACGACTGTCAAAGGTCCACGAATGACAGCCGTGCTTTCCGAGGCACGGAGGGGTCTCAATATGTAAAGATGGTCACCCATCTACAGACAAACCGTGGCAAGCGTAGCTGAACCTGATCGATCGACCTAATATGCTAATATTATAAAGAGGTTAAATATGCGAATTTGTATGTAAGACGGTAATCATCGGAACTACTGATCCTGAGTATTGCCAAGTGTCATAGGATGTATTTTTGTTAAAACAAGAAACGTAGACGAAGTTGCAGACAGAAGCTAAACTAAAAGAGGATAAATAAATACCTAATGATTTAAAAACCGTCTGCTAATACAATAATGTTACATAGAAACTAACTGAACTGAAGGCCAATTACCGTAATTAAAAACGTTCAAAATCTAATCGCAATGTCATCTCAGCGATAATGTCAAAAACTTGTCAAAATGTAGGGAAGTTAGAGGTATTTTTGACTGATTGAGACTGAGATCAGACTGTGAACGTTCTTAAAATTACGAGAATTGCCTCTCTGATGTAACTTGATGAAAAAACAAGAGAATTTGGACCGCCTCAGCTAAAGTCATTAACTTACAACCGACGTATACAAAGATTATATCAAATCTAGTTTCAAGCCAACTTACTCACACTTTCGTTATCAAAATACAAATGGTAACCCCTCATCACCAAATATTGATTCTGGCGTTTTTAAATCCAATTTATAACCATCAAAGTGTAAAATGAATGAGTCAAACATGTCGAAACAGTGGTTTCACGCCATTTGTACCCAACATATACCATTCATGCCGATGAGACGTGCCTCGCGTGTTAACGTAATGGACACTGGTTTAACATATTGTTTTTTAAAATACCAGCTTCGAAAATGATGATACAGCGAATTAGAAATTCTGGGGAGGTCCTTTTAGTTATGAGCTTTTCATGGAGTATTTTTAGATAGGCTTTTTGGTTGTGTTTTTCCATTGCAAGACTCTTATTTATTTGTTCTGTCCGTGTCCTATAGATAAATAATTTCATCAATATTATGACATTTTCCTTGTCATTCCCATGGTAAATTCCTTATAACCTTTGCAGTCTGACGACATAAAGTAAGTAATTATTACACTTAAATTTTAAATCACTACACATAAGAATGAGTAATTCTTATCAGCTAATCTAATTCCCACAGCGTGCGTGCAAGTTGTCAACCACATCATGTAACATGTTACAAAAAACCGCAACGATAACGATTCGACGATTTCACTAAATGTCTGTTAAAAAAATTAGACACTTGTCAATGTCTGTCAATTAAGAACTTTCAAATGTAGATTGTCAAATGTTAGCATTCGATCAATATTTAATACGTACACAGTCATTATGATAATAAGCATAACAGAATTGGAAAAAAATATTGTTTGATAATGATAATGGCGTAGCTAGAAATACCGTTAGGCTTTCTGTATCTCTAACTCATTTCAGTACGCTTACGATGATTTATATTGGGGGACAGAGTCGTACAAATAGGTAGATACCTAAGATGGATGTACGTGTGTTAGTCTAGCACTGGTCTACAATAATGTGGTCAACAATAAAGATATCATCTGCCTAGCGTTTTCCTAACTATGTTGGGTTCGGCTTCCAATATAACCGGATGCAGCTGAATACCAGTATTTTACATGGAGCGACTGCCTCTGACCGAATCTGACCTTCACAACCCACAACTAGGTAATACGATACCCCTTGGTAAGACTGGTTGTTAGACTTTCGGGCTTCTGACGACCCGTAACGACTGTCAAAGTTCCACGAATGACAGCCGGGACCAACGGCTTAACGTGCTTTCTGAGGCACGGATAGGTCTTGATATGTAAAGATGGTCATCCATCCACGGACCAACAGCGGCAAGCGTAGCTTAACTTTATCAATCGACCCGTGCGGCTGTAATTACTTAGCCACAGTCAACAATAAAGATAGAAAGATAAAAAACGTTCCTCGTTATTTTGGTGATGCATCTCAGTGAGTAGACCTCAATTAAACATCAGTAAGGTCCATCATATTTGTACAAGGACTCAGTATGTGGTCGTGCGTAAATGGGTACATGATCATTACACTGTATGCAAGATAAAAGAGGTCAGCTTGGTGATTCGTCACCCATGTCTCTTAGACATTGACCCACTATGTCCTCTGAATATTAATTACATGATTTTGAGGATATTTTCTTCGAGACTACAAAAATTGTACAAATATATTGTTTTTGGACATTGTTACCTGTCTTATTAGGCAAGTTTCAGTTATGAAATTAGAGCCGTGTTGAACTAGACTTTACTTTTTTGTGATACCTATTATTCATTACATAAAACAATACTCAAACAGGTTTCGAAAATTTCGCGAATTCATAAATAAAACATACTTTATCGGTCTGGTTTTTTATGTAATAATTTAAATATGTAAACTAGAGATGGTTCATTATATTTTCAGAAGCCAAGAAATTCATTCGACTCGCTATCAACAGCGTAATTTATCATTCTGTATTTTTACTTCCAATGTCTCTGTTGTAAAAGTTGTAAAGTTTTATGCAATTAATTTTTATTGCTAAGCATTGAAAATCAACATTTGTTTTGTCTTGTACGCCACCGCGACGAAATTATGAAATTATATCTATTCTTTTTCTACGAAGCATTATACTTGACTGTTTTGCGAAGTTTCATAACTATTTTATGTGAACATTCACAACGGTCTTACACATTATGTTTTATTATATTACCTACACTGATTTGTGTAATATATAAATTGTTCTCATTGTACGAATGGAGCTAGTTTCGTAAGTGACACTTTTACTTTTAAGTTCCAGACTACAGGTGACATATTCAGTATACGTTGCATCTTGAACGAGTTATTTTAAGTTGCTTCACACTTGGGTGTGTCTTCACGCTTTAAGCTCATTATAAAGTTCAAACTCTTAGGTCAGGTATTCCTTTGTTCCTAAGGTTAACAGTTATAAAGCTATTAGCCGTTCTATATTTTGTAGCATAGCTATATACTGCAAGATATTTGCTTTTAAAAACATACACAACACACAACGCAAGCTAAGTTTGTTTCCTTCGTATGTCCACGTCTATGAGTGAAAGCGTTCACTTATGTCTCGTCACTCCGCTAAAGAAGAACATAATGACATTTGCGTACGAGTTTGTCACATGGTTACGTATAATGATCAGTTCACTTTCGCCCAAACTTTAAAAAGTTTCTATTTGTTCTCTTTTCATTGTACCTAACACCAGTTTTATATTTATGCAAATATTTTTTTGTTTAACTAAATTATTGTTTATGTGAAGAATGTTCAAAGTCGTCATTATGCAAGGTAACAACGCGTGACTTTAATGACAAAACATTTTGATTCTTGTGTGAAAAGTAAAATTATAACGGTTATGTACAGTATGGAAAATGTGCGTACTTACGTAAGCCAGTCAGTAAGCAGCTGATTTTTTGGCGACAAACTGGTTGTCATGAGATTAAATTACGACGAGCGCGTGACGTTACATCTGAATCTCTTTAACATACCCTTCTTTTTTTCTTATGTAACAAAAATATATCACAAACTATCTGACCCGGCGAACTTCGACCCGCCTCAGAATTAAATAATGTGACAAAGTTCAATAACAAAAAATTTGCAGAAAACCTAAAATACATTAAAATTTTCATAATATCGAAATATATCACAATTACAATTTTAATTATAGTTAATCAATTTAAAGCTTTCAGAAATGACATATTTGTTTGTTTGTTCAAATATTTATATTGCGTTCAGAAATTTATTTTGTGACTAAACTTAGAAAGATTTATCAAGCTACATAAAAAATGTCTGTCTTGATAATAAACTAAAATAGAAATAAAATAAAAGAATAAAGGACATACCAAACAATTGAATAAATCAAATTATACAATCTTATTACCTCCGTATATATATTTAATTACTGAACGCACCTGTTTGACAGGTCCGAAAAGTTTGTATGGGATATAAATTGTTGCTTTTAATATTTTCCTTTCAACTTCTTCACATTTTCTCACCTGCTAAACCTTCCTGGTGTTAGCTTGTTTCAAATTTATGTTTTAATTCTGAATGAATATTGCTCACTTTCTAGATAGATTTGCCTCATTCATGTATTATTTTAATATCGAAATATAATATCCACCATGGCAACATTATTAGAAAACAAATGATTAATATTGTAACAAACTTTAAAGTGTATTTTTCATTATGACAACTGAATGTATTATTTTACTTTGGCAACACTCAGAAATAACGGTTAGGACATTCTCGTTATTTCTGAGTGGGGGAAAAGTCGTTTTAAATTGTAAAAGGCAGTTCAGAGCCAGTAATCGTTGAGCTACGAAGCAAGCAAGACATTGTAAGATAAGAAACAGTGTACATATTAAATCAGTGTGTATAATAAAGTATTTTATACGAAGAAAACAGTGTTTGAATCATATAAATAGAAGTGTTCAACAATTCAGAAGCAGGGATAACACCAGGAAATTCCGGTGTAGCTATTGCTACCACCCTGGTGTGATCATACGTCCACAGTAAGGTATGTTATTAATTAATTGATTATTCAAAATTATTTTTGTTTCTGTACTTTTTATTGAAAGCGTGGTACCATAGTAGAAATCTATTTGTATTGATATTAAAACACTGCAAGTAGATTTCTTAATCATTGAATCGTTACCTAGAATATCCTATATCAAGGATACTGGTTGTCCTAATATTTAAAATGCCAAATAGCAGTCATTAATTATTTTTGTACACGTAGTGTATTGTGAAGGGTTCATAAAAATCACATACTTATTTGTAGTTAATAATATTTAAAGTATACTTGATCAATATCATAAAAAAAAATAGGATGATTTAGTCTTATTATAAATCAACTAGAGCCCTGAATACAAGTAACGTAACCTGCTATTAACTTTATGGTTCGAATTTCAATAAAAAGATATAAACTTGCGCGTCATTTGGTGAATCCCCGAAACTTATGATTGGATTACGACTTTGGGAAAGGTAATCTAAATAGTAGTTTTGTCAGTGTTGCTAGGATTAACTTTACTAGATTTTTAGTTTTGACAATAGATATCGGTAACTACGTGATGTGTATCCAATGATAGGTGTCAGTGAACATTGGTTTTGTATTGTACGATGCCCCTTCCTAAGCATAGTTTAAAATCAACTTTTATTACACGTATATGTATACAACATGATTAGATGCGTATGATAGAAATTTATTTTTCTTCCCTGAAACATAATTAATTTAATAAAACTTAGGATGTATTTAATAATTTCACTTTAATACCTACTTATAATTTGATAACGTGTTTATATTCAATGAAATAGGTACTCGTTGTTTTAATTTTTTCAGACCGTGGGTCAGTGTACCTTGTACAATCGAGTGAAGATGTCCAGTGACCGGTCAGAGAAGTCGACCGGGAGTCATCACAGCATTGTGCTGGGAGGGCCCTCGAAACGCAGCCGATATCGAAAACCAGCTGGAGACTTGCCGCAAAGTCGTCGCTCGTCAGTAGCGCCCAGGCGAAGTCGTCACTCACCAGCATCGGCCTGCACCGATGGTCGTAGCTCCGAGTGGCGCCGATTCAGAAGATCACCTCCAAGGATTCAGTCGCAAGCAAGAAGTCGAAGCAGGTCAGTCGTAACACCTCCATTGCTGCGTCGCACATCGCGTACGCCATCAACGGACACGCAGATATATGAATCGACAAATAAATGTATAGATCGTAGTCGTAATAGGCAGAGGCGTCACAGATTGCAAACTCCTCGTAGAGAAAGCGTTTATAGGTCACGAAGTCCAGTCCGCTCTGGTATAAATGAAAGATTTAAATCTGTTACGCCGCAGCCTCCATCTATCGATGTTAATACTGAATTTCTAAAATGTATCAAAGAATCTTTACAATCCATCTTAGCCGTAAATCCACAGAGTAAAGAAAGATTTGCTAATAATAACGTAGTTCCAGAATTCGATCCTAAATCGAAAAATCAAACAATTGTTACTTGGTTGAATAAAGTCAAAGAATGCTCGGAGATCTATGGCTGGGATAGTCAACAGACCGCTCACTATGCTCTTCCGAAGTTAGTTGGTACTGCAAAAAAGTGGTACGAAGGACAATCTTCAGTACTGCTTTCATGGGACGAGTGGGTCGAAAAACTTAAATCTGCTTTTCCGTCACATGAAAATTATGGTAATTTGCTTACGGAAATGTTAGCTATAAGGGCAAGGTTTGGAGATGATTTAGAGGGGTACTATTATGAAAAGTTAATAGCCTTAAATCGGTGTAATATAGTGGGTAGGAATGCTGTTGACTGCATTGTTTACGGCATAGATGATAGATCGGTTCGGTTGGGAGCAGAGGCGGCTGGTTTTAGGGATGCTGATAAACTACTAGGCTACCTGAGGGGTGTCAAACATGAGCGAGTAGATAGGTCTAATAAGAAACCTGTACGTTCTGTAAATGAAACGCGTAAACCTACAAAAAGGGTCTTGACATGTTATAACTGTCATGAAACTGGTCATTACGTATCGGGATGTAAAAAACCAATTGTTAAGTGCCAAAAGTGTAAACGCATAGGTCATGACGATCCTAAATGCAATAGGAGCGTTTGGGTAGATAGAACCGAAGTTAAGACATTATGACTAAATAATAGTACTGACTTAGCAGTGGACGAAAAATTTATTAAGGGTGTTAACGTTAATGATGTACAGTTGACAGGGTACGTAGATTTTGGTAGTCAGTGTACTTTGATAAAAGAATCCGTCATGGAGGTAATCGTACCACGTGTAAAATGGCAAGTGAGTAATTTGCCGTCTCTAAAAGGTTTTGGTAATACGTACGTGAGAGCTTTAGGTAAAACAAAAATTTCACTAATTATTGACAATGCAAAAATGTATGTTGAGGCAGTTATTGTTCCTGATGGTTATTTAAACTACGATCTACTTATTGGACAGACTGCTACGGAGCAACCACACATATGGGTATTCAAATCTGATAAAGAATTGATGATTACTGATAAACGAATGAAAAATGATAAACCACTGACTTTAAAATCTGTCAAAACTGTCAGGGCTGAGGGTTGCATTTCTGTAAAGGTGTCTACCGATGCAAATTTTAGTGGAACGGTTTTTGTTGAAAATGGTTATCGTTTAAATTATCGTGTAGAAATTGGTACTTATAATATCAAAAACGGTAGTGGTCACTTAACTATTCTAAACTATGACAATCGGTTAATACAATTTAAAAAGGGCCAAGTCTTGGCACGTGCTATTCTAATTTATAATGACATAAAAAGCATTAATAGGATACAAAAGGTTAAAAGCCACGGCGATAAGCCTCCATTTACATTAGATGATTTCAATATTAACGAAGATTTAGACCACAGTCAGAAACTTCAACTAATCAATACCTTGAACCAGTACCGCGATTGTTTTGCCAAAGACTTGTCTGAACTAGGTCAGACTACGGTTGCGGAAATGGATATTGTGTTAGGAGATACAGAGCCAGTCGTTTATCGACCATACAAGTTGAGTCATTCAGAACGGGAAGAAGTTAGAATTATGGTTGAAGAACTCTTAAAAAATGACATCATAAGAGAGTCCCAATCTCCATACGCGAGTCCTGTTTTATTAGTGAAAAAGAAAACTGGTGATAAACGACTCTGTGTGGATTATCGCGCTCTGAATAGGAAAACAATTAAGCAACATTACCCGTTGCCCCGTATTGAGGACCAGATTGATCGTTTGGCAGGGAATAAGTATTTTTGTGCTTTAGATTTAGCCTCTGGCTATTATCAAATTCCACTAACTGAAGAAAGTACGAGTAAAACCTCGTTTGTAACACCCGACGGACAATTTGAGTTTAAAAGGATGCCCTTCGGATTGGCTAACGCACCGGCTGTTTTCCAGCGAACTATCAATTTGGTCTTGGGAAATTTACGTTATAATATTGCATTAGCTTACATGGATGATGTCTTGGTACCTAGTAGTTCATTTGAAGAAGGTATCGAAAGATTAGAAATCGTACTTCAAAGGTTTAGGGAGGCGGGATTAACGTTAAAACCACAAAAATGTTACTACTTTCAAAATCACGTTGACTACCTAGGTTTTGAAATTTCCAGCGAAGGTGTAAGACCGGGTTTTAAGAAAATTGATTGTGTCAAAAACTTTCCTAAACCTAAAGACGTACACAATGTACGACAGTTTATTGGCCTAGCTAGTTTTTTCCGACGTTTTATCAGAGGTTTCGGTGAAATAGCTCGTCCCCTTACGAAATTGCTAAAGAAAAACTCTGTTTGGGCTTGGTCACAAGCGCAAGAAGAGGCGTTTGACAAATTGAAAAGTGCACTTGTTTCAAGGCCTGTGCTAGCGTTATATAACCCTAATCTTGAAACACAAATACATACCGACGCAAGCAAACACGGCATAGGGAGCGTTTTACTACAGAAACAAGTCGATGGAGTTTTCAAACCCGTAGCTTATTATAGTAGACAGACTTCTCCTGAGGAGTCCCATTTTTCATCGTATGAGTTAGAGACTCTTGCAGTTATTGCAGCGTTAGTGAAGTTCAGAACGTACGTGCTTGGGTTAAACTTCACTATTGTAACAGACTGTAACTCGCTCAGGGCAACGTTTTTAAAACGAGACATGATACCCAGAGTTGCTCGATGGTGGAGTTTGATTCAAGAGTATGACTGTAACGTAGTATATAAATCTGGCAAAGGCATGATTCACGTTGACGCATTGAGTAGGAATCCAACGGAAAATGCAGGGATAATTCAGGCTATTGACAATTTTGACATTATGACGATAACTGATGATTGGTTAACGACAGTGCAATTAGAAGACTCTAAAATACAACGCATTAAGAAAATCCTTTCTGATAAAGAATTTGATGACTTAGTAGAAATACGTAAGAATTTCGTCCTTAAGCGCGAGAGAGTGTATAAAGTAACTGAGGACGGATTAAGATGGGTGGTGCCGAAGGGCTGTAGGTGGCAAATACTCCAGAAGAACCACGATGAAATAGGCCACTTTGCGTTTGATAAGACATTGGATAAAATAAAACAACATTATTGGTTTCCTCGTATGCGTAAGTTCATCAAAAAGTATGTGAATGCCTGTTTAGAGTGTGCTCATAACAAATTACCGGCGGGAAAAAAGCAGGGTTTTTTGCATCCTATACCTAAGGACACTGCGCCCTTCCACACCATTCACATTGATCATGTTGGTCCATTTGTAAAGTCAAAAAGGAAAAATTGTTACATTTTGGTAATAGTAGAATCGTTCACAAAGTTTATTGTTTTGAAGGCGGTTAAAAATACGAAGTCCACTTCCACTATCACGGTTCTTAGGGACTATTTTGGGACATTTGGTTTGCCAAAACGACTAATTAGCGATAGAGGCACGTCATTTACGAGTTCGAAATTTAAAAGTTTTCTTACTGAAGTAGGAGTTCATCACATAAAGAATGCAGTTGCTTCACCTAGAGCGAATGGCCAGGTAGAGCGATATAATAGAACGATTTTAGACTCTTTAGCTTCGCAAAATCATGGTAAAGACGAAAGACTTTGGGATGACCAACTATTACAGGTACAATGGGGATTAAACAATACTGTTAACAAAGGCACGGGTAAAACCCCCTCTGAGGTTTTGTTTGGGTTAAGGCTTACTGGGATCACCGAAGGTAGTCTAGTTACGGAAATAGATGATGATATCGTTGAAAACACGCCTAATGAAAATGAAATTAGCACCGGTTATGAAAGATTACGTAAGATTAGGGATGAAGTAGATGAACATACGAAAAAGTCACAAGAAAAACAAAAGAATAGATTTGATAAAAAACGAAAAAATCCATTAGAGTTCAAAGTTGGGGATTTGGTTAGAGTGGAAAGAGCAGCGCATACTGTAGGTAAAAGTAGAAAATTATTATCGAAATGTTCAGGGCCATACAGAGTAACGAAAGTTTTAGATCACGATAGGTATGAGGTCGAAGATACTCCTATAACAAAAAGAAAAGGGGCTTCAAAATATAAAGGTATATTCTCTATAGATAAAATACATCCTTGGCTTTGTTTTAATAATAATGGTAGTGAATCTTCTACTAGCGAGAGTACAGATGGTTAATAAAGTATTACATAAGTTGATTTATATATGTTATGAACATATTTTACTGCGAATATTTATTGTGTGTAGCATTTAGTTAATAGTATAATAATGAAGTTCTTGTTATGGAAGATGGAACATACTTTTTAAATAAAAATGTAATGAAACAATGTAAGAGAAATGATTTGAGTTGAAATGATTAGAGATAATATATTTTTGTTTAGAACAATGATTAAGGTTACATACTTTTCGTAAATTAAAAGTGCGAACATTGTACACTACACTGCTGTGTGTGTTAGTATATTTAATTGTGAACGTTTGTTGTGTGTAGTAATTAGTAAATAGTATAATAATGAAGTTCCTTGTTATGAAGTGTAGAACATATTTTCAAGTAAAAATGTAATGAGACAATGTATGAGAAATGGTTTGAGTTTATTATATATATTTTTGATTAGAACAAAGATTGAGTTTTTATATTTTCCTAAATGAGTGTAGAGTCGGAACTACTGGAAGTGCTATGTGCACGTAGTCATGTTAATCTATACACTGCTATGTGCGTGAGTGTAGAGTCAGAACTACTTGAAGTGCTATGTGCACGTAGTCATGTTAATCCATACACTGCTATGTGCGTGAGTGTAGAGACGGAACTACTTGAAGTGCTATGTGCACGTAGTCATATTAAACCATACACTGCTATGTGCGTGAGTGTAGAGAAAAAACTCCTTGGAAGTGCAATGTGCACAATAACTGAAATAACATTATGTAAATCTAGAAAATATAATATTATCTATGAAATTCTATGTGTATTAAATGTTATATAATTTTTAAACTAAAGTTTTGCAATATTGTGTAGTTCGCGAGGACGCGAAACGTATCAGGATGGACGAATTGTTAGCTTGTTTCAAATTTATGTTTTAATTCTGAATGAATATTGCTCACTTTCTAGATAGATTTGCCTCATTCATGTATTATTTTAATATCGAAATATAATATCCACCATGGCAACATTATTAGAAAACAAATGATTAATATTGTAACAAACTTTAAAGTGTATTTTTCATTATGACAACTGAATGTATTATTTTACTTTGGCAACACTCAGAAATAACGGTTAGGACATTCTCGTTATTTCTGAGTGGGGGAAAAGTCGTTTTAAATTGTAAAAGGCAGTTCAGAGCCAGTAATCGTTGAGCTACGAAGCAAGCAAGACATTGTAAGATAAGAAACAGTGTACATATTAAATCAGTGTGTATAATAAAGTATTTTATACGAAGAAAACAGTGTTTGAATCATATAAATAGAAGTGTTCAACACTGGACTTCTACAAATATTTAAAAAATAAAATTAGCCAAATGTGAGACTAACAACCGTCATTTCATTTTTATATAAATAGATGTCATAACGTAATTTATAACTTTGTGAAAAATGTAATCCACCAATCCGCGTTGAGAGCAGTGGTGGCCCAGTGGTAACTGCCGCGACTTACGAGTTGTAGGTCGTAGGTTCGAACCGAGACAGGCGCTTTACTTTGTGTACCTAAATTATTTCGTCACCACTGCTTTCAAAACGGTGAAGGAAAACATCGTGAGGAAACCGGCATGTCCTAGAACAAAAAATTCGAAGACATGTGACATCAACCAACCCGCACTGGGCCTATGTGGTGGACTACAGCCCACTCCCTCTCACCGAGAGGAGGCCTGTGTCCCAGCGGCGGGAACATTATATGCTGATTGTGTTAATCCGTCTTGATCAAGCATGGTGATCAATGCTCATGCCTTCTCTGCATTAGAGGATACCTTAGCCCTGCAATAGGACAGTGGTACACTGCTAATATTATGAAAAATAAAGCGTACATTGTAAATCACAGCATATAAGGGTCAATATATAAGGACTAATCGAAGGAGATTAGATGAACGTATAACTACTCTATTTCCACATAGCACCATATTCAGACAAAAAAACTTCAATGAATTCAGTTCTCAGCATTCTACACCGTATTAATTAGCGGAATTTCAAGGCGTTCTTCAGTTCGTTTCACTCCACTTGCAGTTAAAACTACATTTTTGCCGGTGTATTGCACGTTGCACGAATAATTGGAGGATTTTCATCACTTTACCAGTTTATGTAATGCTTTGTTTCCTGTATTTGAAACTGTGTACTGTTGGCCAATTATCTATTGTTTTATCAATTAGTGGGATGGTTTGTTGTTAGGTAATAAATGTTGTTATTGGAGAGAAAATATGCAGTTGCGTTACGTATTTTCTGCATTTCATTATTTTGTTGTTATTATGATTCCAAATGTAGTTAAAACATTCATAAATTTTATGTTCGAGAAACGTCATTTCAATTCGCTGTTACTATTCTATTAAATTAATCGTAACAAAACAAGATACCGGTTATGCAAGTCCATATAAATTCACTCAGATCTGAAATAATCGAAACAATTTCTACATTAGAATAAGTATAAGTCAAACATGATGTGATAGAGCAAATATACAATCAAAGAAATTAATTGTTAAGAAAATTTACATGCTACTTCATACAACAGACTGCCATTTCATACAATTGTCAAACATGACAGTTGAATATCCGGACAATTTAAGTTGGTAGTCCATTTGCTTAACAATCCCGGGCTTTACCTACCACCTTTATTAAAAACAAAACACTGTGTTAGCACCTTGTTCCCTCAAAAGCGTTTCGCTAGAGATACAAAAGCGAACAAAGGCGTCTGTCGGCGCCAACTTTGTGGCGTCGAAAAAGTTCCTCGACGACCGAGGACCGTAAAAGCCCAACTATTATAATGATGTGTCGCAAAGAGGCCTTTAAGCCATGGAAATGACACTACATTTAGTTAATGTTCGGCTTCTATGCAACAATATACATTGTCATTTAGAACTGTATTATAATCTAGTGTTAGTACCGTCTGTGTTTTCAGGGTTCTGTTTAGTTTGCGCGAGTTTATTTGAGGATCGCCATCCCGGAGACTACCTATCAGCCTTTAGAAATCTAGACAATTACCTACACGTTGTATTTTTTTTTTGTACACACAGCGTCACTAATTCTTAACCCAAGCATTGAAACTGTCTTATATTGTAGGAAAATGTGATACAATGCTTAAACAAAATCCTTTTAAGTTCACCACAACACTCAGCACAAGATTTCAGTATTAAAACGATATTTCGATGGCAAGCTCTTCTATAGTTATCAAGATTTATAAAAGCCGAATGGACACGAAAATGCGTCGTCCATATTCGGATTGTCACTTGCAATTTCCGTGTATGGTATTGAGATGGAACCCTCGACCCGTCTGCTTCTAGGACCGTTTTGTGTGACCTCGCCTTAACCGCTCTATTTTTAAATGGACTTACCACCGCATTATATTTGAAGCCATATGGCGTATTAAAAAGTATATTTTGAACCGAAATAATGTTTGTAGTAAATCCTGTATGTATTTTCATCCTGTCTTAAATAACGCTTTTTATTTACAACCATGTTCGCAGTCATGTTTATTTCCACAAAAATACATAAATAATTTATAACACCGCTTTTTCATTTTCTTTCTTTTTTGCGCGAAAAGCACAAAAAAATACAATTGTAATGTACTTACTTAAGAGCGACGAAAACATTTAAAACGTTGTCAACTTGGCGCTAATGTAATATTAAGTACGTTTACACGGATGTTCAAACATAATAAATCATTTTTGTCCTGTGCCCGTACCTGCACGATGAAAAAAAAAAAAACATTTTCTTCCTTTCAACCCTTGTTGACTTGCGCGTGATGTGAAAGCCACAGCCTGGGATTTGGGGGAACAACATTAATTTATGAATCGAGCATAAAATATGTGATGATTAAGCATTATTTTGTTGCTCACAATGTTTTGATTCTCTTAAAATTATAATTTAGAATCGATTTATTTTGTATGCATTATTTTGTTGTGACGGTTACGTCTCCATTTCTGTTTGGAATAGACGTATACGCGATTAATAAAAGTCGTATACGTAATATAATATTGTACTCACGGTCCGGCCGTCGAGAGAATGGGTTCCTGACACCTGTCAGTGCGACAATTCTAGTAGCTAATAAAGATCAAATTCGCAAAACACGTACTCGTTTGTATGAAACTGACAGGTGTCAAGAACGCATACTCTCGTCAGCCGGGCTGTAAGTGTATTATTTGTAAGTAGATGTGCTTTTGTTAATCCATACTATGATGTATAGATTGTGCTAATATTATAAATGCCAAAGTGTGTCTGTCTGTCTGTTACCTCTTCACGTTTAAACCGCTGAACTGATTTAGATGAAATTTGGTGTAGAGATAGTTTGAGTCCCGGGAAAGGACATAGGATAGTTTTTATCCCGATATTCCCACGGGATCGAAACTTATGCGGGTGAAACCGCGGGGCGCAGCTAGTTTATAATAAACATTATCTTAGAATGTGGAGGTCCAATGATTCCACCTACAATGGAAAAAAGGCGTAAGATTATGAGCTTTTGGAAATTAAATATCAATTTACATATTGCATTATGACAGTTGTAAGTGGTTATCGTTGCGTTTATTTACATAGCCATTCATTACGATTATATGAATGAAAAAAAAATTGTATATAATTTTCTTAAAACCTTGAAACCTCAAGAATAAAATACTGTAGGCCATTCATGTATCGTCTTAATAAAGTAAAGGCAGATACATAACATCGTTTAATAAATTAATACGAAGATGTTTTAACGAAATAAGACTTCGCCAACTTCTTACTCTACTGGGATATCACCAACAGGTGGGTTTAAAGACTTTAAAGTATTGCCGTTTCTCAGTCGCCAGTATTTTTTCCACTTTATTTGATAACCCGTTTGATGTGAAACTGTCACCTCTATCTATTGCTACAGCAGTACCTTAGGGCCTGTACAATCAGAATCAGAGACAGAACTGAAAAGTTTCATGAGAACGAACAATGCTGCTAAGCGAACTAGTAATAGTATTTATTTACTAGGAGCACTATCATTAGCTACAAAACTATTTTGTTAAAAAAATTATTTCTAAAGAATACTTATTCATCCATAAATTCTCTGTGAAGCAGATACGATACAATTTCATAATTCTCTTATTGCACACCGTATTTCAAATTGGTTGCGGCTATTTTTACCTTAATGCTTGTAGAACTACAATACAGATTGCCTGCGTCTATATTAACAACTTTCTCAACTCACATAAATTGTTCCTCCTACAATTCTAGTTTAAAACAGTTAAGCGCTATTTTATATATATAGGTATGTTTTTTGTGTAAGTTTTATGGGATATGCTTGCCTGCGACACTCTTGATATTTATGTCAGGCGACCGATCATTAAACGTGTTTTAAATTGTGTTACCAGGAGCGCAGTATATTGTAGGAGTAGTTAATACCGTTATCTTCCCCCATTTGTACGGAGAATTAACAGATGGTTCGGTTAAGTCTTCTGGTTGCCGATGGACGTTGACCATTGACAGGGTTCACCCCTTCATTATTTAGTTTAATCCATCAATCTATTTGGGATTCCCTTTACGAATGGATACGTATCTTTGGCTAGTCCGATCTTTGCTTTGACATAGCATACTATAAATCCAACAGCCTTATCAAATGCAAATTAATAGTGGAATAGTGGTATAATTTTGTGTAACGAAATTCCAAAAATAAACGCAACCACTAAAAACTTTTTAGACAGTCGTGTAGTTTTCCATGCGGTGTTGTTGGGTGCTATAAAAATGATAAACAACTGAAGTTGGACCACAACGTCACATTTCACTAGGTGATGTATGCCCGCAGTAACGGCGATAACACAACATTATAAATGATATGCAACGCATTATGCGCATACTATGTGAAATATTCACGGACAGATAAAATTGATAAGTGAATGCGACGTTCCTTAGAATATGGTGCTTTCAGTTGGCTGTTTGTATGTTTATATTAATAAAAATGTTTAATAGATACTTAGGTGCTTTTTATGTATTTATATTCATAACGTTTTGCATAATGACATGACTGAAAACTTGAACGATTTTCACGAAAATTTAATGGCAATAAAATTTCGTAAGAACGAAGAAAGTTTTCATATCCGCATTGGAATGGATCGGTTTAAAAACAATTCGAATTTAATCATTGTTTTTAGAAGTTCTTTTTCTTGTTTTGTTCGTGAGTTTTATGGAGGATTTACACTGGGTCGATTTTCGCCGTGCGGCTGGTGGCTTACCAAATCGCCTCACAAGCCAAATCGTCACCCCAACTACATAGGTTGATAAAAATCGCAGGTTACAGGTGACATGCAAGGTCGACATTTTGCATCAAAATGTCGATCTTGGAGGGCGATCCCTTGCCACTGGGAATTTTCACGGTCGATTTTAGTCACCCGTACTGTGGTAATAGAGATTTTAGTCACCTGCGGCCTATCCGAAATGCCATTTAGACGGTCGATTTTCGCCGTGCGGTGAAAATCGTGCGGCTATAGTCACCTGTGTAAAGCCTGCATTAGATAGCAATAATTACAGTTTCGTTTATTTGGCGCACACCAGAATCAGGGCCATTATCACGGTCAGTGATCTTAATAAACATCCACTATATTACGGCATTGTTGAGATTCTGCACAGATATTAATTCAGCGGTAAGTAATGTAAACATTTTTGTAGATAATTATTATACATTTCGCCTCACTCGAGTAATTCGGCTTTCGGCTAACGTGCATTTCCTTTCAAAATGTTAATAGACAGAAGCGAAATGGAATATTTGGAAGCCTTTTGGTAATAGTAGCCCTTTTACGTTAATGTATCACGTTTATTTTAATAACGAACTTTTTTTTTGTTTTACCCGTAAGTATACCCACTCAGTATTACAGTTTTCTCTTTGTATTAACCAAACTGTCAGAATGTAGTATTAGATAAAGTAGTATGAAAATATAATGTGGAAAAGTGGTTTCATTTTGGGAGTTTATGTTTATGGGAATTAATGTCAGAAATATTCAATGAACTTCTGGGTACAAAATTATATTTAAACTAAATAGCTCTCTATTATTTTATGTTACATTATTAGTGAGAAAAAATAAGATACTCGCTGAATTTATAACCAGAAAAAAGTTTTCTTTTACACATTATAAATATTGGTTTTCTCTGTTACCTACCATAAACTTACTCCCTGGAAGTCTATAACCCTAACCACAAACAAACAAGAAACAGTCGCAAAAAACATTCAGGATCCCATGACAAATAATTCGGGCCAATAATTGAAAATAAACGTGAACAGTCACATAGGTACCGCGGACTCAATGTCGAGACGTGGTCAGTGGAAATATCTCGTTTCCTAATTTCCCTTGGGATGCTGCCTTGCTTTCTCTACAAATCGAAGTGTTCTTACATAGGTACATGTCATAGTGCGACTTCTTATCGAATTATCTTTGTACACAATGATGAAGTCTGGTCCAGTATTGCAGATGTTTTGATGTGGTGCGTGACATGTGTCTTGCCAAATACCTATCTTAAATTTTTTATTTGGCAACTGTAGTCCTTTATTGACGCTTTGTATTATTCGTTGCTCAACTCGCTCACTTAGCTGGATTAGAATAGTGGAAAAAAAATATAGTGGCTCTGTGTTCAATTGTTTATCATTCATAATTTTCCTGCCTTTGTCCCATGTTACTTGAGGTCGGTGCAACACGTTTTCGTCAAATCACTTTTTTTTTTAGGATGCATGAAGAAGCCTGGTCGTGTAGCGCAGTTTATTCCGCCAGTTACTCAACTGAACCGAGCGCTCAGCGCATCCTGGACAGTCACACCCGTGTTGGGTGTGACTTTCTCGACTTACTTGACTGGCCAATTCTTCCCTTGCGGTTTCCGACCACCCTCCCACCGAGTGTCCGGAGTCCGGCGTCAAGCAAAAAACATTAATAATATTTAGTTATTTAGAAAAGATGTCGTGGAATACAGTGATACATTAAATGCATAATTATTTTAATAACACATTGTGATATTTATCATGATATTCCTAAGTGGGTATTGATATATCTAAAAATGATTGATTAAATACTAGCAGTGCCCCGCGGTTACACCCGCGGGATATCGTGGGAATATCGGTATAAAAATTATCCTATGTGTTATTGTGATGTTTATACTATATTACTGTACAGTTTAATCAAAATCCATTCAGCAGTTTTTGCGTGAAATAGTAACAAACATCCATCCATCCACACAAAGTTTCGCGTTTATATACATACTAGCTGCGCCCCGCGGTGTCACCCACGTAAATGTCGATCCCGTGGGAATATTGGGATAAAAATAGCCTATATGTTAATCCAGGGTGTCAGCTACCTCCATACAAAATTTTATCAAAATTGGTCCATTCGTTTGAGCGTGAAGAAATAACAAACATACACACACACACACACAGACTTTCGACTTTATAATACCATGAGTGTGATAGTAGGATAGTAGGATGGCAGTCATTACTGGGGATTATCGTTTGATTCACATTCTGCATAACCTGATATGGTGCAGCTAGCCGGTAGGATACAAGTAACTTGTGTTTCATTATTAGTCAGGGCAGTTCACAGCTCAAACTTTAAAGTTCTTTGATAGTTTCCTGCTTTTCCCGCAGGGTTAGAGAAGGGATTACTAGGTGTACGAGGTGTGTAATCTTCAGTTTAAATACAAAATTTCGCATGTATTCGTGGTCCAATCTAAACAGCAGGATTGTTTGGACTTGACCACGAATGTAGACATTCCGAACTCTAGTTAGATATTTTATTCATTACGTGATAACAGCACAGTTATACGAATTTATTTTAATTACTTCGTTGTGTCTAGTGGTAGTCTTATTAAGTCTAGCACGAATGTGTTACACTCATTAATTTGGACTACAGTACAATTAAACGAATAATTACGTGCTGAGAACTTATTAATATTGCTCTTTTAATTAAGCACTTGCTTATTACTTGTAACTAGGAATTATGTCTTTAATGTGCTCGAGTTTGAGAATAGTAGCTTTATTCTTTTTTAGCTAAAAATAGGAACCTGCAGTTTTTTTAACTAAATATAAACCAGCAATTTTTTAGCTAAATATACACCTGCATTTTTTTACTTGTAGAATGTGGTAGTAAAGAACTTTGGTTGTAATGATTATGCAAAAGCCAACGAAAAATATATTTTTTCAGAGAACTTTTGCAAAATATCCTGCATTTGAAAAATCTTACATGACTAATATTAGTTCTGTGCTTTACTCCGTTCCTAGTAGAAAGAAGAAGCTTTATGCTTTGATCTCCATTTTTTACAAACAAGGTATAGTTTCGCGGTAAAAGAAAAATCGCAATTTTGCTTGACGAGATTTTTTTTTACCTGCGCCGACATTCTTTGAATACGAAAAGGGATCTTGGCCTATGAACAGCAGTATTATATTTTAGTACATAAAAATCAAGGCAGAATTGTACCGCGATGAAAATTATATGTAGAAAGAGCAGACAATATCAATTTAATAAACATTTTCGATACACTTTTTGCAAATTACAAAAACTTGTCAATCAACATCTAGGTCATGTTGTTATCCGTAAAAATATAATTAAGTTAGTTATTTCTAAAACTTTTTATCTGGTATTCATCCATTGAAATTGCAGATTGATTTATAGGCAACAAAATAGTGCAATTAATAAGTAGTTGAACAAACGCCAATTCGCTTAGACACGCAATTCAGCCTGTCAATGCGTAGTTAATTTTCAACTTGGTACTTATACATGTAGTAACGGCCTATTAAGTTTTTACTGTAAGTAAAGAACTGTTTTTGTGAAACGATCAGTCAAATTGATTCACGCACTATTTACTTTTAGTAGAAACAACGAAGGAATATAGTCGTGAGGAAACCGGCATGTCCAAGAACCGAAAATTCCAAGACAACCCGCACTGGGCCCGCGTGGCCCACTTCCTCTCACAGAGAGGCCAGTATCCTAGTAGTGGGAACATTAAAGGCTGATTATGCACTATGTTTATGCATATGAAACACCTTTTGCATAGCTTAAAAATTATCTAAATAAATAGTTTATTTGCTCACAAAAGACATAGTACAACATACAAAAGCACTAGTAAATAATAAAAAATTAAATTATTATTAAGAAAATACCTACAAAGTGCCAATATACAAAAAAAAAAACCATTTTGAAAACACCATTGGCTGTGAAACACTAAATGAAATAACACCGATAATAGTAATAATTTTGTTTACAATTTTATCACGAAATGGTATAAATGCTAGCTAGATCGAAACCAAACAGAGTAAAGTAAGGCGGCTCTTAAAGCCACGTCTGATGTTACGTGTTGGGTTAAAGATCACACAGTTTCTCGGAATTAACCGATCTGAATTCGATTTCAATTCAAATCAGTTTCTAAGCCACGGAATCTATTTATATTGAGGTGATATAAAATGTGGCCTATCATTATTATGAGTAATTGGTCGTTTTTATCTTTTGACTTTACTTAACTACTTTTAACATACATGACTCTTAGGTAATATTCTGCAGTATTATTTGCCAGTCCGCTTTATAAAAATATCTGTTGGTAGGTAAAATAATTGATGTAGAACGCAAATGAATACACGTTCACAAAATAAATATTTATTAACATTGCTTTATAAACCGAAAAATATAGTTCTCTGCAGCCATTACAGTTCGGATTAACGAAATAATTCATGAAATCCAATTCTACGGAAAGCTTAATTGGGTACCGTGTAATAATGAAGTCGTTGGGACGGGGTTAATATTAAAAAAGAACCCGTTACCCGACGTTCAAATAGGCGAACACGTGTCGTGCTTAGCTGAAATCCGTTATCGAGAACGACTCTCAAAGGATTTAATTTCCTGTCGGCGAAATGAAAATCGATTAGTTTGATTTCCGCTGGCCGCCGGCGCCGGAGGGTCGATAGTTTCCGATGTAGCTCGTGCCAAATTAAATAAGACACGCTAGTTCTATCTGGGACACCTACCTTGCTGCCATTAATTATGTGGACTCAATGTTGGTTTTGTATCTCGAACGTTTCATTTGGCGGCTTTTAGATTGGTGTGCGTGTGGGCACGGAATACGAAATGGTCAATGTTTTTCTTATCTTCTTTTCTTTATTGTGTTGGATTTTTCTTTTCGAATCTACAGCTTTAAAAGTTTTGCTACCGATAACGAATAATAAATAACGTCAGAGTAATTAACGAAATGGTTCTGAAGATAGAGCACGTTGGAACTCAAATCTTTAGGTACCTAATTAATATACATGATTACAACTTAGGTACTTACCAAAAATACACCGTGAATGGCACGTCAGCTTATCTGTAATAAATAAAATAATAATTAGATACGAAACATTTAGCATTTGGTGTTGATTCAAATTAGAAATATCTTAGTAATTAATTTTAGATGATTTATCAGGTGCATGATAAGTTATTACCTACACCTACGCTTTTATTAGTGAATAATTTGCTCTATAGCAATTGAAAATTAACATAATTTTATTAAAGACAATTAGGGTAAGAGTAATAAGCGATTGTTGTCACAACCATAACTATTATTATCTTCATTGTACAAAACTCTTTATTTATAAAATTTTAGACGAATATCGACATTACTAATTCTACTTTTAAACAAAACAAAGTGGCAGAATCTCCCACAAAATTGGGCGGTTTTCCTAAACATTTTCGCTCCACATAAATGTTGATAATTAACTTTGTCACTTTACCAAAATTATCTTTGCATGTCGCAGTATATCACGGTTCACGGGAAAGTTAATATTCAGTTTAAACTGACAGGGCCTCAGGGCGTTTGTGACTTTAGCGATTAACTATGAAGGTATCTCCGGTGATATTATTATGTTCAACTATTGTGTAATCAAGGGAAAGGTTAGCGATAATATTTGTTCAATAAAATTGAGTTGAAAGTGGCTGTGAGATGTTTTGTCAAGAATATTTGGTTTTATGTCTACGTGGCCTACATGATGATGGCTTGATGATACTTACACTTTCATCAAACGCTTGAGCGGTGAGATAACAGTCACTTTGTGAAATATTTGATTCGATTTCACCAGAAAAAAAAAAGAATGCTCAAAGAAACCATTGTACACACACGTTTTTCTTGCCGTGAACAACTACGGTTTATTCGCCGTGTGTAGGCACGATCGTCAGTGTTGTATGGATCACTATGGAAGCTTGAAGACAAACACGTTTTTTTACGGCGCGGTTTATACGCCGTACCGTAATGAAACCGTGCCGTGTCTATTTCTATTTCAAATTTACGAAGGTTCTCATATTTTATAACTTTATTTCAGAAACTAGAATTTGAAATCCCTAATCTTATTTCTTATCCCTTCAATAGGCTTAAAAATTCATTTCGCCAGTTGAAAGAAACCTTAATCCCTTTGAGGGTAGGTAGATAAATCTGTTTCTTTATAGGTTTATTCATTAATCACCCTAAACCGATTGCGTTGAAATTTTAACAGACATTTTTAAAGAACCCTTTTACTTACGAGTATATTCTTTCTTTTTGAGTTATATTGTATCGAAATATTTTTTGGAAAAGTTTCAGTATTTTCTTTTTGTCAATACATTGTTGATATTATGACTTGTTTGTGGTACAATTTTATTAAGTAATACTGGGTGACATGACATCGACGTGCAAACAGTAACTATGAATTCAGCACATGATTAACGTTGAAATTTTTTGTCGGTTATTTAAAAAAAACTGGCCAATTGTGAGTCCGAATCGCACACTAAAGGTTCCGTACCACAAGGCAAAAACGCCGAAAAAAACACGTTTGTTGTATAGGTACGTGAGCCCCTTAAATATTTATTTTATTCACTTTTTAGTATTTGTTGTTATAGCGTCAATAGAAATACATCATCTGTGAAAATTTCAACTGTCTAGCTATCACGGTTCATGAGATACAGCCTGGTGACAGACAGACAGACTGACAGTGGAGTCTTAGTAGCAGGGTCCCGTTTTTACCCTTTGGGTTCGGAACCCTAAAAATGAGCTGTTCCATACATTACGACGGCTACGAGACGAAACGTACAACAGTTTGGTTTCAGAAGTAGGCACGTAAATGTAGGAGTTTTACTTCAGAGTAAATTTTTGTTCTGACAGTTTGAGATTAAACAAAGTACGATATGATAACTGTGTTTAATAATATGATGATGATCATTTAAGGAATATCTAAGTATCATAGCAGGTGGCCCTCTGTAGTTTCTCCCAATCCCCATGGGAAGATGCTTAAAATGATCATACCTACATAAACTCACGGCTAGTTTATGTATGCATGTGTGATCACTTTAGCTTTGTAGTGTTTAAAAACAATTATCTACAGATACCCGTGTAATAGGCCTTTACCATCGAATCCCCTTGTCATAATGAAAAGAGAAATAATAATAATGATGTAACGGCTGTCTATACAATGAAATATTAATCGTGTTAATAAGAATAGGGGTTCCTCGACGAGTAAGGAGGGTACATTTTAAAGTGGGTTTCACACAAGAAAGGTGTCGTGCCCCTATCCCCTAAGGGGTTACAAAGGTTAACGTTCGCTTAGTGCCATAAATAATATATCATTTCTTTAAACGCCAATGAGTTTTTTTTCAAAATTGTGACAAACATATTCTTTGAAGAAAATACTCAGTATTTTTAGTATTTCAAATGTCTTTGAACATTCCTTATTTAATAAAAAAGAATTGAAAATTCTATTAATGGTAAATCCACAACACGTACCTTTCTCATTTAATATTAAGTTTTGAAAACATCTATGAAAGAGCTCCAACCTATAAAAGATAATAGGTACCTGTGAAAAAGGATTTATAGAAATAGTTAGGGCTGATTTCACTACTGAAACTGAACGCTATCAGCACGTCTAATCTACGTTCCAGAGCTGTCAGTGTCAATATACTTCAACAATGATGACACTGACAGCTCTTGGCGAAAGCACTTAGACAGCCCGCGAAATTTATTTTTTTTTTATGTTTTTTGCAATTTGCTGGTTAGTATTAAGTTGTACATTGACTAAAATATGATTCGCGACCGTAACAAATATGTATTTACAGAATTATTATCATTAAAGTCATGAACACAACTCTCTAAGACCAAGTAATCCTACTGAATGACTATTTCATGAAATCTTGATTATCATTCATTTTAGGATTATACTTACTTAACAAGTTGTATTACTGATTCTAATGATTATATTCTGTAAATACATATTTGTTACGGTCGCAAATCATATTTTAATCAATGTACAACTTAATACTGACCGAGCAAATTGCAAAAAACGTAAGAAAATTTGAATTTCGCGGGCTACCTTAGCGCTTCCCCCTTAACGCGGTTTAGATGTGCTGATCATATTCAGTTTTATTGATGAAATTCGCCCTTAAATATTTCAATACCATGTAATGGGACATAGGGTATTGAAATCGTTAATTATGTTATTTACTCGGAGTATAATTTTCTAGTATTTCAATAAAACCTCCAACACTCAATTACTGTGTCAGAAAGGACATAATTTCACAGACATCGCGTAATGGAGACATTTTAATGAAACTTAAGTATTAATTCAAGGAATTGGATTGATAGCAAAGATATGGTGCAATTGTAACACTATTGCATATGTATATAAACGTTAACTTGGAGGGGTCACTAGCTTATCGTATGCAGGGCCGAAATATACGAAGATATCTACCTACTTTTTAAGGGACGAAAAAAGGAGAAGGTTATCAAGTCGACTCGTAGGTATATAGATAATTTTTTTTGTTTTTGTTTACCACGCATAATTTTTTACAGAATTATTTTTTTATTGTATAGGATATACCTACCTAGAGATTGTCCCATTTAATATTGATAAAAAACCATCCTTAAGGGTAGAACAATTGGGGTTGATCTTGATTGATTATTCACATACCGAATTTTTAGCATCGCCGATCAGCGATTATGCAGTGTATCGCATTTTAGCGATTAAGGGTCAGTTCACACTGAGACGCGACGCGACGCGCAGTTTTCAAGATAGAAATACAATTACAGACCGTATTTACTACACAAAAAAGTACACGATTCAGTGAGCTACACCGCGCGACGCCGCGTGGCGTAACTCGACGTAGTAGACACTGAAATGTGTACCTTTTAGTGTAGTAGACAAGGTCCGTAATTGTATTTCTATCTAGAAAACTGCGCGTCGCATCGCGTCTCGGTGTTAACTGACCCTTACTGCGTTCGAGTGCGGTTTCTGCATCGAACTTCCGAAACTTACTATCGAAGTTAAGAGTTCATGTTGTGTGCTCCAACGCTAAGTGATCAACGTGTCTTTAAAATCCACTAATACGTTCAAATACCTATAGACTTTTAAAGCAACTAATTTCTACTGCCTTCTATGTTATTTAGCATAAGCATAGACATCATCAGCCTATTTTGTTCCCCTTTTCTAGACTATAATCTACCACGCGGGCCCAGTGCTGGTTGGTAGATGTCGCATATCTTCTTTTTTTTTTGGTTTTACGATGTTTCCCTGTAATTTAGACTGTGATTTATTTATCGTGCTACATTGTTTAGGAGTAAAATCGGAAAATTGCGTGTCGGTATTTATCCGAATTCCCATGAGAAGGCGTTATGTCACCAAAACAGCGCTGCTGATCTTTTTATAATGTGTTAACAGAGATAATTTTCATTCAGTCAAGTAGGTAAACGACCCTTTTTCTGGGGCAGCTAGGTAAAAAGATGATCTTCATTAACGCCATGTAACGAGAAACTCGCATTTCTGTGACTTGCATTATATTACTTGTGATCTTGTTTCTAGAACCAGTTACGTTTTTGTAAATAAAGATGTGAACACGTGATAGCTCGTAAAACTATATTATATACACTAGCTGACGTGACCGACGTTGTCCTGTAAAAATTTCAATATGGTCTTGAGTTCATACAAAAATGCTACAGAGTAGAGAAAAATTACCTTCAGTTTTCCCTTTTTAACCCCCGACGCAAAAACGACGGGGTGTTATAAGTTTGACGTGTCTGTGTGTGTGTGTGTGTGTGTGTGTGTGTGTGTGTGTGTGTCTGTCTGTGGCATCGTAGCTCCCGAAGGGATGAACCGATTTTGATTTAGTTTTTTTTGTTTGAAAGGTGTATTAGTCGGGAGTGTTCTTAGCTATGTTTGATGAAAATCGGTCCAAGATGGCCGCCGCTACAAAATGGCGGATAACATATTTTTTCACAATTCCCTCAATATGGGTATCAAATGAAAGGGCTTCAATAGTAGAATACTATACACTAAAACAAATTTTGAATCCAAGATGGCCGCCACAACAAAGTGGCGAATTACATTTTTTTTTTCTCAACTCCCTCAATATGGGTATCAAATGAAAGGGCTTGACTAGTAGAATACTATACACTATTAAAAATTTCAAATCCAAGATGGCCGCCACCACAAAATGGCGAATTACATTTTTTTTCACAACTCCTTCAATATAGGTATCAAATGCAAGGGCTTGACAAGTAGAATAATTTACACTATATTGAAAGGGAATGAGGAATATTAACTACCTAACGAAATGAAAACTAAAAACTTGAAAAATATAATAAAACAAAAAAATCTGTTTAGTCTTAAAAATTATTCTTCAACTATAAATTAATCAATATTTTTTGACGGATAAAAAATCTGATTAAACACCAAATTACCAGAATCTTAAAACGGAAGAAAATAAAAGAAATGAAATACAAAAATTAAGGAGTCCCTACAAAAAGCATGAAATAAAAAATTAAATAAAAAATTTAAAAAACCCCCGACAAAAATAAAATTAAGGAATCCCTACAAAAAGCATGAAATAAAAAAATAAATTTGAAAAAATCTTATGGAAGTCGGGGGACCTCAGAAGCAGAATAGGTGTTCCACAGAACGGTCCCCCGACTTCCATAAGATTTTTTCAAATTTATTTTTTTATTTCATGCTTTTTGTAGGGATTCCTTAATTTTATTTTTGTCGGGGGTTTTTTAAATTTTTTATTTTTTCCATAAAAACATTAAAAAAACGTTCTTAAAATTTTATTTATATTGATTGTTAATTTCAGTACAATGTTAAATCTATTTGAAGTTTTTGGAGATTTCACACAAAAAAGGCAAGCATAACTCCGAAATTAACACAAAAAATCCACGCCTTTTCATTGGTGACAGTGTAATCAGCGCAGTAGCCCATGAGATAGCCTCAATTAGGCGCATAGCTTTCTCTTTTACCGGCGATTAAATAATCCAATGTTTTCTTCCGAAACCGATAATATCTGTTGTCACTTTTCTAAACAAACGGAATCATAAGTTTCCGTGTTATCACCGTTATGCATCAATACGTAACAGTTATATAACCAGAGATGCGCAGGAGTTATGCTAGAGTCAGAGGTCGCGGAGAGAGTGGTGATTGACCCTGTCGCGTGGTGACGTCATCAGAAACCCGTCCTACTGGTGATACTATATAGGTTCACCTCTGAGGTCGCCGAGAAAGTTGCAAATGCTTATTTATTGTGTGACATTTTGAAGTGGTGATTATTGGATTTCGATCTAACGTTGAGAATGATAATACGTAAATAATTAAGTATCAGCACAGTGGTGGCCCAGTGGGCCAGTGGAAACCGCACCGACTTACGAATTGTAGGTCGTGGGTTCGAACACAGGCAGGCGCTTTTCTTTGTGTAAATAATTTAATCACCACGACTCTCAAAACGATGAAGGAAAATATCGTGACGAAACCGCCATGTCCTAGAACCAAAAAATTAGAAGACATGTGACATCTACCAACCCGCACTAGGCCCGCGTGGTAGATTAAAGCCCACTCCCTCTCGAAGAGAGGCAACCTGTGTCCCAGCAGTGGGAACATTATAAGCTGATTATACTAATTAAGTATCATGATATTGGTCCGAGGACAGCAGAATATTGATAACGGACTTCATAGTCTACCGATTTTCGATCTTCGTAAGAATCATCAGGCTTGACAAGCTGGCTGGTTAGACAGGAAGATACTACTGCCAATCATGACAATTCATTATTGTCCGATTGGATCCGTTTCCAGTGATGACGCTAAAGGATACGGTCAAACCTATTGTCACCCACCTAGTCCAGTTCCGTGTAACGTCTAATAAATTAAATTACCACATTTTTCTATTAAAAGAGTAATTACTTCAATAGGATATATCACATAATAGAATTTAATTACAACGGTATTAATAGGACCCATAATAAGAACCAATCCTTGACAAACAATACTAATGAAATAATAATAAAAACTTGCAACCACAACAACATGAGACAAGATATTTAAAATTACTTAAACGTTTTTATCATAACAATTTGTCAGTACATATTGCTTGACTTATTGGTAACTAAGTTATTAATTGGTAATTAAAATGCGACCGTGGCCTAATAACTGAGGTGTAGAATGGCAATGGAGACGTCGTGGGTTCCAATCTATTGAACTATTTCTTGTGTAGGGGGTTGTTTATCAGGCTTTTCAGGTATTATTTTCTGGCCTTCAAAGAAATTAATGATGGCGGTTCAACTTAAATGTCTTAATATTTATTTCCAAAACTTTGCTCTTAAGAAACTTTTCATCTTTCCGGAAATTATGAGTCATTAATTTTAGTTCTCTTTAGAACATTAAAAGCATTTAAAGTACTATTCCGGAAATATAATTATACCCCTATCAAGTCACTTATAAGCAAACTTGAGCCTTTCTATATCAAATATTTGTTGGCGAAGACTCCTCAGTTACTCGAAACATGGCTAAGCTCAAGCAGTATAATACTTATGCGAAGTCCCGACACTGAACTTGTTAATTAAACTTGTTTCATTCGATGAAACTGAGAATGAGTTCCAAAAATTAATCACCGAGTGCCTATTTGAATAAGTCTGAGAAAAAGAAACTTCTAAACGGGCGGACTTTGCGGAGAAATTAAATTTCATTCTATTCGCAAAGTGAGGCTGATTAGCATAATACAAGGCGAGATGAAAACGAAAGATTCACCTGACGTTCGGAGAACAAACTGAGAGACGAGGACGGGACGGAGTGACTACGGAGACGATTTGCACCTCTGTAGGAGGTAGTCGCATGAATGTGAATAATAGGAGTAACGATCGTGCCAATGAGGTTCTTTATCAACATTAGGTGCATTGACTCACGAGTGGCAGTATCGTGCGTGTGTTATATTAATGGAACTCCGTTATACACTCAAGGGATCAGTAGTTAGTCATATTAAAAGTCGTAAATAAAAAAATATGAAATATGTAAGTAATGAAGAACCAAAAGTAGACATCCAATCTTGAATGAAAAACCAAGACAATTTAATTAAACAATATGTGAAGCTCCGGAAATTGTAAAAGTATTATTTCTTAATTTATTTTAGCTGACTGGCACGTATATATGGATGCCAAAATTAATAAGTTTTGTATCCAATGAATAATAAAAAAAAGAATGTTCATCAAAAGTATATTTTATTTTTATGCACAAATACACAAAGAAATGTAATCAGCAACCAGCGAAAGATAAAATTTTATAGATTTTCCTAAGAGAGGCAGATTGTGGGAACATTTGGACGCCAACAGCCGGGTGCTTTGTTAAACTTTCAAAGGACATTGCTTCAGCTGACAATAAAAAAATAAAACTGAAAATGTTATTTTCAGAAAACACTGCACCTGTTTAAACCACACAGAGCTTTAAACCATATTCCGGTGTTGAAACACTCATTTTATCGTGCGTACAATTAAATCTATTGAGGCTACGTTATAAGTTCGACCGTGCGTGGTCGAGGGACACACATGTCAGAACACTATTATAGTTTGGCGCGGTCCCTTCCGGCCTATTATGTGTATCCATAACTTATGTCGATAAGTCTGCGACCGATCGAACCTTTTAATTATTTGATCCCAATGTTATATATGAAATTCTTTATTGTCAGAGTAATTCGTTAAAACTTGTGATTTAGTTTCAAAAGGCGGAATTGAATGGAGCACCGGGAATCCGACTTCCAGTCTGAAAATTTTAATGAGAAATTCGTATCTCATTGCTTTAGAAACAGCTATGGAGAGCGGCAATCTCTCGCGTCAATTATTCTGTCTCGACCGAAGTTTCAACTGTTTCAATGAAATTCCTTTCGGCAACATCTTATTTGTCTGTCGGGGTCCAAATTAAAAGATAATGTGTTGAAGTTTGGCCGTTTTGAAGTTGGGCGGATGGTGCAGATTGGAATTATTACCTGGCCGTTAGGGCCGGCCGGCCGAGGGCCGCGACTTAATGTTAAAACTCTGCGATTTATTTCTGCGCCCAGATGCCGACAACAATCACTATGATAAATTGTTTTTGTGCGTGACTTAAAATTTTTGCAACCACTTCCTTAGAAAAAGTTTGTTTAATGTTCATTTGTAAACAAATGGCCGAAAGTTTTCGTCTCTAATTCAGCTACAGAATATTTTTTCGAGTTGCGTAATTAAAACGCTCGGATATTTTTGCTTTAAAATATTCCTTTTGCGATTCCTTCGTGATAAAATATTCAATAATTTATTTCGTATAATACAACTTTTCTTATCGAATAATTGACGATCATACAAGAAATTGAAGGGACTCTGAAACCTTAAGAATGAGAAATGATACCAGGTTGTAGTTGACATCTGTCGAGCTTGAAAAATATATCGATTTATATTAGTTATTATCGATGAGGAAAATGAAATCATAGCTTTTAAGAACAGTTTCATCAGGGAAAAAACATGGAAAGCTACATGACTATCTGCATCGCTGTAAATACATACATACATCAAAACTGATTACAAAATTACAATAAAACATATACACGGAAGCTACAGTCTCCATATAACAAATGCACTAGACTACATTAATTTTGACAGCCAACAATAATTCATAGTGTACCACAGTCATTATTAAACCACAAAGGGTTTATATCTCTATTATGGAACAGGTGAATAATAAATTAAATTAATTGTTAAAACAAGGAAGCGGTGTCAAGTCAAATAAGATCGTTGGGTAATGTTCTCTTATTCGTGACGTGACCTCACGTTTGCACGTCAGTTTTTGTTACAAATATTTAGTATGATTTTTTCGCAATAACAAGCCAGTGTGCAGTGTGGGTAGATTCTATGCCTAATAAAAGGTCCTAGAGACAAATAAAAAGGAACTAGGGGTTTTAAAGTAAATAAAAGTGGCTACTTTATAACTGTTACATGACGTAAAGCCAGAATACTAAAAAAAGTTATTTGAAAAACCAGGTTATAAATCTTCGTATACCATACTCCTTTTTCTTATAATTTTAAAAGTCACTTTTATTCCCATTTAAAATTGAGCTCATAGTAGAATTCGTGTGGTAAATTTTTTCAATGTTTTTCTCTATTTTAGCACTTTACTATACAGGCTAGAAAAAAAAAACACTGTATGTATACCTACTGTAATAATATATATTATTATATTATACATTTAGCGAATCAAGGAACTACATGTCTATTTAATGTAGTACTTTTCGTGTGTAAGGTCCCGCGAGTCGTGTCTTCCGTATTTTTAATTAGTACCTTTGACGTGATTAGATAATTATAAGGAGCGTTATTAATAATAATTAAAGTGTTTGAATGTGTTGAGCCTAACGCAGTTTGTCTATTATTATAGCTGTCTTAAACTACTGCTTAAAAATTATAAGCTTTAGACACGAATTATAATCACGCTTTTTCATTTAATTTATTGTTTATATTTTCTTTTGTTTCAAATATAAATATATAATGGTCATTATTTTAATATTTGTTGGCTTTGTTCTGTACCTACACATGCAGGTCTTATTTTTAGGTATATCCATTTCCCAAGAATGCAGTATAGTCATCTAACCGCTCAACGCTGCGGTTAGTCCATTCGCCTAATCTTCTCATTGTAGCGATACTGCCACCATTACTGTAACACTTCTTTCTCTCTAAAAATAAACACGGAAATTAGAGATCTACTTTCTATACCTTTCCTTCCGTTAAGAGGCAAAGTAATTAATTATCTCCAAGTTTTAACTTATATTATTATTATATATTTTTTGCGTTCGTACTAGATCCGTAACGTGACGCCTAGTAACAAATTTGTAATGTAAATGTAATGATTAAGATTCTGCGTGCAAACATGTGTTACGGAAAAATACGAAAATAATATAAAATGCTTTTAGCCAGGTGAAGGATGTCTGAGAGGTATTGTAGTCGGAGTGACAGGTGACAAATATTTGTAGTGTTTGTATTAATCATCGCTGGTTTTAAGGATCATGGACATACGAGAAGTGTGAATACACAATGGTTTGCTGTTTGATGACCTAAAGTAACTAGGTATGTTTGTGGCCAGGAGTCTCTAAATATCTAATGATTTACGTAGCTCCGGTAATGTGGAAAATCTTATCTTAAATAAACATATGTAATTCTAATATTTAACTAGTCAGTCATCTGCCTAGCCTTTTCCCAACTATGTTGGGGTCGGCTTCCAGTCTAACCGGATGCAGCTGAATACCAGTATTTTATATGAATCGACTGCCTATCTGACCTCCACAAGCCAGTTACTGGGTAATACGATACCCCTTGGTAAGACTGGTTGTCAGACTTTCGGGCTACCGACTACCCGTAACGACTGTCAAAGATCCACGAATGACAGCCGGGACCAACGTTATTAACGTGCCTTCAGAGGCACGGAATATTTAACTGGTATAGAACTTAATTACTGCCGTTTTACGTCCCGGTGATCAAAATACATAACTTCGATAACTAAAAGTATTTTGGTCACTCGTGCCTGATAGGTACTCCACTGTGATATGCTAGATGACTCTGTTCCATCTTTATGAACGTACTAGCTTCCACCCGCGGCTTCACTCGCGTGGTTTGCTGTTAAACAGTAGCCTATGTCCTTCCATATAAAATTTTATCAGAATCGGTCCAGCCGTTTCTGAGATTAGCCGGAACAAACAAACAGACAAAAATTAAAAAAAAAGCTTTTTATAAGTACCGTATATACTTTCATACGCATTTAGTAAAACTTGTTATTTTGACATTACAAAAAGACACTTAAATTTTATTTAGGGCTAATTTCTCACTTAACAGATAATTTTTATTCGTGGAATAAAATTGACGTCTGACAGATATTGTATGGAAGAACTGTCAATAATTCAAAACTATTCCTCGGATAAAATGATCTGGCGTTGGAAAAATCAGCCCTTATTTGTATAGATATTATATTGGAAAAAATAGAAGACATCATTACATTATTTTTTATGAATTTTTTGATCCACCATAATAAACGACAGACCGATAGATGTCAGGAATTAGTAGGATATGTAGAATACCTACACACGTATGTTCTACATAATAATTCTATACGCCGGACACGATGCGCCACTTAACAACACTATCCGTGATTCAAGGCTTCGATATGTCTTTACAATTGTGAAATGAATCAGTTTAAACTATAAACAAATGCCTCCACAAATGATGGTTGAGCTAATTTTAGTGTAGCCTTAACTGAGCCACGATTCTATTCGTGATAATTATATAATGACAGATTAAAGGTAAGTTACGGAAACTGGACTGTGTATTTTTCAAGGTCGTTGTTATTGTGTTCCTTAAAAGTAGGTAAACTAGAAAATTGTGTATTATACCTACTTTCAGAGCTAGGACGGCCTTGTGGTCTTACGTGAAAAGTAGTAGTTCCTGCTTTTTTAGATGCAGCGGGTTGAAAATCGTGCAAGACATGACCTGCCGTGGATTTGATTTGGACACTGAGATTCTTTTTGTATCGAAACGTAGGTGAATGTTTAAGGTTGCAATATAAGAAAAGCTTTACCTAGTTTCCGCACTCAATAGCTCAATCAATACTAGAAACATACATAGGTACGTAAATTCTCGCTTTCTTCCCATGCGTAGGAAGAAACTACAGAATTCCCGTAATTAAAAATGTTCAAAATCTAGTCGCAATCTCATCTCAGCGACAACCAATGTCAAAAATTTAGGGAAATTAGAGGTATTTCTGACAGATTGATATTGAGATCAGACTGTGAATGTTCATAAAATTACGAGAATTTGCCCCTCTGATATGATCCTTACATACTTATTTTGCTTCGTTTAGGTTCATACACGCTCGCCGGTTCAAGTACTACGCACCTTTCTGAAGATAAAATCAAATCTGCCTTATAAAAATCCTTTTGTTAGTCGCTTTTCATGCAACCTTTCAACATGACCAATCATCTAAGCATACCTACTCTTTTCAGTTTATACAAATACTTCGAACACAATAAATGAAATCTTAGCCTATACAAGGTGTTAATGTATTAACCCAAAACCTCTTAAGAGGTCATTGTATTCATCATTATGAACAACTTTTACTATGGGAACAAACCTGAAATCGCAAAAAAAAATCAGCTGTTCCCTACATTTATGTTCGCATAGCTCGTCAAAATGTAGGGAACAGCTGATTTTTTTTCGCGATATCGGGTTTGGCCCTATAGTAAAAGTTGTTCATAATGATGAGTACAATGACCTCTTAAGAAGTTTTGGGTTAATTCATTAACACTCTGTATATTAGGAAAACTTGATGTCTCTAGGCATTCAAGAGTTCATAGCGTGTGACCAACTATTATCATTACGTCTGACAGGCTAATAAATACTTACAATACTATGTACCACTGCTGCTCTTCCTGATACAATAACTTAGTCCCTTACAATACTAGAAACGAATAGGTCAATTTCCAAGCGCATTCCTTGCATAGCGTGCACATATCATCTTTTCTAACTATAATTTCCATTCAAAATTATGGCTATACATAGTCAGAAAAATATAAGTTTTATGCGCGATCCAAATAAATATTTCAAAGATGCTTAATATATCAATTCCTCGACTGTACCTTAGTATAGGAAGTGATTGGTGATACCACGAAGTTGGGTAATATGTAGGTACACACAGCTCCATTAAGTAGTTACCCCCCCAAAAGACATGTGCGTTCAAATCCGTGATAGGCCCAAGTTGGTTTTTGTATTTTGCAAAAACATTTTATTTTAAATAATGTATTGTTTTAGTGAATAAATAAGTTTAAGTAAGTTTTTTTTTTAATTGTTTTTATTATTGTTTTTTTCAATAAAACAATACTTTTGCGACGACAAGCAACAATAATAGGGTTAACATTTACAACAACTTATTCATCGTCTAAATAGACTGGAGGTTTCAAGACCGCTTACCGTGCATAAGATTGGAAGTTCAAATCCTATATAGGCACGAAATGTGCTTTTTGTTCATTATATTATTTTGATATATTTTTCTATTTTGTTTTAAGTAGTAATTATTTATAAAGAATTAAAAAATCAAGAAAAATAAAATACTTTATTAATCATTTAATAATATTTATTATTGCTATTATTTAACAAAACTATGATCTTATTTTACAACAAACAGAACAACTATTTTAGTTCTTATAAAATCAGAAATCATTTTAAAAAATAATGGATAAATAGTAGTTGTTTACTCTTCGCCGTTTTAAGTGAACGTATACAAAGTTCTAACTTGAAGGTATGGATTAATTTTATAAAGACAACGTAAGTAAGTAAAATTAATGGATACCCTCAAATTATAACATCTTTCGATTAGACAGGGACCTAAAGATATAATGACTCAGCCGATAGTAGATAACAATTTCATCGCAATTCATATGGGCTCGCTGGCTAGTTCGTCAAACTGCCGGTATGAATATGACGACGTTCGGTGATGCGATGGTTCGAATCCGAGTCAACACAATGGACTCTTTTTGAAGTATTCTTAGATTATTCGTAAGGAATTCAATGTTGTAGCAGTGTAACATTTTAAAACTTGAGGGGTTAGGACATAGTGACGCTTTCTGTACATTCTCATGGCACTGAGAATTCCTTGGTCACCTCTTATGAAAGTTACAGGAATTGATATCCGAGAATGGCTGTGTTATATGTGGCATTACCACATTGTATAACGGTGTTGTATGTTTCCTTAAAACTAAGGAGTGGTGTAGAATAGAACACATTGCTTCGAGCTTAAGTTTCAAAATGTTAAGGAGAAATGGTGACAGCAGTCGGGTTTTGAACCAAAACTTCTCAGTAACTTAGTCGACATTCTCAAAGTGGGAGTTGAAACTTGAATAAATCTCTTCATAGCTCGACATTTGGGAATATCAACCAATAATGGGTGGTTAAATATGACTTTCGCTGACCTATCAAGCTTGTGTACGGTGTGAGACTCCCGGGTGTCTTATTTCGTCATGGCAATAAAAGCCAAAATAAAAAAAAATGTAGCATATTATGCTTGAAAATTTTTTAATTTTTCCTTTACAAGCCAGATTTTTTTTTACTTTTTTTTTTTTGAAATTCTACCTGTACCAACATTAGATTAGATTACCTCTCGCAACAACTTGTTCCTATCTTCATGTTCCAATGTCCGATGGTCGGAAGAAAGCGGACTCGTTGCGTTGGCGCATGGCGCAGCCTCCACTAATCGGAGAGAGCTGCATGTGACACTATTTATCTAACGTCAACTTTATAGAACAGATCACTCGGATTACGAGATCATTTAGTTCCGGTTACGTCATATGTGGTCTAGTGGCAGGTACTATATTTTTTGTTGAAATATGTAATGTATCTACTATTCTACATGTGAGTAGTACGTGAGTGAAATAAAATGTTGGCTATTTCAAAGCCAAGGATTTTTTAATATTTACCTAAAACCAGTTGGTAAGTGCTAGGTACATTCTAGAGTATTATCATATGTTTTAAGATAAAAAAATGTATGCATTTTCTTTGTTTATTTAATCCTTTGTTTGTTTAATCATTTATTCACAACGTTCTCGGTAAGTAGGTATTTATGTGAAGAATATTACCTGTGTCATTTATGAGCAATTTGTAAGTAAATAATATTCAGTTAGCATCAATGCTCATTGACCTACCTAGTTGTAAGTTGTAGAATATAAAATTAAATAATAGTTATTATTATTTCTACCTGAATTATCAACCATTTTGCGTATTAAAATCATGCTTGCAGATAAGAAACTAGAATCATTAAATAAATAACGTAAATATTAATTTCAACAGAGGTAATAAAAACGTTATCACATACTAAAACAGTTAATAATATCACACACCAATTCTCAAGGAATGTTGATACGAAAGCTAATTGAGAACCACGATGCGTGCGCAAACGCAGAGGTGCAGGCGCGTGCGTTGAACTCTTTTCCACTAGAGCGAGCGATCTAGATCGATTCGCTTTACTATGCAACTATTAAGTACGAAGTTACGCAAGTGTCATTGCCGAGATTTGCATCAGTACCTACTGAGTTATAATCACCATCGCAATTATTGTGTAACACTTTGGAAAATTCCTTGACAGTTGACTTAGAAATGTTAACGGGTTAAGTCGTTCACAGGATGTGACGACAGCTTTATAGTTTAGGAGCTAGTTGTTTGTTGCTATGCGCAAAAATTATTTTATTATTTTTGAGCTTATTGTTTAATATTCAATTTTTTTTCTAAAATTTTAAATATAGTATTTGTTCTAATTGTTATTTAATAATAAAAAACAAGTGACATCACAAATATCACTTCCCGTTTTCCAATATGTATCATAGAATTTCATTACAACAACAGCCCATTCTAATGAATCCTACCGTTTATTAGACACTACTGCCTCCAATGACTGCACAATTGCTGCACTTAAAACGTAAATAGGCATACTATTGTCGTCCATAATGTACCTCAATCAACATAAAAAACAATAAGTATGTTGTTCGTAAACGCTACTCACATTACCTATACAAAGGACTTATATTAAAAATTTAGGTCAAGGAATGACAAAGGATAATCTGAGATATGTTTTTGCAGAGGAAAATTATTATGTGGTAATAAAGTAAATGTACTTATTATTTGTTTTTATATGATTACAGTTGACTTGGCATTCGCTTAAAGCGTAATCGTGTGTAGTTAGTTTCCTCATACACCAAAACTAATGATGTTTTACAAGGAATCTTTGAACAGGCAAACATTGAAATAATACAATTTTATTTGAATTTAATGTGTGAAATTTTAATTGTTGTATATTATATTTTCATGGCTAAGAATTATTTTATTGTTAATATAACATAATTATTATAATAAATTTGTTTATTACATACATTTAATTATACATACATACTTTAAATAATTAATTTGCCTACATAATAACTATGATAAATAAACAAATTTAAATAAAATTATTGCTTGATTCAAACATTGGCCGCGACTATCTTTCATATTTAATTATGTAATTTACTAATCCGTGTATAAAATATTCAACTGGGAACGCATTGAGTATAACAGTCAAATAATATTTATTTTTTATTATACTAAACGACAAGTGCCTATCAATTTCTATTATGCAGTTTATATTAAAAAGAGAGAGTAAGTAGCAGCCTAGTAGTAATGATTGATTGGTTATTTATACCATGTTTATAGCAGTCATAACACCGTCAATCTGCTGTATAGAGTGATAAATTATAGCTGTGTAAACGTATGATCGTAAAGCAATTACTTCGGCTTTCATGTACCGTTTATGATTTTGTTTGGTAATAAAATAACATGACAATCAAAATTAAGACTCCTGTATTAACCGGAAATGATATCCTGTGCAGCTATTAGAAATAATAAATTGCTACTGTCTGTACCTACGAAATAATGTTGAATCAACTATTTCAACTTTCCTATTAAAAAATAATAATTAAATGACATGATAAAATACACGTCGGCTCTCAGACTTTTTGATAGGAAATAATGTTTCAATGAATATTATATTACGCAATGAGCATTTTATTTTATTTTCAACTATATTTTATGAGTGAACGGTGCCCGCAAAGTATGTTAATTGTTAAGTATGTGCTATTTTCATGTAGAATAATAATAATTTGCAATTATAGGCAATGAAAAATTATTTGCTATATTTTAACAATTTAACTACGTGGTGGGCGAGAAAATTGCTCACTTAAATACTACATTGCGTTATCAATTGAAAGTAGCACTATTATTTTAACCGTTTTCCCATTCAAATGTCACCACTTAGAAGCGATGGAAACTACGACCGACAAACGCTCATGAGTGGGTAGTTTACACAGTGGGCACTCAGTGTAAACATTGGCCGAAAATAAAAAAATAAACGTCCCAAACATGGCTAATACAAAAACGAAACCTAATAGACGTGTTGCAGCTGCTAAAAGGGGTGGTTTGTTGAAATAAGTGGCCAGTTTGCTTCGTCCCGGCTGCCAGTTTTAATCAAGTTGGTTACGAGGCAGAAACACCCAGCTAAGAGCTCGCACGGACGTCGAGTGCACTTTGAAAGCGGCTGATTAAGTCCCACGACGCACTGGGAGTCTCGCGACGTTCCAAACTTGCTTTTTGTTTCGATCGGGACCTAAGATACGGACTTAAATAAGTTTTCTGTGCGCGACGATTTACAAGCGATTGTCCTTTGTTTGTCCTGTTAATGGGAGATGTAATGAAGATAGACAGGTATGGTGTGGTTCGTATTACGTTTACTACAATTTTACATGTAATTGCGATGTGAAGGAAAAACAACCATGAGGCTGTTGTTTAATTAAAATTCTTCCATCGTACAGTCAATTACATTTCTTGGTAACATTTTGAAATTGACAGCGTCTGTTTTCGCAGTAGCACGCTCGATTTTTCTCATAGTTGAAGAATGCGGTTGACCGTACACTGAAGCCTGTTCATTAAAAAAAATTAAATTAAAAATTTAAAAAACCCCCGACAAAAATAAAATTAAGGAATCCCTACAAAAAGCATGAAATAAATTTGAAAAAATCGTATGGAAGTCGGGGGACCGTTCTGTGGAACACCTTCTATTTTGAGGTCCCCCGACTTCCATAAGATTTTTTCAAATTTATTTCATGCTTTTTGTAGGGATTCCTTAATTTTATTTTTGTCGGGGGTTTTTTAAATTTTTAATTTAATTTTTTATTTCATGCTTTTTGTAGGGACTCCTTAATTTTTGTATTTCATTTCTTTTATTTCCTTCCCTTTGGTGTTTAATCAGGTTTTTTATCCGTCAAAAAATATTGATTAATTTATAGTTGAAGAATAATTTTTAAGACTAAACAGATTTTTTTGTTTTATTGTATTTTCATTTCGTTATGTACTTAGTTAATATTCCTCATTCCCTTTCAATATAGTGTAAATTATTCTACTTGTCAAGCCCTTGCATTTGATACCTATAATGAAGGAGTTGTGAAAGAAAAAATTAATTCGCCATTTTGTGGTGGCGGCCATCTTGGATTTGAAATTTTTATTAGTGTATAGTATTCTACTAGTCAAGCCCTTTCATTTGATACCCATATTGAGGGAGTAGAGAAAAAAAAATTTATTCGCCACTTTGTTGTGGCGGCCATCTTGGATTCAAAATTTGTTATAGTGTATAGTATTCTACTAGTCAAGCCCTTTCATTTGATACCCATATTGAGGGAGTAGAGAAAAAAAAAATTATTCGCCACTTTGTTGTCGCGGCCATCTTGGATTCAAAATTTGTTATAGTGTATAGTATTCTACTATTGAAGCCCTTTCATTTGATACCCATATTGAGGGAATTGTGAAAAAATATGTTATCCGCCATTTTGTAGCGGCGGCCATCTTGGACCGATTTTCATCAAACATAGCTAAGAACACTCCCGACTAATACACCTTTCAAACAAAAAAAACTAAATCAAAATCGGTTCATCCGTTCGGGAGCTACGATGCCACAGACAGACACACACACACACACACACACACACACACACACACACACACAGACACGTCAAACTTATAACACCCCGTCGTTTTTGCGTCGGGGGTTAAAAATAACAGCCTTTAATAACAAGAAGATGTAGCCAAAACATCACAGTACTAAATTCTAAGCAATATCTAGTTCACTAGTACTGTAAGTACGACGTGACGTGCCAAGCAGTTGGTCTATAATTACCTTACTCCGGGTGTGCCGGCCGGACATCGGGCTCGCAACATTCGAGACTCCTTACTGTGCAACCATTCGAGATAATCACTTGGAGTTTGGATGAAATATGCTGTATTAGATGGAGTAGTGACCGGTTGAGATAAGGGAATATTGTGGAGTATTTTCATGCTTGTTTAGGCTTGAAGAATGGAGATAAGTACTTTGAAGATTACGAGTATCTAAGTGAAGTGTAGCGACTTAGGTGTTCTTTTGTGATTCCTAGCATATTATTTTAACCGGCATTATTATCTATCTGATAATTAATTTATATGCATGGTTTAATTCTTTTACCTATTGTGTGGAGTTTCTTGCCAATTCTTCTCCATACGAAAACTACCTTTTGGAAGGGGCGACTAGAATCAATTCTATTTTTAACCGACTTCAAAAAGGAGGAGGTTCTTTTTATTGTAATTTTTGACGTTTGAAAAGTGCCTTTTATAATGCTTTTATGTGTCTATTTGAAATAAATGCTTTGACTTTTGACTTTGATATTTTCTGTAGACATTCATGTGAAGTCTTTTATTTTTTTTATAGTCAACTAGTCATTGGTGTCTCAACTAGCATTTTGATCTAAAATCAAAATCAAAATCTAGCTCTCAAAGTAAGCTTAGTTTGAATTATAGGAGAGAGTTCACATTGCAGTGCTCGAAATCACGATTCTTCGTTAGTTAGACTGTCGCTTAGTCTATTGCCGCGTCTGTCTATTTATTTAACTTACAGATTTGTAACACAGCTACAAGAGTAAGAAGTAGTCAAAATGGAACTCTGTTACATGGAAATTGATGTGCAACCATTCGAGATAATCAGTTAGAGTTTGGATGAAATATGCTGATACTGACCGGCTAGCAAGATAAGAGGATAATTATAGTGATCTATTTTCATGTGCAAGTTTAGTGATTCAGACGATATTTTGAGATTGGAAACCGCTTATTTTCTCTAGATGTCATTGTGCATGGAGGTTTTAATTTTATAGACTACCAGCTTTTGTCCACGGCTTCACCCGCGTGGAGGTAAAAGTACTCCTTCAGGAATATACTACCGGGATAAAAGTATCCTATGTTCTAACGAAATTCCTGGTCTATCCGTGTGCCAAATTTTATTCAAATCCGTTTTGTCACTAAGGCGTGAAAAGGAAACATACACACAGCACTTACTTTTAAAAATAATATTAAGTAGATATGGATTAGATACGGTGTTTAATCTTTGATATATGGGTACATTGTGGAGCATTTTCATGCTTTTGTAGACTTGAGATAGGTGCGAGTTCTGCTGAAGATAATCTGTGAAGTGCAGCTTGATGTTTATTTCGTCATGTTATAAACCGTTTTGAGAAATCATTCATTTTTTGTTTGGGCGTTCGTGCAAAAACTAACAATTAAAAGACAATCAAGTAGTCATCTAGTATTTCTGGCAATTAAACTTAGCTTAAATTATAGGAGAGAGTTCACATTATAATGTTCGAAATCACGACTCTTCGCTCGCCAGCCAGACTGAAGAATGGAGGTAAGTGTTGTGTGTTGTGTTGAAGATAAATCTTAGTTAGCCTATGTTTATGTTTATTTTGTCTTTTAGTAGTGGTTTTGGAGATTCTAATCAGATTTTTATTCCAAAATTTAACGTTAATCTATCAAGTACTCGCCTGGGTTGCATTTACTAGTACCTATTTCTGCCAAACCCTCAAACATATCATGCTTATTTGGAAAAGTTTGTTCACAATAATTATTGAATTCACGATCTCTCTCTCTCGCCAGACTGACGTGACGCCTACGATAAATGATCTTATTTTTGTAAGTAGGTTTGCACAAACACTTTTACACATCAATCATATTTTTTAAAAACTAGATGAGGTCGGCCTGGACCATTGCTGCTTTGATCTTTCTATTAATTAACTTGTAAAACTACACTGATACAAAACTGCAGTACCTAGTGGTCTTAAAACAACTCTATTTACACCGAACTTACAATACTTACTTAAATTGTAAACAAACAGTTGTTGTTGTTGTGTAAACTGTTGCACTTAACTAGTTTTATCTTGAACAAATAAATCTGTTAAAGGCATTTACTAGGCAGATGTGGGTGGAAACGCGGGGAGTGCTCCCTAGGAGGTCATAATTTCATTCAGCCGAAAGATGTCCTCTGCTGGACTTTTTTTTTTGGGGTAGGAAATCATCAAACGACCCCTCCCGCTCTGGGTGGAGCGGAAGGGAGTGTAGACTCTTATTGACTAAAACCCACCCGTGTTCCTTCCTTAGCCCTTTATGTTCCGGGCCAGCGGTAACCCCTTCGGACAATCCCGCTGACCCGGCAGGCTACGGCCCTAACGGCCCCTTCATATGATGCTGACATCTCTTTGAGATTTTGTGCTTCTCGCATCCAACTTGTGGGAGGATATGTAGTGATCTTATTAGTGATGTTCTTCAGAAAGTTCAGGAGCGAAGTACTCGCAATCGGCGTGCGTATATGACCAGATCTATTTACGTAACGAGGCAAGAAGTGAATTTAAGGATCGTAGCAGGTACCGTTCTGTAGTTTCTGCTTACCCCCGTGAGAAGGTGTGAGTTTATGTATGTATTATGGTAAATAAGTCTGTCAGTTCATTCGTACTGGAGGGGCTTGTGGCTAAGTAATAACAGCCGCACGTGTCGATCGATCAGGTTAAGCTACGCTTGCCGAGGTTGGTCCGAGGATAGGTGACCATTTTCACATACCAAGGGCCCTCCGTGTCTCGGAAAGCACGTTAAGCCGTTGGTCCCGGCTGTCATTTGTGGATCTTTGACAGGCGTGACGGGCCGTCAGTAGCCCGAAAGTCTGACAACCAGTCTTACAAAGGGGTTTCGTATTACCCAGTAACTGGATTGTGGAGGTTAGATAGGCAGTCGCTCCATGTAAAATACTGAAAGCCGACCCCAACATAGTTGGGAAAAGGCTAGGTAGATAATGAGTTAATTCGTAGTGATCGTATACAAGTTGCACAATATGTAACGCGGTTGCGTTATGAACATCGTTATATGGTATTTGCTCTTAGATCTAGGTATTGATGAAGTGTTGGTACTCCAACTTCCTTGTCCATACTGTTTCATGACTTACATAAAATTTTCTTCCCGTATAACAAGCTGAAGAAGCAATTGTGTAACTACTTTGTAACAAGGGGAAATAGGTTGTAGCTCAAATTCTGAAGAATGGAGTCAGATAATGGGAAAATCTTTCACAGGATATGTATTCTGGACAGTAAGTCTCACTATAAACCTTGTTGGCTAGCTAATATTCTCACCATTATTATTATTTTTGCCTATAGCATCCCAAAGCAGGGCAAAGACCTTCCTTCCCTCCTTCCACTTATGACCATAGCATGAACTATTCACATAGAAACATAAGACTCAAGGCTCCTACAAACAGGCGCGACACGCGATATAATCGCGCGCGACACATACACACAAGGCACCGCAAGTCGCGCAACGAGCGGTGCCTTTGTGTCGCGCGCGATTATATCGCGTGTCGCGCCTGTTTGAAGGAGCTTTTATGCTGGCAGAAATACAAAGTTTTCGAAGAGATTTTTAAATATCGCAAAAACGGGCTTACAAATAAAACTGCATCATTTTCCTCATGTCAACCAACCACATGTGAGCGAGTTGCAGTGTTATACAACATATTACTTGCATTGAATATAGATGCAGTGAGAGTCGCCGTCCGTTGGCTTCTTGATTGTATCGAATATGTTTCCAAACAATTTACTTGATATCATAAATACCGCTCAACTTTTATGTACCGTAGAAGATGCTTTGGTTAGGTTCACTGGTTTCTTGTTCACCTTTTAAAAACATTATGTTTATGAGAGTTTTTATTCAGTATAAAATGCTGAAAATCAACTTATGTTTGTTTTTTTTTGAAAAAGTTGCTATAGATATCAAATAAATATTTTTCTTGTGGTCTACACCTACCACCACAACCTAAACTTAATTCGCTTTATTAAATAAATATTCGATCCGTTTCACAAAATTAATTTTTTCAACAGATTTTAAACAGATGAGCATATGAGTATTTATACAGATGAGCATTGGATAAATTCCCTAAAGGCGTGTTCCGTGAAGCGTTTGTCGCTTTCACTGGAAAGTCGCCGAGTCCGGAACTGGACAAGTCGCGTGCGCTGGCGCATGCTTGTAACCCACCGCATTTATAATCATCTTGAGAGCATTGTGATTATAAATGTGGTTCTTTAGTTGAAATCTCATTAAATGAAATAAAAACATTTGTAAGACACGAAAGAAAACGAGTTTATTTTGTGATTAGATAATGTAAAAGTTATTTTAAACGTGGAATAAGGTGTCCACTATGTTAGCCAGTTTGTTTAACAAAATTTTTTTATAAGACAAGTAATAAAAACATTTATTCACTGAGTCTTGCTTGCTAGAATATACATGAACTTAGTTAATTTCAACTAGTTATTTGGTCAATTTCAAATTGAATGACAATTTTAATCCATTAACCCGCGGTATGAACGTGGATCCACGCGAGATAGGTATGTAGCGGTATCTACAACGCCACATGGGAACAACGCGTCATAGTGACGTCACGCAAATCCTGCATCGCGCAAGCAGAGTTTACAGCGCAATTAGCATAGATACAACGGCCCGACATGAATCATTGGCCAGTTGTCCGCCAGACATAACACCCGTCTGGTCGGAGGATCCTCCCTTTTCTACGGAGGGTGAGTGAACTTTACACCCTGTTCCTCATACCTCTATAGGTACAATGGCTTTTTAATAATAGGTTAAACCAAAATATTCTATCATCTCAGTCCTAGGTTCAAAATAACAATAATTATTATTTATTCCACTGGATAGCTTTATTTATTACATTTGCGAAAACAAACAGTAGTATATTAAGCATAAACATAACAAATATACTACCCACAACATTTTACACAGAATACTATGTTATATAACAAAAAAACAAGCTGTGAGCAAACTTTAACTGTAGCAGGGCTAACTCACTGAAAAAGAAGTTAAAAGAAAAAAAAATTGTAAATCATGTAAAAAAAAAAGCATGCGTGATGTATCATACAGGTCCCTAGCCTATTAATACCTAATGATACGTACATTGTGTAAAACCTTTATGTTGCAAACAATCAAACTTCTTTATACCATGTGATTTATACACAGATAGTGGAACGTTGAAAATATTACTCTCAGAAATACTGCATTGCACTAGGGACGGGTATGAATTACTCTATTTGTATTCATAAGAAATCATATAAATATGTTACATTTCTTTCAGTTATTATTTCAAAGTTGAAACGCAGTTTGAAATTGCTTCGTCCCTTATAAAATGTTTGTACCTATGCATAATTTTGTTGCTAAGAAATATTTTGATTTGGTTTTGTCATTTCCATAACTATTTTAAAGTGCAAATAAAACCAATCAAAGAAAGAAAATAAGTTTATTTGCGGTAAGAAATGACGCAAAAAAATGCAAACACAAAAAAGGACACGCAAGAGAATGCTGAAAGTGGTTTTTTTGGTAATAAGCTTCACCTTTATACGTATTTTTCTGTCCCTTTCTCCATGTCTGTTTATATGTGTGTACATAAATGGATAAATAAATAAGCTGAAGAAAATATGCGTTAGGTACATCCACGCAAATTACCAATGAAGTGTCTTATAAAACATACTAGGCCAATAAGCCTTCGCCAATAAGAGATTACATTGTAAGAAAAGTGGGATAACAATGTTCATTCAATTAAACTTAAATCGGTTTAAACGGAACAAAATATTATCTTCGCGAGGCACGCGATCTCATAAACTTCCACAACAGAGTAAAGTGCAACGAGTGAAAAATATTCTCACAATATCAAAGTATTAAAGTTGCTGTTCATCAAATTTAAAAGTTATAGTGGAGGTGCTTCTGCCTCATTTTGTTCTAGCTGTATAAAACTGCATGGTTCAGGTCGAACCGTCGAACTTGTTAAGTAACGGAATGGACAGACTATGTAGTCCGGGTACACATGGCGAAAAAGTTAAGTGTGCAGGCTAACCATAAAAAAAAAACTCCCAATGTTTTGTCTATGTATCAACCTAAAGTCGTCTGAACGAAATTACTCAGGCATTTACCATTTACAATGCTAGAAAGATATTGGCTTGTTTTACAATACATTTTTGAAATGAATTGAAAAAAAAAGATGGCGATTTCGTTCCGATTATGGCCACACGCCAAAAGATCCTTGTACAGCTATACTATTTAGATTACCTATGTACAAATGCCATGCATGAGGCACAATTTTATGCTTTATGTTCTGTTCGGTAGTGCATAATATCTATGCACTAATTAGCAGCTGTCATTGATATTACGTGCGTTAACATGTTAGGCACGTTAGGTACAAGAAATAGGCAGACAGGGGCTGGCAAACACTTAGGCTCGTATTACACAACCTTACTCAGAACTCAAGCATTACTTAAAACTCTTTTATAGCCATTTGATTGGTTGGAACTAGTTTTAAGTAATGCTTGAGTCTTGAGTAAGGTTATGTAATACGGCCCCTATCCTCAGTCCACAAATTTGCTAAAATACATAAAATTTCCTGCATGCTTGACTGTTTTACCGTGTGTACCAGATACCCCGCTAGCTCCCAGTAATCTCGAGTCGAGATTAAGTCTCGAACTTTACTAGGTATCGACTATCGACTCGCCATTATTTTGTGTTATCCGCTGTACAAATTGGACGCAATTTGTAAGTTATTCCAATAGTCGGTTCTCGAATATGCCTTTTGTATTTTAGATGAAGCTTCGCTCTTTGTTTAAAAATGATTTAGTAGATTTTGTTCTCGATGTTGTCTTCATAAAATTTAATATTATATTTAATTTGCCTCGTTCTATGGCGAAAGAATTACGATTGCCATTGAACGTGGCAATGCTGTCAGGCTTCTAGGCACGTTTCCGGATTACAGCGATGCGGACTTCTGTCAAATTTCTTTAATAGATTTTCAACTTTATCACTAAAGCATAAGGTTGAAAGTTGATTGGGAAAATTTTACGGTTTCCGGGAAGCTTCATGTGCTGGCTTCTGTACTTCGAGACGCCTAAGTGTCTTTTTTGTTTTTATTTGAATAGTTAGTTAAAGTACTTAGTGTAAATAGTCAGCTGTGTTAAATATTGTATGTTAATATAAGCTGTTTATAAAGAAAAATCAAGGATGTATTACAAAAAAGCAGTAATAAAATGTATTGGAAAAGTTTTTGCTCACAGTTTGTTTTAATATTGAAAACGTGATATTGCATTTAATTGTACAAATAACGTGACTATAAAACATTGTATGTTTTTAGGGTTCCGTATACCCAAAGGGTAAAAACGAGACTCTATTACTAAGACTTCGCTGTCTGTCCGTCCATCTGTCTGTCCGTCCGTCTGTCTGTCACCAGGCTGTATCTCAAGAACCGCGATAGCTAGACAATTGAAATTTTCACAAATTATATATTTCTGTTGCCGCTATAACAACAAATACTAAATACAAAATAAATATTTAAGGGGAAACCCATACAACAAATGTTTTTCGGCGTTGTTGCCTTGTGGTACGGAACCCTTCATGTGCGAGTCGACTCGCACTTGGCCAGTTTCTTTTTTTACATGGTACTCTATAAACTTTGCATTTATTTTCATCGATGCGGACATACATCGGTAATTTTGAAAGCAACACTAACAAAATGTAACAGCTTTTTATCAATCATCTCTAATCTTACATGCATTTTTGTGGGTCAGTGACGTCTATAGGTAAACATAGTGCGATGACTAACAAACTGGTTTTTACTCCTTGATCTTGACATAGATTCAGTATAGAATAAATCCTTCTGCGCCAAACCTGTTCATTCGCGCGTATTTGCAATTGACTATTGATATTAATGGTGACTGTTGAGGCACTAGTTACCCTATCTATGCATGTATTAGAGGATAAATGTACTGCTTGAATACTTTATCGTATCCTGTCGTTAGGTAATAATTGAATGGTGCGAACACCTTGTTAGAGGTGTGCTAGAAGATATGTTAGAGTTTTTGTTGGTAACGTAAAAACTTCGTTTATGTCGTGATTGATGGTTTGTTTTCAGGAAAAGCCTAGCAGCTTTCATACAACCGTCAAAGAATGACAGTCGTCAGTTGAATTTACGGACAATTAAGTTTGTTGTCAATTTACTAAACAATTATTTTTTATTGATGTAAAAATATTGTGTTAACATATTATGTACGACCAAAAATATTTATTTTCCTCAAAACCTGGTATGATTAAATTAATTTATTCAAGTAATTAACAAACATAAAAAATAATTAACAACAAATTATATGAAAATTCACATAAACGTTTCTACGAACAATCTTTTGTTCATACAAAAATGTGATTCTGTTGTCTTTGATCATAATTAATTGAAGGGACTATGTTAAGGCTTCATACTTCAAAGTTCAGCTTAGTTTACACAACGATTTTCCTCCTATTATGCCGTTAGTACCTTTAATTTATATAATTTTAATGTCCAAGCTCGGTCAAAGACCTCAAGTTTTGCATGATTAGTATATAAATTTGTTTGATTTATCGTTTACATGATTTGAATATTAAATTAATATTACAATTGGTACCGCCAATTGTAATATTAATTTAATATTCTAACATTTAATGTTGTTAAATATTAATCAAATTATGTAACAATGGAGTACAACATGATTTAAAGCGGGTATGAGTTTAAATTTTTCACGATGACAATTTAAAAAATGAAAAAGTTGTATCGAGGTCTTTCACCTTTCCGTTTTGTACGCATTATGATTGAGCGCGGTTTATGTTATTTTGTTTTACTCGCCACAAAAATGAAATTCCCATATTGCGAAAAACATCAAAACATTAACAACAGTAAAGCTTTATTTGACGGGAAGAGCCGAATGAAACATGTACCTAGGTCAAATTACTTTTTCTCTAACCATACAAAAATCTTACCACATACAAAAAACTGTTTTTAAAACTAGAGTTGTTACTCAATGGAAAACGTAGCCAATTTTCTGCCAGTGGATTAATTCCGGAATCGCAATCAAGACTTTTTACTATTTTTGTACATTTTTTTCCGACGTCGCGAGATGAGAAACTTTCACTGGCTGTGTCCAGACTAAAAAGTAGGTACAGACTAAAAAGTACAGCCTTTTAATGAGGAACTTCAAAAATAAAAGAAATGCGGTCGGACGATGTCGCGGGGAAGAGCTATTGAAGGCTCACTCTTAGGTTTTTTGTTGGTTGAGAGAAGTAGGCGCACGACAAATTCCTTCAGGTCTAACGTATCTATATATATATAATATACTAATAATAAAGCTAAAGAGTTTGTTTGTTTGAACGCGATAATCTCTGAAACTACGGGTCAGATTTGAAAAAATCTTTTTGCATTCTTGAGGAAGGCAGGCTATTTAATATCACGCTATGACCCTTAGTAGCCTAGCAAAAAGAAAAAAAGTCAGAATAAACGCTAAGCGAATACGAAGTGTTGCAACGGGATGGGGGTACAAGAAATTTCACGCGGACGAAGTCGCGGGCAGAAGCTTGTAGGAAATACAGATAGTGCCATCCAAGAAGACGCGCCACACTCTTCATCCTAATCGCTAGTGGTTATAGCTTGTCAATTCTGCCAGTGTTTTAGTTTTTTCGATACACACTAATTCCCCACTAATAAGTAATTAGTAAATAATAACAACCCCACAGGTCGATCGATCAGGTTAAGCTACGCTTGCCGCGATTGGTCTGTGGATGGGTGACCATCTTTACATACCGTGACACCTGCGTGCCTCGGAATTGGTCCCGGCTGTCATTCATGGATCCTTGACAGTCCGTTACGGGAAGTCAGAAGCCCGAAAGTCTGACAACCAGTCTTACCAAGGGGTATCATATTACCCAGTAACTGGGTGGTGGAGGTCAGATAGGCAGTTGTTCCATGTAAAATACTGGTATTCAGCTGCATCCGGTTAGACTGGAAGCCGACCCCAACATAGTTGGGAAAAGGCTAGGCAGATGATGATGAAGTAATTAGTGTGTATCGACAACACTAAAACACTAGGGGAATATTGGACACTTGTGTCCTTTTACAAAAGTTCCATAATGACATCACAGATATGGGATTGCTAATTATTTCAGAGTATCTAATCTAAAGTACAGTTACCAAATCAATATCATCACGAGAACGAAATCTTGATACTAAAATGCATTCATAATTTCATTAAAACTAATTTATGCATAATATGATTACAAGCTTATGTCCATTTTAAATACAAATTCGACGCTAAACGATATTGATGAGTCACGTTATTCGTGAAGATGTATATTTATAGACGAGTTACGATTTGTTATTCCTTAACACGTCACATAGGCTGTATGGGCAAAGATATTTTAATGTCCGAATATGACGACGTCAATTATCGTGGCATGATGTGTAAACAAGTGATAATTACAGTAATAACAGATAAAAACATTTGATTAATGTTTTATATTCGCGTTTTAGGTTTGTAGGTATAACAGATTTTTATGAGGACGTAAATTTTATACTCATTTCTTCATTGATCATCATTGGCTCGTAGCCTTCCATTAAAAAACTCATCAATAGAACATTAATATTTCATCGAAAATGTACTCTATTTTAAACTTATATAATTAAAGGTAGGAACGTAATAAACGGAGGCTCGTTGCTAAATAATAATAGGCAATCGGGTCGATCGATCAGGTTAAGGTACGCATGCCACGGTTGATCCGTGGATGGGCGACCATCCTTACATACCAATATCCGATTCTCGGAAAGCACGATAAGCCCTTGGTCCCGGCTGTCATTCGTGGATCTTTGACAGCCGTCACGGGCCGTCAAGAGTCCGAAAGTCTGACATCCAGTCTTACTAAGGGGTATCGTATGTCCCAGCAACTGGGTTGTCGAGGTCAGGTAGGCAGTCGCTCCATGTAAAATATTGGTATTCAGCTGTATCCAGTCAGACTAAAAGGCGACCCAAATAGTTGGGAAAAGGCTAGACCCATGATGACGTAATTTAGGACTACCACACCCTACATAATTTGAGCTTTTATGATGTCTATGTACTATGTATAGTAATTAAATTCACAAAATGCAAGGGCAGGATGCTCGTTTCACCAAACTGTTAGCTCCATGTAAATTTCCAATTAGTCGCTTCGTTACTGGGATATCAAGATGGCTCCGACGTCACTCAATTTACCTAAATTGGTTTGGCAGTTTTTAATTTAAATTATAATTTTGATACGGTTCAAGCTGATGTTCATGCGGTCTCCAGAGCACAGAATAATAAAATAAACCTAGAGTCTCTGAGAAATGACGTCACATTAATTGTGCAAAAATAGTTGTTTACCCAAATAAGGGTCTAAATGAAACTTCTACAAGATAATTCGTTTTTTTATTTCTTCATTGCGTATTTTTGGCTCGAAAACCAGTTAACACTAGACACGAAAGTTAGGGTCTAAGCACATAATCTTTATTTGAATCTTAATCGTCATTCAGGCGAGACTAACTTAAAACTACTTTTGCATAATTTTTACGTCTATGCAATGTTCACGTAAAAATTGTACAAGTGTACTATTCTTACACAATGTTGCAAGATAACTGAGCCCACGAACATATTTGCGTTAAATGGGCATGAAGTGCACTGAACGAGTTAGTGGAACGATTGAGTATTGAATACAGTGTTACGAGACTGTGTTTTGTTTTTTTTTTACGGGCTTTAACATAACGTAGTAGGTTCTTTTGTGTATTTTCTGAATGGACGCGTTTTTGAAATGTTGATGTGAAATTAAACTCATTTTTAATATTTGGTACCCATAGGGTGCCAAAGGCCCTATTACTAAGCCTCCGCTGTCCGTCCGTCTGTCTGTCAGCTGGCTGTATCTCAAGAATCTATCTCCCATATTGAAATAACACTGATGTTACCTAGGCTAAGTCTTTTAGTAAATAAATAATTACTTAATATAACAATAGGTAGACAGTTGAAATTTTCAGAGTTTAGTATTTCTATTGCCGCTATAACAACAAAAATAAAATAAAATTAATCATTATAGGTATGGGGGTCCCCATACAAAGACGTGTTGAAAAATATAAATGTTGTATTAAATATTGTACGGTGGTACAGAACCCTTTGTGAGCGAGTCCGACTCGCACTTGGCCGGTTTTTCAACAATTCTCTATTTGGAAATAATAAATAAAGTGATTCATAAAAACAATAGTTTATTTTTATTTTAGCCTTTTACGTACTTTTCTACTGATCAGTCAACAACATAGTTGCTATGGTAACCTATATGATTATATCATTATTATAATTATCAACAGACAATATTTAATATGGACTCCCGTTTTCAGTTACTTTCGAGTTGTTGAGTTTGTAAAGGGTTAAGGGTTTTCTCTATGTAACGAGAATTATAAGTTTCTAGTGTTAATAATAGAGGCCCTGAGGCTACGGCCATTACTGACGGGTTTACGAAGAAAGCTAACAGTACTAAACTACTATGAATGCGAACTATAATAATCGTATCCCCTTGATTGTTTCTCATAACTTTCATTCAGTTATTGAAGCATTTGATTTGCTTGCCTTTTCTCAAAGGTTGGTTGCGTAACCTTAGAATCTAGGAGAGGGCTACGATAGACTCAATTTATTGGCATGGGAAATACGAAATTGTTTGAAAAGCAGGTAGGACCGAAGCTACTGCAAAATTAAAATAAATTGGAATACTTTTAAATTGTTAAATAATGGCTTAACAAACCTGTTTCAAATAATCATTGAATTATTTATCACTAAAGTGTTCGTGCGTTTTCCAGTACTTTACTGTAACTGGCACTTCACATATTAGAGCCAATTTGCAATACCATGTGAACTGACCCTAAAACTTCTATATTTCAGTCCTCCACACCACCATACTTCATAATATATATATGTACACTGTCCTTCAAGATACAGGATTTTCCTAGTTTGAAAGGCTATTACATAGGGGCCCGTGGCTTAATAATAACAGCCGCACAGGTCGATAGATCAGGTTAAGCTACGCTTGCCGTGGTTGTCTGTGGATGGGTGACCATCTTGACATACCGTGACCCCTCCGTGCCTCGGAAAGCACGTTAAGCCGTTGGTCCCGGCTGTCATTCGTGGATCTTTGACAGTCGTTACGGGTAGTCAGAAGCCCGAAAGTCTGACAACCAGTCTTATCAAGGGGTATCGTATTACCCAGTAATTGTGTTGTGGAGGTCAGATAGGCACTCGCTCCATGTAAAATACTGGTATTCAGCTGCATCCGATTAGACTGAAAGCCGACCCCAACATAGTTGGGAAAAGGCTAGGCAGATGATGATGATGAAGGGCATTAGCCATACCCATCCCTTATTGAAATAACACTGATGATACTTAGGCTAAGTCTTTTAGTAAATAAATAATTACTACTTAATATGACAAGTAAAATCAAGTACTAGGAGCACATGAACATCAGAGGGTTCCCGAGCACAAATCGTGTGGGAACAACGGGCTCATTGAATGCACCGAGCGTTAATGTGAGCGTCGCTTTGCTGGCTCGCTAGTTATAAATGTTTATTTATGTTAATGTTCCGCGTAAAGAATGGGAATGTAAGGTTCTGGGTGCACGCGATTTCTCTTACAATGTATTTTGCATTGCATTTTATCTGCAGTTACTTTTCGTTCAATTAAATGGTGATTAAGTTTGTGTTCGTCGTTTTGTAAGTTTGTGTTATGTAAAGGCTTTTGATAAAGGTAATACTTGATACTTTTCTGCTTTTTTTCAGGAATAGCAACCAACCTGTGATGTCTTTGGTATTGCAGATGTCCATAGTTGGGGTGGTGGACCACTTATCATAAGATGCTAGTTATATACAGGGTTAGGTACTTGTAATTAGACGTATATCCGTCAGAAGCTGATAGGGGAGCCAAAATGCAACAAATTGAACCCCCTTATGTCTGGCTGAAATTCAATAGTTTTCGAGATATCTGAATTTTAAAAGTTTTTCGAAATAATTCGAAGTAAAAAAAAACTGCATAATGAATGGGTACCATTAAAAAATGATATTGTAACTGGCACTTCAATTAAGCTAGGAACATAATTAAAAGTACTTAATTCAACAAAATAATTGAAACGATTACCGATTTATGAATAGTATCTTAGAAATATTTTCATTTTACGCTTAAAAAATGTTTCAAATATCTCGAAAGCTATTGAATTTCGGACCTACATATGGGGGTTCAATTTGTTGCGAAAAATTTTATATATTGTTTATAGGCAATCTACGCATAACACACATGACACCTGTAATTTTGTCAAACGGTTAGAAAGAGGTGTGCCCATGGGCACGTATCTTTCTCCAGTTATGTTTAAGTCCCACGTTATACGGGCGAGTATAAAGCCATCCAATACTAACATAAAAATATTATAATAATCACTTAAAAATAATCTGAGAAAGCATGATCGATTAAACAAAACAAAATTCGAAGATTACAATTGCGTGTATAGACCTAAAAGTTACGCACGGTTTTGCTAACATCGTAATAGTAGATAATTGTTAGCTCACAGACCGAGAACATAACAATAACCTGATTTTCTTCATGGTTTTTTGCTAGACCCATTAATTAGTGTGTGTTTTATAAGATAATTATGGCCTTTGGCGTTGTTAGAGACAGCACTACGATTGTATACGGATAATATCATGCTACTAAATGATCATGGATTATCATGTTACATATCACCAGTAAACATTGACTGCTGAACTGAACATAGATCCTCAAATTTTATTTTATGACATTATCGCACGCTGATCCTGAATCACAACATGCAAAGTACATTTAGTACAATTAATAATTAATTTAATTAATGCTTTAGTTGCATTAAAGTAATTGATTACCACCGACATGATGGATGGATTTGCACAATTTAAATCAATTCGTTGCTGTTTGCAATTGTTAGCTTAAATCAGGGTCTGACGCTTTTAGACTGGAAACCGGTCTTGGTTATCGATTTTATGCCTAAATCTGCCTGAATTTAGATAGATTTAGTTAAAGAAGTAGTTGCAACACCTTATTATACAGCACCTAACTATTAGATGCCCTAGTTTTCAATAATTTTGTCATGTAATGCAACTGTAATGTAATTGAGTTAAATATTTTGAAATGAAACTCAGTAGGAATGTTAAAGTTTTTGTCTGTGAGATAGGTAATCACATAACGTTTATATGCTTCTTTGATCGTAAAGACGGTACTAACATCTTGTACTGACAATGTTGATAATGTATTCACTGGATCTGAAACCAGTACCTACTTTGTTTGTTAAAATTAGCATTTTCATATCAGATTTCTATGAGAAGATAAGATAAGCACTGAAGATAATAACGAAGATGTTGTTAAATACTTCGAACTTTCAAATGATAAAAAACCCTTTAAATTGTCATCTCTTAGTCAAATCCAGTTTCGAGTTGCAAGTGTCATCCCACGTTTGGTGTGAATGCACTTTTCTCCCGCTGTTTTATTTAGTACCTAAGCCACGTTTGTGCTCACCTCACTCTAAAACTGGTTACTAAAGATTCCCTTCAACTAACGTCATCGACAGATTGGTGATAGCTTTTTGCCAAAAGTATACGCCTAAAATAAACGTATAAAAACGCGGTTGATATAAAAGGTGTTGCGCCAGTAATTACATCGAATAACTAAACACCGATTAGGTATATATCGGAATAATCGTTGATGAAATAGTGACCCCAAACTGCAAAGTACTTTGCTCCAAATTCCTTACTAATAGTAGTCTACAAATAAACTACAGTTTGGGCGAATAATTACAGAGCTTGCTTTTATGCTCAGCATAAACATAGTCCTTTGGATATGCAAAGCAGGCATTGCTCGGGTCATGTCGCTGATGCTCGCCAATTTCCGGGAAAATTCGTAAATACAAACAAGTGAATTTTATTTTCGTACTCTGTTTCTGTAAAACACTCTCCAATACCATGGCTTTTTATACAAAGTCATCTCTTTTTTATGCCTTTTTATTAAGCATCGCCGCTGTTATTAAATTCTAAAACAGCTGTGGAAAGTAGATATTGTGTTAGTTAATCTAAAGTGTCAACGAACGCGAACGCCGACTTTACTCTCACTGCGAACTTCGTAAGACGTACTTTACAAAATAATAGAAGTTAACGAAAGAACGAAACTTTCTAATAAAGTGTAATAGAGAATTCTATGGACATCGAAACTGAATAAATCTTTTGAGAAAGTGATTCCAAGTTTAACCCCTATAAATCGTTAAGGCAAACGTTTGACTCCTAGACGACCTAGGGGTTCGTTAGGTTAAGCCGGGTTACCCACTCCTAATTTCATCCAGTCCAATTTTGTTTAAGCCATTTGTGTTAGTACCTATTCTTACTGGAATATGAATCAAAATGTTCATAATTTTCGTATCTTATATTCTCAGACTTGCGGTTTGCCGCTTTTGGTATCAAAATATTTGTCCTAAATTAGGACAACTTTATGGGTTGGTTAAATTTACTTTAGAATAGATCTTGTATTTTACTTCGGGCAGATATTAACATTTTCGATACGGACGCAAATTATTACGAAGAAACAAACAACGATCGTTAAATACTAAATAATAATTGCTAAAGCCTTATTTATGCTTTTCCTCTTAGTGATAACTAAAACTGCTCTGAAAACTCTGAAAACTGGGAAGGCGATATTCTCAGTTTTCGTTTTGGAAGTTGGAATAAGTTTTTTTTAGGTTCCGAAGACGATGACTCTCCGCCAAACAGTCGCTCCAGCTACAAAATGATAATAATCCACCAAACTAAAAGTATACTCATTGTTAATAATTTTATTGACACTTTTAAACCGACAAATTACTGTAACCTACTTTTCCACAAAATACCTATAAATAATCCAAAAGGCAAGGACTGTAACTGTGAAATAGTCCATCATTCCAAAACTTACGACCTAAGGGGTTACGTCTTTTGCACAATCGTTCCCCAGTCATACGAACTCGGTCTAGATTTCTCTGGAGTGCCCCTCACATGACTTATGAAGGCAATCTTGAATTTGCAAGATCACTGCATCTTGTTATACCATAGACGTTTGCTGAGTAAGCTTAAGTATACAAGATAATCCTTTGGCTGTATTTTTTATGATGGAGATTTTTCTATCAATCAATAAAAATATCTAAAAGGATGGGAGATTTTGCTTTGTAGTAGGATTTTTCTATAGTTTGTTTGGTGTATTGTGTTGTACGCTAGTTAGGCAAGGCATACGTCTAGCAGTAGACTTGTCATCATTTCAGCCGAAAGACATCCACTGCTGGACATAGGCCTCCCCCAATCCCCGCTTCTTCGACCGATTGTGTGCTTCCCGCACCCAGCGGATTCCTGCGGCCTTCACAAGGTCATCGGTCCACCTTGTAGGAGGCCTTCCGGTAGACTTAGAATATTTTTGAAAATGATATTCGTTATGGGGCTTTTTAAAAGCCTTGTAAGTTCATCTGGTATAGTTATCAATGCAAAGCATACCTAGTCATTATGACTATCCATTGCACCGATTCCTGGAAGGATCCTGTTTTTATATACATTTTTATTATTATTGATTTTATTATAGGTACATAACGATGACATAACACGGTTCATGGAAATATTTAATGATGTTCATTACTCACTAACAAAAAAACAATCGGTAATATCCGTTTGAGAGTGGGATTTAAAACCAATTATTTACAAATCTATTGCGAACCATGATGTAATCGTAGTAATAACAATATTATTATTTAGAAAAGCCAATAATCCTGTGTAATCCTTCCTAAATTTGACTTAAGCTAAATCTGATGCCAGTTCTCGCAAAATAATATTACGGAAAGTGACACAAAGGTAATCATGTATTATAACCTAGTAATTTTAATACAGAATTATAAAAATGCAGAACATTTTTATAGTTAGGTACTGAAATGAGAATTCTCTACATATAAAAAACAGTCCTATGTTTTTAGTCAGCTTCAAAGAAAATAATTTTTGTTACCTCTCATCAGTGTAAATATAAAAAAATAAGTACAGCCATCTACTAAAATGCCTCTTTACTTGACTGCAGACTTATCTCTTTAGCCCATGGTACTTATACTTCTTTTTTGTCTGCAGTATTATGTAGTTATTTAACCAAGGTGGAATGTCAAGAGCAGCGCAGGAATGCATCCGTCGACTTGACCGACTTTGGACCTAGTTTCTTCTTTATATACCTACGTATAGAACAGCCTTGCGCCTTTTAAGTGACTTACGACTAATAATATTGCTGGTTTATGACGAGAAGTACAGATTATCTCTTCATTTATTACCTAGAAGGGCCTGGTTGCTACAGGTTAACGATTAGAACCTTTGTTGTCCTTGTCTTTAAATACTGCAGTTACGGTATATCTATGTATATAAGTAAAAACACGTGTTTTAACTGTCTGTTTATGTAATATGTACGTACTGTCTAAGCCTTTAGGCCTAGAGGGGTTTGCAAAGTAATATCAAAACACGAGGTGTGTCGGTACTGCTAAAGGCTAAATAGTCCTAAGAAACTTACAAAGTTTCTGGTTGATCGCCTGAGAGCACATATTACTTGAAAGGGTCCATTTGACTCCTAAACTTTAAAGGGATTATGTGATGCAAATTATAGGTAGGCAGTGATTTTAAAAGCTTTTTTGTTTTAACGATGAGTTCACTGGTTACGTCATTCGGGTCTTGGGAACATAAAAAGTCTCAGAGGAAATAAATTAACTGTGGCCCCTAAGACCGGGCAAGAAATGCAACGTTTGTTTTATATTATTTTTATCGCGCACATCGCGAGATAAATTTAAGAAATATATCAAAACTGTTTTTCCACTTTTTCGTTTTCCGAACACGCTCTTAACACACGCTAGTTGATAATAATAACCAGTCACACAAAGTTAAGTGACAAATATTTATGACAAATATTTTCGAATCGAACATTTTCAACGACTAACTTACGAATATGGGGAAAATATATATGGTCGGAGTGCTTGGCCCCGATTCGTCTTTAGAACTTAAATTTTTCAAATATATTTCTGGAGTGAATTCAAAAGTTGTTCAGTAAAACCTCAACTGTCACATACATTTACGCGATATATAAGTTTTAACATTCAGCACGTGTCTAGAATATCTCGGGAGGAGCACTGAACTTCGTTGTGGGTGCATTGACTCCCTCGCTCAACCCGTACCTACCGTGTCCTCGAGGACATTATACAATTTATGTCAACGCTAAAAGCAAGGAGTGCCTTCTACACTTTTTATCCGTCTTTTGTATAACTGGGTAATAACAAAATTAAAATAATTACTCTATAAACAAACTACATAATTGAACAAAAGTGTTGTAAAAGTCATCTTTAACTACTCTTATTCGTTTTTCTCTTAGGTCTTGTTTCCCTGCGCTTATTTACATAACAAGAAACGTTAATGCGAAACTGAACCAAGAACTATATTAAAATGGAAGTTCGATTTGCAAAGCTTGTCTGAATATTAATTTGTTTGGTAAATAAATACGGCACAGAGCTGCGCGCTGGTTCACATTTCTTTTATTTATTTTCTTGAATTATAATTAAGTAAATGAAAATGAACTTACTACACGATATTATTTTGTTTGGCTTTAGTAAAGTGTCGTGAAACAAAGCATGTATATACTCGTAGGTATGCGACTTATTGAACTGCGACTGTGTAAATAATGAAATAACGAAGATGATAAAGAAAAGTCGGTGGTTTCTTTTTCCATCATCTGCTGACATTTCAATTCCTCAATAACATAAAACTGACCGTTGTCTTCCATAGATTTCTCCTAGACCTAAAACAAATTGCCCAGACGAAGACGTCGAAAAGAATCGCGTGCGTTAAGTATTACGTCGGACTTTCGCTTCGCTTTGTCGATCGCAGGTCGATTCGTCTATTGAGGCGTTATGTATAATTAGTTGCGTCAGTCCCGCTACGTGATCTACCGGTCCCATATTCTAGCGTGCCGTGAATATATTATGATTGCTACTTTCACATACCGGTACGAATCTTCGGACTTGGATAGTTTCCGACGTCTACTTAACTAGTGATGTACGGTTTTTTGCGGTATGTGTGATGTTGCGGTTTTGGTGTGTTACGGTTACGTCAATAGTCTGGCGTGTGTAGACGTTTTTTGTTACGGTTTTTGTTAGCCGGGATCGGCATAGTATAGTTTTGAGACGGTTAGTTTATTTATAAGTAAATTGAAGGTTTTTATTGGAGTCATCATCACTATGTTTAAAGCTCACAGTTTTTTTTTTGGTCTGTTGGTATTATATAGCAGGATTTCGGTTATCCCCTTAAGCTCTAAACTTTTTCGTCACATCATGATTCGAGAAAAGGATGCTGCGGGGGCACTGCCGTGCCCCCAGATATTTCCTTAGTGTAAGATTCATGTTATTGTGTTCGGAAAATACAATCTTAATCAGCCTCTAATGTTCCCACTGCTGGGACACAGGCCCTCTCTATGAGAGGGAATGAGCCATAATCCACCACGCTGGCCCAGTTCGGGTTGGTAGATGTCACACGTCTTCGCATTTTGGTTCTAGGACATGCCGGTTTCCTCACGATGTTTTCCTTCACCGTTTTTGAGAGCAGTGGTGATGAAATAATTTACACAAAGTACAGCGCCTGTCTGGGTTCGAACCCATGACCGTTTGACTATAAATTGAATAGTTACGTTATTCAATTTATAGTCAAACGTTTCTGTCATCCAATATACTTAAAAATAATCGGGTCATGGGGCTCGAGTGCGCGTCTCCTTTTTAGGGAAATTTCTCGCAGGCTGGTCGACACTTCACGTGACCAGAGGGCTAGGTCGTTCTATGGTCAAAGAATTAGCATTGCCATTGCCTTCTGGGCACGTTCCCGGATGACAGCGATGCGGACGAGTACTTTGGCCCTAAGTGTCCTTTGTTTTTGTATTTATTTGTATAGTAAGTTAGTTAGTCTTTTAATTTAGTATCTAGCGTAAATAGTTATCTTAACAATTATTTCGAAAAACCTCAACAGCTGAACTGAATCCTTTCAGTCACGCTCAGTTGACTGTAACACTTACTTTCGTATGTCAACCGAATTAGAACGAACGATGAGCTCAAGGCACAACGTTTGTCACTGACACACATATTTATTTAGGTTATGTAACGTAACGAAAACGAGTAACGTAACTCATGTAATAGTTATAATAACCGTTATGACGGCTATAATTGTTGCTGACATATGTTGATCGCTTCGATGTGTGTAGTTGAGTTTTATTGCTTGAATATAATAACTATTGTGTAACTGAGAATCAAGGGCAACTTTGCAGTGGGATTTATTGGTCTTCATTTTGGAGTGTGACACCTCTATTTTTGTCGTATGTGGTAGATTAGGTGGGTCATTGTTGGACTATTATTATGGTCATTGTCGTAACAATTATCTACCTATTATTTTTTTGATTTTTGAAGTGAATCTTCTTTAGGCGCGTTGGGAATTTTTTGAGATATGAAAAATCATTGAACTCGCGCCACTGTTACCGTAAGCGACACGGCGCGTGTTTTGTTTTTTATAAGACTTTTCGGCTGTCCTCGGGATGTACTCGGTTTTATTGTATATCCGATATGTCAGTGAGTGATGGCAAAGTATTCTGTTTGTGTTTTGTTTTCACTTCTATCGGTTGCAATAAATATGGTCCACACTAGCCCTGGACCAAAAGTACTGGAACTAATGGGGGAAAAGTGGAATGTTGCAGCCTAACAGTAGCCAGTAAGAACTTATGTTTGTTTGTTTATTTTGATACCTCAGAGATTATTGCTGTCACTTTTCTTCTTTTATTTCCGTGGGAGTTTTTTTATTTCATCGCTAAACCTGTGTAACAGTGGGTGTTAGGGGCAGATACAATACCTTCTTTGCGGTTATAGTGTAGTACATGGGCAGCCTCTGTCATAAGACTTCATGTTGGATAGTATTATCGGTATAAGATCATTACTCCCACGCCGAAGTTCCACTCCTGGCAGGGGTAGTGAACTCTGTGAATGGGGTTCATGTTTAGCCGCAGATTTCTGAGAATTTGTTCAAAGCTTTGTATATTAATATTTTGTTCACATCCTTATCTTGAGCGTGTCTTACCCATACACTTGAGGATGTCAATGAACGTAAAAGAATCACTATGATGTCACGATTGGGCGTGCGATTCTCCATACAAATGTATTCCCCCTTTTTTCTTCCTGAATCCTCTAGAGCAATATTTTTTTTCATAAAATCAAGGTCTGCAGTAAACATGTCCCTGTCATTTTCTTTTTTTCAGCAATTAGTACAGAAAATATGCGTGATTAGAGGACTACCAGACAAATTAGAAAAAATTTAACATAAAAAAAAAATGTTAGGAACCTAATCATACTCTTTCTTAAAATGTTAATGTAAAAATAATTGAATCGGCTCAGTTTTCGAGGAGAAAAAAGGGGAATACCAAACGTCAATCTCGTCAAAATGTTTGTGATAATTTCGGTCTGAGCTGCAGCTGTCCCTATCACACACTATGGGGGCAGACTTGAGGTAAGGCGACGGCAATAGTTTCTTCCCGTCCCCTCATAAGAGTGATGCGTACGTTACATGGTATGGCTGATTGCTAATTTATGGCCCTAGTGGTTTTTTATTTTTGTTACAGTTGCAAATTGTTGAGTTAGTGGTCTATGTAACAACCGGACCACCTTCAAATCAAAAGTAAAACAAGTTTTTAACCGACTTCAAAAAAGAAGGAGGTTTCTCAATTCGACCGTATATTTTTTTCATGAACGGGGTGTCATCACCGATCTCCTGCGCGTATACCAATTTATTTGGGGTCGGCGCAACGTTTGTTTTTCTCCAGTACTTCTCTATTAGTCGTCATCACCCCATTTCTAACCATATCCTCATTCACACTGTGTGAATCCATCCAATTGTGGAGTGTGTAAAGTTACACTAGTTAGTAAGCAATAATTGTGTGACATGTGAAATTATAACAATCTGAACTTAGTATTTAAGGCGTTTGTGAACTGAAATGTCTGTCTTTATGCTATCATGAAGACATACATTTCAGTTGACAAACTCCTTAAATACTAACTTCAGATTATTATTTTCATTTTGAATAGGTTTCTATACAGGGTGGCAGAGACATCAACGCGTAACCTGTGACCATGGAATCAGTAGGTACATGATTCAGAGCCGCCCTGCGTTAAAATTTATAGTCGCTTAGTAAAAAAAACTGCTGTTTCCTACAAAATCTACGCGGTCAAAATGTATGGAACAGCTGTGTTTTTTTAACAACCGTCGAAAAATTTCGGGGTCCCTGCCACCCGTATTAAAAAGTTATGACGGATGGTATTTGAGTAAACTCCAGATTACGTTTTAATTTAATACATGAATGTTTTCGGTTAAATTCGTTATTATGTTTATGACATTAGGTTTTAAAATGTTAAAGAAAGTAGGTGTCTTATATCAAAAATAGAGGAGGAGGAGAAATAAAAAGAATTAATAAGAAGAAAATTGGTGTTATTGTTTTGATAAATGTTTATAATGTTTGCTAGATAAACATACAGGATTTAGCTCAACAAGTTTTACATGTGAAACAGGGGCATTGGGTCAATGTTTTATTTTTAAATCATAGACTGACATTGTTGATGCATACAAGTTTGATATTTAAACCTGAAACATACCAAACGGTACACTGAGATTCGCCTACTGGTTTTATACTGTATTTTTTTTATTTGGTTTTAAGATTTCAGAATAGAATAGAATATATTTTTATTGTAAAACATGAGTACACATTAAATAAAATGTGCAAGGTCTTAAAATAACAGGTAGATCTGCATGTTTTGCCATTTATGGCGTACAAAACAACATATTTTTGGCTTAGAGTAAACCATTAAAAAAAAACAATTAGTAAACTTATGGTTACGGTGTCTTCTGCTGGACGTAGGGCTTTTCAAGTTACAACACAACATCAGAAGGCTAATTCTTGTAGGTTCTATTTAAAATCATTCAAATCCCTCAATCTCATCTTAGCGAGAACCAATGACGAAAAACTTAAACAAAACTGTAGGAAAATTAGACGTTTTTGACCGATTTGAATGCGAACGTTTTTAAAAATACGGGAATAGCTCTTCAGGTTGTCTCACCATTCTCCTCAAATGCTTGTACTGATCTACTAAATGCTTTATTTGCGGTCTTCAAGGATTCATCTGCAATCTGCAGCCACAGGTTCTTCGATAGAAATGGCTTTTGGCAAGCCAACTAGTTTCTTTTTTATTTGGTAATTGAAAAATGTCAGCGTATAAAAGATATCGTCCAATGCATTTACTCATAGTCACTTAGTGTAATAGTTTAATAGCATCATGATGATTACAATTAATAGTGTATTTACCGGCTTATAAAGTTTATTCCATTTAGGGCTGATTGTTCAATAGTCTGATAACTTTTATCTCAAGAATAATTATGACAATTTCACATTATTTTCTACTAGCAGCGCCCCGCGGTTTCACCCGCATAAGTGTCGATCTCGTGAGAATATCGAGATAAAAACTATTCTATATCCTTTCTTGGGACTCAAACTATCTCTATACCAAATTTCATCTAAATCAGTTCAGCGGTTTACGCGTGAAGAGGTAATAGACAGACGCACACTAATTAATAACTACAATATTTATTCCTCAGATATATCAGAATAGTATTTGAATATTGAAAAATCAGCTCTATTCTCAATAAAATGTAGTGCAACATGGCAGTGATTCTTCAACGGTTCCTAGTGACAAAGTGACCAACGTAATCTGTGTGATCAGTTCGGACACAGAAACGTTCGGTTTCATCCGATTCAACTGACGCAATGGATTCAAATGACTTTTGTTTGTCGATGATCAGGGGATCCGACCGGAACAAATTTTCCTGCACTTTGTCCATGTTTTTATCTCTGTATTTTGAGGGTATTTGAGTTATCCATACTAATATTAGAAATGCGAAAGTTACTCTGTCTATATTGGGATATAGGATAGGTACTTTACGGGTTAAAGCTAGTATTAAATAAGGAGGACTATAAACGCGTCTATTTAGTTATAGCCGTCCATGAAAAAATATCTAAGTAAGTTAACAATTTGTCATTATTAGGTTCATGGAAACATTTAAATATATCGCGGTACTTTGTTTTAAATTATTGTGTTACAATACATATTTCGACAGTTCATTATTGCGATCATTTATAAATTTTCAATAGAAGGCCATTGATCAATATTTCATATTTTGTAGATTTTGAAAGGAAAAAAAATCCTGAAACTCGGAAATTTTAGGTAGTTTGGAAGTTATAGTGGCACAATCAAATAATACAGTACTAAAAATATAGCGAGATAGAATAATCTACTTGATTCACGAACGCTTCAAAGTATTGGTTATCTCATAAATAAATAAACATGATGGCAGCAATTGCCAGAAGTTATAACAAATTATCAGGTAGATACTTATGTATTATATTTATTCAACACCAGTACATGTTCGAATAAATCATTGATCAAAAGCGTCAATTATGATAACGTAGGTAATTTTTTGTTCATAATTCTTGATCGTATAAAAAAATATAACGTCAGAACCAGTCAGAACTATTGATCATCACTTGGCAGACTTCTTTTAAGAAACTAGATTTTTTTTTCTCTCTCAGTTTTTATTCGTGACTGAATTGAAAGATGTGGTTATTGGGTTTTTCCTTATGGAATTTTTCAGTAGCCCGGTTGATGGCAATAGGCTCACCTCTATTACATGCGAAATGTGCAAGCTCCAGCGAAAGAGCCAAAATGATCGCCGACACACGACACCCTTTGCACGACAACATCCTTGTGCCGCAAAGGCTCAAAAGCCGAAACAGTTTTTTAGTGTGTCGTCTCACTGGCGAACGATCACAAGAAAGACTAAAGGTGTGGCAAGACTGTGCTTTCTTACCCAAACCATTGGTTCCACCCGTTGAAGACCTGGACATGAGTTACTTTGGGTAACCCGGAAGTCCGGAAGTCCAGGTTGGCCGAAGCAAGGAAAACCTGTTCAGGTGGAGATTCATAGACGACTCCGCCTTGGAGTGTAAATGTGGTGCTGTTCCACAAACGATGGGCCATTTAATATCGTGTCCACATTACAGGAACTGATGGACTCTGGTGATAGCGCTAAACAAGTAGCCGAATTCTGGGCCGAGTCCATTTAGATTGGCTTCGACACGCTAAGTAGAAGATAGCTTGACCTCTGCTTAAAGGCTATATTATTGATATATTTTTTCTAAGTCTTTATTCACTAATGAATTTAAAGACATTGTTTATATAATAATTGCAGATTTGTTAAATAAAAAAAAGATAAAACGGCTAGTTAGTAGTCGCCCGAGCACCCTTCGTAATTAACTCTTCCGTTTGCCTCATTTCCCTCAGTTCCTTTGCTTAGCCGACAACTTTGTTCTACTTACACAATTACGTAGGTACCGTACGTACCTACTCACACGAAATAGAAAACCCGTTCAATTTGAACGTTACGTCTCACATATCACAGTCGAAACACAAAACGGTAGCAAAGTAACAACTTATAGTTGCCAAAAAGTCAAACATTTAAAATACACTACATTTAAGGCATTGTGAAAATCGTTACCCTCCTTTACACACGCACTTGAGCAAAAACAAGCAAGGTCTCGATACTACAATTAGTTCACTGATTAAATAATTAATTAATGCTAAAATTGTGTCATTGTTGCGAAACAGTACAAGTGCAGTTTAGAAATCTCTGTTTTAACTATTAAAGTTACTTCAACGCATTTTAACTTCGTCACTGGCCTTAGTAGTAATTCGTGTATGAAATATTTATAAACTTGTAATTAAAATTAAACAATTTACAATGCCATTCTGGTTATAAAAACACTAGTTTTTTTTTCAAGTAATAGGTATGTAATGTAAGCCGTTTGCACTTTGTCTATTGTTTTGAACATACACCGTATTACGTGGATGATTTATGGGCGATGCAAGCGAGCATAAAATGAACGACTAAATAAACAATGCATTAATTATGTGTGTGTTAGATCAGCGCGGTCAAATTTGGCAAAGAGCTTGTAAATAAGATGTGATGAAGTTTTTAATTAGGTATTGTATCAAGTTTGCTTTCTTTTTTTTTAAAGTTTATTAGTTATTTGTTTTTTTTTTAAGTTGCCTCATGAATTTTTTATGTGTCTGTTAGATCAGCGCGGTCAGTTTTGGCAAAGAGCTTGTAAATAAGATGTGATGAAGTTTTTAATTAGGTAATTGTATCAAGTTTGCTTTCTTTTTTTTTTAAAGTTTATTAGTTATTTGTTTTTTTTTTAAGTTGCCTCATTAATTTTTATAGGTTATTAAATCAAGCACTAATTCAAATAAAAGATAATAAAGTTGTTATATTTTGTTTGCTGCAATTATTTTATTTCAGTAATAATTTATCACTGTCATTGGTTGTAAAAATGTTGGTAAAACCGGTTTATTGATTGATAACAAAAAATAAATGATTGCCTCGCAAAAATAATATACGCTTTTAATTAAGTTATATTCCCATAAAAATCAATAATGTTTTTTTTAAGAAAAACATTTTTTTTATGGTGAATTCTATAGTTAATTTTTTTGGTAGTAAATATTCCTATTGTTAATAATATGCGAACATTTATCTCAAAGCAAATAATTAATTTCTATTTCCGTAGCCCCAACGAGACAAACAACTTATATTTTGAATATTATTGTAATTGTTTACGTTGCATAAGCCGATTCTTCGCTCTTCGTGACAGTGAGAGTATTTCTATATTTTGTAGGTCGCGATCATTGTATTAAGTCGCACATCGAACACCGAGCGTGGGATATTTAGAGCAAGTGAAAACTAGACACACTTTGTGTTATTCTATCCAATTATAGGTAGAAGTTCATTTGTCTTGAAATTACTGAGGCTTGGCGCAATAATTGTCGGTTATCATTTGCTTTTTATTTAATTCGTCACGTTACGATTAAACGGTTTTTTTTTTGTTGATATTTATTTTTATTTGTTAAAATATTAAAACAATTATATCAAAAGATTATTATTATTTTTTCTTTTCACAGACAAATTAAATTTAAACCAACCGTTTTAAGCATGATTTATTCAGAAATAAAGCTTTTCAAAACAATTATCATGAGGTATTATGGTAATTAGGTAAGTGGGTATGACGCTGAAACATGACCAAAACAAAAGGGTTATGTTGGAAGGTCATAATTTTCACCTAAACTAGTAAAACTCGCTAATATGTTTCGACGGTTATGGCTCAACGATGTTACACATTTAGTTCGAACCGTATCGAAGTTTCGCAGTTATGAAATGAGCGAAAAAATTCATTGACTACCGTTTGTTACAGGCATGCTAATTAGAAAGAAATATTGCAACTGTGTCGACGTTCGCTAATGGTTTACCATTTTTCCCGAATGTATTTCTTAGTGCTTCGTTTAGACAAAATTCTAAATGCTTAAAAATATTAATAGGCTTTGCAATGCATCTAAAAGCCAATTTATTGCGTTCATTATTACTAAGTCGTTAATTATAATTGCCCTTGTTCCGTCATTAAAAATACATGAAGATAGAAAAAAAATGGAACTCATTAAAAACTAGTATTTTGCGCCCTAAAATATCTATTTAATGGGGTTATGAAGATACCTAACAAATTAATCCCTAAAATCATGACTAGGGTTTTTTTAGACGCACACTTTTCGTGTATCATCCACTTTAAAAAAACTTATCTCTGCCTATATGTTCACAATACTCAATGAATCAATAGTTTTATTGCAATTTTAACGAAAATAACTTATCAACAGACTATAATAACCCATTGTTTTGGAACGTAATGCCTGTTAAGACAACCATTAATCCATAGACAATAATAAATGAATATTTCCCAAGACGGCACTCATCGTAACATTAAAATAATCTGTCAGCCGGTACCGGCTCGCCTAATCACAGCTTTCTTCAACTGTCGCGGAGAGAGCGCAGCCGCTATTTTATTTTAAAGAAAGTTTATTTCACCCTACATTTATGAATCGTTATTAAAAAAATTCGACTTACCGTATAAATGCCAAACAAAACACAATCACAAAATAATTGGCACAAGAAAGTCCGCAAGTTCACAGTTCACAGGTGTAGCGGCGCGGTCTTGACGCGGTCTACGATTCGAGGTTCTAAGTTCGTTCTCGGCCAGTGTCGTAGTTGCACTGAGCGTTCTTAACGGAAGAGCAGTGCGTGGTTGCGCTCGCGCACGCTCACCTAAAAGTAAAACCAAATACGCGCGCGTACACCGCACCGCGTAAATCGGTAAGATATCACTGTCGATCTAACACCCTATACAATGCGTCGTATGCGCGGGCGATTTATTAAGGTTAAGGATAGAAAAGTGGCATTAACGATAGTGTTATGAGCATAATTTTCGCGTAAATCGATTCGGTATAGCATGCCTAAATAGCGTGACTCAATTTTGATGCTAATTGAGTTTCAGTAAGATACAATTGGAGCGTGAGAGTATCTCGATAGTTAGAGGTCTTAATTAGTAAGTAGATGTTCAGAGATGAGTGCTTACGTGTTCTTGTGAAAGATTTTCTGAATGTTCTAATTACCTACTGTTCGAAAACTTGTGTGATGTGTGTGAGTGGCTGTATTATAGAAGCTTAATAAACTCAAGACTTCAAAACCAAAGTCCGAAGTATACGTTGAAGGACCTGTGCGAGGTAGCCGATGACGGATTCCTTTCCCAGGAAAAAACATTGTCTTGCCGTCGCAGTCGTCCGTAGCTGATGAGAAAAATTACGATATAATCCTGTTAGATGTAGGTCGTGACTGTACGCGAGGATACGTGCACTGTCAAAGCGCTCAGCTAAAGTACTGGGCGACTGGGGTAAACATTAGACCAAGATCGACGCAGAGGCGTTTGCAGTCGTGCGCCTAACTAAGGAAATCCTTACAATGAACTGTAATAAGTATACATTTGTAAGTATTGCTGATGCATTTTCTACTACAGATCTAAGATTAACGTATGATTCATCTAATAGCCATATCAATTAGGTTGGAATTAAGTACAGTGTTTCTTGAATAGGTAAACACGTTGTGGTGGTCTTCAATAACATTGGTATCTATTAAATTTAGTAATTTAAGAAAAAAAACAAGCTTTTCCACTCATTGTTAATCAGTGACTATACACGCGTAAAATAGACTTCTGAGGTGTTTTTTTCTGTGTTGCCAAACCCTAAATAGAAGCAATCAATAAATAATAGACACTTATCCCATTCGCAAGATGTGTAACATGTACTTATAACAAGTGTAGCGTAATAAAAATTACGTATACCACAACGATATTGTCACCACATCAAAGTGGCTATGCTGTGGTAACGACCACCTTGCAACACCGAACCGATTTTGACTCGTGTGTGAAGAAATTTAAACTAGTACATTTAATATCGATTACTCGAACAATTTTGGTTGTTATAACTCTACGTGAACATATTTCAGAACGTAATTGATAAATTGCGCAAATCGGTGGGTAGAAAATATGATTTTGATTGGTTATACTTATAACCATTGTCGATCTTATGAAAGTTTTACTCCCCTCAAACGGTATTTCGATTCGTTAATAATTATTTCGACATATTTACATGGGTCTTTACTATTATACTGGTCCATTTAAAATTCGGCCATACATTATGTGGAATGTCTGAATTGCTTTAGAGTAAAAAAAATACAGTACCCATTTTTGTACCCAAATATTAATTTGCATATTTTTATTTGACAACTCGCTGAAAACCTGGAAAGTAAAGTTTTTTATTAACTTTTACCAGGGATTTTTAATGGAAAACGAAAATAACGTTGCTGAACAGAACAGATAATGTTAAAAGGGTTTTATTTATCAAATGGTGGTTGAGAGGGAGAAAAGGGATTTAAAAAAATACTGTTACTGTCAGCCTCTATAATCCCACTGCTGGACAAAGGCCTCTCCCCCTGAACCCGTAAGAGATGGTGGGACGAGCTGGACAAAAGAAATGACTAGTGGTCTACATTAGCCCTGGCTTACAAGATAAAAAAAAAGGATGTGAAAAAATTATCAGGCCGAAGACTCTAGGTTATGCTTATTCTGTGTGTCTTGGTCGAATTCATTGGATAGAATATTTATAATTATGTACCAACTGCCTTGCCTTTTCCCAACTATGTTGGGGTCAGCTTCCAGTCTAACCGAATGCAGCCGAATACCTTTTACATGGTTCGATTGCCTATCTGACCTCCACAAGTTACTGGGTAATACAATACTACTTGGTAAGACTGGTTGTCAGACTTTCGGGCTTCTGACTACCTGTAACTACTGTCAAAGATCTACGAATGACAGCCGGGACCAACGGCTTAACGTGCTTTCCGAGGCACGGAGGGGTCTCGGTATGTAAAGATGGTTATCCATCCACAGACCAACCGCGGCAAGCGTAACTTAACCTGATCGACCGGCCTGTGCGGCTGTTATTATTTAGCCACGATTTATAAATATTTATATTTTTTGTCATATAGCAGTTAGTTCGAGAAATATCTCTATTTTTCTTTAAGAAAGGAGTTTTTGTTTATATTTTAATTTATGTTTTATTAGATAACATTTCTGGATTAATTCTTATATCCTTTATCTACCATAATCACTGTAATTTTATAAGGTGTGTTGGCATCAGCAGAACCACGTTCGGATGTAATTGGTGTAGCTACATAAATTGAGAGTAATGATAACAGCTGTGATAGCAACTTACCGTCTCGAATAGATTACAATTGTTTGGAAACATCTAAATCAGACTTTTTGTTGGATGCAGCGACGTGGTTAACCTTTACGGATTTGTAAGAATAAACTTTAATTTGTCATGATTTAAACTAGGGTTACCTGTACTTATTCAACGTAATGATTCGATCCAATAAGTCAATTATCTTACTAATAACAGGACCTAATCACTAATTTCATAATCATAATAATAATTATCTAATTTATTTTCGATTTGGGTAACAAATATTAGTTTAATAACCTGCAGTGATAGGCTGTATACTAAACTTTCACCGAAGTACTTAGTTTGTTTTTATAATTGTAAAAAATGTGTGACAATCCCAACGTGCTTTAAAATGGATTACTAATTTGCTATGGTGGCCACCATGACTAGTTATGTCATTCACTGGTAATACCACCAATATTGGTTCAAAACTTATTCGTTAGCTCTGTCTGTCCTATTTTTATTCACCAATATTGGCGCCAAGATCTGTGAACATCGCAAAGTTTTTCTTCTTGTTTTATTTACGGTTCTCGTTTAATTTGCCTACAACATTTAAGAAATGGCTGAAAAAAGCGCTTACTTAATAGCGGTCACAGTCGATTGTGTGACAGAAAACTTGTTTTTTTTTTACTTTATTTTAATCATGATGTAGCGTTGTTGACTTGATGCAACATAATATTATAAATTTTATTGATTAGAATTGATTAGAATTTACAATTAAATATCTATTTACCTTGTAATGCAAAGGCATCCCTCTCCTTTAAATAAAACAAAAAAAAAACTGTCTGATAATATCTAAGTTTAAAAAATTCCACAAATTTTGGCATAGTGTTCCAATTATTTTCAGTGTTTAAAATAAAACACTGAAAATAATGGGAAAACTATGTCAAAATTATTATGATAATATTTTGTTATAGCGTTTAGTAGTAGTAGGTGAACAGTGAGAACAAACCAAAACTCAACTTGTCACTGTTCATACTTAATGCTAATTTAACTAGTTTGACCCGGAAAATTGCCCGTGAGTTTAGCTTAGCTAAAATTTTACTAACTGGTAGTTAAGTTATATTTTAGTTTAATACATTTTACAGAGGGCTGATTTTTCAATCATCTGATAACTTTATTCAAGGAATAATTTGTAAATTTTGACAGTTAATTCATACAAAAACTGTCAAACGTCAATTTTATTCCTCAAATAAAAGTTATCGGAAAAATCAGCCCAGAGAGAAATTGATGCATACTGTTAGGATTAATACAGCGTATATCAGAAATGTGAGGTCATATTTAAGGGTATGGTACAGACCAACAAACTGAACAGCTTTCTCTATAGGAGCAACCATAATTATCGCGAAATAATTATCAGCTGTCCCATATATTTGCGTCCTGTAGGTATTGAAGTTATCACACATATCTGAAATACGCTGTATAAAGATACTATAACTAGGGTAACTATAAACGATATCTAATGAACGAATGAATAAACGGTAATGATGTATATAGTCTTCTTAAATCCTACAAAATTATACCCTTTGGTAAAAGTTCGCTTTTTCGAAGAAAGCTGTGCACTCAGACACAGCCAAAGTCAATTTCATTCATTCATCGACTTGGATTTATGAGTTTTTGATAGCCTAGATTGGTTGGCCTTAAAAGGAAACTTATTCTTTTCGAGTCAATTGACCACTATTCAAATTTTGCCCAACCAGGAAAAAGCTACCAGGAAAGCTCTATTATTTACCTCGTTCAAATCTTGGGATGTGCAGGTCGTTGTGCATGAGTGGCAGGAAAGAAGGTACCTAAGGCATTTGCTGAGCTGGGGTTCCACACTTCGAAACAAGAGAAACGAAAGTCCTTGAGGGAGAACTTTGCCCAGCAGCAGAACGACACCCATAGATTGACAAATAAAAAGACATTAGCTTTAATCACCAGTATAAACAAGCCTTATCTGTAGTTACTTTAAAAAGAAAGCCTGTACGACCAGCGATGACAAACACGAACAACTTTTCAAACAACAATTATTATTACGATAAGCAGTGTACAAATCACTTATGGATAGATATCTGTTTATTTAATCTGTCTTAAGGCCTATCTGATGTCAGTTATGTACCACTGGTCTTACTAGTCTCTAGTAGGTAGGTAGTTAGGCACTCACACATTCTGAATTTTATTCAGAATGGATTTATGTACATACATACCTAAAGGCAATTGTATTTGTGTAAAAATGGATTGAAACCAAACGAACCAACAAGTATAACTATAGACAATTTAAGATAGACAGACCAACGAAGGAATGCTCTATCGCTGTATACATAAAAACAAAATTGGCAGACTGGTAATAGAATGTGCATTCGCTCGTTGGTCTAAATTGACCTTAAGGATAGTGCACGTAGCAATAGTTCAGTTCAAACTGCTAACTTCTCAGGTCGCCAGTGTTAATAAAGACAAGAATAAGTTTTTATTTCACAAAACCTGAACATAAAACGGATGATCTTACAAAAACAAAACGACGCCTTCGTAGATGCTATATTTAAAGAGTGATTGCTTAGTCATAAAAATTCAATAATAACCATAATATTGACCATAATATTATGGTTATCATTGCATACACACAGCCACGCAAACGATAAGGTAACCAGTAAACTTTGGGGAGTAGGTACCTATTTAATAACAATGGTCCCTCAAAAATTGTAAACACTAAAATACACAGAACATTTTCATGGCCGAGAAGTTTGTCAAAAGAGCTGGAAGTTGGGCGTGATTTATCACTTCAAATTGATTTAATGACTAACAGACGACAAGGCGGTGGCACCAACAGTCTCTCGACCAGAGTTTCGAAACTTTTACCTTACCGATAATAAATGAAGCAAGTTATGACAGTTGGGATGGAATCGTGACCGTTTGTGCGTGCTGTCAACGGCTCCTGCTACGCCGACGGCCTGAACAAAGCAATTAGCGGAGAGTCGTATTATTATTGTAAATGAAGTTTATGTTATCGGTGTAAGAGGCACCGGCTTTTGATACGGCTCCTTGTGAAACAAAGTTTTCGTCGCAATAGAATAACAACAAGAAAAGGGAAGTTATTAAACTTTCAATAACAGTCTAAGTTCAAACAACATCGCCATACAACGTAGTAACGATGCCAGCTTTTTGGGCACTGTTCCTGTTGAGAACAATGCGGACGAATTCTTTAATGCCCTATGATTCTTTTGCATGTTCAGTCACGAGCACCAATATGTCAACACTTGGCTTTGAAAGTTTAAATTGCCATTTTTTCACGAAATAACGAATGCAACGTTGATATACGACACTTTACATATACCTATGGGTTCGAAAATACTACTCGTATGTTCCTACTAATATGAAATTTCAATAAAAAATAATGAAGAAAATCGCCTTTGAATAAAGCCAAGTGTATACATACTTTTGCTCGTGACTGTATGTATGTACAGTTAACAAAAGAGATAAGTATGCAGGATCGTCGGATATAGTTGAAGTTTAGTAAGAAACCGATGGATGTTGTCGACTGAAATTTAATTTCATAAATGAGCTGTTTGTTTTCTATTATTAAAATTAAATTTTACTTCCCTTTGACCTAGTGTTATGAAATTTGGCAAGAAGCAATGTCATATAGCACAAGTAAAGGAAAAAAATCCGAAAACCGTAATTATGTAAATACATTACAAAGAAAAAAAACTACTTATATACCTACCTACACTTGACCTCCAAAAAATTACAACTCCCCCTGCGTTGTAATTTTTCGTCGGTTCAGAAACATGTACTGAATCCACAGTAACACCCTGTATACTTTATTATAGTCAGTCAGAAAGTCAGATGCCTGGAAATCATACGTAAAGGTACAACAACGGATAGATTCGCAAACGCTGTCGAATAAATTGAGGCTAACGCGATAGATGGCGTTACTTGTTGCTCTGTATTACGCTTTAGTTCAACAATATAATTATCATGACACACTTGACCGCAGTATTTAACTTTCCTTAATTACGGCTGGTAATAAGGAAAATGAATGCATGGATGATAATATAGTATCAAAACTATGACTGGTACACGTCGACCGCCAGACCACAGACACAATAGAAAACCTATTGTTCGCGGTCACCGGTGACCGCGGTGGCAGTCAATGCATTAAAGAGAAGCTCTACCAAACTTGAGTTTGTTTGTTTGTTTGTTTGTTTGTTTGTACTTAAAAATGATTTTTTAACAGAATATTCGTTAACACACGGACTGCCTCTATGGTCTAGAGTTAGCAAGCGCTACTGCTGACCATGGGGTCCTGGGTTCGATTCCCCAGGCCGGGCAAACTGTTAATGGATTCTTCCGTCGGGAATTTCTCAGTAGTAGCCCGGAGTCCCGATTTGTGCCCGGTTGATAGTAGTAGGCTCGCCCCCTATTACATAATCAGCCTATAATGTTCCCACTGCTGGGACACAGGCCTCCTCTCGGTGAGAGGGAGAGGGCCGTAATCCACCACGCGGGCCCAGTGCGGGTTGGCAGATGTCAAATGTCTAAGAATTGTTGGATCTAAGACATGCCGGTTTCCTATTACATGGGACTTAAAGATAACTGGTCAAATGGGGGTGAACCATAGGTACACCTCTGCCTAACCTTTCGGGGATTAGCGGCGTGATGTTATGTTATGTTATTTGACAACATCACGCCGGTAATCCCCAAAACAAAATCATTAGTTCCTGTTATGTTATTTGATAACAGGAACAAATGAATATTTAATTTCACATAAACCTACATAGGCACTTATGAAACGTCAGAAACTAGGTGCATGGATCCAATTGGCCGTTTCCTATGGAGAATAGCCGGCAAGAAACTCCACGGTTACTCTTTTAAAAAAATAATTGGGTTTTACAATGTTTTCAAACTACAGTTGGTATGGGAGCACAGCGTAGGCCTGTCATCAAGTACCAGGTACTTGATAAAATGAAAAACTAGCCAAGTGCGAGTCGGACTTGCTTACGAAGGGTTCCGTACCACAAGGCAAAAACGCCGAAAAAAACACGTTTGTTGTATGAGAGCCCCCCCTTAAATATTTATTTTACTGAACGTTTTAAACAGGCGTTAATTTCACCGGCTCGCGTACCTTTAGTCACAACTGGTACTATTTGTCTAAAATCTCCAGCGAATAAAAATATGAATCCTCCAATAATAGATTATTACTTCTTGTGTCCTGCATCGTCCTATTCACGGCTTCTATATAAATTTAGTTTGCCATAGTGCATTCGTCCCATAATGCAAATACACAACTGTAGTACTTTGGCATTGAGACTATTTTTGGATATACTGCAGACTGGATTTTCCATTCGGTCTAAATCTAGTGGGATTTTAAACATCGAATGTGCCGTTTGGTTATTTTTTTAATTTCATTTAATTTAATTTCATTGGTTTTAATATTTTTTTCATGGAACCATATTTTTTTTTCTAAAATAAAATAAGCCTAAGTTACTCCTTATTACATCAGCTATCTGCCAGTGAAAGTCCCGTCAAAATCGGTCCAGCCGTTTCAAAGATTAGCCGGAATAAACAGACAGACCAAAATTGTAAAAAATATTATTTTGGTATATGTACCGTGTAAACATCCATAATTATGCATTTAGTAAAAAGCGGTTATTTTAATATTACAAACAGACACTCCAATTGTATTTATTTGTATATATGTATAGATACAAGGCGTCTGAAAAAGCGTGGTGATAGAATGCCTTCTCTGTATGAGAAGAGGCCTTCTCTGTATGGGAAGAGGCCTTCTCTGTATGGGAAGATGACTTCTCTGTATGGGAAGAGGACTAATCTGTATGAGAAGAGGCCTTCTCTGTATGAGTAAAGGCCTTCTTTGAATAGGAAGAGAGCTTCTCTGTATAAGAAGAGGCCTTCTCTGTATGAGAAAACGCCTTCTTTGTATGGGAAGAGAGCTTCTCTGTATGAGAAGAGGCCTTCTCTATATGCGAAAAGACCTTCTTTGTATGGGAAAAGGCCTTCTTTGTATGGGAAGAGAGGTTCTCTGTATGAGAAGAGGCCTTCTCTGTATGAGAAGAGGCCTTCTATGTATGGGAAGAGGCCTTCTCTGTATGCGAAGAGGCCTTCTCTGTATGAGAAGAGGCCTTCTCTGTATGGGAAGAGGCCTTCTCTGTATGAGAAGAGGCCTTCTCTGTATGAGAAGAGGCCTTCTCTGTATGGGAAGAGGCCTTCTCTGTATGAGAAGAGGCCTTCTATGTATGGGAAGAGGCCTTCTCTGTATGAGAAGAGGCCTTCGCTGTATGTGAAGAGACATTCTCTGTATGGGAAGAGGCCTTCTCTGTATGAGAAGAGGTATTCTCCCTGCAGTGGGACACTACTAGGCTGGTATTATTGTTATTTATGTATTAATTAACTTCTGCCCGCGACTTCATCCGCATGATATATCTTGTTCCCCCAACCCACCGCGTCGCATCGCATCGCCCGCCCGCGCTATCACTTTGTTTTCGCTTAGCGTTCTTTCTGACTTTTCTTTTTTGCTCGGCTCCTAAGGGCAATAGCGTGATTTTAAATAGCCTGTACCTAAACAATTTATGTTTAATAAAAAATACAAGATCCAGCTTCACGAGGATCGCCGATGTGAGGGGCTGTGCCCTACAGAGCTGCGTATCTTTACGGACGGATCCAAAACAGATAGTGGCACAGGTGCTGGAATCTTCTCGGACGATTTCAACATACATATAGCCACACCACTGGGGGTCCATAACACAGTGTTCCAGGCCGAATGCTTGGGCATCTCTTTAGCCGCTTCAGCCATTATGGCCAGGGAAGTAAAGGAACACTCAATCCGCATACTCTCAGACAGCATGGCTGCTCTGCAAGCGCTGAACAGTTACACAGCTGACTCTGGGCTAATATACGAGTGTCACCAGCGCCTCAACCAGGTGGGTAACCTCAATAATATAACCATTCAATAGATCAAAGGACACAGCGGTTCGCTAGGCAACGATGCAGCCGACGAACTTGCCAGAAGAGGGTCGAGCATGGCACCAGTGGGACTAGAGCCCATCGCGCCACTCCCCTTCGGGTACATACGCACTCTGGTAAGGAAACGCACTAGAGACCAACATAGCAAACTATGGACGGACCAAGGCGAATGCAGGCAGGCTAGGGAAGCACTTCCCACACTGGATGGCCGCCTCACGAAACAGGTTCTCCGTCTAACTAAGCAAAAGCTGCGTATAGTTACCGCAGCTTTAACTGGCCACGGGTCATTCAATAAACACCTCTTTGTCATAGGAGTAACAGACAGTCCGCTGTGCAGGGCCTGTATGGAGGACGACGAGACAGCGGCACATGTGCTTCTAAACTGCCCGGTGGTCGCCACGTACAGGGCAAAGTACTTCGGTAACCCAGGTACCCTACGTGAGACGGTCAGTAACATAAAGGCGTTGCTGGCCTTCCTTGAGGAGCTGGGGTGGATCGAATAATCGATTTTCCCACCCGTACGCAAAATACGCGCATTGACGTGGAGTTGCGGATACCAGCCCGTTGTACCTATTACCTATTAAATAGCCTGTAATCTTTCCCCAGAAGTGGGCTATCAAATGCAAAAGAAAGATTAAGAAGATTAGCACGTTCAAACGAACTCTGCAGCTTTATTATTTGTACTAACTAGTTTCAGTTATTTTAATTTTAAATCCAGTTCGCATTATTAAGTGCCAATCGATTGCCGTTGCTGACTGTAAAAGGGAATTCATTGTTGACCAATCGGAGAATTCCTGTCAAATATGACGTCTTTTCCTTGACGGTTGACGTTATTCCTTTCCATATCGTTCGAACGTCTAACCGGGATAAGGAATAACATAAACAGTAATAGTTCATAATCATTACTTTAGTCATTTAGTCCCATAGTTTAGTCCCATCCTCATTGGTATTACCAGTTAGCGGTATGTGTTATTGTGGTTAATTTATCGTTTTGCCTTATAAGTCGTGGTAATGCATTAAACTAATAATAACATTTTTGTGTCGATTTCATATTTGTTGAAACCCAATTGAATAGCCACAAAAATATTTATGTGCATAAATCCGCCGTGTATTTCACTTACATTATTATAGTGATTATAAATTTATAGGTACTATCCCTGGCACATTGGCATCGTCTGCCTTAAGGGGCTTACAGGCTATTCTGTAAAAATCTCACCGTGAAAACTTAGGTGAAGTGAGCGTGGAGTGAGCTGTCAATAATGTCAATTCCTAGCAAAAACAAACTCACTCCACCTAAGTTATCACGGTGAGATTTTTACAGAATCGACCGGCTGGTTGTCAGACTTTCGGGCTTCTGACTACCCGTAACGACTGTCAAAGATCCACGAATGACAGCCGGGACCAACGGCTTAACGTGATTTCCGAGGCACGGAGACCCTGTATGTAAAGATGGTCACCCATCCACAGACCAACCATGGCAAGCGTAGCTCAACCTGATCGATCGACTTGTGCGGCTGTTATATTTTGTCTAATAGGTAATAGGTACTACGGGCTGGTATCCGCAAATAAATATTCTGTCCGAAATAAGGTAGCTAAAACCGTCAATAAACATGGTAGCAAAGCAAAACATGCAGTTGAAAATGTAAGAGTAAATAAATCATTGTTAGATGAGACTATGTTTAGAGAACGTAAAGAGATAAGGGAAAAGCTGGTAAGAGATTGTCTTATTAACTCATACTGAGAAAAGTCACGTTACACACAGCGTTCATGTTTGGTCAACGTTCACTTTTTTATCCTTCTCTATTCCTTTACCAGCACTATTGTACAGCACTCTTCCATTAAAATTCTACTTCATTTATTCAAATCGTGCTTTTTCATTACATTCTTTAACATTTCCTATAGCTAACACTTCGATATTCTAAATCTACTAACCGCCCCCCCACCCCTATCTAGCCCTTTGTAGAGTCTCTATGTCTGTAATGTATATGATTTACATAATAAAAAGTATTCTATTCTAACGTACGACTTGAAAAAACATCAAGAGTTCTTTTTTTATAATGTAGGTAAGTTTTAATTAATGTTTTCTACACACAAACCTTCTGGAATAAATTCTCTAAATGATTTTGAAAATCGAATCAAACTCTATTGTGGAGTTCAGTGGGCAACGTGGTCATACAGACAGGGGCGAAAAGCGACTTCAATTTATAATAATTACATATGTTTATGTAGATCATAAATGTATATTCACGTTCGACCGTGTGTCGGGGGCCAGATGTTGTTAGGCGATATCCTCTTGACGTCAATTAAAACAATTTGGTGCAATAGTCACGCGTTCCTTATTCAATGTTACACCTACGATAATTCGATACGAATATTTTTCACGACTAGCTTCTGCCCGCGACTTCGTTCGCGTAGAAGTCGTAAGAGTCCACAATATTCTAAAATATCAGTCACATTTTTATAGAACTGCTGTTGAGATAAACGTAGTATATGGTTGTAGTTATATGGTCTCAGCATCCAAAATATGAAGAGAGTCAGGACTGGTGACGCGGGAACAACCGACGAATTGTTCGGGTCAGAAGCAACTCGTCCTGACGTCGACACTCATATTCCCGGCTTCAGTAGCAATTTTACATTGTTTGCGAAGTTTTTCGAAATACTTTATGAAATCTTCCTCGTGATAAACAGAAAAGGGACAAACTCCAAAGTCTCCTAAAGGCTCGTCCGCACATTAGAATCGCAACATGATTTTAGATGTAAAATCCGATGTCCGATGGACTTTTCAGTTTTTTAATCGTTATAGAAAAAATAATATACGTAACAGTAAATACCCAAAAAGTAGCATGTAGCATTTATTGCATGGTCAATTTATTCCGGAGGGTATACAATTAAACTAAAACTAACATAGCTATAATAAAGAAATTTTGATGTTTTGTCAAGTTGTAAAAACCGGTCCAAGCAGGGGCGGGTCGCTAGCATAATAATAATATAACGGCTGTCATCATCTATCCGAAAAAAAAAAAGTAAATAATGAAGAAATTATCTAGATTTTTGAGACCGTAATGATTAGTGTTTGATGATTAAATTATAACATAGTAAATGAACTAACTGTCACTATTCTTAAAACTTATGTTAAGGGCCTATACCCACAGCAGACAGCAAAGAGATGTCAGCATCGAGGAGGGGCCCCATAGGGCCGAAGCCTGCCGGGTCAGCGGGATTGTCCAAAAGGGTTACCGCTGGCCCGGAACATAAAGGGCTAAGGAAGGAACACGGGTGGGTTTCTGACACTTCCTTTCGCTCCACCCAGAGTGGGAGGGGTCATTTGATGATTTCTCATCCACAAAAAAAAAACCTCAAATAGCTTAGCATGATCCGCCGTTATGTCGAAAGTATTGCAGCATTCATTTTGACATAAATATATGGTAAAGTTTAGTTTAGTAGATTAATGTTAATTAATTAACGTGTTTGGCGAAAACACGATTCTATAAAATTTTCTCTATAGAAAAAAAATTACAAAGTTACCTCCAAACCGAACAATAAACCGCTAGTATTAAAAAAATACTCCAAATTAGATCATGAAACTTTGCTTAACAACTGAACTAAATATAAAGCAATTGTTTCTTATTTTTTTCAAATTACCATTATTTTCACTGTAAAAAGCAAATACCTAAAAAACCTGCTTGCCACCCACCACCGCACTCTGTCTCGCTCTCCCTCAGTCCGCGAGCAGTATCGTGCGCGCGAGATAAAGGATGAATTTTACCTAAGGTAGCTAAAAAAAAAAATTGTTTATGAAATATATTGTGTATTGTATATTGTTATGAAATTAGTTGTAGTGTAGTAATTGTTAGAACTCATGACGCCTGTGATACAGGTTTATCCTAGTACAGGCATCATACTTTTTAATACCTATGTATATTATTATTTTTCCAAGAGATATACTGTAATTTTATTTTAATAAAAAGTGTGTGTAAAGTAACTAATATTTGCTGACTCTATTCAAATAGTTAACATAATTTAAAAAACGAACAGTCTTAAAATAATAAATTTATGTACAAGTATTTATAAAGGATATAAATAATCCTTTATAATAAATAATTAAAGGACATTAAAAAATTCGTCCGCATCGCTGTCAACAGGAAACGTGCCCAAAGGGCTGGCAGCTTTGCATTTTTATTTTTGAATAAATATTTATTCAATATATTTTTAATTTTTATTAGATACCCCTAGACTTAAAAATTTGTCAAATGTCAAAATTTTACATTTAATAATAACGGTAATAAAGGTGCGTGTGCAAACAGTTAAGCTGCCGTTAAAGTCTTGGAATTAAAGATCTTATTAGATTGACAAGTTTATAATTTGATAGGATTTTTGTACTTTATGAGTGTATTGTACTTGATCGCGGTTTGCCTGACACATACTCGTACATAGGTACAAATCCTAACTTAATATTATAAATGTGAAAGTAAGTTTTTTTGTTACCTTTTCACGCCTAAACCACTGAACCGATCAACCTGAAATTTTGCATATAGGTACTCATCACGCAAAAACGGCCGAACGGATTAGGATGAAATTTGGCACACACATTGTTTATAACTTGTATTGACAAATAGTTTCCTTTGACATGACTTAACGACTGTTATCAATTTACCCTAAAACTAGCTTCTGCCCGCGACTTCGACAGTGAATTCTGAAGTCCACGCAGACGAGGTCGCGGGCAGAAGCTAGTTTCCAATAGCACTCCAGGTATTATACTTACAAAGATTTGGATAGTCGAAGCACTCAACATCATACTTGTTTCGTACAAAGTATAAGGTTTCTTAACAAAATGAAATTTATATTAAATAATACTTTTAATTAATAAACCAGACACGGTAATTTCAGACCAAGATGAAAAAAAAACCTTTCCTATTGGTACTTGCCAGAAAATGAACTTGCAACCAGCTCGTGTCCTTATTCGTCCTCGTCATCACATCACATCACGGCTGCACCTGATAAATTAAAAAAATATATTTATCGACTTGACTGATCACACTGAAAACGGGCCTGAAACTAATAAAAAGACAATGATTGCTAAAATGATATTTACGAAGGAGAATATGTATAAAAGCCTTTTCAATATCTGCTATAATAGTCATGAAAATAACTGGATTCCTAGATAAAAATCCAATTTTAGTCCAATTTTAAGTGAGGACCGAAATGATTGTCTAACAACCTTAGTTTAGACAGATAAAGGATGGGTAATAGGAGCAATTACAACATACTTGAGTCAGGAAGTAAGAAGCGAAATTATAAAAAAAAAATATTTTTAGAATAGGTATTGCTTATCGAGATAATTAGATCCCTATCGACCATCGTTCAGAAAAGTATTTAAACATTTTCCCGCAAAAGAACTTCACATTACACTTCCTGTCGCAGAAAAGAAATGGACAAGTTAACTTTTTACTTCGTTCTTTTTCTTGCTTTTTTCGACAAAGGTAACAAAAATCCATTTTTTTAAACAGTTTATTTATATTTTAATAAACAACCGACTACAATCTTATATTTGACGCTTTTATAAGGGATTGGTGCATATTGGCTCAGGATCGAGTTGAGTGGACGAAGGAAAGGGAAGCCTTTCACCTATAATGGGACAATATAGGCCGATTATTATTATTATGTAGTCTAGACTGCTTGCATTATTTTCGTAAATGGTTCGATTAACCGTTTGATGATTATGTACATACCCATATTTTTGCTTTTCTTACAGATGTCTTGTGTAAAAGACGTGAACACAAAAAATACGATGGGGGTAAGATTGTAGGTGGTACTGTAACCACTATACAAAATTACCCTTACCAAGCATACCTGTTGCTTAACAATGGCAGGGATAGCTACCAATGTGGTGGTTCTATAGTCAGCAAACAATATATCGTCACAGCTGCCCATTGTCTAGCAGGGTAAGATATAGATTTAGAATAATTACATAACATCACGTATTCTTTTATTGTTTGTTGAGGGGCCCCTGGTTAAATAATAGCAGCCGCACAGGTCGATCGATCAGGTTATGCTTGCCGCGGTTGGTCTGTGGATGGGGGACCATCTTTGCATACCGAGACCCCTCCGTGCCTCGGAAAGCACGTTAAGCCGTTGGTCCCGGCTGAAATTCATAGATCTTTGACAGTCGTTACGGGTAGTCAGAAGCCCGACAGTCTGGCAACCAGTCTTACCAAGGGGTATCGTATTACCCAGTAACAGGGTGGTGGAAGTCAGATAAACAGTCGCTTCATGTAGAATACTGGTATTCAGCTGCATCCGGTTAGACTGGAAGCCGACCCCGACATAGTTGGGAAAAGGAAGGCAGATGATGATCACGCATTTTTCCCCGAAGGGTTGGTCGGAGGTGTACTGTAGGTACACTTCTGACAACACTCACTACATTGCGCTGTTTATGTTTAAGTCCCATGATTTAGCGGGCAAGGCTATTGCCATAAAACGGGCACAAATCTAGCCTTCGGGCTGCTACAGACTTTTGATGAGATCTCGAAATCGGATTAACTGATTTCGATAATTCTTTTTAGGGTTCCGTACCCAAAGGGTAAAAACGGAACCCTATTACTAAGACTTCGCTGTCCGTCCGTCCGTCCGTCTGTCTGTCACCAGGCTGTATCTCAAGAACCGCGGTAGCTAGACAGTTGAAATTTTCACAAATTATGTATTTCTGTTGCCGCTATAACAACAAATACTAAAAACAAAATAAAATAAATATTTAAGGGGGGCTCCCATACATCAAACGTGTTTTTTTTCGGCGTTTTTGCCTTGTGGTACGGAACCCTTCGTGTGCGAGTCCGACTCGCGCTTGGCCAGTTTTTTTCTTTCGTAGAGAAGTTTCCTCGCGCATTGGAAAACTAAGAATTTATTGATTCTGAAGTAGTACGAAGTTTGCCGGGTCAGCTAGTATTGATACAAAACACTCTTTCATCATAGGTACAGTCACGAGCAAAAGTATGTATACACTTGGCTTTATTCAAAGGCGATTTTCGCCTTTATTTTTTAATGAAATTTTATATTAGTAGGAACATAGTATTTTCGAACCCATAGGTATATGTAAAGTGTCGTATTTCAACGTTGCATTCGTTATTAAGTGAAAAAATCGCAATTTAAAGTTGCCAAGTGTTGACATATTGGTGCTCGTGACTGTACTATGTTGAGCATAAACTATCGATAAATGCGGTCATTCCTAAGTAAAATTTACTTGAGTTGTTTGTTACCTATCTACCATACCTATTCAAGCCATTGCATATTCGGCAAAATAAATAATAAACCCTTGTATAATGTGAATGTGCATCGCTCCAGAAAAACTTATAAAAAGCCATATCAGAACGGATATCTATGGGGACTACAGGATCTAAAAGCAAAAAACGCAAGTTTTAGAAGCAATAAAAGTATATGATCGACTACAGTAAACAAAATCAGAAAAATATATGATATGTTTCAGGATATATGCTAGGTAGACAGTATGTTGAAAACATAATACAACTAATATGATACCACAGAAAAAAAATCATGAATATACCTCTAAAAACTTTATTTTTACATTAAAAACCATACTAATATACTATATATACAATCATTCTGATTTTTTGTCAGATTATTCTACAAGCACATACTAAAGCACTAGTGTTTTAATTTTTAGTCCAACAATACATTTTTTGTATATAGATTATTGCTTCATATTTTGCAACAAATTACCAGCGTTGTGTCATCGTGCTTCTCTTTCTTTTCTATGCAGTCCGACAGTGTCCGCGCTTTAGGTCATGTAAGCGCCTTAATACAAATCCATGTTTCAGAATTCTAACAATTAATGTCCGAATCGCCAGTACCGACGCCTTTAGTGGGGGATTGGTATACAACGCATCTTCTTTCAACTCCCATCCATTGTACAATGCCATTACCAGCGACTATGACGTGGGGGTGATCTCTATTAGGCAGAGCATGACTTTGGATGGCACAAATGCCAGAGCAATCAGCATGGTCAGGTCGGGCTCTGACGTAGCTGATGGCCAGGACGTTGTTCTTACTGGTTGGGGAGCTACTAGCGTAAGTTTGTGTTTATTTTCTTATACTTGAAATTACGTCAGTTCTGTTGTAGATGTCGTATTCATTAAACCTGATAGAGATTTGTGGAACAGAAAAGCCTTTTTATTAGTTTTAAAAACACTAGCGAGCTTCGTACGGGTGCTGATCTGCTGATGTGGTGACATGTCACAAAATCGAGTTTCCAAAGCTTTATCTAAGATAAATAATCAATGTGTTATACACATAAGCCTTCCGGAATAAATTCTTATATGATGGTGGAAAACTGCATCTAAATCCATTTTGTAGTTTATTTGGACACACAGACAGACACGTAAAGCGGCTGTGTTTCATACTATTTATTAAGCCACACTGTTCTGGATAGTATCTAAACCTACCACCAAAAGTGATGTAAAAGCCAATAATGCCTATTTGTTATAGGAAGGTGGACCTTCAACTACAACGTTGAATGAGGTGACGGTCCCTGCAGTGAACAGAACGGGGTGCAATAAACTTCTAGGAGGAGGTGTCACCACCAGAATGTTCTGTGCAGGCGTCCCCGAAGGTGGCAAGGATACCTGTCAGGTAAATATTTTGTATTGAGTAAATTACCTATTTATTTGATTTATTCCAGAAATCCCCACCGAAAAATCCCCACCAGTGGGGATTGTTATTTTTTTACAGAAATCCCCGCTAGTTAAATAAACTCAGCCTAGTGGGGATCATAGGGCTCTTTATATCTAACTAGATGCGCGCCGCGGTTTCACCCGCATGTGTCTCGATCCCGAGGCAATATCGGGATAAATCCTATGTCCCAATCCAGGTCATGGTCGACCCATGTGATGAATTTCATCCAAATCCATTGAGCTGTTTATGCGTGAAAGCGTACAAACAAACATACAAAAAATTAAATCTTTTCTCTCTATAATATTAGTTTAGATATATAATTAAATTCCGAGTACCTAGTGTACCTACCATGGTACTCGGAATTTAACCTTATAAAAGCGTAGACATCACTTAAAAATATGCATAGAATAAAGAGTTACCGTGGGAAGCCTACCTTTTGACAACATTGTTGATGATTAAGTTTTTCCGCATCATGAGCAATTCTAATAATTAATTATTGTTGTTCGTGCCAATATTTGACCTTTTCCTAATTGCAGTGCGGCCGACGAGAAAATGCGTTCTTGACACCTGTCAGTTTCATTTTTGCGATTTTGATCTTTATGGGCTACTAGAATTGTCGCTCTGACGTGTATCAAGAACGCATTGACGACCGGACTGTGACTGATATTATTTTATAGGGAGATTCCGGTGGTCCTGCGGTGGTCGGTGGTGATCTGGCCGGTATTACGTCATACGGTTTTGGCTGTTCCCGTCCGAATTCACCTGGGGTCTACACCCGGATAGGAAACGGGAACGTCAGATCATATATAAGAAAAATGACTGGCCTTTAAATTGCACCATTACCTACTGGAGGTGTGAATTCCATTTTTCATTTCATTTTTTTTTCTAACTAGTTTTATGTATTTGTTTAAAACATAAAGTTTCATACAATTTAAAAGAGTGTGCGATACGATACAGATACCTTTATTTGCTCACAGTTTAGAGTAGATACCCATTAAAACCACCATTTAATAGGCAGTGCAGTGGCTGATTATACAATTAGATTTAAAGTTATTCATGTTTATTTTGTTTTGAGCAAAAAATAGTTTTCTTTTAAAATTATGTTATTAATTTCATAAATTTTTAATAGTTTTTAATAGTTGATAATTTATTGTTCCTAATTTTAGTTTTAGTTGTCATGGAATTCACGTATTGTTTTGTTATTTTATTATTAGCTTATAATAAAGGCACTGTTTACTTTATTCGTATGTCTGTCCTTATAACCACACCACCATGTTGTGTCAAACCACACTTAACTACATATTTCCGTCCATTGAATAATAAGAATAACATAACACACACACGCAGTTTCACGTGTCAATTTCTATCTTGAAATAACATATTATAATATCACGCCTTTAATTACCCTAGGGGTTAGGTTAGGGTAGGTGCGGACGGCGACCCCCCCGGTGGGTTCCCGCATTGTCGAGGCGGGGGGGCTCAGTAGCCGTGGCTTCGACACCCACGGGCGGCGAGCAATGGGCAGCTCGCCGTCCGGTAAGGACCAGGCCCGGGTCGACCGACGGCGCGTTGTGATCCACGCGCGCCTCAAAAATATGTCAGCACTAACTGACGGGGTCCGCTAGGGCCGATGCCTGCCAGGGTCACGGGTTGTTCGAAAGAGATACCGTGGCCCCTGGCACAGGCAACTGAAGGAACACGGGTGGGTTTTAGGCAGTAAAAGTTTGACACGCCCTCCTGCTCCGCCCAGAGCGGGAGAAGTTATTTGGTAATTTTCCACCCAAAAAAAAAGGGTTAGGCAGAGATGTACTTTAACATGTACATCCAAATTTCGCCTGTTATATTTAGGGCCCGTGTAATAGGGGGCTTGTCTATTGCCTTCAACCAGGCACAAATCCAAACTCCAGGTTCATCATCATCATCATCATTTCAGCCGAATGACGTCCACTGCTGGACATCGACCTCCCCAAGCCCCTATACTTCTGAACGGTTCTGTGCTTCTCGCATCCAACGGGTTCCTGGGGCCTTCCCAAGTTCGTCGGTCCACCTTGTGGGAGGCCTTCCAAAACTACGTCTTTCGGTACGCGGTCGCCACTCCAGAACCTTTTGGCCATCTGTTCTGTCAGTGACTCCGGGTTGCTACAAAAAAAATCCTAATATAAAAAACCCAACACTTGGGAAACCAACCCTGGACGCCTGTGTTGGGACACAGGCGTCTCTTCAATAGGAAATAGGCTACTAATCCACCACGCGGGCCCTAAATTAAATTGTTTAGTGCGATTGCCAAGTCAATCTATTTATTTAAAACATAAAAGATTTTTAATATTTATATGGTCACTATAAGATATTGTTAGGTTAGCTAATTACGTAATAACTTAAGACAGAAGGTCCCATAGGTAGGGACTGAATAAATTAACCGATTTGGTATTACATGGATCTCATAACTTTTTAGAATTAACAAAAAGCAAATGGCATTAACTACTTGACTATGGGGAAAATTGAATTGTTAATTGGACAAACCCAGAATAAGTGGATATTTGATTAAATCATAATTTAATACATTACGTAGTGAATCCTTTGTTGATCGCAAACAAATAAGGTTCAGACTTGAAGAAAAACTGTGTATTCTGCTGAGCTCTTGTAAAGAGCAGAACTATGGTTATAAAATGGTTTACGTTGTCACTAGACGAGACACAATAAACTAATACGAAACTGTTACCTTCGTAAAAGTAGAACTGTTACTATTACAAGGAAAATGTATTTTATGTATTATTGTTTATGAGACAAAACAATTAACATACTAACTAAGTACTTTACTTACTCTCATTATTATACATTTTTCGCTTACCAAACTTCGGAGAAGGATTTTTGAAGTGAAAACTTCTTTATGCGCGTTGGGCATTACCTATTTGAGATGGGAAAAAACTATTGAACTCGCGCCACTGTTACCATAACCGAAACTGCTTCGGATGTGTTCGGCTGTCCCCGGGATGTACTCGGTTTTAATGTTATCCGATATGTCAGTGAGTGATGGCAAAGTATTCTGTTTTGTTTTCACTGCTGTCGGCACTCCTGGAGTGCCACTTTTTTATGTATGGTATTTTACAGAAGTGGATCTATCACATAGTTATTTTATCTCTGGTCATTGCTTCATTTTAAAATATTTTTACCTATTTTGGTTCCGTGTGGTGCCAGACGTAAACAATAGCATCATCCAATTTCATCCCGTAGGATTTACAAGAGAATGGGTAGCAGCGTTTTCTATGCATTTTACCACTATACTACGATCGCCAACCAATCGTGATTATGGCAAACCACCCAAAATGACAAGCACTAAGACAAAACGGTCCTTACTGCACGCCGGCTAGAGCAGCGGACAACGTTATGGTGAGGCGAGGTGTGCTAAGAATCCCCGGAAGAGATCCGACTTGCACAATCACCGAAAACTGAACCTGGCAACTATAGACAGACCTGGCCTATAATGTTCTCACTGCTGGTCTTAGCTGTGGGAAAATTATAGGCTAATTATGCTAACCATTATTTAAAATATTCAAAACAAGTCGACAGCTTATGTAGTTATTGAAATAATTGCTCTGACAAACAGATCTGGCACCGTAAGGGTTCCTCTCGTATATGGTTGTGCAATGTAATCAATATTTTGTATCAATTTTATGATTGAAATAAGTATCCGTGGAGGTTCTTTCTTACCCGTTCTTCTCCATAGGTACCTGCCCTACTACGCTTTAGAATGGGCAACTAGCTTCATCTTTCTGACAGACCGACGCCTTGACAATTCCAAAGTGCCTGTAGTTGGTTTATTTGAAATAAATGCTTTGAGTTTGAATAGTAAAAAAGAACCCCTACGGTGTTTAAAAAAAAAAGTCTTTCAACTACTACCTTTTACTGAAAAGATTGAAATTTTTCCTTACGCACTTATACGATGTTTTCATAGATGTATTGACAAGGGACCGTTATTTTGGTACAGAACCCCAAAAACTATAATGTGATTGTTAACTACATAGGTATTGAAACAAAACTACATAATATGCTGAAATGAAACGAAGCTGTGTTATTGTTATTTTATTTATCTTTCTAATGCCATAAATACATTCTAATTTATAGAAATATTTTGCCACTTGAATAATACCTCCATTTCGCGTAGTTATGTAAATTAAACAAGAACCTCCTTACTAAATAATAGGTACCTACGTTTATTAGTAAGGGGGTAAAGATATTGGTACCAACCAGTCTATTCTGCAAAAATCTGACCGGGAAAACTAATGAACACCTTGAAGTGAGCTGTTATTCCGCCTGATGTAAGGAATTGACACTATTGACATCTCACTTTGCCTAAGTTTTCATGGTGAGATCTTTTATAATCGATCGGCTGTTCCCTTTTATATGAATAACGGACGAGCGAAACTAAAGAAACCAGTGAATTTTTATATTTAAAATTATAAATGTCTAAATTACTTACCTACTCATAAAAAAACTATAACGTACGCTTTTAACACGCACTAATAATGATGAACTTGGGTGTGAACGTGTTGTTTATTTTTTTTTAACTAAATATTTTTATTTTAAACTACTTAAATTTAATTAATGTCTTTATCATCGTATTCTAATAAAAATGAGTAATCAATAGTCGGCGTCGTTTCTGTTACGGGCGCACACCCGATCGATGAAATTTTCTTCATATCACCAGGACATCTGAGTCCATGCATTATGCCCGCTCCTTGGTTGTTGAATTCTGTAGACATAAGTGACGTAAGCACTACGTCATAGAGGTACAGCAATACGTCTGCAGGAGTAGCTCCCTCCAGTATTGTGGGGACTGGCGGGCTGGGGGAAAACTCCGCGACAGCGGTGGCGATCGTGATCAGGAAGATCAGAGCTCTCATTTTGTGCATCCTGGAAAATAAATAAATATAACAACACGCCTGTATCCCCCGAAGAATTGGTAGAGGTGTGTGTGAGTACAACACCAGTTATTGGGGGTGCGCACAGATATAGATACCTACACCTAGATAACGCTAGAGCTACTACTTCGCGTGCCAAAAATCGCACCAGCTTACGTACAAAAATCGTAAGTCACCAACCCGGGGGATCGACACTTATGCGGGTGAAACCGCGGGGCGCTGCTAGTACTAAATATTTATAATATCCAGAGTGGCGATAAGGTTATCACATACAATAGTACCTACAGCGATTATTACAAGTTGTTAACAGTCTGTTATAATAATAAAATAAACAATCTTACTAAAATTTTAAAACTGCAGTTTTCAAACAAAATAGATATAGAGTACCTAAAAATTGCCGAAAATAAATCACCCTTGATAATAAGGCACTAGACACGCTCGGAGCGATGGTATCAACAATTCAACACAAACGTTATAGTATTATTACCAAATAATCACAAAACGCAAATAAGGTCTGTTAATTGTTATTAGTTATTTGAATTGTGTATGTTTATACTTAATGTAGAATACGTGGTTTCAACTAATGTGATAACCTTATTTGCCACATTCTATATACCAACGTCATAGTCAAAGAAATAATCAGTACATAGCATAAACGAAGTATTTTAATGTTGGGAAATTTTAATTATAAATTGGACAAACTCAGGTAATGCAAACATTTAAATAATAAAGTTTGACATAATAGCAAAACTTACCTATTATTATAAATCCTTGGTGACCACAAACAATAAAATGTTGAGTTCTGAAGAAAATCTATTGAAGTAAATATTATAAAATTTTGCAAATGGCAATAATTATATCATGTTAACGTTGTGACTAGACGACACACAATATAATAACTAATGTGAAACTGCTACTTACCAGTACCTACCTGATACTTAAGAGTTGTAGAAGGAAAATGTTTCAGTGACACAATAGTAGTAGTATTTATTTATAGTGATGCATACTATCGTTCTGGTAGGTGGTATTTATGAAATAGGGACGGTTATTACCGTTTGCAATAATACCTAATTACTCATCTATTCAATAGTTCACAAAAAATTATTAATAACATAAAAAAAACAGTGAAACGACGTGCTAAGTTAAATTTCACAAATTCCAAAGCTAGTAAACATAATTATCTCTAACACTATATGAACATTATATGCGATGTATTTTAATTTATTTCATTTTGTTAGTTGTTCTAAATAGCGAATTACGATCATACGCACGCCAGTGGCACCTAGGGTTTGGAAAGTCTCGACAGTCTCAAAGTCTCGGGACATAAGACCATTATCGATCAACGTCCCGAGACGTCCCAGGACCTCGAGACTTCTCAGGATAAAGTTAGACTCGAATTAATTTTGGGCCGAAAGTATCAATAAAAAAAGGAATTTATTTGTAATATTTTTAATAATGTCACCGGACAAGGAGAAAACTCTTTCGTTCTCAACAAATGTCGGTTTAATTGTGTTTAATTAAAGCTAAATAAAGTAGGCCAAACTAAGAGTACGTTTTTCGGTTGCTTCAAACAACTGGAACTCCTTTCTTTAATGTTGATCTTGATTTTTTTGCAATTATTTCGGGTACGTTTTCTTAGATTTTTTTGATTGCATGTTCCATTTGTCTTTGAAACGACTTGTCGGGTTCGTTGTGTACTGTAGAAGTGTAGAGCTGCTGGTACAGCGTCCTTTATTTCCAAATCTGGCTTTTTCATACACGGGATATTTTCGAAAAGTCTGCACTATAGTAATTCTTCCACAAAAGCAAGTGCAATTTTACTCAATTTCGTCAAAAAATCCGTATTGTAGGACTGTAAGCTGTGGTCTCTATGCGAAAGTCTCGGGTCTCGAAACAACTAAATTTACTAAATGTCCCGGGACTTCGAGACCCCAGAAGTCCCGGGACCCAAATCCTAGTGGCAACATTTCAACTACGAAAACCGCTCTTACTACTTTGACATAAAACTCAGTCAATGTCACATTGATACCATAGACGTGCGGTTGACACTTCAATAGGACTAGTACCTATAAAGAATCATCTAACTAATATTAAGTATATATTTTTGGGATGCTTTAAGAAGACTTCTCGTGTAGCGCAGTTTGTTCCAGTTACTCAACTGAACCGAGCGCTCGGCGCATCCTGGACAGTCACACCCCACACCTTATTTGACTGAAAAATTCTTCCCTTGCGGTGGTAGGGCTTACACCCGCCTGGTTTGCGACCACCCCTAGTACTCAAGCAACCTACTGTGTTTCGTCGATGCGTGGGGTTTTATATTCTGGGCACGCTTGTTCCATCGTAGACCTGATCCATCGCTTTCCATCAGGCGTGATCATGGTCAAGAGAGGGCCAATTCAGCAACAATTTTTTTTGTTTTTTAATGGGAAAGTGTTCTTTTTTTTGTTTATTACGCTTTCACGCTAAAACTGCTGAACGAATTTGAATGAAATTTGACAGATACGTAGCCTGGGACCTGGAGAAGGACATAGGCTATTTTTCATCCTGGATGGCAACAGCTAATGGTTAATAACGCAAGAGCGAAACTGTTGAAACAAGAACGGTCAAGATCTATGTGGTGGCTTATGTATAGAATGAATAAATTCGGCCTCTGTTACGATACAAACATTTTGGTTCTTTTTTTCTAATATAATTGGGCAAGCATAAAAAAAAGTCGATAGCATAAGTTGTTGTTGAAATAAGTAGCTCTGATATACAAACACGACGCAGTGGTTAAGCGATTGACTGCTGCGCTGCGTGTCGCGGGTTCGATTCCCGCACGGAACAAATATTTGTATGACCTACAAGTAGTTGTTTCGGGTCTGGCTGTTTGTGTACGTGAATTTAAATGTTTGTAAACGCACCCACAATACAGGAGAAATTCCTAGAGTGGGGCAACGTTTTTTTAAAAAAAAAAACAGAAGGTTTTGGTACGGAACCCTTAAAAATATAAAGTTAAGATACCTAGATATCCAAATAAAACTATATTTATATCATATGTTGAAATGAAACGAAGCCATGTTTACATTGTTTTATTTATATAAGTGTATTCTAAATACATTCTAATTTGTAGTAATATCTTTAGCACTTGTGTAATACGTGGGTATGTAAACAATAAATGTATTGGTAAAAGCCGGTCAACAAAACTTAGGTGAAGTGATCTTGAAGTGAGCTGTCATTACACCAAAAGGCCAATTACCGTAATTAAAAACGTTCAAAATCCAGTCGCAATCTCATTTCAGCGACAATCAGTATCTAAAACTTGTTAACAATTTTGGGAAAATAGAGGTTTTTTAACAGATTCAGACTAAGACCAGACTAAGATACTTTTACTAGTAGGTACTTTAGGTTCATACTTTTAACTTTAATAGCTATACTTGAATAAGTTTTTTCCTTTGTTTTCTCTCGCTACATTCTAGTTAACCTAGCTTTTTCAATGCCGTGAAACTCTATTATTGGCTTAAGTGATAATTGTCATCACTTCGCTATCACTGAGCAGTGTATGCAGACTGTAAGATGCTGTTACTTTGACGCAACTGCATTGGACTGTTCATTGATAAAAGCTGTTGAGTTTCCAAATAAATAAATAAAGATCGTTCTTAAAATTACGAGAATTGCCCCTCTGATGTAAGGACTTGACATTTTTCACAGCTCACTTCACCTGAGTTTTAATGTTGAGACTTGTAAAGTTTTACAGAATCAATCGGCTGTTCCCTTATATCTGAATAATGTACGAGTGAAACAAGTCAAAACCAATAAAGTTGCGATTCCTTAATAATCCCACGTACCCGGCGCTTCTGTTGTGGTTGTGGGATAGCAATATCCATCTTTGGATCGTTTCATATCACCAGGACATCCATTTGGCACAAATATACCGCCTTGGTTATTGGATTCTGTAGACATGAGTGACGTAAGCACTACGTCATAGAGGTACAGCAATACGTCCGCAGGAGCAGCTCCCTCCAGTATTGTGGGGACTGGCATGCTGGGGGAAAACTCAGCGACAGCGGTGGCGATTGCGATCAGAAAGATAACCGCTCTCATCGTGTGCTGTTGTTGTTCCTGTAATAAAAAAAACATAATATATCGTAAACCGGTTGTCGTTAAGAAAAACATAGTTACTGAAGTAGTATCGTATCTTTTGGTACACTTTGACAACCACAATAACTTTATATAAGCAAGCCTATAATGTTCCCACTGATGGGATACAGGCCTCCTCTCGGTAAGAGGGAGTGGGCTGTAATCCACCACGCTGGCCCAGTGCGGGTTGGTACATGTCACATGTCTCCGAATTTTTGGTTTTAGGACATGCCGGTTTAATGACGATGTTTTCCTTAACCGTTTTGAGAGCAGCGGTGATGAAATAATTAACACAAAGTAAAGCGCCTGTTTGGGTTCGAACCTACGACCTATAACTTGTAAGTCGCTCCCGTTACCATTAGACCACCACTGCTCCCACAATAACTTGACAAGCTTTAATCAAACAAATAAAACAACCGACTACCAAAAAACACTACAAAGTGAAAAAAAACATTAATTTCGGAAGTCGATAGCAAAACCGAAAATACAAAACCAAAGACCACGACTTCCGAAATTAAAGTTTGTAGTGTTTTTTTGAAGTCGAGTGTTTTTTTGTAAAAAGTTTTTCATTGATTAGGTACTTTTTAGTTATGGTTCCCCACACAAATTCGTATAACACTCCTTGCTGTGTAAACAACGGAAGGGGTTAAAAGGGAACCTCAGGAGTACCTATATGAAATGAGTAAGTATATGTAATCTTTAAAAAAAAACCGGGCTACAATCGATGAAAGATCATAGATAAACGTATTTAAAAAAAAATACAAATGAATTGGGAACCTCCTCTTTTTGAACTCGGTTTTTAAAATGAAATATTACCTACCGTATCCCTTGACCCACAAACAAATCCAACCGATTCTTGATTTATAACGACGAATATTCTAAACTCACAAAACGAAGCTGTTATATTGATCAACGTGGTCACCAAACGGCACGCAAAACACGATTAATGGACTAACTAATGATGCAGATGCGTAGAAGGAAAATGGATGCCAGGTACTAAAATAGGCTAAGTTTGTTTTCCTCCAGCAGATATTTAACACAGTACACATAATTATACACATAGTTCAGGCCTAAAAAGGCCACTTTGGCAGAATCATAAAAGGATAACATGCTCGTAATGAACAGTTAACTGTTGAGTTAATCGTATCAAATCCCATTGTTGAAACATATTTCAGTTATTTTTTTTTGTCTGTGCTAAAATATCAATCAATCCAATCCAAATCCAATCCCAATCTCTTTGATTATACCTACGTATTGCAGCGAAAACAAAAAAAAAACCGACTTCCAAAAAAAACAATACAAACTGAAAAAAAAAAACAAAACACTACAAACTGAAAAATAACTTAATTTCGGAAATTTAAAAAAACTTTTTTTTTTGTTAAAAAGTTTTTATTTCTCGCTTTTTAGTGGGTCTATTTATAATTTATCTAAGTTACAATAGCCTAATGTCAACTTCCCCATCGCCTTTTTATAAAATATTCCTTTTCTCGATGCAGGGACGTTAATTGTTGAGGAGTTCTCCTTTTTATTAGTTTTTAGATTAGATGCTGATAATCCTGGCTGCAGCATCAGGCCAGACTTATGTCAACATTGCATTGAACTTAAAATTAGTCCTGTTTAAAATGAGCCCAAACACGACTACGGTGCTGTAATTTCAAGGTTTGTACTTTTTCTGATGCTCCTGGTTTCAGCATCAGGTCTTCGGTGTTCCTCAGTAACAGTACGTTTATCCACACATCGAGCCCTTTTCAATGAGCCTAAACACGATATATCTGCTGTTAGTTGTCGAGGAGTTAGGTACTCTGCAGACTATCCTGACTGCAGCATCAGGTCATGACTTGATGATCATGAGACCAAATGTGGCAAATGCCCTATCAAACATCAAAACAATTGACTAAATAAAACAGTCCTTGCCTGTTCGAGTAACTTCTTACTGTTAAGGAGTTGTACCTTCCATCATCAGCCCAGCTACCTGAGATGGTGACAACCATACACAAATACACAAGATACTTCATAAAATATGCGAAAAACAATAAGTGAGCCTATAAAATTTGAGGGTTGCCCTCGATTTCTCTAAGATTTCATCATCAGATCCTAACTTGGTGACAATGGGACCACCTCAGAACTATCTACTTTCGAACAAACAAAAGAATTTTGAAAATCCGTCGACAATTGGCGGCGTATTCGATGAACAAACATACAAACACCCGAACATAGTACCTCCTCCTTTTTGTAAAGTCGGTAAAAAGAAAAACACGGACTGTCTTCGCCATATTATGATTCGTAATGTAAAAGGACGACGACGCCGTTTGTAAAACGCGGAATCATACAAATTGCCTGCTACGTATCCAGGGGTTTCATTTTTAGTAAAAACAAAAGGTATCACAAAGTGAGTTTGACAATGTGAGTTTGACAATGTGAGTTTGTTAAATATTCGCGTGGTGCTATAAATCTCTTAAATATAAGTTATAGAACTGTGACCACAGTTTAGTTATAGAGTTTTGACCATATTTTCATCATAATTCTATTTGACCATCCAAAAAAACTGCATTTTTTTAATTCTAGGTAAGTATTCTTTATTTTGACATATTTTTACATAACCTAGGAAATTACAAAAATAGTGCCAAAAATTGAGGTTTCATGTGTAGGCTATACATACTAACACACATAATATCAAACACATACATACATATATATTACACACAACACATACATACATATACACACAACAGTAATAATAACATATTAATTATATATCCACAATCGTGTGTATACAGCCTAACAATTTACCGCTCGACCGCGCGCCACGGCCACCGGCCAGCGGAGCCCTGCGCCCGCGCTGTGTCGTACAGCGTTGATAGCTACGAAGCGACGACGAGGCGAATTCGTGAAACATGACACGATCGGTCGCCGCCTCCCGCGCCGCTGCGTCTCCCGCGCACGGCCGCGCCCCTCGGACGCCCTCACTAGTCCGCTAGAAACCTCTACGGCGAATGCATGCCTTTTCTTAACTCGCGCCGCGCATTAATTGTTTTAGTTTAATAAGTGTTATTTCTGTTAATAAACATTTATATCTTATTATAAAGTAGTGTTTAATTAATAGGTCTTACCTTAACCTACCCTAACACACTACAGTGGTGACCCCGAACAGTAAACACGTGCTAGTGCTACCTGAAACTTTAGTGCGGTGCGGAGTGTGTGGACTCAAAAGTGAACATAAACTGAACGTTTCAGAACAATATGAGTAATTCCGAACAGGTCATGGAGGATACGAAACGGTCTGGATCACCGACATCACATGACGTATTTCGGGTCGGCGTGCGAGTCCCTCCATTTTGGCCCGAGAAGCCCGCGATTTGGTTCGCCCAAATAGAAGGCCAGTTCGCGATATCGAATATTACGGCGGACACAACAAAGTTTTACTACGTCGTCAGTCATCTCGACCCGCGATATTCAACAGAGGTCGAAGATATCATCGTGAATCCACCAGCGACCGATAAATATGGCAAATTGAAGACGGAACTTATAAAGCGACTCTCAGAATCCCGCGAGAAGAAAGTTCACCAACTGCTGACACACGAAGAGCTGGGTGATAGGAAGCCGTCGCAGTTTCTTAGACACCTGCAGCACCTCGCCGGTCCTAAAGTGCCTGAAGAATTTTTAAGAACAATATGGTCGAGCCGGCTGCCTAGTAACATACAGTCCATAATTGCGTCTCAGGTATCCGCGCGCCTGGATGAATTAGCCGATCTTGCAGACAGAATTCACGACGTCGTGCCGAGAGGTCATCAAGTAGCGTCGACATCAGCAAATATGGTGAGTGATATGGAAACTATGTCTAAACAAATGATTGAACTTACGAAACAAGTGCAATTATTAACTCAAAAAGTCGACAATATTTCCCGCGCAGGCCGATCAACAAGGCGTGACGACCGATCAAAATCCCGCCACAGCCGATCTCATTCACGAAATAAGGAATATCCATCATGTTGGTACCACTATAAATTTGGTGCGAAGGCCACCAAATGTGTTCAGCCCTGCGATTTTAAGCCGGAAAACTGCAAAAGCAGTCAGTAATGGCGGCTGACGACTGCTCTACCTGTAAAGGCCGCCTATTTATCTCAGATAAACGTACCGGCATACAGTTTCTTGTAGACACAGGTTCAGACGTGTGCACCTACCCTAAATCGTTATTACGTAATCAGCTGCGATATAATAATAAATGCAACTATGAACTTGTCGCTGCAAATGGTACTCCGATACCTACTTACGGTACATACCAACTTAATCTTAACCTTGGATTACGTCGTGAGTTTTCTTGGAAGTTCATCATAGCAGATGTTTCTAAACCTATAATAGGCGTCGATTTTTTAAGTTTCTACAATTTATTAGTCGACTGCAGACAACAACAGTTGATCGACTCGATTACGAACCTGACCGTCGGCGCACCTTCGTCTCACGAAATAACACACGAACTGCTGTCCTTGAAAACATTTACTGGCAATACAACTTATCTCAATCTACTACGATGTTATCCAGAGATAACCAGACCAGCTGGTTCAAATAGTGTACCAATACATAACACAAAGCATCACATTAGGACAACATCCGGTCCTCCAGTAACATCACGACCGCGTCGTTTGGCACCAGATCGTCTACAGATCGCGAAGAAAGAATTTGAGGAAATGTTACAAAATGGCACAGCTCGTCGTTCAGAAAGTCCATGGTCATCTCCACTACACCTGGTACCTAAAAAAGACGACGGCTGGAGGCCATGCGGCGATTATAGATCTTTAAATGCACGCACAATACCTGACCGGTACCCAGTGAGGCACATCCACGACTTCGCATACCAGCTGTCAGGATCCACAATCTTTTCAAAAATTGATCTTGTAAAAGCATTTAATCAAATACCAGTATTCGAAGACGATATTAAAAAGACAGCGATCACAACACCATTCGGACTTTTTGAATTCACCGCAATGACATTCGGTTTAAGAAATGCTGCACAGACCTTCCAAAGGTTCCTCGATGAAATTCTGCAAGGATTCGAATTTACGTTCGGGTTCTTAGATGATATCCTTGTGTTCTCAAAAGGGGAGACAGAGCACATCGGACACCTACAAAAACTTTTTGAACAATTAAAAAAGTATGGCGTGGTAATCAACACCAACAAGTGCGTATTAGGTGTTAACGAAATAACATTCTTGGGTTACCATGTATCTGCAGCTGGTATAAGACCCCTGCCTGAAAAAGTAAAAGCGATTCAAGAATACCCCCTCCCCAAAAATGCTAAGGAGTTACGACGATTTTTAGGGATGATAAATTTCTACCGAAAATTTCTTCCTGGCGCCGCTCAAATACAAGGCCCACTCAATCAAGCTTTAAGTGGCCCAAAAATTAAAGGTAACACGCCCATCACTATAACACCTGAGATTCAAGAAGCATTCGACGCATGCAAAAATAACTTATTAGAAGCCACTCTCATCTCGCATCCGGATACACAAGCTGAGTTAGCACTTTTTACCGACGCTTCAGACGTGGCCATCGGAGCTGTCTTACAACAAAGAATAACTAATGACAGCTGGCAACCACTAGGATTCTTTTCCCGCAAGTTATCTCCTGCTCAAACAAAGTATAGCACCTACGACCGTGAATTGCTCGCCATTTATGAAGGAATAAAATACTTTAGGTATATGGTCGAAGCGAGAACATTTCAAGTGTTCACCGACCATAAACCCATCACCTTCGCCTTCACTACAAAAAGAGACAATTGCTCACCTCGTCAACACCGCTATCTCGACTACATCTCTCAATTCACAACCAACCTCAATCACATCTCAGGAAATCACAACGTAGTCGCCGATGCATTTTCACGACTGGAAAGTATCGACACTACCATTGACTATAAAGCACTTCAAAATGAACAGCAAAATGACCGTGAGTTACAGAGTTTACTAAATAGCAACACAGCGTTAAAGTTAGAAAGAATAAAAGCTATGGACGGATACATATACTGCGACCAGTCTACTTCTCGTCCTAGGCCATTCATAACACCAACTTTTCGTAAAGCAATCTTCAACAACCTACACAATCTCAGTCATCCAGGCCCCAACGCAACAGCTAAACTAGTATCAGAACGATTTGTGTGGCCTAAGATTCGTCGAGACTGCAGAAAATGGGCTCAACAATGCACTGATTGCCAACGCAACAAAGTAACCCGCCATACCCACTCTCCTCTGTCATTATTCCCTGTTCCTTCCAACCGTTTTTCCCACGTCCACCTTGACTTAATAGGCCCTATGCCACCTTCTTCTGGTTTCAGGTACTGCCTTACAGCTATAGATAGGTACACTCGATGGCCAGAAGCCTACCCTCTAGCAGACATCACAGCGGAGACCTGCGCTAGCACCTTCATTACTGGCTGGGTCGCGCGCTTCGGGTGTCCAGAGAAGATTACTACTGACCGCGGAAAACAATTTGACTCTCAACTGTTCCAGTGCATCTCGTCAATTATAGGTGCCTACCATTGTCCCACGACAGCTTACCACCCACAGTGCAACGGCCTGGTAGAAAGAATGCACAGACAGCTCAAGGCCGCCATAATGTGCCATAACAACGCACAATGGTCGGAGGTACTTCCTCTTGTACTCCTGGGAATGAGGAGCGCCTGGAAGGATGATCTCCAAACTTCTGCAGCTGAGTTGGTGTACGGCGAGCCACTTCGATTACCTGGTGAGTTCTTAAAACCATCGACCACCCATGACATAGTGGATGAAGCAGACTTCGCAGCTCGACTCAGAAGACACATAACAAAACTATCACCTGCATCAACATCCACCCACGGTGAGAAAATGTTTTATGTACCTAAAGACCTTTGTACAGCCAGCTACGTCTTCCTGAGAAAAGGACCGTTAAAAAAGTCATTGGAATCACCCTACTCCGGTCCGCACAAAGTCGTAGAAAGAGGAGCAAAGACATTCACAATAGACGTCCATGGAAAACACATAACCGTAACCATTGATAGGCTAAAACCAGCGTACATGGCTACCTACAACGATGGCTCGTCTCCGAAAACACCACCACCTTTACCACAAGCACCACCACCATCGTCGCAAGCACCATCATCACCTGAGGTAAAAACGAGAAGCGGAAGAACCGTAAGATTTCCGCGCCACTATCGCCCGTGAACCGGTCTCAGCGGGGGAGTGATGTAGGCTATACATACTAACACACATAATATCAAACACATACATACATATATATTACACACAACACATACATACATATACACACAACAGTAATAATAACATATTAATTATATATCCACAATCGTGTGTATACAGCCTAACAATTTACCGCTCGACCGCGCGCCACGGCCACCGGCCAGCGGAGCCCTGCGCCCGCGCTGTGTCGTACAGCGTTGATAGCTACGAAGCGACGACGAGGCGAATTCGTGAAACATGACACGATCGGTCGCCGCCTCCCGCGCCGCTGCGTCTCCCGCGCACGGCCGCGCCCCTCGGACGCCCTCACTAGTCCGCTAGAAACCTCTACGGCGAATGCATGCCTTTTCTTAACTCGCGCCGCGCATTAATTGTTTTAGTTTAATAAGTGTTATTTCTGTTAATAAACATTTATATCTTATTATAAAGTAGTGTTTAATTAATAGGTCTTACCTTAACCTACCCTAACACACTACACATGTTTATAAATATATTCAAAGTTGTAAAATAATGGATAATTCCTATTCTATTTCTATTATGAGTATTCTATTATATTCTTTCTATTCTAATTTCCGGCAATCACGCGGGCGGCACAGTGGGCAAAAGCATAAAATAACAAAAACGACATATACATAATCAGCCTATAAAGTTCCCACTGCTGGGACACAGGCCTCCTCTCTTAGAAAGGGAGTGGGCTATAATCTACCAATTGGACCCAATACGGGTTGGTAGACGTCACAAGTTTTCGAATTTTTGGTTCTATGATATGCCGGTTTCCTCACGGAGTTTTCCTTCCCCATTTTGAGAGCAGTGGTGATGAAATTATTTACACAAAGTAATGCGCCTGCCTGGGGTCGAACCTACGACCTATACTGGGCCACTACAGAAAGCAAAGTCAACTCTGTCTGTCAGTCTATCTGTTATCTTTTAATAGCTAAATTACTGAACCAATTGATATGAAATTTGATATACGAGTATAGGTAGCCTGGGACTCGGAGAAGGACACAGACTGTTTTTCAGTCTGGATATTTGTAAAAAATAAAATAAACAGAGACGATGTCGCTGGCAAAAGCTAGAATTGTATAATGCCCCAGTGTCCGACAGCATTACGAAACCTGAGTTAAAAAAAATGAAACTAATGTGACTTAGTCTTGTTGTCATGTCAAAAAAATGCACTGCAGTAAAATAAAAATGTTTGAAAAGTACATTGCGAAATTAAGTGGGAATAAAAAAAAAAGCCTTTAAGATCCAAAAAAAAGTTCTAAAATATTACGCTAATTAGTTTTACGAAGTAGGATAAAAGTTTTTGAGGTAGGTAAATATATAGCAGCGAAAAGCTAATGTAATATAATAGCCCCTTGTTTCCGATACCATCATTAATAATGTCAAAAATAGAAGACCAGCTGTTTGTTTTCCTGCACATGTGGTCAGCTAATTATCCTTCTAATATTAGCTGCGCCCCGCGGTTTTACCCGCGTAAATATGGATCCCGTGGGAATATCGGGATAAAAAGTAGCCTATATGTTAATCCAGGGTGTCAGCTACCTCCATACCAAATTTTATCAAAATTGGTCTAGCCGTTTGAGCGTGAAGTAGTAACAAACATATAAACACACACACACCCCCACACTCACAAACTTTCGCTTTTATAATATTAGTGTGATTTATCCTATTGATAGATTCTTATTTTGTAAATGTGAGGACTTTGTAGGCTTTGTAGATTTTATATCTGTAGACCATTTTTTATTTTATCAAGTACCTGGTACTTGTTGACAGGCCTACGCTGTCCTCCGATCATCATCTGCCTAGCCTTTTCCCAACTATGTTGGGGTTGGCTTCCAGTCGATGCAGCTGAATACCAGTATTTTACATGGAGCGACTGCCTATCTGACCTCCACAACCCAGTTACTGGGTAATACGATACCCTACGCTGTCCTCCCATACCTACAGTAATTTGAAAACACTATAAAAGCCAATTATTTTTAAAAGAGTAACCGTGGACTTTCTTGCCGGCTCTTCTCCATAGGAAACGACCAATTGGAACCGTGCACCTAGCTTCTGACGTTTCATAAGTACCCATGAAGGTTTATGTGAAATAAAATATTCTGATTTTGAGTTTTTATCTGTTTATGTGTAGGTGGATGTGGTTATGTTACAGTAATGACTAATGTATTAACCATCCCATATTAGTCACATATTGAGCAGCTTAGGTACCTACCGAATGATTTACACATTCTTAATGTTAATTTTAATAAAAAGGAACTGCGCTTAGGCTTTATCAAGTGACGTAGTAGACGCGAAATTCAACGCTAATCCAAACAGTTACTAACTTATTGGGATGGATATGACCTAGAACTGCTTATAAGGAAGAAGTACGCCAGTGCCAATTTCATATTTGCATATCCAACGATAGTCTTACGGAGACAAACCTCGTACATGGATAGTACAGGAGCTAATTCTTTTAAGCGTAACAATAATCAGCTAATATTATATTCGCACTACTAGGACACAGGCCTCTCTTTGAGAGGGAATAAGCTACTAATCCACCACGCGATTCCGCCGGAGGTGTGGTGATGAAATTTCTTACACAAAGTAAAGCGCCTGTTTGGGTTCAAACCCACGACCCACAATTCGTTAGCCGGGGGCATTACCACTGGACCACTACTGGGGGCCTAAAAAGGCCACTTTTGCAGAATCATAAAACGAATTCATCAAATCATTATAAATCATAATAGACAGTTAACTGTTAAGTTAATCGTATCAAATCCCATTGGCGAAGGATTTTTCAGTTATTTTTTTTTTGTCTGATCTTAAATACCAATCCAAATCCAATCCCAATCTCTTGCAACGAAAAAAAGCAAAATACGTTTATGATTCTGCCAAAGTGGCCTTTTTAGGCCCCCTGGTCTCTCTTTTAATAAGCATAATGGCAAAGTTTTTTTCAAACACTTTTCTTTTACATCACTCTCTATTCCAGAGTTCATAATGTATTATTAAATAGAACTGTCTACTGTAAGCCTTGTTTAGTCGCTACTGTTCCAAACTGGACGAGTCGAAAGATAAATGAAAACGTAATTAAGCACAAGGAAAACTTTTAGGAGAGCGCTAAAAAGTTCTTTAGCTTCGGCTGCATTATTTATTTCTTTCTCAGGGTAATCTTGTTATTTTGTTTGTTCTGTATCTGGGGGCACGGCAGTGCCCCGCCAAAACGAGCCAAGCGAAGCGCAACTATTTTGTACTTTCGTTGGTTCTTCTTGTATGTTTACCTTGAACATTTTTTAAAATAAATAGGTACGTATCTAGATTAAAACAACAAAACATTCTGATTCTTCTGATTGCTATTTCCGTCAAAAAACCACCAATTTGTGTCGCCAATTTACTCGTACGTGACTGTCAAAATCGACACATTCTCGTTAAAGTCAGTTGACGCGACATTACGCCAGTCGTGGCAGGCCTTTGCCCTCCCAGCACAATACAATATTCATAAGTTACTTAATCTGTCATTCATCATGCGAGACACCGTATAAATAATGTGCTGCAACCAATCTTGTTCATTTCCGAATGTGCACTCACACATAAATTGTTTAATAGTTTACATTCGTATTGAACAAATTACATGAGTTATTTATCGAGACGTGTCAATTGTGTTTCAGTTTTATGTGCGATGTCAGTAACGGTTTAAGGGGCTTACAGGACCTAAACGCAAAAAACGCAAGTTTTAGAAACAATAAAAGTATATGATCGACTACAGTAAACAAAATCAGAAAAATATATGATATTCTTCAGGATATATGCTAGGTAGATGGTGTGTTGAAAACATAATACAACTAATTTGATACCATAGAAAAAAAATCATGAAGATACCTCTAAAAACTTTCATTTTACAATAAAAACCATACTAATATACATACAATCATTCTGATTTTTTGTCAGATTACTCTACAAGCAACATACTAAAATACTAGTGTTTTAATTTTTTAGTCCAAACAATAGATTTTTGGTAAATAGATAATTGCTTCATATTTTGCAATAAATTACCAGCGTAGTGTCATCGCGCTTCTCTTTCTTTTCTATGCAGTCCGACAAAGACCGCGCTTAAAGCGCGGAAAGAGACGACTACATGACCATGTAGTCCCCATAAAGGGATTATTCACTTCACTTCAAACATAAACATGTAACCATAAGCAGCCTATAACGATCCCGCTTCTCCTACTTACAAAGATCTGGACAGTCGATGCTCTCAACATCATACTAGTTTCGTACAAAATCTAGGTTTCTGGGTGTCTTTACAAAATGAAATTTGAATTAGGTAATCATCTGCCTAGCCTTTTCCCAACCATGTTGGGGTCAGCTTCCAATCTACCCGGATGCAGCTGAATACCAGTATTTTACATGGAGCGACTGCCTATTTGACCTCCACAACTCAGCTACTGGGTAATACGATACTCCTTGGTGAGACTGGTTGTCAGACTTTCGGGCTTCTGACTACCCGCAACGACTGTCAAAGATCCACGAATGACAGCCGGGACCAACGGCTTAACGTGCTTTCCGAGGCACGGAGGGTTATCCACAGACCAACACGGTATGTGAAGATGTTTACCTATCCACAGACGAACCGCGGCAAGCGTAGCTTAACCTGATCGATCGACATGTGCGGCTGTTATTATTTAGCCACGTTTCACGGTGATTTCAGACCAACATGAAAAAAAAACCTTTCCTATTGATACTTGCCAGAAAATGAACTTGCAGCCAGCTCGTGTCCTTATTTCTCCTCGTCATCACATCACACCACGGCTGCACCTGATAGATTAAAAATAATTTATTTATTGACATGACTGATCACACTGAAAACTGGCCTGAAACTAATAAAAAGACTATGACTACTAAAATGACGGAGAAAATGTTAAGCCTTTTTAGGGTTCCGTAGCCAAATGGCAAAAACGGAACCCTTATGGATTCGTCATGTCTGTCTGTCTGTCCGTTCGTATGTCACAGCCACTTTTTTCCGAAACTATAAGAACTATACTGTTGAAACTTGGTAAGTAGATGTATTCTGTGAACCGCATTAAGATTTTCACATAAAAAAGTAAAACAAACAATAAATGTTGGGGGTTCCCTATACTTAGAACTGAAAATCAAAAAAAAATTTCTCATCAAACCCATACGTGTGGGGTATGAATAGTTTGCGCGAGAGACACTTCCAAAGTGGTAAAATGTGTGTCCCGCCCCTGTAACTTCTAAAATAAGAGAATGATAAAACTAAAAAATATATATGATGTCATTACCATGTAAACTTCCATCGAAAATTGGTTTGAACGAGATCTAGTAAGTAGCTCGCCGGTGAAAATTTGAAAACATATGATGGTACGGAACCCTCGGTGCGCGAGTCCGACTCGCTCTTGCCCGGTTTTTTTCAAACATCTGCCATAAAGTCATGCAAATAACTGAATTCCTAGATAAAAATCCAATTTTAGTCCACTATAGTCCTCGAGTAAGGCCAGAAATAATTGTCCAACAACCTTAGTTTAGACAGTTAGAGGATGGGTAATAGGAGCAATTACAACATACTTGTGTCAGGAAGTATGAAGCGAATTCATTTAGAATATTGCTATTGAATAGGGGCATTATCTCGAAGTCCTCCAATTATCGAGATAATTAGATTCCTATCGACGATCGTTCAGAAAAGTATTTAAACATATTCCCGCGAAAGAACTTCACATTACACTTTCTGTCGCAGAAAAGAAATGGACAAGTTAACTCTTTACTTCTTTTTGTTTATTGCCTTTTGCGGCAAAGGTAACAAATATATAGATTTTTTAACATATTATTTATATTTTAATACGACTGCAGTCTTATACTGGACGCTTTTTTAAGGGATTTGGTGCATATTGGCTCGGGATCAAGTTGAGTGGAAGATGGAAAGGGAGGTTTTTACCCTGCAATGGGACCATACAGGCTGATTATGATTATTATGTACTTTAGACTGCCGGCATTATTTTCTCAAATTGTTCGATTAGTCGTTTGATGATTATGTACAGTCAACAGAAGAGATAGGTATGCAGAATCGTCGGATACTTATAGTTAAAGTTTAGTAAGAAACCGATGGATGTTTTCGACTAAAATTTAATTTGATAAATTAGCTGTTTGTTTTCTACTAATAAAATTAAGTTTTATTCGAGAACATCCATCCGTTTCTTACTAAACTTCAACTATATCCGACGGTCCTGCATACTTATCTCTTTTTTGACTGTACATACCTATATATTAGCTTTTCTTACAGATGTCTTGTGTAAAGGACGTGAACACAAAAAAGACGATGGAGGTAAAATTGTAGGTGGTACTGAAACCACTATACAAAATTACCCTTACCAAGCATACCTGTTGCTTAACAATGGCAGGGATAACTTCCAATGTGGTGGTTCTATAGTCAGCAAACACTACATCGTCACAGCTGCCCATTGTCTAACAGGGTAAGATATAGATTTAGAATAATTACATAACATCACGCATTGCTTCCTGAAGGGATGGTCAGAGTTGTACCTATAGTACACCTTGCCTCGCCGTCTACATTGCGCCGGTTATATTTCCTCCTCCTCCTTAGTCGTTCACTCTTGACAGAGTGGTCGTGGTTGATGATTCTGCATTATTATTTATTTATTGGTTATATTTAAGTCCCATGTATTAGAGGGCAAGCTTATTGCCATAAATCGGGCACACAATTATGTAGGCTCCGGGCTGTTACTGACTTTTGATGATATCTCGAGAATGGATTGACTGATTTCGATAATTCTTTTTGTCGTTCGTCGAGAAATTTCCTCGCGCATTGGAAAACTAGTAATTTATTGATTCTGAGTAATACGTAAGTTCGCCGGATCAGCTAGTATTGATACAAAACACCCTTTCACCATACACTGCTGAGCATGAATTACCGATAAATGATCATACCTAAGTAAAATTTACATTTCATCCTCATGGTGATTGCCACAGGTACCATGCATTTTTCTAACTTATAAGGTGACCTGTGGCACTTGGGAATAGTGTAGTTCTATAACAGTTAACGAATAACAAGCAACTTTACTTAATTAAAATGTAAGGAAAGATCGTTCAGATAACATTTGCCAACAGAATTGGTAGTGTTAATAAAAAAACTTGAGTTGGTACCTATCTACCAAACCTATTTAGACTATTCAGGCCATTAAATATTCGGCAAAATAAATAATAATCCCTTGTATAATGTGAATGGTAAACGTGCATCCCTCCAGAAAAACTTAAAAAAAGCCATATCAGAACAGCCGGTCGATTCTGTAAAAATCTCACCGTGAAAACTTAGGTGAAGTGAGTTTGTTTTTGCTAGGAATTAACACTATTGACAGCTCACTCCACGCTCACTTCACCTAAGTTTTCACGGTGAAATTTTTACAGAATAGCACCGCTGATATTAAATACAAATTCATGTTTCAGAATTCAAACAATTAAGGTTCGAATCGCCAGTACCGACGCCTTTACTGGGGGCTTGGAATACAACGCATCCTCTTTCAACTCCCATCCTAGGTACAATGCCAGTAAATTTGACTATGACGTGGGGGTCATCTCTATTAGTCAAGGCATGTCTTTGGATGGCACAAATGCCAGAGCAATCAGCTTGGTCAGGTCGGGCTCTGACGTAGCTGATGGCCAGGACGTTGTTCTTACTGGTTGGGGAGCCACTATCGTAAGTTTGTGTTTATTTACGTTATAAAAACATTAGCGAGCTTCGTACGCGTGCGATCTGCTGATGTGGTGGCATGCCCAAACATCGAATTTACTATGCTTTATCTAAGATAAATAATATCAGTGTGCTAAACACATAAACCTTCCGGAATAAATTCTCTAAATGGTAGTGAAATCTGCATCAACATTCATTTTGTAGTTTAGAAGGACTATACACACAGACATACACGAAAAGCTGCTGTGTTTCATACTATTTATTATGCCACACTGTTCTTGACCTGCTGTCTTGTATGGATCAGAATGTTGGGCCACAGAAGGGATGAATGAAAGGAAATTGCATGCAGCAGAGATGAGAATGCTAAGAGGGATGTGTGGTGTTACACGAATGGATAGAATAAGAAATGAGTACATAAGAGGAAGTTTGAAAGTGGCACCGGTAACTGAAAAGTTGTGTGGGAATCGGTTGTCATGGTATGGACATGTGTTACGAAGAAATGAGGAAAATGTCGTGAGGAGAATTTTGAGTATGGATGTCGATGGCTATAAGAGTAGGGGAAGACCAAAGAAACGATGGATGGAATGTGTGAATGACGATATGGTTAGAAAGGGGGTGACTACCGAGATGACGACTGATAGAGAAGTATGAAAGAAAAATACATGTTGCGCCGACCCCAAATAAATTGGGTTATGGGCAGGAAAATGATGATTGTTCTTGATTGGAAACCAACCACCTAAAGTGATGTAAAAGTTAGTAATGCCTATTATTTATAGGAAAATGGAACTACAACTAGAACGTTGAATGTAGTGACGGTACCAGCAGTGAACAGAACGGGTTGTAATGAACTTCTTCCAAGTGATGTCACCACCAGAATGTTTTGTGCTGGCTTACCCGAAGGTGGCAAGGATGCCTGTCAGGTAAATATTTTGTATTGATTAAATTACCTAATATTTATCTTAGAGATTCATTATATCTAGTTTGCTGATTTCACTCGCAAAAGGCTTGATCCCGTGGGAATATTGGGATAAAAAGTATGAGATATATTAGGACATAAGTCCTAACTAGGTCATGGTTTACCTATGTGTCAAACTTCATACAAATCAATTCAGCCGTTTAAGCGTGAAAGCGTAAAAAACAAACATACAAAAAATCTATATTTATAATTATATAAGTTTTGATAAATAATTATGGTAGGTAACCTACTCGGAATTTTACCTTAGAAAAGCGTAGACATCACTTAAAACCTTTTGTCAACATTGTTGATGCGCTTATTTTTCCCCGGCATAAGCAATTTCAATAATTAATTATTGTTGTTCGTGCCAATACTGTCACTTATGACCTTCTAATCACAATGCGGCCGATGAGAGAATGCGTTCTTGACACCTGTCATTTCCGTACAAACGAGTACGTGTTTTGCGAATTTGATCTTTATTAGCTACTAGAATTGTCGCACTGTCAGGTGTCAGGATCGCATTCTCTTGATGGCCGGACTGTAACTGGTATTATTTTATAGGGAGATTCCGGTGGTCCTGCGGTGGTCGGTGGTCGTCTGGCCGGTATTACGTCAAACGGTTATGGCTGTGCCCGTCCGAATTCACCTGGGGTCTACACCCGGATTGGACAAATTCAAGTTAGATCGTATATAAGAATGAGGACTCGCGTCTAAATTGCGTCACTACTGGTGTGAATTCCATTTTTCGTTTCTCTATTTATTTTCTAACTAGTTGTAGGTATTTATTGTTTAAAATATAAAGTTTCATTTAATTTAAAAGAGTGTGCGATACACATACCTTTATCTGCTCACGTTTAGAGTAGATACCCATTAAAATCACCATTTAATAGGCAGTGGCTGATTATAAAATTAGATTTAAATTTATTTATGTTTATTTTGTTTCAAGCTAAATTGTTTTTTTTTTAAATTATGTTATTAATGTTATAAATTATTCAAATAATGTTATTTATTTGGTCCTAATTTTAGTTTTAGTTCTGATGGAATTCACGTGTTGTTTTGGTATTCTATTGGTAGCTTATAATAAAGGCACTGTTTACTTTATTCGTTATGTTGTCCTTATAACCACACTACCATGTTATGTCAAACCACACTTAATTATTTTCGTCCATTGATTAATAATAAAAACACACACGCAGTTTCACGTGTCAATTTCTATCTTGAAATAACTTAACATACCATCACACCTTTAATTACCAGAAGGGTTGTGCAGAAGTGTGCTTAGCGTGATTACTTACATTTTGCCACTTACATTTAAGTCTCATGTAATAGGGGGCAAGTCTATTGCCTTAAACCAGGTACAAATCCAGAATCTGAGCTGTTACTAAGAAATTTCTGATAAAAAAATCCAATAACACTTTGTGCGACCTGGTAATTGAACCCTGGACGTCATGCTTAGCAATAGCTCTTGCGGCCGCTAGATTTTCAATCGTTATTAGTTTTCCATCACAATTAGCTATTACCCCAAACTATTGATTGATTTAATTTTTCAAGGTTTTTACTACTTCAAAGGTTGTTACAATATTGTTTACAAATGATCTTATTCTATTTGTACACAGATCGTGATTAGTTTTTGTTACATAGACTATATTTCGCCTTTACAAACATTAAAACATGTTTTTAATGACATATTTTGAGTTGACATGAATTGACTTATAATGTACATCGTTTAACTACTAGGTATTTACAAGTTTTAGTATGGACCCACATAATATTTGATATTAAACCATACCTCTATTAAAGTATTGATCAATTTGTAATTAGCTAGTTTCATCGAACGCTATTGTTTTTTTTTAAAACATTGCCCCACACTAGGAATTTGTCAATATGCCTTGTTGTTTACCAAATAAGACAAGTAAAGAGCAATACATTTTACCCACAAAATTACACGACTGTATGTTCTACACTTATTTATAATACATTATATTATCAAACTAATATAATATATTATTAATTGTTTACATAATCACGTTATGCACTTAACATGGTTGCATTGTGGGGACCTTTGATCCCTCAACAATAACTTGCAGCTTCGCAACGAGAACGCCCATTAATGTTTTCACGTATTCAAATGCAGTAACCATTACGAAGACTTCCCACGGGGCAGGTATTATACAGCTACTAAAGAGGTATTTCATTGCTGCTAACAGCTAAGCTACGCTCGTGTAGACGGGATTATCCACTACGACCCACGACCACGCTGAAGCGGGTGCAAACAAATGAATCCACGCAACTATCGTGCGTAACTTCTTCGTGTGCACGAAGTGGACGTGCATCAACTTTGCCCTTACAGTGAGCGTACACGGGCGTTGCCGGTGACAGGGCTATGATTACAACGCACTGAGTGCCTCACGGGCCATACGGTGTCGACTACGACGTCGTAGCGTCTCGGTTTTGGGTGTGTCAGTCTTTTTTATAGCACTAACAATACCGCACTCCGTTGCGATGCCGCTCCGATGCCAGGGCGGCGTCGTACCGCAACATCGAGAGACGAAGCGGGGAGGCGCTTCGTCTCTGTAGTCCCTTTGTCCGTAGAGCGTTCTTTGCATCACATCAATGCGTCACTGTGGTTTGTATGTAGAATAATGTAGCGACACCGCTCAGGCATCGCAACGCATCATATGACTTCGCTCTTATGCAGGAAAGGAATTGCGCCTTTACACTTGTATCTAGAAGGTTTAGCTAAAGTGAACATTATTTTAGTAAATATAATAATAATTATGTTGTAGGTAAGTTAAGGGTCAGATTACGGAAACGTATTTCTGGGATGTTTGAGGATATGTAAGCTAAGACAGTAAAAAGATAAAGTTTCTAATAACTTTTAGTTTAAAGAGCTGACTTTTAATCCAGATATAGGAAACAAACTACATTATTTCAACGTTAAAATCCCTTTTAAAGTTTCGGCCCGATTTGCCCCTATTCACTCCGTTAGTAGGTATGTATATATTTGTAGTACCTATGTAGATAGTTCGTTTTTGATGTTTGTCTTTGTCCACTCAAAATCAATTTTCAATCCCATTTAACAATGTCTCATCCCAACCTTCCCTAAATGAACATAATATTTAAACATAAAACCATTCGTTCTCTTAGGTCCAAAGTACCTAATTTCGAGCATAATTACGTACCCACTTTGAAATATTTCGTTTCTTTCCACTTTTCTTTACCGTTCCCGTAATTAGCTCCCCCGTAACAAAGTACGTATTATATATCTCTTGAAAAGAAAAAATCTTTACTTAAATTCTACGATGGGTCGGAGTTGGACGTAATCAAAGTCCTTAATGATTACAAGACATTCGTTCAGGGGGCCTAAAAAGGCCACTTTGGCAGAATCATAAAAGGATAACACTACGAATCATAATTATGGCGAAGACAGTCCGTGTTTTTATTTTTTCGCTGCACTACGTAGGCATAATCAAAGAGATTGGGATTGGATGTGGATGACGGCATGAGGATAACCCAGGGAAAATGTATGGAAATACATAAATGAAGAAGCTTTTCAATCACGTTAGAAATGATTAAAGTGCATAACCGCAGCGGTTTACAAGCGCTTGACCATTTGTAACGTTAATTTTCGTTCGAAAACTGGCCCCTATTATAGTCTTCTACTTTAATATGGGCCAGTTTGCCTTTGGAGAACGTGACACCCTTTTCTTTTTTTTTGGGTGGGAAATCATCATGACCCCTCCCGCTCTGGGCGGAGCGGAAGGGAGTGTCAGACTCTTACTGACTAAAACCCACCCGTGTTCCTTCACTTGCCTGTGCCAGGGGCCACGGTATCTCTTTCGAACAACCCGCGACCCCGGCGGGAGAACGTGACACCCTCTGGAATACTTGTACCTAGTCTGTTTATACAGAATGAAATTGAAAACTTGCAACAAATCGAAATAGGAGGTGCAATAACTGTTACATAATCATTATAAATTGTCATTTCCCAAATCTAGATTCTTGAAAAAAATCGTGTACCTATTTATCGCCTTTGACAGTGCAAACTAAGTTATTGCCTTCAAGTAGACACGAATTATCGTCATTTCAGTTTTTTTTTTCAAAATTATGAAAACTGATAAGAAAAAAGAATGATAAAATCGGACTACTCTGTAAAAAGTTATGCGTGGTCATACATAAAAAAAAATATATATAGGTACCTATATACGCGTCGACTTGAGAAACTCCTCCGGTTTTTCGTCGGTTAAAAATTAAAGTATCAATTTTAGCGCGCGATAAGCAATCCATTCATCGCCGAGTTCACAACATGAAGCAAGTATATAACTTGGGGACCAAGTCACAGGCTATAAACCTAGTTTGGGTGCCAGGAGATAATACAATGCACTTTATATTGTCTCATATTACTATACATGTAACATTGTATTCATTTTACTGGAAATAAACTATTATTATATTATTATTATTATATACTACATAATAAGTATATTTTAGTGTTAAATTGTAAAATGAAGCAAGTTGTATTTATCTAATTTTGGCCGTTCCTACGAAAAAAAGGGCGCGCGACGACGTTGCCAAATCGCTTGCCTACCATGTCCCTTTCCTTAACCTTTTGACCGCCACAGTCATGCATAGATGACTAACCAAAATGTGCCCAGCACGCCACGGTTCGACTACATGACAGACTTTGACAGCGAGGGCACGTTTTTGATTTTTTGACGTGTGGCGGTCAAAATGTTAATGGTGCTCTAAACTTTATAACACGTTGAATCAGATAAGTATTTTTAATTTGTCGCACCTATTCAATTTCATTCTGTATAGGTATTGTTATAATTCGTCACAAAACTATACAGGATGGCAGGGATATCGACGCGGAACCTATCACCTCGGATTCAGTATATCACGATTCTGGACCCTCGGCGCTGAAAATTTTCGCCGGTTATAAAAAAAAAAAATAATATAAACATCTCCATACATTTTCTTGGCGTAGGTATTGCACTTTTTAGGAAACAGTATTTTTTTTTAAATAATCAACGAAAATGTTAAAGCGGAATCATGTACACACGAAAATCAAGCTATTACATTTCCAGTTTTAGCTGACCTCGCATTGTACAGGTTTTTCGTACCTACTATCAGAAGTCAGCATAATACTGGTTGTGCGTCCCTGCACTTTGTATAATAACACTAATATTATAAAGGCGAAAGTTTGTGAGTGTGTGTGTGTTTATATGTTTGTTACTTCTTTACGCTCAAACGGCTGGACCAATTTAAATGAAATTTTGTATGGAGGTAGCTGACACCCTGGATTAACATATAGGCTACTTTTTATCCCCATATTCCCACGGGATCGACATTTACGCTGGTAAAACCGCGGGGCGCAGCTAGTTTTAATATAAATATTAAGAGAATAATATTATTTAATGTCGAGCCGGAGCCTAGTTCTTTGTCATAAAGAAGTAGCCCATCAAAGTAGTAGATAATAGAATCAGTAACAATCGATTTCAGTTCTCAGCCGGCCATGTTAGCTAAAAGTTTTAACAAGACAATGTTACTTCTGACCTAAGTTCTGACCCGAAGACGAATCCAAGTTAGACCCTGTCTGGACCAAACTGAACTTAGTTTGAAAGTCACTCATTTTGAATTCAGATTATTGACTAACCGCTGAAGTAGTGGGAATATTTCTGTGTGAATATTTTAACTGAAACTTGACTTTCTATTTGGTCCTACTTTAGGTATTCGATTCTACACTAGGTTTATTTAAATCCTGCGGGTAATTGCGTAACAGTAGGAATGCGCGTGAAATTTCTTGTACCCCCACCCCGTCGCAACAGTACGTATTCGCTTAGCGTTCATTCTAACTTTTTTTATTTTTGCTCGGCTCCTAAGGGTCATAGCGTGATATTAAATAGCCTATAGCCTTCCTCAAGAATTGGGCTATAAAATGCAAAAAGATTTTTTCAAATCTGACCGGTAGTTCCAGAGATTATCGCGTTCAAACAAACAAACTCTTCAGCTTTATTATTAGTACTGTTCCCCGCGGTGTCACACGCTGCGCGGCTCCTAAGGGTCGTAGCGTGATGTTATATAGCCTATAGCCTTCCTCGATAAATGGACTACCCAACACTAAAAGAATCATTCAAATCGGACCAGTAGTTCCAGAGATTAGCGCGTTCAAACAAACAAACAAACAAACTCTGCAGCTTTATAATATTAAGTATAGATTTTGACAATTCAACAACATTCATTGCGATATTTACGTTGTTGAGCAGACGTAATTATGAAGTATCATTCGAACATAATTATGAAGCAATGGATTAGCAAAAATTTTCAAAATGATTTAGATCGTGATTGATAGTGTGTTACGCAATTAGTCTGTCTGGTCTAAGGATAAATATATTTATTCCACTGTAATCCCATGATAGGCTATTGGTTACCTCACAGTGCAAAATAAAGTCTTGTTTTATCATTTGCACTAGCGACCCGCCCCTACCACGGGTGCAATGTACTGATGTGACGACATAATTATCAGAATTAATATTTCTGTGCTATGATATTTTACTAAGTTATGTATATTATCTAAGTTAATTTAAGAATGAAAAAATATATTTAACTTGAAATGATGGTGAAAACCAGAAAAATTATGTAGTTTAGAAGAACTAAGCGGTCACACACATAGACACAACAAATTTATTTTAAACAATAGTCTATATATATAAAATGGTAAACTGACTGACTGACTGATTGTTGATATATCAACGCACAGTCTAAACCGCTGCTCCTAGAGACATGAAATTTGGAGGGTGTGTTCTTTGTGAAGAGTAGGTATGCACTAAGAAAGGGTTTTTCGAAATTCCACCCCTAAGAGGTTGAAATTTCACGCGGACGAAGTCGCGGGCAGAAGCTATATAAAATAAAGTCACTTTTCGTGTCAGTGTGTCTTTAGCATCATCTACATATATCATCCACCTATATACAGATGATAATATATATGCTGTTGTGCCGTCTCTCATGGGATGTCGCAGCGGTGACCAACCGTAATTTCTTGTTTTTGTTTAGTCGTAAGTTTTACTAACAATCTTTTTTGATTTTGAGTCTTGGTTACTTTAATAAAGAAAAATTCTATTCTATTCTATATAGATGACTTTTACAGCAATCCCCCATTACACCACATCACACGCGCTTACTCACACACTACTGCTGCTGTTACACGTTTTAGATTCCCGAATTTTGTTAAATAATTTTATCGGACGAATGGATGGCCCCTATAACACAGGATTTTCCTAGCATCGGGGTCATTATTCACAAAACTTGAGCACAATAAAATTGTATCATCATAAAAATGTAACATGCATTGTATTTTTTCTATTGCTAAATAAAGTTATTATTATTATTTATTATTAATCCTAACACAACTACCTATAATATAATGACTATGATATACTAAAACAAAAATAGTGTAGGTACCTGGTACATCCATTATCCATGTTAAACCCAGCGGAAAATTCGCGGAAGGTGGAATAGGAGCCACGATCTCATTATCTATGTTGCATAATTTGGGCCACAGCTCACCGGATTAATGCCCTGAACGCTCCTAATACCAGCGAATTATTTGGAGGAATAAGCAAGACTAGATACTAGACTGTAATTTACATCTCTCATCATCTAACAGCACGCTACCGGTTTTATTGCTGCAGATATCAAGTTGTGTTGTGAAATTATTTTCTATTGTTTAGCTATTTTCAAACTAAAAATAATTTCTATTCTTCTTATGAATTTTGATATCGATTTTTTGTTGAGAATAAAATTTCGTATTGGTGACTGTACTATTGGCGTCACGTGGTTTGTGGTCCCAGTCGACCAATTCGAAAACGCTGTTGGGCCAGTAAGTGAGACCGCCGTTCCAGTTTGACAGGCGGTCCCAGTCGCCTAAGTAGGTACTCATATGCTTGTGCCGATTGGCTGGGTGACGATACCCAGCTTCCAGTCTAACGGCTGCTGCCAGTATTTTACATGGAGCGACTGCCTATCTGACCTCCACAACCCAGTTACTGGGTAAAACAAACCCGTTGGTAAGACTGGTTGTCAGACTTTCGGGCTTCTGAAGACCCGTAACAACTGTCAAAGATCCACGAATGACAGCCGGGACCAACGGCTTAACGTGCTTTCCGAGGCACGGAGGGGTCTTGGTATGTAAATATGGTCACCCATCCACGGACCAACTGCGGCAAGCTTAGCTTAACCTGATTGATCGACCTGTGCGGCTGTTATTGTTATTACTTATTCTTTCTCTGTTATTGTAAAATAGTGTTTATCTTTTACTTTCATTTAAAAAGTAATCGGAAGACTTTGCCTTTTAAGTTTCACTCGTGTGCAAATAGTTCCATAATAATTTTGTAGTATTGAACATGTGGATAACGTCGTGAGCTACACATATGTAATGTCTTTTTTTTCTCACTACATGTTTACTACGATGTTTGTGTAACCGTTTGTTTTCCCGAATTAAATAAATAAATAAAAATTTTATCCACAAGCCCCCCTGTACCTAACATATAACCATTTATTTAATAAATTCAAATTCAAATTTAAATTGAAGACTCATATAGGGTTAGTAACATTGTTCTTATAACTAAGTGTTAGTGAACAACACGATACGACGGCACATGTAACTGACAGCAGTGAATTATACATATACGTCCGTATAACCCTGAACCCTGTTGGGGCTGGCCATGACTCGAGCCACCATCGATACTGCTCGTTTGCGCATTATTGTAAAGACAGTCTACACTATATATAACATAACATCTGTATTCCCCGGTAGGTTAGGCAAAGGTGCACCGAAAATACACCAACATTTCGCCAGTTATGTTTACGTCCCATTTAATAGGGGACAAGCCTTTTGCCAGCCCCTGAGGCTTATATAATTACAAAAGGAAAAACCTAAAAACACTTTGCCAGACATCCAGATATTCTCGAATCAAACCTAGGACCTCATAAAACTCAAACGACGAGTCTCTAAAATTTAACCCTTTATTTAATATCCTAAACAACGCAAGGGAGTCTCCAAAAGTTAACCATTTATTTAATACCTACACATAACAAGGGATAATACTAAAGATTTCCACAACAACATTTCACTGTAGCCCCCTCAGTTACTGCCACAATCACCTTACATTTTTCATATCATAAAATCTCGGGTCTATCAAAATGCGGCTGTGAAAAAGGTGAACGACTTTATCTCGCTGATAAGATATTTAATTTCCTCTCCCAGCTAGACAGATGATTTAAGAAAATGACATTCCATTTTAGGTATTACGGAATAAACTGAGTTAAATATAGACTCATTCTTTTTTTGTGGTTTAGGGGAAAAATGTTTTTTTGTCAGAAACTTTATTCACATTCAATTGTTGTCATCGAATATTTCGGGACGTCGCCAAGCGGTTGGTTGACTCTTCACGTGACCTAATAAGCATTGCCATCCAACGTGGTAATGCTGCCAGCCTTTTTTTGGGGCACTTGTGCCATTGACAGCGATGCGGACGAATTTTTTGATGCCCAATGAGCTCCCGTCTTTTTCTTTTCCTTTTTTTTTATAAACTTGTATATACTATATAATATGTATATTTTATTGTTAAATTGTTAACACTTTCTTTGATGTTTATAAAACTTTGAACTTCTTCAAACATTCTGAAAAAAATAATTTGAATGACAAATATTTATTTTTGAAGTGCATTCAATTTAGCTACTAAATATGCAATGAAAGCAACTTCTTCATTCAAATTCAACACACAGTAAATGCTTAGACTAGACAGTCCTATAAAAAGACTGAAAGGATTTGAGTGTAAGTATACCATACTCTCCCACAAAGAGATGCAATTTGCATAATAATAAATTTTTATTGAAAGACTTCGGGCACGAAGATCGGTTTGAAAAGCGCGATCCTCAATAGCTTAATATTTCTCACAGAATTATTGTTGAGTATAAGTCTTCCATCTTTTATAGTCCATTCTAAATGGTAAGTTTTATTGTTATGATTTTATTATCAGATGAGAAAAGTACGTGAAGAAAATTGTATTTCATGAGGTGGGCTTTCTTATAGAATTACTTTGCATGAAATTGAATTTTGATTATGACACTGCAAAGAAATTGGAATAATTGGTTGCTGAACGTATCTACTTACCTGCGTCGTTGTCAGTTTATTTTGGGAGATAGGTCGGTCCTTCAGATCGAATTTCGCCCATGACAGCTAATCGCAAGGGATATTAGGCATCTATGCGAGAGATATTATAGTGCACAAGTGTGTGCGCGCAGACACAGGTGCTTAGTGCACCTGTGTCTGCGCGCACACACTTGTTATTACACTCCTCCCTCACTCTTATTATTACATAGGTACTGAAAGTTTGATGTGAACTCAAATTCAAAGCTTGTACAAAACAAAAGATACACACGACGCTAGTTTCTTGCCTGTGGTATGTACAATAAAATTGAAGAAATAAATGATTTGTATCGATCGTCACACGTTTAGGCAGGGCAACGATTACTGTTGCTTCAACTTATGGTACCTAGACCATGGGCAATTTAATTTCACCGTGTAAATAAGGCTTAAAGCAATACCTTCCTTTTCGAGATTTTCTTCAGTCGTTAATGTTTTAGGCATACATACACTTCACTCGTACACTAATGAACACAACCGCAAGCCCTAAAGGAAGGGAAGTGAGGATTTCCTTTCTTAGACGAATATTCTGAGAAACGAAAACCCAAGCTACGTGGGTCAATGAACGAGCCCTACTGCGCGGTGACTGCCCGACTTACACAAAGACGATAGGAAGCACGTTTGCGTTGGGGTTGGAGAACTAAGCCTAATAAAGACAAGCTTAGGGCTTGTAAATATTCGAAGTTTTTAGATTTTCGAATATTCGAAGTTTTTACAGGCAGTATTCGAATTATTCGAATATTTATTCGAATATTAGTTTTTCCTTTGAAACCAAGTTGAAACCTTGAAGGGACAACTTGCTTATACAATTAATACACAAGTTTGAGTTGAGTATTTTTATTATATGAAATTGAATCACCATATTATATGAAATTGAAGCAACATAGTTTGACATTATAATGAAAAAAAAAAAACAAATCAAAAATATTAAGGGGGAAGCGCTAAGGTAGCCTGCGAAATTCAAATTTTCTTACGTTTTTTGCAATATGCTGGCCAGTATTAAGTTGTACATTGATTAAAATATGATTCGCGGTCGTAACAAATATGTATTTACATAATTACAATAATTACAATCAATTTGTTCGACGACACTACTTTTCACCTCGCTGCTTCCCTACGACTAGGCACTCCTTGCTGTTCTCCACATCGCTGTCACTGTGGCGAAGATGTCAACAGCCTCGGACACCACCACGGCCTGTCTTGCAGCCGAAGTGCGGGTCGCTTAGCGCGGCACGCTTAGCGCGAACATTAATGACATCATCCGAAGAGCTCTTGTCACCGTCGGCGTTCCAGCTGTATTAGAACCCAATGGCTTGGCACGCGACGATGGCAAGAGACCGGACGGTATGTCTTTATTTCCATGGAAGGTGGGTAGGCCTTTAGTGTGGGACGCTACGTGTGTTGATAATCTTGCGCCATCCCATCTTCCTGGCTCGGCATGCTGTGCTGGCGCTGCTGCTGTGGCTGCGGAAAACCTCAAGCGGCGAAAATATAATAACCTCATCGGAAACTATATTTTCGAGTCGTTTGGGGTTGAAACTCTCGGGTCGTGGGGTCCGAGTGCTCATGGTCTTTTTAAAGAAATTTCGAAACGGCTGGTTGACAATTCCCGTTACCCAAGGGCTGGCTTTTATCTTGGCCAGAGGCTAAGCATCGCCATACAACGTGGTAATGCCGCCAGTCTCTTGGGTACATTACCAGTCGACAGCGATGCGGATGAATTTTTCGACGCTATTTTTTAGTTTCTGTATAGTTTAGTTAAGTTAGGATTTAATTTTGTTATTTTTAGTTTGTATAGCCAAATAAATATTTTCAAAGAAAAAAAAGTCAGTAATACAACTTGTTAAGTTAGTATAATCCCCAAATGTCAAGATTTCATGAAATAGTCATTCTTGGGGATTACATGGTCTTAGAGAGTTGTGTTGATGACTTTATTCATAATAATTCTGTAAATACATATTTTTTACGGCTGCGAAACCTCGGAGTGGCGGCGTCGGCACTGTGTGTGTACGTGTAAAGCGCGGTCTGTAGGTAACAACTTGTAAGACAGACGTAGTTCGTATTTTCAAACTGTACTAAAAATTATTCGAATATTCGAATTTAACATCAGTCAATATTCGAATAGCAAAAATGATCGAATATTCGCATTATTCGAATATTCGAATTACAAGCCCTAGACAAGCTAGACACAAGGTCTGAATTTACTTACCGGAGCACCTATTTTGAAAGTCGCGATTTGCGGTAATAGTTTGCCACAAGCTGTTAATTTTCTGAAATGTTCTACAGTCTATTTCCAGACAAATTCACAGTAAAGCCACCCCATAAAGAAAAAAAGCTCCCATAAATTCAACCATTTATAAAATATGCAAATCTGCAAGACGATGTGCAAAGACGGAGAAAAATAAAGTAGCTCGGCCAATCATGTTCGGAGATATCGAGTCTATCGTAGCTCTACTACCGCGTGGCAGTTATGAATGACCAGCTCGAAGCGTTGCCTAAAAGTCACATTACGAATGAAAAACCGCAGGATTGCCGTAATTGAAAATTCCCTGTGTAATATACGACTTGCAATTTCAGAGTGGAGCCGCTCCCACTCCGTCCTACAGGGCGGCGAACATTTTTCTTCGCTCTTAACGATATTATTTAACGCCACAAATTTTACCATTTTTCTTATGGCCCCCCAGAACTGCTAGCAATTTCATTATGATAATCGCACATAACCTGAGCTATTTTATACAATAACCGTTCGAGACGGTGTTTTGATTAGAAATTTTAAGTTGTCAGTGGCACTCTTAATAAATTTTAAGGGATCTTTTTAGCTTACGTAGAAATTCGGAGAGGACTCATTAAGGTAAACATCACGGAATGGCGTTTGCTAAGAAGTCAAAACGTAATAGCTTTTTCCTTGGGAAACACTCAAGTCGTAGGATCAGAGGGAGCTGAATAAATCGTAGATAACTTTATCTGTTTACAAAAAAAAAAAGTAATCTGGTGCGGCAGGAAAAAGGTGGGATTCGTAATGTAAATTTCTGAATATCTAAAAATCGAAAGCAAGGAGATGCAATAAAAAGAACCGCTGTCACCCCTTCGTTTAGTTTCCTGTACCTATAGGTGGTAAGGAATGTTGCACAAACAAATCAGGAAGACTATCAGAATGTACCATACCCGCACGTTTTTCAGTCAAGGTACATAATCTATGACAAAGTCATTTTTCGTTTCTGTGTGTGCAGCCGCGTTGTTCTTGTAAACCACGTAGGTAATGGATTTGATTTTGAGGCAGCTTTCAGTATCATTTAGAAAATGTGTACCGGGAGCTTTACTATTTTTTTTTTAATTATATTTTTATTTATACATAATAAGCACATTAAACCACATAAAATAAAGTCGAAACATTGACTTTATTTGTCGCTACTTTAGTAGCGACTTTATTTTAGAAACCGTGCGAAGTAGGGGCGAGTGATTATTATTTAATAAAAAAAAAGGTAATTAAATTCCCTTTTGGAAGAATTTAGCTGTTTTTTTTACTAAATTTTCTCAGTAGGACTTAGTTGCTAAAATGTTTTCCTTCATCCTCTATACAAAGAGTTGTATCCAAGCGCACAGACGTATGTATTGCCACCGTATTTTTCCTTTACGAGATTCACAGAGTCCCATATGGTACTAACTGAAATTGTGTGTATTGAATGTCTCGTTACGGGTCGGAACATGGTATTTACTAAGAAGATAGTGATGATGTGAGTAACAAATAAATTAAACTAAGAAATTGGTCACTTGATAGCAAGAATGATTATTATAATATGTACGAGTATAGTCCGCTTCACCGAATCCGATGACAAACTAAAACTCAAAGCTATTTTTTCAATTAAACAATTTTCAGGCACTTTTGAATTGTCAAGAACTCGGTCAGTCAGACAATATGAAGCTAGTTGCCCATTCCAAAGCGTAGTAGGTACCTATGCAGAAGAACGGGCAAGAAACTCCACAACACTCTTTTAAATTATATTTTTGCAAAAATATTAGTTAAGTACATCATTAATGTTGAATTTTTGTATATGAGAACGATGTAAAAAAAGACGTACACGTTAAAACCCAGCGACCCAGACTCATTTCCATTCTTTTCGTGAGGTCTGTGATGACTCGCAAACCCAAATTTGGTCTTGTAAACTAGGTCACACCACGTACAGAAGAGCTGATCAGCATCATTGTAGGTACACGAGGGCTTGATTTTTATAGTACTAATCCCATAAATAAACTGAACGTAATTATAGCTCAGATCCAATATTAAACCCTCAAAAGACACAAAAACTAATGTCGAAAAACCCAATTTCCTCTATCTAAAACCGTGAACTGTGAACTACTAACTCTCGAGACCAATTTCGAGGCAAGATGGCGTAGGTATAGCTAAAATTTAGAGTTAATAAGGATACGATAATTGCACTACACTACGAAGTAACGTTACCGCTGCGTCGTAAAACCCAACGTTAGTTGAATTAACTTACCTAATGGAACTCAGCATTCCTCGTTTTATGTTTGGAGTGAACACTAAAGTTGTAGATAATTTATAATCATAGAGGAGTTATGAAATGAATGATTATGACTCTTCTGAAAAAGGTCACCGCTTAAGTTCCCTGGGTACCTTCGTATCCCGTAAGAGGTGATTAATTCATTATAATTATGTAATGTCAAAGGGATGGGTAGCATCTTCCTGTAAAATGATTTCAGCTAGACGTAGGTATTTCTGGTAATTTCATTTTACACATTATACTAATTAGAATGGTCTATCGTAATGTTAAGGTCTCTTTTGAACTACATACTTTTTCCAATGAAATCTAAGTGGCACGTAAAAAGGAAATGTCAGTTATTCGATTGATCGGTAAATAACCAAACAGTAAGTAGTAACAACGAATGAATGGAAGTTTGAACAATGCATTATTTTGTGAAAAAGTTGCATGATAAGGTGTAAGTGAGGCGGGTGGTGTATGCCAAAGGCGTATACTTGGGATAACGTGGAAGATATTTAAAAAGGTAGAATGACAGTGCGTGCCTCGTGAATGACGGTGAAAAAGATTAAACACTACTAGTTTATTTATCAGAATAAACCAATTTGTGATATTTCCTTTGACCTCACCCGCTATTCCCATATTATATTATGTGCTTTCTCGCTGGTTATATTCCGCCAACCCACTGTGTTACTCCATGTGTTCAGTCCTCCGTGTTTATCGACCCTACGTTATGCTTTGTTTTGCTGCGCCATGACTATCTCGTCTTAAGTGAGATCAATGCACTCCGTTGTAATTGCGCTTCCAGAATATGCGCGAATCGTTGCGTTGAACTCACCTTAATTATTTCTTTCCCTTCTACTAAAGTAACAAACGTCCGCGTCGGTTAAGAGCGTTTACGGTACGGCATTTCATACAAACTTTCAACCCCTTATTTTTCGAAATGAATGAACCGATTTTAATTAAAATTCATACGGCAGGATACAAAGGTTAAGAAAGTTAGTAGAGAACATCCTGTCCTGTTTGTTTTTGTGACGAAGTTCTTTTACGGATCTTGCGGTAGGAGTAAAATGGGAGAAATCGTAACGTAACGAAAAGCGTTACGACTCTTCATGCGACTTTTCATTTATGTAATAGAAAGATACAGAAAGAGTGATAGTTTACATGGTTTTCGAGGGTAGTACTGAAGCCGATAGTGAGGTTAAAAAGAAAATCCAAGATGGCGGCTGCTATTTTTTTAATTTTTCGTCTTGGTTGTCCTTTTCATGGTTTCCGAGGGTGCTGAAGCCGATAGTGAGGTCAAAATAAAAATCCAAGATGGCGGTTGCAAAAATTTACAAATTTTCGTCATTTTGAAATTGACGCAGCCGCCATCTGGGATTTTTATTTTGAACTTCGTTCCTGTCGAGGGTCCTCCCACCCCCCCACACGATTTGTCTAACCAAAATTTTGCCCACTAACGTTAAGCTTATTTTCATTTAGTACTTAGGTACAGAAGATGCAAGCAAATCAAGCTACCCTAATGCTAAGCAAATCATGCTAGCGAAGGAGGTGGCGGGACGGCTCAGGGAGAGAGCCTCCCGTCCCAGCCGCCGCGGGAGACGCTCCGGGCGTCGGGAGCCGCGCGACGACTCCCGGCCACCGTAGGCCTGCGGGCGGAGAGTAATGGGTAGCTCACCGTCCGATCAGGACCAGGCCCGTGCCGGACGGCGCGTACGTGTTCCACGCGCGCCTCAAAGAGATGTCAGCATCGAGGAGGGGCCCCATAGGGTCGAAGCCTGCCGGGTCAGCGGGATTGTCCGAAAGGGTTACCGCTGGCCCGGAACATAAAGGGCTAAGGAAGGAACATGGGTGGGTTTTAGTCAGTAAGAGTCTGACACTCCCTTCCGCTCCACCCAGAGCGGGAGGGGTCATTTGATGATTTCCCATCCGCAAAAAAAAAAAAAGCTACCCGAAACTGTCAAACAACATTGATTTTCCCAATCAACATTGAACCTTATGCTTTAGCGATAAAGTTGAAAATCTATTAAAGAAATTTGACAGATTGTAGTAGCTTGATATGCTGACGTCTGTACTTGCTGAGAATTCCTGCCGGTTTTGCAGTTCACAAAAGAAATTACGAATTCTGTAAGGATAAACTACGGAAGAGTACATTTTTTAGCCTGGCTAATTTGAAATCTTACTTACTGTAGACATTTTTTACTTAAAACAAATTATTTTAATGGTGAGTTATGGTTTCTAGGTAAAATGATAAGCTATGTTCATTTTCTTGGCCTTTATTTGGCTCGAGCGAGAAGAGTCACGTGCGACCACTAGCGATAAGAATTATTTCATGCCTTAAAACTCGTCATTAGCGGGCTAATTACAGAAGCGAGCTGTTGCTATGCCCTGAAATAAAATAGATGACAGAGGGGAGCCAGAATTAACCGTAATTAAGCTGAACGAAACTCTTTCAGGAGAAAGGAAAAAACCGCTCTTAATTAAAACGGGAGACTCCAGAAAAATGCCTTATGCTTTAAATTATTACCGTTTTTTCTCAAGTAGCGTTTTCGAGTGTCTAATAAAATTGAAATACATTAATGGCACCAAAAATTCTGAGACGAGCTTTTAATTAAATTTAAAATCTCTCAAAGTTTATTGGCACTGTGAAAACAGTTGAAAAGTTTACTTACTAAAATATTTATGATTGAAAGTTTTGAAAATAAATATAATACCAAAATATTTTCGCTGGTTCTCGTTAAGATGTCTAGAAAAAACAAAATGGAAGTTTAGCACTTTTTGTTTGGTATCAATGATTTGGAATATAATCCCTTCGTTTAGGAACTTTCAACACGTTAATGCTGTGTCATTTTATTGAAAGTTAAAGTAATAAAAACCTTAATTAACGGTTTTACAAAGATGCCTCATATTTCTTGCTAATAATAACCCTTTAGGAACGCTAAATGATAAATAATTTTATTTCTGTAAGTAGGTTTGCACAAACGTTTTACACGTCAATCATATTTTAAAAATTAGATGAGGTCAGCGTTTCCTATCTGACTACTCTAAGAAGAAAGGCCGAAACGAACTCAGAGATCACAATACATCACTACATGCTCGAAATGTCTTGCAACAACACTAATACACCTTTAACTTCTAAAACAATGAAAAGACGTCATAAATTTAAACTTTTAATTTGAGCTTGATGGGAATTTCTTTGGGCTCTTAAAAGTCGTTCGTTCTCGGTTACAAATGACCAATTCGTGACCGGGAACTGGGAGGGATCATAAGGCTTCCACGGGGGGTTTAAACTTTTGGGAGAAAACAGCAGTAGGTACCTACTTGAAATTGAAACCGATCGTTACATTTAAGGCATCATACACGTACCTATATATCTTATTTAAAACGGTTAGGGTACGAATTTTCTTTATTGGAAAAGAGGTACATTGAAGTCTGAATAAAGAGTCTTGAAATCCTCATAAGCAACTATCGCAATGGGATTTCAAAAGGAATATTTCCAATTCCAATTTATTCCTATCCACGCACCACCTTTTCCTTGTCTTCTCCAAATCAGTATTTCTTTAACCCCTTTCAAAAATCCTACCCTCATATTATGCGAGGTCGCTAAAACTAAGTTAAGCCTTTATTGAGATTCACTTCTGAGGCAATTCTCCCCGCCTCTCTTTATTTCTTTTTTACCATAGGAAATTGCTCATCGCCGCCAAGAGAAAATAGTGAATGGAAAAGACTTCTTTACTTTGAATTCTTTTATTTATTCAGAGACTTAATTTTCAAGGGCGGTTCTTAGCAGGCTTGTTTTAATTGGATTATTAGATGTTTTTCTCTTCGTTTGGTGCTAGTGAGAGAAAATAGTCTTGTTTTCTTTGATGGCCGGACGGACAGTGTAAAAACAAAGGAAGGTGAAAATGTAAACGGTCTTTTGTGGTTCGTTTTTCGACGGACGAGGGAGTGTTAGGTACAAACGTCAGCACATCAAGCTACCCGAAACTGCCAAATTTTCCCAATAAATTTTGAACCTTATGCTTTAGCGATAAAGAAGAAAATCTATTAAAGAAATTTGATAGTTTGTAGCAGCTTGATGTGCTGGCGTCTTAAATACAGGGTAGCAGGGATTTTGATGCGCAACCTGTTACCATGGATCATGTAAATGATTCTGAACTTTCTCCCCCGCGTTGAAATTTTCGTTAGTTGTTTTAAAAAAATTCGCTGTTTCATACATTTTGACCGCATAGGTATTGCACTTTTCTATGAAACAACAATTTTTTTTTTGATAATCTACGAAATATTTCATGTGCTAAATTCAGATTTATTTCGGTCTGATCCCCTGAACCCCCCTCTGCCCCGCCCTCCTCGATCCCCTGGTCGTTCGTCTTCTGTTTTAATTGTTTACAGTTTGCGGGTCGCTGTCCCTGCTTCATAGATATCTCCGTGCCCTGCTTGTAGTTTTGCTTCTTCTTCGTTACCAGGTACACAGACAAAATATGCAGGTTCCGATACTACGGATTGACCTTTGGTTCAATATTTAGATTAACACGTGTTACATTGTTATCCGCAACAGAATGACAAATAACTTTATTTAGAAAATGTTGCAACATTCACTTCAGCCTACATCGATTAATGTTTAGTTTCTAGACCTTGGCAAGCCGAAACCGAATTTCGCAAGACTACGTACGAATTTGTCAGAAGCCATAGATCGGCAGTAAAATATAGCTGTCAATTATCACGATATCGGTTAACGACATGACCGATTCGTTAATATTTGATAGTGTGGGTACAACTACATTTTCTGTACTCTGTTCAAGAACGAAGTCTAGACAAGACAGTTGATCTGCAGGGAAGTTTAACTCAAGGGTTCTTAACTTTTAATTGGCATCGTCAATGCACTCGAAGTGAAGACGTACTTTGTTTTCTAATTAATTGATAAGCGTCTGTAATTTTTTGTGGGCTAAATACTATCTCTGATGAATTCTTGAAGTTTTATCTGATTTGGGAATCAAGGAGCGGCTTTTCTTAGGACCTTTTTAAGTCAAACTGAACACCAATTGTGCTAGACCTGAAGGAGGTACTTCAGACTTCTATCTGGAGTACCTACTTACTTCTGAAGACTAATAGAAATTAGCTATTGAGCCTAATTTCTGTTACTCTTTCCAGTGTTGCGTATTTCAATGGAAGAAATAAACCCTTAAATTTTTATTTTTACGCGGGCCCAGTGTTGGTTGGTAGATGTCACATGTCTTCGAATTCTTGGTTCTAGGACATGGTCTCGATGTTTTCCGTCACCGTTTTTAGAGCATTGGTGATGAAATTATGTACACTAAATAATAATAATAATAACTTTATTGATACTAAAAACCTTCGTTACAATAAGTAGTACATGTAGGTAACAAGAACAATTGGTTGTAAAAAGGTGTCTGGAATGGTGGAAACCCTGCCTCCTAAACTAGGGGAAACCTGTGCCTTAGGAGACAGTGTTCTACTGTTACTTCGTGCTCAAATAGTCCTTTTCATCGCACCTTGATTGAAGTGAACCTAATTAAATACATGAACGGTTTAATAAGAGAAAAACTAATAATGATGATGATAATACTTAATAAAAAATAGGGAACAAAAGAAAAATTTTAATGAGGAATATGAATATATAGTTACCATGACTGCGTGTGTAAGTATGAATGTGAGTGGGGGTGAGTGCACGTGTTTATGTGTGTGTGTGTGTGTGGGTGTGTGTAAGAGTTGTAAAAAATAAAGCGGAAGTCGTATCCATAACCACTGTGCCGTAACCGCTGCTGCTCTCAAATGTCTAATCACACTAATATTATAAAGGCGAAAGTTTGTGAGCTTGTTGTTACTTCTTCACGCACAAACGGCTAGACCAATTTTGATAAAATTTGATATGGAGGTAACTGACGTCCTGGATTAACACGTAGGATACTTTTTATCACGATATTCCCACGGGATCGTCACTTATGCGGGTGAAACCACGGGGCGCTGCTAGTGTTTCATAAATTTTATTATTTATCGCTTTAATAATATTATAGCGATAAATAATAAAATTATATGTAAGTACCTAATATTATCAGATCATTAATAACTCCACTGAATTTAAATTGCATACAGCCATATCTTAATTTGGAAACAAGTACTACTAAGCGGTGCAATAACTAAACCAAGTTCATCCATATATCATAGCAGTGCTTAATCAAAAAAATACCGTCTGTTAATTACATTATCTTTGGTCTTGCCTAAATTGAATAGTAGTCACTACCTGGCTTAATAGGTACAAGTTTATGAGGGCCACTTGTGAAACTATTCCACTAAATATTGAACCCCTGCCTAACAATGCACGATTTTGTACGAGGCATGCAAAAAGCAATGTAATTTATAGTTCGATTACCAGAGGGTGGAGATAATAATCGAAATAGTCGTATAGTATCGAGCTGCCATTTTCACCCTTATAGAGCATCTTACTGGCAATTCCGGTATTATTTCGAAGAGAGCTCGCATTTTAATCTGTCTCAATCTGACAAAAATCTCTCTAATTTTGACAAGTTTTTGATATTGATACTCGCTGAGATGAGATTGCGATTAGATTTTGATTGTTTTAATTTATGGGAATTGGTCGTCTGATTTTATTTAATTTTGTAAATCATGAAACTTTTATTTACTTTTGACTGTACTTACCTGTCAAAAAAACTTACATAATGTGGATAAGACAGAGATTAAAACAGAAGAAGAACTAGCAGGGGATCGAGGAAGGGGGGGTGGAGGGGGGGTTCAGGGGATCAGACCGGAATAACTCGATCAAAAGGTGGAAATAGCGTCAAAAGTTGTAGTTGTTTTCTTAGTTACAACTTGAACAGTGGTTGAACATTGTTTTACCTTTTACAGTAACGTTTAACACGAATGTACTTTTTAATGTACCGTATTAAGTTGACGTAAAATGATTTATTACCGGTTAAAATATATCATGCCATAACCGAGTTTTATACGAGCGTATAAATTAATAGTTTTTTCTAATGATTGAATATGAATTCGTATTAATTATCACTTGGAGTTTTGCTATCTGATTTGTTTTAAATTACTGCTTACGGAAGGATTTGTGGTACTCATTAATTGTAGTAGTACCTACCTAGTGGTATTTCCACTTGGAAGATTAATTGTTCAGGTAGAGTAATACATTATTAGGTTTAGATAAGATCTGTACTGTACCAATTTTTAGAAAGATCCTTGTTTTGTTTTGAACTCATAATAAGCGGAAATAGGATATAGCGTAGACACTCCTGTTTTTTTTAAATCCTATTAGCAATGTCATTAATAAATGTTCATGTTTCAAAAATGTAAAAGTTCAATAGTCGTAAGTTTAATAAATCAAACGACCTATTTAATAATCTAGCACTTATAATGGTCAATTGTATAGATAAATACTGTTTTGTTTTAAACTAACATGTGCAATATTTACTGGTACCTACTTACTTACACTCGAAATTTCGTAGTGGATTGTTTTCATTAGTTGTCTTAGAAACAATGCATTTTATATACATACCTCTAAAATACTGATGGCAACGGTATTGCATACTAGATTAATATATTCAAATATAAATGAATAATTCATTCTAAAATTGCATCCATACCTTCATTGAATACTCCATCAAAAACAGGTTTCTGAAATACTGATCGGAATTCTAATCCGGAATTTGATTTCGTTTTAATATTTCGTAACTTTAAGTCTTTGCGGTTTTGACATATAATTGAGTTTGGTAAATTATCATCTGTTTTTCATCAGTTCCTGATAAATTCCGGTTGATTTACTGATCTGGCAGGTAATTTCATACAAATGCCTTGCAATTTTTGGATCTCTTAGATAGTGTCTATAGGGATACAGTAAAACAGGTCCTTTTTTTTTGCGGATGGGAAATCATCGAATGAATCTAGGTGGAGCGGAAGGGAGTGTCAGACTCTTACTGACTGAAACCCACCCGTGTTCCTTCCTTAGCCCTTTATGTTCTAGTTTCGAAATCTAAAGTAATTATAGAAATTCAATAAAACTAGATTAGATAGAATTACTAGATATGAGACCATAGATATCCGTGTATGAGACTAAGGTTTACCCGTTTGTAATTTTAAGCTAACGAATGACATAACCAATCTTTGTAATTTACTGTTACAAACAAACATACAGGCGTACCAATGGACATAATACGTACGGGTCAACATGTACGGTGTGGTACGGTACCTACATGCAAATTGAGGCAATAAAAAAATGCCCCATCGAATAGGGTGGAGCAGAATAAGTCGTTTAAAATGCAATAACTGTATTTCCGTATTAATCTTCGAAATAAAAACGTTAAATGAGTTCATTTCTGTTCAGCTTTTTTACTCATCTTTAGACGGTTTGAATAAAGATAAATATATTTTCTTTCTTTCCTTCTTTTCTTTGTCCCTGCTCGGTATTTGCAGCTTCACTTAAGAACTAATAGAGCATGCAAGCAATTGTGTCTTCGTTCAAAGAGTTTTCTTGTTTGTAGAACCCTTTTCGTTGCAATGAAAGGTAAATCTTACCTCGGCATAATCACTGTTTTTGTAAGCAGTTTATTTTTATGACTTACACCAATCGATCTTATTATTAATATTACTCTTAGCATAAGGTTTTTAAATGACCTTAACTTACGTTTAAATATATTATAACTTACTTTTGTAAAGTGAAAACTACAACATACTTACTCGGTGTCATTTTCTGGCAAATACCTACGAAATACTGGCGGTACCTACGAAAATGTCCCCGACCAAACTGTGACTTCAATTGACCGCTATGACAAGGATCAAAGGAAACTTTGACATAATTGGCGATTATTATTTGCGACATAATTGGCAATTTCCTCGTCGACGTTATTATACGATAGGTGGACGATGTCCACACTTTTATAGTGGTCAGTCAAGTTAGAAGCAATCTTGTGCATGAAGGTTACAAACTGAAAATGTTATCAAACGCGAACGATAACATTTTATTAATTTTGGTTATCAACATGATACAATTGTAACCAAAATAACTTTTCATTATAAGTACCTTGAACTTGAAACTTCAACACTAATAACATGCTAGGTATAAAGGTTGCTCCAATACGGGTGACTGATTGGTATCTTATCGTCGCAATTATCATACTAGCATGCGCGGTCAAAGTCATAAACCGCGTTTATCTCTCAATCAGACACTAAACACCCGTTTTTTTCTCTAATCAACCAATTAAAGACATCGCGTAAGGTCCGAATATAGAATTAGAACCTTAATATTCCAATGTTTTTACCTTGTTGGCATTAAGTATTTGAAATAAGTATCAATTAAGTTTGTAGTGAGGCTTTAAATCATTTTAAAGGACCACAGAGGTTTTAATGTGAGAAGCGTTATCAAGTGGCTAATGCTTTATAATAAAACCTTTATGGTCAGCTAAGACCTTCGGTTGAGGATAATAGACGTATGTTTTGTCTCGGTGTATGAGGTGTGTGTTTATGTCTGTTAATTCTTTTGTAGAGCAAGCTGCTAATGTTATTACAGAGCATGAAAGTGGCTCGGTTCTCGTTATTGTTGCGATATGTTGTGAATTGCTTTGTTTAATAATAGAGATGTATTACGAATTAAAATTGCTGGTGTAGCGGCGGGCCTGCTGAATTTCCTACATTCTTTTCTAAGGTTGGGTTCTTGTAATGATGTATTATTAGAACTTATTAGGTACCTAATGACTTCAATTAGTTCAGAAATTATTTTTGTAGGTACGTATTATATACAATATAAATCTATGTACTTTAATTAAATAGAACTTTAATTTTCATGGGCGTTCAAAACAGTAGGTAGGTTTCTACTGTCGGAAATTATGTAGTTGTGATAACATAGTGGTTTAAACTATTACCGGGGACAATTGGACAATTTATTATAAATATCTTTCATATATACAGGGTGGCAGGGAACATCGACGTGCAAAGGATTCAGTACATGATTCTGAACTAAAACAGCTGTTCCATGCATTTTGATCGCGTAGGTATTGCACTTTTCTATGAAACAACAGATTATTTTTTGATGACCGAATATAATATTAATTTCAAAACAGATAATTTGGTCACTGTTCCTGTTGACAGCGATGCGGACGAATTTTTTGATACCCTATGATTATTTTCTATGAGGAATAGCGAAAAGTACTCAAAGGAGTCGCGGGCTCGATTTTGATGAAAACTAAGGCTCAACTCACACCAAAAGAGCGTCGAAGCGCAGCGCAGTTTCAGTGTCAATTTTAACTTTATTTTCATTACTATAATACTTATTATCGCAACCGCTCGGTAGAGAAGGCTATTCGCCGGAATTCCAGCGGCGCCGCAGGCATCCGCGCGACTCGTTCGAGTTTCTCATGCGATAATAAGTATTATAGTAATGAAAATAAAGTTAAAATTGACACTGAAACTGCGCTCCGCTTCGCTGCGCTTCGACGCTCTTTTGGTGTGAGTTGAGCCTAAGAAGCAGTTTATTAAAATCCAACATTTTCCTTAGGTTTGCCGTATATCATTACTTCCCAGAATTTGATCCTTATTAGGGACACTATCGAGTGGTGTAATAATGCGGCGTTTCTATGGAGAAACGACTACCCGCATTTCCTCTTAATTGGTTAGTTCTTAGACTGAAATTGTTAATGAATTAAACACAAATCAAAGCGAGAACTTCCGGGCACTATAGTAGTGTAGCTAACTATTATTATAAAAGTGCTAATCAATGGTCAGTAAGCTTTGATGGTGTATTGAGCCAAAGGTTCGCCTAATGCACAATTCGTGTTTTCAGAACAATAGTCATTAATTCACGGCGAGGCGATTTTTTTCTTACATTAGAGGTAATACTTGTGGATATTAATTTCTGATGATGATAACGTGTAGATTGATGTGGATGGGTAAATTGATTGATACTATACATAATGATGGATCTTTGAAATGGCCTTTTCGTCAAAATCAATAAATATTATCTGTTTAAATAAAAGATATTCTAATCATCTTCGGGTAATTTAATTGAATGTTAAACTTGCCAAGTCTAGTAATCGAATTACACTGTCTGTCAATAGGCTATTTGACTGGTTTCTGATAAACATCTCAGATTATTTAATGGTGTCTAACGAGCCCACAAAAACCTATTACTTCAAATTGCATAATGTATTTCTTTTAGAAAATAGTAAATAAAAATGTACTGCTTAAATAAGCCGCCAAAACGCTATCTTTAACAATATGGCGTCGTGACGTCAAAATACACGTAAACAAACGTTGAAACGGTCGAGATACTAGACAAAAGTCATCTGTTCTGTCAACGATAGACAGAAATTGACTATATCATGACGTCATCATAAGTTCAGCCAATCCAGACCGTTTTCGATTACGTGGCACCAGATTTAAAAAGATGAAGTTTTTTCGGGATTTTTTTAATAAAATTATGTAGTAAAATTAATGCAAATCGATTTTAAAAGCGATAATCTATACGAGTGTCAATAATTATGACCTTATTTTTTACATTGTCAAATAGCCTATTATATTGTAATTTGAAAACATTGTAAAAGCCAATTTTTTTTTTAAAGAGTAACCGTGGAGTTTCTTGCCGGCCATTATTCATAGGAAACTACCAATTGGGACCGTGTACCTAGACTGACGTTTCATAAGTACCTACCCAAGTAGGTTTATGTAAAATCAAATATTTTGTTGTTGATTTTTTCCTAACTGTGTTTGGACCACAGTGGAGTTTTTTGAATTGGAACTTTAAATAGCACTTCATGCTGTTACCGGTGAGAGAAAGATGCATTGTATATCTGTTTGTATGACTTCATTTACCATAGCAATATTCAAACACACAACTTGAACGACTCAACAATAAATACATATCAAAGTTTCATAACGGCGCTTGACAATGTTGTACAAACCAAAGCGCACTACAGGTAAATCCCTGTGGCTCTGTCGCATGTAGCCTGTACTCTGTATTACTCTGTAGTCTGTACATGACGCTGTCGAACTTCTATTATTTTCTCAACTGAAGTTGCGTAGTTTATTCAAAGTTTTGAGTGCAAAGATAACAAGGGAACTGTTTGAATAATGCAAATAGTTCATCTATGAAGCGTAATGTGGGAAGGACTAAGGTGTTTGCTCGGCTCGTGTAAGTATTAACACGCTCTTTGTCTTGTGCGGTAAGCAGTGTTCTAAGTTATATTGAAGTGTGTACTTGAGCGAGACAACGGTTTAAGCATGTCGTTTGGCTTTTTATAGGTACTTTTGCAGTCTATTGCAATGCGGTAAACTTAGAGGTTGAAAAGAGCCATTAACAATTAAGGTGTTTCAAAACTTAGAAATATTTTTTTGGTTTCAATCTGGACATCACTGAACTCTGGTAGAGGATAATATAGACATTACACACATTGTTGAAAAACTTCACGTTGTAAAAAACTTATTTTCAATTATCTTGATTCTAGGTAAGTTATAGATTGCGTTCTATACCGGGATCACAGGTTTATTATTTAAAATCTACGAATAACTTTCAAATAACAATAGAACCTGTTCAATTACCAAATCAATCCGAAATGTAATGAAATATCTATTGAATTGTACAGACATAATATATCGCAGGTAGATACCGCTTTGAAAATTATTGTGAAGTTATTCGTGTTGGGAAGTTTTCGAGCAAAAGGGACACGTTACTTGGGAATAGGTAATAGAGGAAAATAGATAGATTAATTTAATTTGTTGTTACCTTCTAGGGTTTTGTTATTAGTTTGTAGTATTGATATATAGACAAAGTTTGGGGAAGTAATCTTGTTATTTGATACTGATATCATGTAGACAAAGTTTTGGGAGGTAATATTGTTATTTGATATAGTTAAACTTAAAGGACTTCGGACGTTCCAGAACTATCGAAGATGCCTCTAGATAATATCACCTTTGGTAGGCTGCGACCTAACCAACGTGATCGTCGCGTTCAATTTGTTCGGCGAACCAGAACGCGTGGTTGCGTTGACAGAGGGCGCCTTCCAGTGTCCGGACAAATTAGTGACATACGAGTACTCATATCAACGCGTCGATTGCGTAGGTACTCGCGCGAGCGATCTTTTTGGTTAGGACGCGAGGTAACTATAAGTTAAGTGATAAACTGTGATATCACGCTATAACTAGGTTGGCTAAGAGATTTTTTGAAATTTCTGTTGGATAATCAACGCTGTAGGATAATCAAGTTGAAAATCCAACAATGCAATAATATTTAGGCATTACATATAAGGTTTCGCCGAGTGTTAGTGAAAACGGGCATAAATATACTAACATTGGATTTGGATTGGATTATTTGAAAATTTGATGTTAAATATATCCTGTTTAGGAATCGGGTTTGTCACCAACCCGATCAATAGGTACCTACAATGAATATGATTACCGTCAAACTGTCAGAGTTAAATGGTTTACTGAATAAATGTGAGTTTATTCAGCCATTTGGCTGTCATGTCGCTCTGAATTAGTCAGATTTAGAGAAAGGAAGGAAAATATTACAACGTAATTACAGCTTTCCAAAGAAAAATATGCGCTTCGGGAATCATCGTATTTCCGAATTAGCACGAACGTCACGCCACAGAACAAATCCCCACAGCAATGCTGCTAAGTTTTGTATTACCGCGATTTGTAGTAGTGCGTCTATCATTGCGCGTTTTTTTTTTTGCCGAAGGGAAATCTTCAAATTTAATGACCCCTCCCGCTCTGGGTGGAGCGGAAGGGAGTGTCAGACTCTTACTGACTAAAACCCACCCGTGTTCCTTCCTTAGCCCTTTATGTTCCGGGCCAGCGGTAACCCTTTCGGACAATCCCGCTGACCTACTCCGGTCTCAAATCGTCATTTGTCACTGAAAAGTTCTGGGATTATATAGAGTAGTGATGGCCCCTAATTAAGGGTCGTAGGTCGTGGGTTCAACCAAGACAGGCGCCTTTACTTTGTGTAAATAATTTCATCACCACTGCTTTAAAAACGGTGAAGGAAAACATCGTGAGGAAACCGGCATGTCCTAGAACAAAAAATTCGAAGACATGATTGTGCCATCAACCAAGCCAGCACTGGGCCTGCGTGGTAGATTACAGCCCACTCCCTCTCGAAGAGAGGAGGACTGTGTTGCAGCATTGGGAATATTAAAGGCTGATTCTGCATGCATCTAAGTGATTCTCGGCTTTGTAAAGCGTATTGTTACATCTGTTATTAGATCTCATCATAGCGCTTCCGTAGTTTCAAGGATAGACGATGATTCCCGAAGCGCACTTTTTTTTGAAAAGCTGTACCTACCTATATATACTTTCCTATTTTATTTATTTACATCATTTGCCAAATTTGCTTCGTCAGTAGGAAGCCTTAAGCAGACAGGCGCGCCCATCTATCATACCAATTGAAATATACATTTGGATTTGAATACGAATTTATCCAAATGTCAAGTGTTTTTCTTCCTACAGATTGACAAAAACGTGGAAAACAATAATATATTATTTTATGTTTTTTTTTTTCGTTACCGAGGGGACGTAAGGGCTTCGCTTTGAACTTCAATGAGATGTATTTGAGATTAAGGGCCGGTAGTTCCAAACGGGTTCAAACGGTTGGTTAACGTAACATACGTACAGTCACGAGCACCAATATGTCAACACTTGGCATCTTTAAATTGCGTTTTTTTCACGAAATAACGAATGCAACGTGGAAATACGACACTTTTCATATGCCTATGGGTTCGGAAATACTATGTTCCTACTAATATAAAATTTCATTCAAAAATAAAGGAGAAAATCGACTTTGAATTAAGCAAAGTGTATACATACTTTTGCTCGTGACTGTACGTCAAATAATAACGAGTAACATATACTTATTTAACATATGGTAAGGCCATAATTTTGTAATTGTAAATTGAAACAACGCTTTTTTTGGTTTGACGATAGTTAGCGCCACTTTTGACATATACGCATGCGTCAAGTGGACGTGAAACAATCCGCCCTAAGGCCATGCTTACCACGGTCAGTTTGTGGATTGGTGATCATGAGAACTTTTTGTGCATGTCAAGCTATTCGCTCTGTTAGTTTGCCTTTACGAATACCTACACATGTGTAGGAACATGAGTTTGACAATTGACAGTAATATAATCATTTTATCTGTGTATTTTATATAAAACATTGGTTATGCAGGGGTTATAGTCTTCCCATAGTCCAAGATAACCAGTTTAATTTAGCTCTAACCACCAAAACTCATAATCCAGTACATTTGTTTTCATATCCTACAACAGTCCTACACCAACCGGGGGTCGTTCTTGGGTGCACTTGCCTCGTGCGTACAGGGATAATCGTCGGTCGGTGCCTCTTTTTTTCATTAAAAGCGTCTAACGGGCTTCTGCGAGTTCGCTTCGGTCTCTCGAACTAAAGGCCTTTCGAAGGTACGGGACCCCATAGCTCCGAGATAATATGTAACATAAATGTGAATACAATTTAGTTGAGAAAAGGTAAAATAATTTAATTTTAAACACGGTTTTAGACAGAAAAATGCGACAAGAGTGTCATATATATAAGTAATGTCTAGGCAAAGTTCAGTATAGAATCTGTTAGCACGGTAACAAAGCTACATAAAATGAAGCAGCATGTAACAATGCTTGCAGTTTACTTGCCGCACTTAATCTACTTAGAGAACACGTTAAGTCGCCGTTAAGTAAACCGGCGCAGTTAAGTATTGGTCGATTTATTAGTCACTGGCTTTTGAACCCTGCTTCCTGATTAGGATTAGAGTTTATTTTATGAGAGAATAGCCTGTACAAAAATGCCAAGGAGTTTCTTAGGCATTTTCTTAGTTTTCTAGTAGCTGTGGAGGAACAAAAGGGTAAATCTATACATAATATAAATTGAAGTCACTTTTTGTGTCTGTCTGTGTTACTACGTTGTTCTTCTAAACTACGCAGCGGATTTTGATGTAGACTGATCAATTTGATGATGATTCCAGAATAAATTCTCTAGATGAAATTGTTTTCACCGATTGTGTTTTTTTATTCTGGAAGGTTTACTTGCTGTCATCATCTGCCTAGCCTTTCCCCAACTATGTGGGGTCTTCCAGTCTAACCGGATGCAGCTGAATACCAGTATACCAGTATTTTACATGGAGCGACTGCTTATCTGACCTCCACAACCAAGAAGAAGAAGGTTTACTTGTTGTATAATACATTAATATTAAACGAGCAAATAATAAAGAAACCTAGATATTTGGTCACGTCGTAAAACGTGCGAAGCAGGGACAATAAATACACATCAAAATCTTGTACATCTTATAGTGCCTAAAATGACACTCACGGCAAAGTAAAAATGGCTTGACCCTTTTCGGGGTACCTGTATGTAACAAATTAAGAAAATTCATTCTTATCAATATTCTAGAGAGCAACCCAAAAAGCATAATTTTATTATTAGCGAAACGTATGTAGATATTTTGCCATTTCTAATCACAAACATCGGAGTAATTAATTTTGTAATTAATTAGCGAAGTCATAAAGTGAATCATAAAAGCCATTATGGCGAGACATTTAATTAACGTGATAATTTTAATGCTTTGATTCGCACCTAGAGCAAAAATTGTGACGTATATATTTAAAATTAAAATGTACAGTGCGACTGACGAGAGAATGCGTACTTGACACCTGTCAGTTTCATACAAACATATACGTGTTTTGCGAATTTGATCTTTATTAGCTACTAGAATTGTCGCACTGACAGTGTCAGAAACGCATTTAGTTGACGGCTTTTGATTCTTCGTTTTATGTTGAACTTATCTCCATGGAATGGATTAGTTTAGAGGTCACAAAAAGGGTCTTGTCATTGGCTTTTTTGAACGCAAAGTTGTTTGAAATTGGTTATTTCATTTTTGACATAAAACAAGAAAACCTTTAGCAACGTTAGTAGTCAATCAATCTCCGTAAAAGCTTTATTTTATTTTTAGGTAGGCTCTTTAGATCTTCAATCTGCTTTACATATTAGATTTTTATTGTAAGAAACAATAAAAATCATTTATCATACTTTGCGTCCTTAAATGTCTAGACGTGCAATTAACGACACTTTATCTTTAAAAGCTTGTTACCACAAAAAACAAAAGGTACAGTTTGTCGAAAGTTTTGTGAAAAAAAAAGAAGTACGAATATAAATATTCTAACGAAGATCTATGAAAACGATGGTTTAAATTGGTTTTTTATGGGCATGCATAAAATGGACTGCCGATAAAAAAGAGAAAAGCTTGCTCTAGTAAATTTTAGTTTACGGTACAATTCTCTGGCAGTATTGGCTCCATAAACATTCGTATGCATTGCTCCGAATGGATATAACAATCGGAATAATGTTCGGCTTTACGTAAGGCCATTTCCCGCATTAAAACTTTAGTCTTACCGACCAATATCAGCAATTTGTAACTCCGGGAGATACGGCTTGCTATGATTTAGCCAACTATTGTATGAAAAATATAGAAAATAATAAAACAGGAAGGTCTTGTTGTTCGCTTCAAAATAGTAACTATTTTAACTTTGGGATTAAATAGCAATAATAATAATAGTGAGCATTCACAGAATCGTAATCACACTTGAAAACACACACATTGAAAAGATAGTTTTCCCATGAATTTTCATGAAGGATCTACTTGAAAAGAGATAATGGTCTAGCGTGTATAGTACGAGTATGTTTGTGTGAATTTTGTCGACTGAAATTTAATTTGATAAATGAGCTGTTTGTTTTCCACTAATAAAATAAAATTTTATTCGAGAACATCCATCGGTTTCTTACTAAACTTCAACTATATCCGTCGATCCTGCATACTTATCTCTTTTGTTGACTGTAACTATAGCGTGTAAAAAATTCCACCTTAGAGGATTAAGGTGGAATTTATCAAAGTTAACTTATGATATTATGTCTTTGCAAGATATTAGTCATGGAATATACCTGTCATATTTGTTATATTACTAGGTAACTTTAATTTCCTTTCATTCGTGATTTCTAAGAATGTAATTAAGTTCATTTATTAAGTCTTTACCCATAAATTCTTGCGGTAGCTACTACATAATATGTTTACCTACGCAAGTCTAATTAAAATATGCCATTGTAATCTAGCCAGCGGCTCCGACCACGACTAATGCCCATTTTCACTTAAACGACACTTAAATGAATGCCTAGCATTAGTGGAAATTGGCATAAGTTTTGTACTTTCCGAGACGATTTTTATAAAGAGTTTACAAGAGTTTATTTTTATAAATACAAATAAAATACCTTAAATGTATTAAAAAAAAACTGGCCGAGTGCGAGTTGGACTCGCACACGAAGGGTTCCGTACCACAAGGAAAAAATGCCGAAAAAAACACGTTTGTTGTATGAAAGCCCCCCTTAAACATGTATTTTATTCTGTTTTTAGTATTTGTTGTTATAGCGGCTACAGAAATACATCATCTGTGAAACTTTCAACTGTCTAGCTATCATGGTTAATGAGATACAGCCTGCTGACAGACAGACGGCCAGTGGAGTCTTAGTAATAGGGTCCTGTTTTTACCCTTTGGGTACGGAACCCTAAAAAACACTTATGGCAAAAGGGCCTCAGCTCAGCATAATGTCAGATCAGGCACTACTGGTTACAGTTACGGTTAGGTTACTTAGTTAGCCCGATTACAAAAGTAGTACCTATTGTGATACGCTAAAATGCTAATCATTCATATATGTAACTAAACCATAGCAGGAAAAGGTCCATCATAACTCTCTGTTCGTAACCAGAGGGTGTCCACGAGGACTTCCTCACGAAAAAGACAAAACTGTACAGCAACATTTGTTTTTCAGCCACTGCTTCATAATGTCATCTGTGTTCCCCTGCAACACAGACCCAATATCTTGTTGGAATGTCAGTCGGTTTATCTAACGAATGAGGAGCCATACATGTTCGAGTGTCTGATCGATAAAGCCGACCCGATGCAATTACTACAAATATTCGGCTTTCATTTGGCTCGAGCTGATCGGAAAACTTCGGTCGCCATCTAGCCTAACTGAATCATGTTTGGGTCGGCTCGTCAGAGCCAAGTCGAGCGGCTTTATCCAAACAATTATATAAAAAATAATGATAATACCGGCTGTCTGCAGAGCAAAGGCCGCTTCTAATATAGGGAAGGCATGAGCATTGATCACCACGCATGCTCAAGACGGGTTAGGGTTTCCCTGCGTGATTGAATCAGGAATGAGGAGATCCGCAGGAGAACCAAGGTGACCAACATAGCCCGAAGAATTGCCAAACTTAAGTGGCACTGGGCAGGGCACATTGCTCGCCGAAAAGATGGCCGATGGGGCCGAAAGGTTCTGGAGTGGCGACCGCGTACCGGAAGACGCAGCGTTGGAAGGCCTCCCACAAGGTGGTCCGACGACCTTGTGAAAACAGCAGGAACCCGTTGGATGCGAGAAACACCGAACCGGTCGAAGCGGAGGTGCTTGGGAGAGGCCTATGTCCAGCAGTGGACGTCTTTCGGCTGAAATGATGGTGATGATGAACACACACACTGACTCTCAGGCTTGGGTTAACTGTAAGTTCAGGTCTCTTCACGATCTCAGAAACTACATATGAACATGGAGAACATTTTAGCACCCCCCAAATTCTTCTCTTTCTTATTTACATGTCGTCAGTTTATCTAAAAAATCAATTATAAATGCCTTTCTTCTCAATTTTACATGACATCATCCAAAAACACCCAAAATATTCACCATTCTTCGTCCCCGTATGTGTGACGCGCACCTCGGCAGCGATGTCGAGCGCATATTAAAATTGATTGCGTTCTGAAACAATTGAAACCGAAGTCTGCTCAAATTGAGTTTAGAATGTGCGCATCTAGCTCCTGAGGCTGCACCTGCGAACTTCATACTTTTATCAAACTGGGATAAGTGAGAATGGGGAAGTCTGCGTGTGTGTGTGTGTGCGACTGTACTGTTTAGAAGTCTGTTCTTGAATGACGTATATATCACACACCCAGAACAACACTGCACTAAGTCTAAATAGCTAATTTTTCAGAATCGACGAAAAACCGTTATCTCATATTGATTGTGACAGTTATTGCGAATGTCCAGATTTTGATTCTTTACATGCAATGTGCAGGACATTCGCAATAACTAGTGAAGTTATGGAGTTTAACTAATGGAAATAATAACTAGTGGAGGAATAATAACTAGTGGAGAGTAAAATAGTGCAGTGTTGTTCTGAGTGTGCAATATGTGTGTATTTCGAGACTGCATACACAGGTATTAATAACCTCCTCATTTTTGGAAGTCGGTTAAAAAGCATGCTTGTTTGCTAGTACGTTTATTTATAGCGTGGTCTCCGTGTGTGTAAAATAATGATACTCTTTTCGTAATAACTGTATGCTACTGGGTATGTATGTATCTAGGTATCTACTCGAAATATTCATGCTTTTGTGCTACTAAATATTTAATATTAGCTTTTGCCGGTTTCGCCTGCGTGGAGATCAGAAATCATGCCACGGAAAGGTACTGCCGAGATAAAAAAGTATACCATATCCTATCCAGGTCATGGTCTACCCAGGTGCCAAATTTATCCTAATTGGTTTAGCCGTTTTGGCGTGATGCCGAAACAAACAAATTCACTTTCGCATTTATAATATTATAGGTGGGATGATTTATTCCACGCTTTAGATTTAGACAGTGAATGTTCGGTATTAGCTATAGTCTGTTTCAAAAGTATCTGATGAAAGTGTAAACAAACCTCGTATAAGTTAAATTCTTACACAATCACCCACTAAAGGTAATTAGTAAAAGATTCATTTGTACTTAGCAAGCTTCAACTTTATGTCACACCACCATTACCAACAATCATTGTTTGAATAACATGAAATTATAATTGAAAAATCATCTACGAAAATTGAAGTTGTAAAATGAACCTCAATTGTCAAATGTAATATTTTTACGATGATTTAAAATAATAATTTCGGTTCAAGTATACAAATAATCAAATCAAAGCACTCCAGTTTGTAATTGCCACTTATAGTTAATTGAACTCAGGTACGTTTTTTGATCCATTTGTTTACAATTTCGTCAGATACTTTTCGGAAGGACCATAGGTGAATGTGGGGGAACTGTGTGTATTGACAATGAGTGATCGGTGTCAACTAATTCAATATGTTTTTTACTTCCCTGATATAATACGAAGTTTATTGACTCACTATCTACTGTTATATCAGCTACAGGACCACTTCATTTTGCGTGCAACGAAAATAAATATAAAAACGATTATATTCTTCCAAAAGATTCTTCAGCGATTCTTTGCACTTAGTTTGTAGAATTGCTCTATCTTTTAAACAACCTCAAAGTTTATCCAGCATTTTCTTTATTTAGTTCTGATATTGAGAGCCCACCGATTCATACGCAGTTTTAAACTACGTGGGAAGAAGATACCTGGGATAGAATTTCTGTTCCAAGAAATATTCGAAAATAAACTCCCGATACGATGCGCTGGAATGAAACCTAAAAATGGAAATAAAATAAAAATTCTAGAATGTGTCAGCTTATTTTCCCGCATGCATTGAAACGGGGAGACTGTGAGAGGAAAATGATTTTCAATGTTTTCGTGTCATTTAGTTTGGTCGACGAACCTTGGTCGAACATCTATTTCTACTTACTCAGACTCAAATGTTTTCTTCGAATATTCAAGTTTCAGTTTAAAGAAGTAGATAGTAGTAGTAGGTACATAATATTATCAGCCTATAATGTTCCCACTGCTGGGACTCAGGCCTCCTCTCTGTGAGAGGAAATAGGCCGTAATCGACCACGCGGGCCCAGTGCGGGTTGGTGGAAGTCACATGTCTTCGAATTTCGAGGCCTAGGATATGCCGTTTACTCATGATGTTTTCCATCACCGACCGACTTCTTGACAATTCAAAAGTGCCTGTAAATGGTTTAATTGAAATAAATGCTTTGAGTTCGAGTTTGAGTCCAAAGAGAAGAAGAAGTAATCTCCTCTTTCACAAAATACATACATGTTTCAAAGCAAGGTATTCATTCTTGAAAGCAAGGTAAGTTAAACGTTATAAAGTTTTCGATCATAAGCAGTATCTAACTTAAAACAGTAGTGAACTAAATTCAAAGTTGCCATGATCCAGTGCACTATGGCAGTATCTTGCTAAAGTCCCGATATCATTTGCATAGGTAAGCTCATCGATTGCAGCTCTGAAATATATTTTGATGACTGACGACTTGAAGTATTGGATGGTCTTTTGGTTAAGGGTGTTGATAACTGGAGTAAGAAAAAAAGAAAAAGCATTTGTTACAGGAAGTTACAAACGTAAAAAAAAAATTGCAACAGAATAAAAAATAGAAAAAAATAATAATAATGAAGAAGAAGAATTGAAATTTTAATTCCTCAATTTTCACAAAAGTCCGCCTCTGTACATTTGTGTGCTTAAAGTATTAAATCCATACTATAATTATAAATGCGAAAGTGTGTCGGTCTATCATGTCTGTCTGTCTGTCTGTTGTTGTTGTCTCTGTTTACCTCTTCACGCTTAAACCGCTGAACCGATTTAGATGAAATTTGGTGTAGATATAGTTTGAGTCCCGGGAAAGGACATAGGATAGTTTTTATCCCGATATTCCCATGGGATCGACACGGGTGAAACCGCGGGGCGCTGCTAGTAAATATATAAAAAAAGAATGACAGCTAGTTTCTCACTTTCTACTGAGAATGTATAAATTTACTTATTCGAGCCATACCTACATGCATTGGTTAAAAATGATCGAAAAAAAAACCGTGCTGGAACAAAACCCTTATTCTATAGATAATAATATTATTTTTAACTATCTATCAGTTTAATTTGAATGGTTGAGATCTTTTGTTTTTTTTGCCAATCCACACAAGTATTGTCAGAATTATTATTAATTAATTAATTAATTACACAGTGAGAATTTGTCATTAGAAACGATGAATAAACAATCACTGTACCTACTTATCGATAAAAAAGCGGCTAAGTTCGAGTAGGACTCGCACACGGAGGGTTCCGAATCACCGTACAATATTCCAACCAACGTGTTTAAAAAATACATTAGTAAAAAAAAAAACACTTTTCTTGTATGAGGACTAAATTTAATTTTTTTCTCTTTCATATCTCAGGATCCTGGCGACCCGGACCTTTGGAAGGCGTACCGACCGACAGAGGCAGAAGCCAACTCGCAGAGGCCTCTTAGACAATTTTAAATGATAAGGAGACACCAAACGACCGACGTTTATTATTATTTGTTGATATAGCTGCCGTAGTACCTAGTAAGAGTACATTCTGTGAACATTTCAAGTGTCCATCTATTACGGTTCAAAAGATACAGACGGACGGACAGCGGAGTCTTAGTAATAGGCACCATTTAGGTACGGAACCCTAAAAACTTACATCATAACGAATACCAATAAAACAATTGTGCAAGAAACTATAGAAAGGTTTATTTGAACGTATGGGAACAAACAATGTCACGTTTTTCTTTTATAAAAGACAATAGATGGCGACATACGCTTCAGCATTAGTCCTAAGTAAGGGAAACTGTAGTTAATGGATACAAATAGCGGGATTGTACGGACTAACATAATGCGTACATAGCTGCTCAACCTCGCTTGCGTTGCTATATTTTCTTTCATGTCAATGGTATAACTAACACTTTTTATGTAATATTACCCACTTTCATAACGTGTGTAGTAAGTAAGGTAGCTGTCACTAATATCATCTATCAGTTACAACCAGGGCTTGAAAACGGTACTTAGCGTTTCTTATCGTTTCGGTACTTGGGTACCGGTTCCAGACGGGTACAGGTTCCAAACGGTACCGGTTCCAGACAGGTACTGGTGCTCCACGTAACAAATACTGGTACCAAATTCAAACAAATCTGACGGAAATATTTGTTTAGTACCGGAACAGTACCGATACTGATTAGAAATACCAATAGTAACGGTACTGCTTTGCCCAAAAATACCGGTATTTTGAGGCCCTGCTCTCACCTCACCTAGGTACTTAACTTTATTAACCCGGGCCAAATGACGTGAACATGATTACGCCGACGATGACACCAGGTCATCACGACCCAGATTTTATCGAGTAACTGTCACGAAATTTAAGAAGTTGTCTAAATTTTAATAATTATTTATTAAACAAGAGTTTTACTCTTGCGCCATCCCATCTTCCTGGCTCGGCTTGCTGTGCTGGCGCTGCTGCTGCGGCTGCGGAAAACCTCAAGCGGCGAAAATATAATAACCTCATCGGAAACTATATTTTCGAGCCGTTTGGGGTTGAAACTCTCGGGCCGTGGGGTCCGAGTGCTCATGGTCTTTTTAAAGAAATTTCGAAACGGCTGATTGACACTTCCCGTGACCCAAGGGCTGGCTTTTATCTTGGCCAGAGGCTAAGCATCGCCATACAACGTGGTAATGCCGCCAGTCTCTTGGGTACATTACCAGTCGACAGCGATGCGGATGAATTTTTCGACGCTATTTTTTAGTTTCTGTATAGTTTTAGTTAAGTTAGAATTTAATTTTGTTATTTTTAGTTTGTATAGCCTACTTACTGAATTTTACGTATATAGAGTTTTTTGCATATATAGTAAAAATTAAATAAGTCCAAATATTTTATAAATCCATCTTTTACTAGCTTTAAAAACATAACGTAACATTAACATTTTTTAAATGTTTCTTAATAATAATATGAATCCTAATTATCGTACATACTAAGATAGAGAACAAACTTCTTATCATAATAATACGTGGAACTACTGCTATTATTGCAGTACGAAAATAAATGGTCTAGGCACACGTAAATCTGGCATGCATTACAAGTATGAGATGTCTTTATCCTTTTGAGACGATCATATTTGACATCTTCTGTGAGTTCCTGGTGGGGTCACCCGCAAAACCTGCAATTCTTTCGCGTGACCCTTCTACGTCAGACCCCGACTCTTCTAACACCGCAAATATTCTCTCAGGGTGGTTTCTCAGTGCCCTATAAAAAAAAAATTAATTGGCAACAAATACTAAATGACCTAATAAAAGTAAGTCACAAAAATACTACGCCAGCGAAGACGCTGGGTCATATTTACCCGTTTTGAGTTGATGCACGTATATCTCGCTGCGGCGTTGCGTTTAACACATCGATTAGAGGGACGCGACGTCGTATCTCCAGCTACATAAACGCTAAAATTGAACGATCGGCGTAAAAAAAGAATAATGACAGATTTAAGTCGCCAGGTCAGTATGACCCAGCGGCATTGCTAAAAAAAGCTTTTTTTCAGAAGATTCGTAAATTAATGGTGGTAGATTTTTCAACGCTTTCAAAGAATTTACTTACAAAAGCTGTATTGTTTCAAGCTAATGCTGAGGTGCATCTGTAATTTGGCGCCGTTGTGTAACATTTGATTACTTTAATCACATTACCCAATTTGACTCGAATTTTGGAATGAGGTGAGATAAGGCTAATTAAAGTGAAATTAGATATGTCTATGGTTGCACGATGCTCAGCATCCTTTCACTTTAGTTGTGCAATTTGACTATAATTAGCTGATTACGGTAACCCTAAATGTGGGTTTATCGATGTCAGGGTAATTTATACTTCTGCATTTAATTAAAACAATAACTTGCGCTTTGGTTTCTAAGAAACCGGTGAAAGATCACATAATAATTGTCTAAATACAGAGCGTTTTTTTTTGACACTGGAATGTCAAATAATGGTGAATACCTATTACAGAATTTCACGACGGTCGCTATAATATGACGGAACCACTAACTTATGAAACCAAAGCTTTAGCTCGGTACTGTTTTATTAAGGTTCTGTACCACAAATGGAAAACGGAAGCCCTATAAGATCTATTCGTTGTCCGTCTGTCTGTCCGTCGGTCAAGACCCTTTTTCTCAAAAATGCGTGGAGTTATCAAGTTGAAATTAATATCAAATATCAAATATGAAGCAGTGAAAAAATCAAACTTCTAACTCAACGCAATCCAAAGATTCAGGCGTTTATGTTCCGGAAGCAAAACCTATAGGGTACTTCCCGTTGACGTAGAATCATGAAATTTGGCAAGAAGCAATGTGTATGTAGCACAAGTCATCCAGAAACCGAAAATTTGTAGACATTACAAAAAAAAATTGTTTTCCCGTGATAAACTCTTTACATACCTACAAATTTGAACGGAACCCTCGGTGCGCGAGTTCGACTCGCACTTGACCGATTTTTTTCTCTTAAACTTTATGTAAGTATCATACGCTAGGAATGATTCATTCTCGTCTTTCTAGCATTATTTATGACAGATTTTACCAGACTAATGTACAGTCAACAAAAGAGATAAGTATGCAGGACCGTCGGATATAGTTGAAGTTTAGTAAGAAACCGATCGATTTTGACGACTGAAATTTAATTTGATAAATGAGCTCATTCTTTTCTATTCAAAAAATTAAATTTTATTCGAGAACATCCATCAATTTCTTACTAAACTTCAACTATATCCGACGATCCTGCATACTTATCTCTTTTGTTGACTGTACCTACACACATCATTTGCTGTCAATAACACACCTTTTCTGATAATCATCTGCCTGTTATTTTCCTAGGATTTGCTTCCAAATTATATGTGACGATTTTTTGCCGCCCTTTATAAGTATTCTTCCTTTTTCTCCCTTATTTATTAATTGTACTACTCTAGTTTATTTTTACAAAGTGCACATAACTAAACTACCACCGGACAACAAGACGTACTGCAGCGTACCATCCGCACTTGGTTGATATCCCCACGAGTCGTACTCAGCACTTCTCCTCCACTTTTATTATGCGCACAGCCAAAGTGTGGAACTCTCTGCCGGCATCTGTGTTGGGATCCCACATTTAACCCGTCTGCCTTCAAAGCAAGAGTGAACAGGCATCTTCTGGACACGCTCGTTCCATCATAGACCTCATCTATCGCTTACCATCAGGCGTGATCGGGGTCAAGAGCGGGCCCATTTAGTAATAAAAAAAAAATAGAAAAAATAAACTGTTACTGTTACAATATCCATAAATGCATGGATGGATGATTCCTGTAACAAAGGTTTTTTCGTAGCATGAGGGTCATTGATCATTTATTTTGTCCCAGGCTATTTGCACATTTAAATTCAGTGTCACCTTATATCTGCGTACTTTTTGTGTTACATAAATAATTATATTTTTAACTAGACGACTGTATATAAGAATTTCACACATAATTAAGTACATCGTGCTATTTATAGCCTACCCTAAAATAAGTAGTTATCCATCACCATAAACACTCCGTCGCAACGGAAGTGTTCATTATTTCCTGAAGAATGTGTCACAAAATAAAATTGAACAAAATGGCGGGAGTAGGGTATAAAGTTTAGGAGCAAGTATACACCTGAGCCAGTGACCTTACACAATGATTGATTATGACAAATACGCCCAAGTACATGGTCCATATGGTACGTACACGATTGAAGATTCGTATTTAGATAAGCAAAATGAATTACGTAAGTACTTTATTACTGCGTACGTGAGCGTTTTTCCTGTATCCTACTCAATTTGATTGTTATTTTTTTACCGACTTCAAAAAAAAAAAAGAGGTTATCAATTCGACACGTATGTATGTAATATTATTGGAATTGCATTAAATTCACATATGACAATCTATTAGGGCTTCCAAACAAATATACAAAATTTTATAGACGTATGTATGTATGTATGTATGTACAAGTATATATGTATGTATGTTTGTCCACGCATTTCTCCGCAACTGTAAATCGGATCGTGGCCATTTTTTTTATTGGCTTACATTTACTTCAACTTAGGGAACAGTGCAAGTTTAATCAAAATCGATTTAGTAATTTTCAAGATATGGACCAATACGTGTAAGTGTGACGGCCTGGCTTATTGGTACGAGCTACGGGTGTAGTGTCAAAGGGAAAACATCTCAAAACCTTGGTCAAATTCTAGTGCAATATTTACAAGAAAACTATTACCTACTTATTACAAACAAATATTCCAGTTTTTACTTAAAACTAAAAATTACGAAATAAAAAAGTAACTTAAAAAATATAACCGACTTCAAAAAGAAATGAACTCAAAATTATGAAATAACTTTAATTGCGGAAGTCGGTGGCAAAAAACTAAAACTAAAATACAGACCCCAAGACACCGACTTCCGAAATTAAAGTTGTTTCATAATTTTGAGTTCATTTATTTTTGAAGTCGCGAGACGGTTTAATTTTTTTTTTAAATTACGTTTTGGATTTGTTAGTCGGCTTGTTTCTTTTGCGTTCGTATTATGAGTGATACGTGTAGATTTATTTTCGGAAGTGATTTGGTATCTTGAAAGTACGTAAAATAAAAGCAATATCAGCAGCAGTCTCTTTTTATGATCATACCTTCATTGATGATGATAAATTAAAAAAAAAAAAAATTTCGGTCCACAGAATGGCCATTGTCATAAATACATACAGATTGGCACGGAGATCGATGCGCAAATTTAGTCACGCGCAATAAACGTAGAAATATTTCGTCGGTTAGAAAAAAAAAAACCAGCTGTTTCATAGAAAAGTGCAGTGTAGCTACAAGTGATTAAAGTTTACGAATAAAATCTTAAATTACTTATTTCATTTCAAACAAATATTAACATTCCTTAAAAATTATACTTAACTTACTGACCAAACGAAGTTACCAAACGGCAGCGTTCCGAGACGGGAGTGACCCATATTTTTTTGATAACCGAACAAAAATTTCAACACAGGGGTTGGGGTAAACATGCGTCACATCCACGCAAAACGGCTATCGCTCAGCATTATGCTGCGACCCTATGTAAGACAGAACCCCAGCGCTGGGTTCAGAATCATGTACTGAATTCATGGTAACAGGTTGCGCGGTTATGTTCCTATCACCACAGGGGGCCCCCACACCCATACAGATAGGTGTAAGGAAAACGTATAATAAATACAGTTTCATTTGGATCTGACATTCGTGGAAAACCTCAAGCGGCGAAAATATAATAACCTTATCGGAATTCTTATTTTCGAGCCGTTTGGGGTTGAAACCCTCGGGCCGGGCCCGAGTGCTCAGGAAATTTCGAAACGGCTGGTTGACACTTCCCATGACCCAAGGGCTGGCTTTTACCTTGACCAGAGGCTAAGCATTGCCATACAGCGTGGTAATGCCGCCAGTCTCTTGGGTATATTACCAGTCGATGCGGATGAATTTTTTGACGCTGTATTTTAGTTTGTGTCTAGTTTTATCTAAGTTAGGATTTAATTTTGTTACTTTTTTTTTAAATTAATTTGGTATTAGTTGTTATTTGATTACTTATATGCGCAACTAAATAGACTTAACAATTTTTGTGTAATCCCACAAGGACCAACTAAGTTGACTTACCAACCAACTAAGTACTTCCATTTTATTTAATTTTCCACTCGATTTCGCCGCAGAACTACATAATAATGCTTATGTAGCGAGTCTAGCAGTGAGTCGGCAAGTCGGCATTATCCGAGTAGTCTGCAGGTTATCAAGAACTTGCAAAGTATCGGCTGTGGGGAAGTTGAACCGCTCTTTTGTTGCACCGGTTCCGAGTTTGGTACAAGGTGTGAGCGGAGTGGGGTTGGTGGTCTTAGAATATTTGTTGTTATTCAAACTAGGCTGAAAATCAGCACTTTTTGAATCTGAAATTACATAAGACCCACGCCCTTCACCACTCCTAGTGCTTTAGCTGGGAAGAAGTGGCGCAACAAACTCCCCATATCATGTTTAAATAACAACAAAGGTGTTAGAAGGCGTTTGTTTTATATGGTACTATAGACTATAGATTTACTTCGTTCCGCGACTTACGAGTAACGACCACGACTTACGAGATATAGGTCGTAGGTTCGCGCTTTACTTTGTGTAAATTATTTCATCACCACTGCTCTCAAAACGGTGAAGGAAAACATCGTGAGGAAACCGGCATATCCTAGAGCCAAAAAATCGAAGACATGTGACATCTACCAACCCGCACTGGGCCCGCGTGGTGGATTACGGCCCACTTCCTCTCACAGAGAGGAGGCCTGTGTCCCAGCAGTGGGAACATTATAGGCTGGTTATGTAGATTTACTTGGCTTACAAAACAATGTTCAGCAATTTGGAGCGTTAACGTAATATTTTTGACCTTATGACAAAAAAAATAATAATGTCATAATTAAAAACATATTAAAATGCTGTGTGATTGAAAAAAAAAGTTGTAACGAACTTCAGAATTCAGAAAATGCAGATAATTGTAGGTTTCCATTGGCGATTATTTTACGTGCGTAGAGGTATGTAAAAAATATAACTAGTAATAATCTTTAGTCTTAACACTGAGACCGGATTAGCTCTTGGCAAACAATAGAAAAACTCGATACCTCACTTTTGAGTTTGCGTAGTACGATTTTTATTATTCTTTTAGAAATATGGCAGATCACAGTTTTCACTCAATACTTTAAAATAGTTTGTACTTTAACTTACCAATGCCTTCCAACTTTAATTCATATCACACAGAAATCCTACTTAATATTATAAATGTGAAAGTTTGTGTGTGGTGGATGTTTGTAGTTACTCAATCACACAAAAACTGCTGAAGGGATTTGGATGACATTTGGTACACAGATAAAACTATATGTGTGCCAAATTTCATCCAACACCGTTATCCAGGCTGAAAAAAGAACCTGGGATAAAAAGTTTGTATCCTATGTAACCAATGATATTATAAGTGTATATAATATCATTGTATGTAACACCTACTTTTTATCATCGGTTGTGTGTTTCCGTGAGATAATTCCCGACGACCACGCGGGCGTAGCCGCTGGCAAATAAAAAAAAAAAAAAATATATGAATGTTGTGAAGTTTAGTAAACTGTGCTTATCAAATTAAATAATTTTGTTTGCGAAGTCAAAATATCAAAAGTACCGCGTAGGCACGTATTTCGGGGTCAACCCAAATAAGCTATTATCACAATCATCATCAAACAGCCTTTAAACACTATCTATGCTCAAACAACAATTTGTGATAACATTATTCTCAACGGTGTAACCAAATGTCAATACCATTAAATTTAAAGGTTTTAGCACCAATTGTTGCCAGTACAAAATTATATACGTACCTATTTCATCAATGAATGATGATTTCACAAATCCCCTTTTGGTAGTTCACGCTCGATCTAATAACAGATATTTCATTTATTTGCTGGGTGATAGTGCAGATTGAAATAGGTCGTGTATTAAAGCAACTTGTCAGCCTGTCGCTAGCCTGGACTATTATGTGCTCTAGTCCGAATAGGTTGCAACAAATTGCTTAATTCAGCAACTGTAGTTGTTAGGTCAACTTAGTAGCGGATTGTAAAGAATGTCTTTAAAAAAAAAAGGAAAATGGTTTATTCTGCACAAACAAAACGCACAATACAAAAAAAAAGACATAAAATATACATATACAAAGTAGTCAAAAGCCTCGTACTTCGAGCATATAAAACGTTGACAATTCTTCAAATAGGATGTTTTAAAACAGGTACAAAATAATAAAACATAGGTACATAGGCTGCACCTGCACCTACGTAGTTCTGCAGATAGTTTTTCTATTCCGAAGCAAGTAAATGACGTATGTCTACCAGTCAATCAAGTTCTCATATCTTTCCAATCAAAAGAAAATGTAAGGACATGGTCTTAGAAGGAAGGTCTAGGAAGGCATTCACCGGTAACAGTGTGCAGCATAATATTACGATGAGTAATCGCTGCAATTTGCATTTATGGTTGAATTATTAAAATAACATAACCTCCGACATTATTTGCGGCTGCAACTCAAACCGCATCCTAAGATACAAAGGCTCGATAGTAAATGTGCCCTTTGAACTTTATCCCACGGCGCTTGGCGGGAATGTTGCGTCGTGACGCGCGGACAATTACAGTTTTCAAGCACCGCTTGCACGTACCTACTCGACTAAATCACCGCACCAGAAACTGTCTATATTTAGCAACCTTGCTTTTTGACACCAAATTGGTTTGCGGTCTCCCTCCACGCCTATCTAAATTCATACGCCACTATTAATAAATGTGACAGCTACAATTCAACGCATAGAGCGCTCTGCATACGAAACTCTACATTTGCAACGAAATTAACGCTAACTCTGAAGTTGGTTTGTTTGAATCCATTACGTGTCTAGAATGACTCATAGTGTGGAAGCAATAATTCATACGAACTTCTATATCTAACTACATTTCTCAAAGCTATCAAACTTTACCCCGTAGACAATCCAATCGCGGGGGGAGTTCAACATCGACTTTTGCATACAAACTTTGTCTACAGATTGTTCGTGCAATGTCAAACTGATCCAGACAATTGAACCAATTAATCGGTTTTCGTGGAGTTGATATTTGATTAATGCTCAGGCGATTATCTACAGATATTATCGGTATTTGATTCTGCAAAAGAAGTACGCAGATCAAGTTAGACGAGGTCGTGAGTCCCTTGATCGTGAAGTGGTTCTCTTTCTTCATAACACGACTGTTGTTTTAATCGGTAAGTTACAAAATGAGGTATTGTTTAAGTAGTCCAATCATCGGTCGGTAAAAAGATTGACATTTCGTTTTCAACTCCTGTCAATTACAGGCTGGTGTGAGTAGATAACTAGCTTCATTAATGAATGCAAAAAATCTATAATGTAGACATAATAATACCGGTAGGTTACTGCCAGGTGAATTAGATAGCGGTTTGAAACTAGACCAGTTTGTGATAAGTACATGTTGATTAACATTTTGGTGTAGTTCATTTTAGACTGTCTTAAAGGCTTGACCCAAATATTAGTTATTAGTGGTTTAAATGGCAGCATTGAAGTAACTTGGCACTGCTCGTATAATTTCAAGGTTTCCGGGTAGAAATCGTCTGTTTTGTCTATCAGCCGTTCATTGTATTTTAGGCATTTGCTCATGAGAATAGTTTGAGCGAAACTTCGAGAAATCACTTGGAAAAGTGATTGCCTACTAGCAACAGGTAATATTGAAACAATTTGTAAAGCTATACAAGTAAATAAATGAATGCCTTTAACTCCATCTCCTTTTAAGTAACAACTATTCACACCAACACAAAGTAACAGGTAACCAGAAACATGCAGCAGTTAACACGCCTGAAGCTTACCTAACTAATAATTTTGAACTAAAACTTTAGTTGGTACCACGTGTGACATTGTTGCTTATACTCCGGCTCATAATTTCAGTGTAGGTACTTTATTTCGAGCCATAAAGCTTGAGATGACGTCATAAGCGGCCCTACATACCGCCAACAATGTGTAAAACGATAAAGTACAAGTGTGAATAGTGCCGCCAAGTTGACGGATGACGAGGGACATCCCGTTTGAAAAAAAATTGTGTCCTTTGCGAAAGAAAGAAAAATAAAAGAAAAGAAAAGAAAGAAAAAAAAGGAAAAAAGAAAAGAAAAAAAAAGAAAAAGAAGAAAAAAAAAAGAAGGAAAGTTTTATTTTTTTTTATTTAATGGACTAGACGCACAACTTTTTTGGACTAATTTCGAAGTTAGCCATAGGTAGTCAAAGTAGTCTAATTGATTGTTAGGGGATTCTCACCATTACATTCATTCAGAGAAGGAAGATGCGTTATGTCGGTTTTTAGAACGATTTAAAAAAGAAAACAAACGTTGCGTCGGTAACGAATCTGACGAGGGTGAAGCTGGCAAAAAAACTGTTTTTTTTAATCTGTTTTTATTTAGGGGTTTTTATCTTATAGATAGGGCAACCCCATTATACCCTTTTACAATATATATATTATATACATCGAATTTTATTTTATCTTAACATCTATTAGGTATAAGTAATATTTATTACATATACTTAGGTACTAATAGTTCAAAGAAAGTGAATCACTCAACTACAACAACATACTGTCATTAACTCACAAAATTTTTTAGTGGTCTCTGAACATGGTAAAGATAAAATTTACTGTGTTAAGCCTACATCTAACCTATTTAGTTTTAGCTCGATCATGAGTGATTCACGTTCATCTTTATTTCGGACACAATTCATTAGCAAATGTTGTATCCTCGACGATCCATCTCTCCTCGATGTTGTGTCCTCCTCTCTCGTTGTTGTTGTTGTATGTTGTATGCTCGACTTTATTGCACACTGTGCAATTCGGAGAATCGCTCTTTTTCATAAGGAATGCAAACTTTGCCGACGGGTAGTGTCCAGAGCGGAGTCTTAAAATTAATCTAACATATTTTCTACTAAAAATAGTACTATCAAACCAGGGCACTCGAGATGGTTGACCTTGAATACTTCTATAACAAATACCTTTGTTTAAAAAAAAATCTGTTTTATTCCTGGGTAATGTGAGAGAGCCTATAATCAACTTATTAATTGATTGTGGATCCCTCTTTCATTCTATTGTTACTATAAACAAAGATGATTCATACGTTATCTAAGTAAGAAGATATATTTGTTTATTACAAATCCTAAGTTATAACTTGGGGTTGGAAACCGATACCATCGACGTCGCCCCCTATCATTATTGAGACTAAAATGGCCTACGGCAAAACGTGGGTTTACCAGTATACGTCTCCTCTCCTTGGGCTTAGCAGACGTGTCAGTTATGTATGTATAAGTAGTTATGTTATGTATTTTCTATGAAACATGTTAGGGAGTATAATGCCTCGGGGCCGAAGCGATCCGATAGAAAATCCCTCCTTCTCAACGCTAACGCCTTCGGCTCAGTTCACGTTTTGGTTACAAGTTATGGAAGTCAATTTTGGTAATTAGGTGGGTATTATCGATACTAGTAATAAGTATGTTATATTTGAAATACCATTTTGTTAGCTATTTGTCTAAACTCATATTATTATCCTATCCTAACTAATATTATAAATGCGAAAATTTGTTTACTTGTTTGTTACCTTTTCACGCCTAAACCACTGAACCGATCATCCTGAAATTTTGCATATACGTTGTCAGGTGTACACAAAAGGACATGACATGACAAAAAAAAGTGCCGTGCCTGAAGAAAACAACAATAACGTTATTATGATAATAGATGGCGCCACGTGTCTTTCGAATCAAAAACAGGACAACATCTGTCGGGTGAGCTAGTTAGGTATATCACACTAATATTATAAAGGCGAAAGTGTATCTGTGTGTATGTTTGTTACTTCTTCACGCTCAAAATTTTGATAAAATTTGGTATGGAGGTAGTTGACTCCCTTGGATTAACATATAGGTTCCTTTTATCTCGATATTCCCACGGGATCGAAACTTATGCGGGTGAAACCGCGGGGCGCAGTTAGTTATAAATAGACAATTTTTTATTTTTTGTATGTTTGTTAAGCTTTCACGCCAAAAGGCCTGAACGAATTTGGATGAAATTTGGCACATGGGTAGGTTAGATTAGGACATAGAATACTTTTTAACTCCATATTGACATATGATCAAGACTCTTGCGGGAAAACCACGGGGCATAGCTAGTTTTTTAATAAAATTCTATTCGCTATATTTCACCAAAAGTGTATCGTGCACTCGTCCTGAATGAGACAGACTATGACAGATATATTTTAGGCAGTGAGTTCAATTTTTTAAAGAAAATACTCCATTTTTTGTCCCGACTCACTTCATATCCATCCTTCTAAGTCCTGAAATCTGCTGCAACGATTTAGGTGTGAAATAGGAATGGAACTATTCTTAACTTTATTATGTCTAACTTGGCTGCCTTTATACTTTCTGGACTTTATCGCAGACGTTTTATTTGATTGCCATTCGATACTGCAATAAAAACGATAGCAAATCCCTAGACGTACCTACAACAAAGTTCGAGGATTGTGAAAATATATTACTACGGCGACTTTGTTACATAGTATTTTCAATTTTTCGCTAGTAAAAGAAAAGTTTTACTGGGAAACCGAGAATTGAATGCTTTGTTACTGTTTTTATTTTTACGGTTTTGTCATAATATTTGTGCACATGGATTGGTGACGTCATTGACTGCCCGGAATGCATCAGACTTACGACATGTAGGTAAGTTTAGCATTAACCCTACATGTTATACGAAAGCATAAGTGTGCACACACACGGGCGACACGCGTCGACGATAGAGGCAATTGTAATCAGCATGTTCGTTGGCAGCGGTCGCCGACATCGACACGCGTCGACGGTTGCAGTTACATCCTCGTGTGTATGCACACTTGTGCAAAGGACGGTGCAGTTGCATTGTTGTCTACACTTCTTTAAGAGGGCGCCGACCAAACGCCGACAGCACAGTGGCGCCCTCAACGTTTGTTTGGTTATTTATTTTATTTTAGAATGTAAATGCAGAAAATAAGCACGTTAAGTTGTGCTCCACAAGATGAGGGCGCCACTAGGCGGTCGGCGTAGTGAAAACAGATTATTGACTGTCACTTCTTACAAAGCGACATGACTGGACCACCTGGTAAGACAATCTCTTGCATAATATGCACACATAATTCTTACAATATAATTCTAAGTGCTCCATTAAACTGTAGGTTTGAAAGACCATCGATTACAAATCAATAAAATAGAATTATCAAATAATTTCTGAATAGGACTTTATCCGAAACACCAAGCTGCTTTAGCAATCATTTATCATCTATTTTAACAATTTCTTGAAAGGTCTCGTTGTAGATTCCATAGTATAATGAAATAAACACCTAGGTGCGAACTGCGACCAACACAAACCAAGGCACTGGTCTTGTCTCGAGGTTTGCATGGTATTGTAAACTTGTCTAGAATTGCTTTACAAAGGTGTAAAACATGTTTTAGAACGAAGCTCCTGTTAAACGAAAGGTAGGAGTTATGTGCAGTGTTAACTTAACAAAGAATCTATTTGTTTCGTTTGTTGCCTAGTTAAATGGAAATAAACCTTACACTACCTACTACTTCTACTTGACACTACTTTGTAGGCCTACCCTGTGTTCATATTATGTCTCTTTTCTTTGAGCGATGATATTTTTTGGAAAGAAAGTTCGTATCCCATTTTCTTTATCCTCACTCACATGGCGAATGAGACCTATACCTACCGAGAAAAAAGTGTAACGTGTTGACGGCCATTTTGTCTTATTTAGTTACTCTCAAACGATGTTACATTTATTTCATTATGCCTGCTATTTAATGCCACAGAATAACTAATAGTACTAACGTTATTACATAATATACAGCGAAAGGAAGTTCCACCTGTGGGTGTCCCACGACACCTCTTGACTTTTTGTATTATAACCAGTTCGCCTTATTACAGTTAATGAGAGAAAAATCCTCGTTTAGAGGCAGAGATCATTAGCTGAAAATTTATTCTTTACAAACTCTTCAGCAAAATGTTCTTGTAAACCAATTTAAGTCATCTACTTTCTCTTTCATCAATATGAAGTTCCTGTAAGCAAATCCCTCTTATATCACGTCAGTTCCATTATGATCCATACATTGTTGACCATCCCATCTACCATATCAATGCTTACTTCATGTATCCATTAATATTTGCTCGTTTAATTAACGTAATATCTTATCAACTCCGCGTGCGATCTCCATGCATACATAGTTACCTGCAAATGTATGTACACATTGTATACCTATATATGTTACTGCTAATGTGCGTAAATCAGTTAGAGTGCAGATTAACTTGTTAATCTGCGGATTATCTGGTTGAGTCCGTTAAAGTGAAAAAAAATGTTTGTTACCGGCCAAACCTGGTTTTAGGATGAACTAGTTCCGCCTAGGCCAAACCAGTTCTCCCTACAAGGCTTGCATGCTTGCGGTCGGTCGATAGGCGGCGTAGGATGCAAGAGTGAGCGAAGGGCATCCAGAGGTTAGGTTTGGTTTACACAGAAATGGGAGCCCCGCAAAGCAGGGCTCCGTCGACAAAGGGTGCCAGAGCGAGCGAATGAGAACTGGTTTGGCCTTGGCGAAACTAGTTCATCCTAAAATCGGGTTTGGTCGGTAACATATTTCACTCTTCAACGGATAACGGATTATACCCGGTAATTTTCAGATTACCTAGTTAATACGCATATTAACGTATTCCGTATTCTAACGGTGACACATATATATATATATAGGACGGAGTAGGTAATTTGACAGTGTTAATAGTCAAACATAGTGATGATACTGATACAGTTGAATATTAATTTGTAAATGTATCTGCATAGTCAATTGTTTACATTGTCACATCTTATCATCCGTGGCAGACATTTGAGTGGTTGTCTCAGTAAACGGGACATTATGTAATTTACCTAACGACGAGTTATGTATAACGCGTAGGTTTATTTGGTTTAGTATTATATACGATCTTCGTGACTGATTTAAATAATTAAGTTACTATTTATGCGGTAAAAGTTAGATTGTTTATGAGGTCACGTTTGCATGGACTCCTTTTTGGGATTAATCAAAAATTATTGTTCGCTCTTTTCGTATTTTTAACCGACTTCAAAAAAGGAGGAGGTTTTCAATTCGACGGTATGTTTTTTTTGTTACTTATTTCCTTTTGTGATATATATCTAAGGAGGTCACATACTAGTAGTGTTTTGAATTCCATGTTTAGATTTATATTTTTTAAGCAGTTTAGATTGTCATAATAAGTGACTTTAAAAAAAACGTAAAACCGACTGAACAAGAAACACTTTACCTTCAGTAGGTACAGTCAACAAAAGAGATAAGTATGCAGGATCCTCGGATATAGTTGAAGTTTAGTAAGAAACCGATGGACATTCTCGAATAAAATTTAATTTTATTAATAGAAAACAAAAAGTTCATTGATCAAATTAAATTTCAGTCGACAACATCCATCGGTTTCCTGCTAAACTTCAACTATATCCGACGATGCTGCATACTTATCTCTTTTTGTTGATTGTACATCTGTAAGGATAATAGAAGTAAATAAGCAAGAAATAAATAAGATAATAGTGCATGAAATATGAATCGCTGTTACCGACATAGCTTGCAGAGTAAGCAAACTGAAGTGGCAGTGGGCTGGCCATGTCTGTCGAAGGACCGATGGCCGGTGGAGCAGACGAGTCCTGGAATGGAGCTTAGTGTGGGACGCCCTCCAGCTAGATGGACGGACGACCTAAAGAAGGTGGCTGGGGTTGACTGGATGCAGAAGGCGGAGGACAGGGTGTTGTAGTGCAGTCTGGGAGAGGCCTATGTCCAGCAGTGGACTGCTATAGGCAAAGTTGACATGTTGAAACATGAAATATTGCAAAGCCTTACTCAATTTAACGAAATTGCACATCATGTTCACAAAGCTTGTACGTGAAACCGTCTGTTTGTTTGTCCATCAGTTAAATGGGACTCCAGTGTGGGTTTACTGTTAACTGTGGCTATGTAAAGTTGATTGGGAAAGTCACATCTGGCTTTTGAAGTCCAGAAGTGCGCCAGTAAATATATTTTTGTTGTAGGTAAAAGTGTCTTGTTTTATTAATGTTTGAATGCTTTGTTGTATCGTGAACTTAAGGCCATTGAATAATTTTGATAGGATTCAGACGGGCACTAGTGAATGAACTTAAAGGGCAAGCAACAAGGTTGCCCGCGAAATTCAAATTTTCTTACGTTTTTTGCAATTTGCAGGTAAGTGTCATGTTGTATGTTGAACAAAATATGATTCGTGACCGTAACAAGTATGTATTTAAAGAATTTTATAATTATTAAAATCATCAATACAACCCTCTAAGTTCTTAAAACCCTCATCATCTGCCTAGCCTTTTCCCAACTATGATGGGGTCGGCTTCCAGTCTAATTGGATGCAGCTTAATACCAGTGTTTTACATGGAGCGGCTGCCTATCTGACCTCCACAACCCAGTTACTGGGTAATACCCTTGGTAAGACTGGTTGTCACACTTTCGGGCTTCTGACTACCCGTAGCGACTGTCAAAGATCCACGAATGACAGCCTGGACCAACGGCTTAACGTGCTTTCCGAGCCACGGCTTCATCTTTCCTAAGTTCATATAACCCTGCTGATTGATATTCCATGAAATAGTCATTCGCTTCCCCTTTCTTTTTTTTTTAGCTATTTTCTTGTTCTCGATATTCTAGTTAGTTATACTCGTATAATTTCAATCTGAAAGTGTCATGTTAGTCTTTTAAAACGTTTTAAAATTCTATAAAGATTATTTCCATTCTTTTTTAATCGATTACATAGATATGTTAGCCAACATTGACGTTTGAAACCAAACTTCATGCACTTTGTAGAAACTAACAAAGATATTTCAGTTGATTACTCGACGTTCATCCAGGAGATAAGTATCGAAGTATATTGCGTTGTAGGTAAGTAAGTGGATCGTTTTGTGCGGCTGCCCGCATTTCCCTTTGTGTATGACGTTGCCACAGTGTCTGCCACGCCCCTGTTGGGTAAACAGGGGCAATCAAACTTGCCGAGCTGACTGGGATCCCTCGAGAACCGTGTGGACGGATTTTAACTTAAGAGTTTTTGCATTTCTGCGAATTGAAAGTACGGAATTTTTTTTTGTCATGCTGTAGGGATTTTAATGGTAATTAAAATTGAAACTACATATCTTATTAGGCTATTAGTATTATACAGGTTGAAATTGAAAACATGCGACAAACCGAAATGGGAGATTGTACTCATCAATAAGAACAATTTTTTACTAGACCAAAGTAGTAATCGCAAAAAAAAAAAATCAGCTGTTCCCTACACTTTGACGAGATATGCGAACATAAAAGATGGAGGGGGGTTCAGGGGATCAGACCAGAATAAATAAAAAAAACTACGATAAAAAACAAACGATAGAGAACGTAATAATCTGTGGATAAGACAGAGATTAAAACCGAAGACGAACTAGCAGGGGATCGAGGAGAGGGGGTTGAAGGGGGGGTTCAGGGGATCAGACCGGAATAACTCTCTTAAATCAACCTTTAATGTTCCCACTGCTGGGACACAGGCCTCCTCTCGGTGAGAGGGAGATGAGAACGTAACATGAATTCAAAGTCTCAAGTGTGCTTACTCCATAACTCTACTGCTATAAGATTAGATATCCAAACTAGAACAATGTGGAAGCTTCAGAAGCTTGTACTAACATACAAATTCCAACAATTCATACGAGTACATCCTAAACTAAATATGTTGCGGAAACCCAGAATCTTTTGAATCAAACGAAATACAGAGCCTTGCTGTCCAAACAATTTTCGTGTATAAAAAAAGAAGGAATGACTAACTGTTTGTGGATTCATTTCACACTTGGTTTCCTACAGTTTTATTCATGGCAAAGGCTATTCATTCTTTAGTTTGGCTGTGGGAATTTATATTTGCGCTTCAACGCAACGTTAGCAACTCAAGCCTAGCTAGCTGGTGGCTGGTGGTTCATTGAAATAGAATATATTTAGGTATTTCTTATTAAACTACTCTAAGCTATATGAATCTACACTTCCCCTTAGAGGTGTGGGAGTGTATAGTAAACTTCATTATGAAAATGTCATAGGTATTTATGTACAGACGCCAGCACATCAAGTTACTACAATCTGTCAGATTTCTTTAATAGATTTTCGACTTTATTGCTAAAGCATAAGGTTCAAGGTTGATTGGGAAAATCTGACAGTTTCGGGTAGGTTGACCTGCTGGCGTCTGTACCTATTATTTGAAAATTGTGAGTCCTGACACCGAACCCACTAGTGAAATTAAGTGCCTTTTAAATCCAACTTTAAGGTATCGTGTTAATAAAAACCCTTTTTTTTTTGAGGATAGGAAATCATCAAATGACCCTCTTGTTCTGGGTGGAGCGGAAGAGAGTGTCAGACTCTTACTGACTAAAACCCACACGTGTTCCTTCCTTAGCCCTTTGTGTTCGCAGTTGCGTCAAAAACTATTTTACTGCTACTCTAACTGCATATGACGCCATTGCAATCAATCTAATACTGTTGATAGATCCGACTGTTCAACACTCACAGTCGGCAATCAGACACTTGTAACCTGTCACTACTTCCACACCATTCCGTTCTTTGACACATTACGCGTGCGTGCGCCAACGCCGACGCACAATGACGTCACGAGCTGAATGCATTAGAGGGTTTTACTGTACGGGCTTTGATGGAGCGGATGCATTAAGTTGATTCCATCGGGTTTTCTGTGAGCAAAATGAGCGCGAATGACCTATATTTCTCATGATTTTAGATTTCTAGCTGAATGCCTAATACTTCATGAAAAGCTAAAACCGTAGACATATCTATAACATACTAGCTGATCTAGCAAACTTCGTACCGCCTCAGAATCAATAAGAACAATAAAATTAATGTATGAGAAAATGAATTATCTACATTATAAATTCCGTGACTATATGGGCAGTTCTGGCCTCTCTGAAACGTTGTTGAATTGACTGGCGCTACATCGAAGTGTTGAGATGTTTGTTTGACGCTGCAACGATGACTGTCCAGATCCAGGATCAGAAAACCAGCCCCATTCAACTGTTCAGGGGGGTGAGACAGGGGGATGTAATATCCCCTAAATTGTTACCAACGCTTTGGAAGATGTCTTCAAGACGCTGGACTAAACTGGACAGGGTATCAATGTGAACGGCGAGTATATCTCACATCTTCGATTTGCCGATGACATCGTCATAATGGCAGAGACGCTGGAACAGCTAGACCAAATGTTGCCTAAATGGAACCTCCCGGGGGAGTGGCCTCGGCATGAATTTGGACAAGACAAAAGTAAAAAAAGATTACATACGGTGCTGAAACGTGGATACTGACTCCGGCTGGTCCACAAATTCAAGGTCGCTCAGCGCGCTATGGAGCGAGCTATGCTTGGAGTGTCTTTGAAGGATAAAACTTATATTAATACTAATCTAAGATTGGACATCAAAGCACGGAAATCAGAGCATAACCTTGTAAGTACTAATTATATTTTTCATCACTGCTCCTGAAATAAACCATTTCCATTTCAGAACTGTACAGTGCAATAACATAATAAAGCGCTTTATAACTTTCCTGCTCAAACTGAGGCTAATTAGGTCAGAAATACATTGCTTTTTATAGCGGTCTATATAGCCAACAGAAACAGCTAAACTAGTGGTTTGTGAACTGCTCTGGCGTGGACGCAATATGAATTGACTGCCTCAACTGAGTTTGTTACTACTGTGATTGGCAGAAAATATTTCTGTTTTAAACATAGTTTCTTTTTAGGGTTCCGTACCCAAAGGTTGCCAACGGTACCCTATTACCAAACCTCTGCTGTCCGTCTGACTTTCAGCAAGCTTTATCTCATGAACCGAAATAAGTAGAAAGTTGGAATTTTCAGACAGTGTGTATTTCTAATTGCCGCTATAACAACAAATAAAATATAAGCTTGGCTCGCGAGGCTGTCGATGTGTGGGATGTGGAGTTGTGGACTCAGCGATCATTGTGCCGATAGTCGTGACAGCCAATGGGTTAATAAGCCAAGAGCCTCGACCAAAACCTGAAAAGGCTCTCGTTGAGCAGCTGGATCAAGGGCTTAATTCAGAAAGCGGTACTTCTGGACACGGCTCGCATTGTTAGGAGGTTCCTCTCTGTAATAAAAATTAAAGGGATTTTTATTAACTTTTTTTTATTTGATACAAGACACGTGTTTTTTTCGGCGTGTTTTGCCTTGTGGTACGGAACCCTTCGTGTGCGAGTCCGACTCGCATTTGGCCAGTTTTTATTCAGGATACAGCACGAAATAAATATGGAAATGGAGAGTGGGTACCGACTTCTTATGATCCCATATCAGCACGAGATGTTCGTGTTGTGCTCAAAATATTAGGCCAGCGGGGTAGTTGCGTAACACGCTATCAGCGGTGCGATTCTATAAAAATCTCACCGTGAAAACTTAGGTGAAGTGAGCGTGGAGTGAGCTGTCAATAGTGTCAATTCCTAGCAAAAACAAACTCTATTCACCTAAGTTTTCACGGTGAGATTTTTACAGAATCGACCGGCTGTAGCAATCGCTTTCATTTTACCAGTTCAACAACATTCATTGCGTTATTCACGATGTTGAGCAAACAAATTTTTCAAATATATCAAGCAATGGATTAGCAATATCCTTAAAAATGATTCAAATTGTAATTGTGTGTGTTACGCAATAACAAACGTTTTTTTTTTAATATTCACAGTAGTAGGAAGGTAGGTACAGTTATTATTACAAACCCAATCAAAACCTCTAAAGGCACCATTTAATTCTTAGCGATAACAATACCGATTCAATTATGAAACTACTGTGCTAGTCGGAAACTAACTTGATCAGTTTGTTGAGAACAATCGGAGTTATCCTGCTATCTACACCATAAGGTATTACATAGACGGGCCACTATTTGTTGGCACCCACTGTTTTGTTGCGAGAGATTGTGTTCCGTCGTCGCCATAAAATTAATGATAAAGTTGAAAATCGATTAAAGAAATTTGACAGATTGTAGTAGCTTGATATTCTGGCGTCTGTACAAACAGTTTTACACGTCAATCATATTTTAAATACTAGTTGTTTGTATTTGTAAGTGACTTCTTTATCTTGACATCTACTGTTTTGACCGTGCAGCAGGTTCTACTACTCTTTCTTATTGGGATCCAGTTGAACTTATTCAACGATATCTTTGATTTGTATGTAAGCTTTGTGACTCATTTAGAGGACCTGTGTTCATTTGCAAATTGTGTGGCTCATAATCGTTATGAAATCTCTTCTCCTTGAAAATTTACTTTTATTTATACGTTCTGTAAGCAATAATTTATTCAGTTTCCCAATTATCTGTAAAAGAATTTGAGATATGTATAAAAATAAATGTTTATTTCAATTCAAAAGCTTTCATAGAGATAAAATCACTTAATTTAATCATTTGTCTTCAAAGTATTAACAATGATATCTGTAAATGATTGTCAAGCCACACTGAATCAACTTAAAGTTGCTCCCTCAGTCTCCCGTCTGTGTCCCGACCACGCCGCCTACTTTCAGCGTCATCTTAGTTTAGATATTAGCTTAGGATAACTTGTATTAAGACGCTTTTGCGATACGCTTAGTGTTACTGTTGAACTTGTGTACCATGGTTTAACTTTAACTTTTCCTGGATTAACTGAAACAAAGAGATTATCGGTGATGTTATCTTTTTACTGATAACTTTATTTAAAAGTCGTTCGTTCGGTTTTTATAAATGAAGAATGTGCTTACGCATATGTGCATGTATATGTCGCAGATGGATTGACAAATCAGCTGTTTACATAACCACTGTTACTACTGATACTTTGTGTAAAATTATTTCATCCCCACAACTCTCAAAACGGTGAAGGAAACCATTGTGAGGAAACCGAACGTTCTAGAACCACAAATTCAAATACATGTGACACGTGGCGGATTACGGCCCACTCTCACTGAGAGGAGGCCTGTGTCCCAGCAGTGGGACACAGGCCTCCTTATTATAGGATGATTATTTCATAATGTAGCTACTTCTCTCGGTCTTCCTCTTTTCCCATTGAATAGTATTAAACACATTATACACGTATCGAAACTAACGATAGCAATACAACTCCCAGCAGACAGAGTTCGAGCAGGTACCTCATAACACCTACGACCTACGTGGCTTGTCAAAGAGCTGTTCTCTGTAGCAACTCTTGACCCAAGCGCCTGACAAGAGCCTCTTGAGATGTTGATCGATCCCTTAGCTATTGGAACGTTGACCATCTCGATAATTGACATTACATAGGTGCTATTGCCGAATTTCATCTCGTGTGGAAATGGGTTGGAACTTTTGTCACGTTTTATAGTGAATTGGATAGGTTGGGTTTTATATAGGTAAACCCCTTGGCCTCTACCTACCGCACTGGGCCCACGAGGTAGATTACAGCCCACTCCAACACTTTTATGTACGTTCAACCCTTATCTATACATATTGTAGAAGTGTTTGTTTGTAATGTCAACATAACAGTTTTCTACTAAATGCATATTATAAAAGTATATCACAAAAAAAAACAATTAATGAAAAAATTGTTTGTCTGTCTGTTTGTTCTGCCTAATCGCCGAAACGGCTAGACCGATTTTAACGGGACTTTCACTGGCCGATAGCTGATGTTATAAGGTGTAAATTGGGTTTTTTTTTAGGAAAAATAATTAGGGATGAACGCAAAAAAAATTAAAACCCCATACAAACTTTCAAGCCCTTATTTTTCGGAATGAATGAACCGATTTTAATTCTATGTAAAATTTTAAATCGGTCTAATTTGGCTGTAGCAATATTTTTCGAAAATGTTCGCGCTCACGTTATCTGCGTCCCGTCGTATAATGCGGTGCAGTGTGCGAATCGGCTTACCCTATAACACAGAAATCTGATTACTTGACACCCTAATTACGTAACACACTATATTATTCATAATCTGAATCATTTTGAAGGATATTATTGCTAATCCATTGCTTCATATGTTCAAAAAAATTCTGCTCAACAATGTAAATAACTCAATGAATGTGGTTAACTGTCGAAATGACAGGCATTCCTACTGTTAGCGATTTTACACAAACATATGTTCTTTAATTTGTAAATGCCAAAAGATCAGGTGATCACAGCCATAAATGAGATGCATTTTGAACTTGACAGGATAATAAATCTAGCGAAAACATTTACAATATTAAAAACGCGAGGTTGGGTGACTATTATTCTAAATGACCTGCTATTCGCACTTGTGTAAGGTTATATCACTATGCATATCTAATGTTGAATACAGAGAAATATAAATGTCTAAACGCATTATTTTGAACAAAACAGGATTTGTTACTTTGTAACATGTCTAGTTTTGATATAGTCATATTTATTTTAGTTGTCTATGAATGATAGTAAATGTTGGATTATTTATGTTTTTAATTACTACAAGCAGGTGATAATAAACATGTTTATTATGTTGTAAGCTATATTGATATGAACTTGCCCTTTGGTGAGCTTTACGTTTGTTACGAACAAATTGACTTATATTTACACTAGCTTCCGCCCGCGGCTTCGCCCGAGAGGTATGTCGATAAAAACTATCCTATGTCCTTCCCCGGGATGCAATCTATCTCTCTGCCAAATTTTGTCGAAATCCGTTCAGTGGTTTCGGCATAGATATCCGTTTAGGCGTGAAAAGGGAACATACAGACAGACAGAGTTAGGTACTATCGAATTTATAATATTAGTATGGAAGTAAGGATAAAGAAAGTTTTTTATAAAACATCATCGTTTCAGCTGAAAGGTGTCCACTGCTGGACATATGCCCCCTAGCACCTCCACTGCGACCGGTTCTATGCTTCCCGCTATCAGCAGATTCCTGCAGCCTTCACAAGGTCATCGGTCTACCTTGTGGGAGATCGCCGATCTATTCTGTGTGCCCTGCCCACTGCCACTTAAGTTTGGCAATTCTTCGGGATATGTCGGTTACCTTGGTTCTCCTGTGGATCTCCTGTAGATATTAAAATCAGGCCACATGATCAAGTTACTACGTAATGACTACATTACTGTAACAATAAAGTATTTGTCAAGCTTTTAGTCTAGATCAGCGTGTAAGATTACTGCGTGAGCAATTTAAATATTATAATTAGGTCGCTTTATTGATTACATTACCTTACAAATAATTCTGTCATAGCACGTTCCGTAGACGACGAAAATAATGATTATGTTACAAGATAAGTATTGGCACTTACAAATTGGCATCTAGCGGAAGTAACGAACGACAAACTATGAGTAGCATTATGTTGATACAAAAGCCAATGTGGCCGTATTACACTATCTAATAATCACGAGAATTAATGACTTGGAAAACTACATGTCCGTTAAAGGCGTGTATCGTATTCACAACTGTCTAAAAACTAGACCATACTGCTTTTCAAATACTGTTCACATTGATCTAAAAATTGTCTTTGCTAACTTATAAAATCTTTTTTTTTTCGCCTCTAACGTTCACGCTAACCATTTTTAGGGCACAATAGTACACGAAACAAGAGTTTAATGCGATTGATAAGGGCCCTGATGTATGGACAGGCCTCGATAAATAATTCATTCGCACAGCGGAGCCAAAAATACATACACTTTTTTGTTAGGACATTTACAAACGAAATACATTACACACTGAATGATATAAATTAATCATTGAAACCGTACTTTTATCTAATAAAAATTAAATAAATTTGACAAAAACATGTCACAGCAGTTAGTTAGGACGAAAAATGTAGGGAATTAATGATTATTTTTATGCGACCATATGTGACCCTGTTACAATGGGTACAACAAGTTATGAGTAATAATTTGGAGACCGAGTCTTTTATTTGGAGGTTCTTAATTTTTTTTCACAATTATTGGTTGAGAGTTGAATGTGTCCTGATTAATAATATTAATTAATTAATATCTATCATTAGGTTGACGTTGATTATTTTGTAGATATAAAAAGTTTGTTATATTATTTCGTTGAATTTATACGTCAAGCCTTATAAGCTTGAGCGAATTTGTATTTATCGCTTTCCTTATAAGCTGATCGGAATCACAATGTGTAGCAGTATTAGCGTAGCGTGCACAAACATTGCTTGTGTATAGCCACATGTAGCAGTGACGTGTTTGGTTTAAAGATGGGGAGGAGAAGATTAAAGATAATGTACAACATAGATACAGAAAGTAGCAAACAAAGATTTCATTGCTTACTATTCGGGAACCAAGTGTTGTGATTCGTGATAATACCGTATTTGATATTAAGTTGGGAAACAAATTCGTTAAAATAATAATTTGATATTGTACCTACGTTGTTCTGTAAGACTACAGACTATATGGCAATATTTTTTTGGGTTAGTACTGATTCCCCCCATTCTTGTTTCCACCCGAAAACTTAAATACTTCGACTGCATTCATCAACATTGGTTCCGTGAAATCATATTTCAGTGGTTGCACTTTCTCGCTTCACTTACTTGCTTCTTTCTTCTTCGCCTCACTTACTTATTTTTTTAAATTCAGGAGGAATCGAGAATATAATTAAACGATATTATTATTATAAATTTCGGGAGGAAACTAGAACGGGGGGAATCAGTACTAACCCATTTTTTTATGCCTACAAAAATTTGGCACGCTCTGCTGAAAATTTTATGGAAAGGTAAGTTATATAAATATTTCACCTGATGGTAAGCGGTCATTGCAGCTCGACAATGGTGCACCGTGCACGCTTGTTTGAATGTGATCCTTTGTATACTAACTATGTGGTTATAGGCATTGTTACTACGGAGTGGTAAAGGGCCACTATATACAGTAAAGATGTGTACATAGCTGGCGTAACCAATAAGTTTGCCAGTATTATGATAATATCCGTATGATCGTTGATGGTCACGATTATTGGGAAACGATATCCAGCTGTAAGCGAACAAAACCCAACATTATAATGAACCAAACTAACGACCCAAAGGCTATAAACATTTCCCCAAAAACAGAAATAAAAAAATCACCAAAAACGTCAAATAAAAAAATATTGTAAAACACCAGTTAAAAGTAAATATCGGGATCGTTAGCCAGAACGTAACCCGTTCACGTGTTAGTGACCGTTTGAAAACTCCTGTAAACACGTAGCCAACAATAAAGCTAGTTTGACGTTCTGTCGTGGGTAATTGATTTACGTCCGTGTGTGGCTGGTATTTACGACCCGAGCTATCGGACGTTTAATGGCATAACGTTGTGGAAGTATTAGCAGCTGGTTTAGTTACTTATAGGGTTAAATGGTGTGGTGTGAAATATCAAGGTGACACAAATTAAATTTAAGACTATTGAAGTAGGTAGTATCTTGGGTCTCTTTGATCATGCTTGCTCCTCATACGTTAATGTCCAACATCATTGAACTCAAACAAGGATTTTTTTTGAGAATTGAGGCTTTATCTGATAGTGTCGTGCTTTCTTATAATTGAGATACATGCGAGCTCTATATTGTGACAAAGGCTTTAGGTTAATGTTGTATATGTGTTTAATTGTTAAGTCTATATATAAATAAAGAATAAAAAGATTAATTATTTGATAAAAAGAAGCATTATATAGTATCGCTTGGGATGTATATGTTTGCTATAATATTATTTGTTATATTCCTGCCATCCGCTATTTTTAAACAGTCGTCGTTGTTTATTCTCTCCTTGTGACCAATAATGACCTGATCAGCAAATTACAAAACAGCCTGTCAATTATAATGAGGACTATGGAAATAAAGTCTATGATTTGTTTGTTGACACTGTTTATCGATGCAGATTTAGTATTCAGCACTGGATTTTTATGTCCCTACATTATGTTTGTGATGAATATTCATTCAATCACAGTTCAATTCCTACCACCAACGTAACAAATTGATACACGAACAAAAAATGTAAAACTATAGAACAAAAGGAATGCTATTGAAAATTCTTACAATAAAAGTACAGTAGTATGTTGGACAAATTAGTAGTCGCATAAAGTTTTAGTGGTGAATTCCTTCGGCCACTTCCGTTCGGATATGAAACTTGTGTTAATTTATTATGTAAGTGCGAATACTTAGCGTGATTCAGATTCGTTCCGCAGGCGTTGGCTTCGAACGTTTCATAGAAATATTAATGAACACATTTAGATATTACAAAGTCGATAGAATAGGGTTTTGCTCGGAATTGGCATGAAAAGTCATGTCTTGGTGACAAATGTGCGTTTCGAGTTATGTGTTTGCCTTTGTACTTGTCGTATTTTACTAAGAAGTGTTAGTTGTTAGTTTAACTTAACTAGCATAGCCTTAACAATTAATTTTGTTAAACCTATTCTTTGAAAATACACTTACATTTTGCACAACTTCCGTGATTTCCTAAGTACATTAGCTAGGAGTTACTTAAGGGACAATGTTAGGTCCCATAGGTAACGGGCTAATGAGTGGGCATTTAATGGGTTTTTATCTTTTTATCCTAGCTCTTACTTATATTTGCAAGAGTTTATAGGAAAACTCTATTTGATAATTATAATTACCTTTTGTTTTGTACGACCCTAAAGTAGACTTAGGCTTTATGAATGACTAACAAGTAAATTAACATATTGCTAATCGCTTTTTGCACGCAAGTCGTAATATAGTTATCTACCTACGGACACAAACATTACGAATACAACAGAGCTTTAATATTCGTGTAGAGGAACACCTACACAGAATACGTGTACATTTAATATAACACAGACGTTTCAAAAGCGACGTGTGAATTAACGTTACGTGCCCGGTGTCCAGCTCAAAGGTCCAGTCGCGTTGAATAAGATCTTAGACCTCTCCCCACGACATTAACCTCGACTACTGACTCCCACAGTATCGTTCGATATTTCGCAACATTATTATCATTGCGATTTGGAAAGGCACCTAATATAGGCAGGATTTCCTATTATACTATTACAGTATTATCCGTCTAGATAAATCGGAAATGATCGGAAACAGCACGCCCGTTTGATATTGACAATTATTTCGTGTAACGAATGGCCTGTGTCGAAATTCAACGTGCACTATTGGCGTGCTCCTAGGATTTAAATCTCGGACATGATTGCGTTAAAGAGATAGGTACATACTTGCTTAAGATATCGTGTTTTACGAGCCGTTGTTAAGGTTCGCATGGTCTAAATTATTAAAATTTATTTTATCGCCCAGTGTTATTTGTTGATAATTGCAGCGAGCACTCAATTGATTTCGAACAGCGAGAGAAAAACAATTGCGTTAATTGTGGCGTTGCGGTAAATTGCTGTAAAGTATTTACCAGACCGGTTTTGTATGAATGCATTTAATGTTTGGCATTTCATTCGTTCCCGCAGGCACCTGCCTCGCGGTTGCGCAAGCGCGCCTCGCTATGCGACCGCCGCCTCTCCTACTTCCAAAGCACGTGCTATTCAAATTGAACGTTCCAATTTTAATTTCAAATTCCATGCGGCCGTTAACTGAATGGTAGACAGTGATTCACTGTTGACAACTAGCTGCTTTTTGCAATAAAACTTGGGCTTGTAATGCCTGTGTCACTCCCATATACGATAGGACGTATATTTGAATATACACGCCAGACCCAAAACAATTAAGAGTTTGATAAACTCTTTATGGTGATAATAATTGTTCTCTAGTTAAATGCATTTATCTCTATGACTGAACTTATTGACATCTCAGCAATTGTCAGCGGACTAATGGTTTAGCTACACAGAGATAGTATCTACGTAATTGTAGCGGGCTGGTTCAGGGTAAAATTCCTAACGCCAGCGTAACCATTATAAGATCAAATATTATGACACTATGACACACAAATCCTAAATAATTTGTACTTTGACTTTAGGCTTGAAACTGGAACAACTGGGTGTTGCGAAACCACAGCTATTAGGGTACCCGAGAACCCGCACAACCTTGATAGAGCGCCTGTTACTTAATTATTATGCCAGCCGAATTTAATAGACGTATATTTTTGTGATTGAGATAACATTCTGTATCAGTAGTTCCAGATTAACATTCATAATTTAGTATTATTGGACATTAAAGGTTTATTCACGTAGGGCAAGTCATTAGTTTTAGGTCAAGGCTAGGTTATGTGGGTATTACCTATGTCTGGCTTTATTTTTCACGACTTGTACCTACCATGATAATATGACTAATAAACGAGATATCTTATTTTTCATCACAAGTATTAATTACGTTTTTCTATTAGAATAACAATTCTTACATAAACATATTTGGTGCTCAACGATACGCATTTCCATTTTCCTCAACTACATCTTACATTATGTTATAATTAGGTATGCGATATATTTTTCTCATAACAAGTTCTAAAGACTTTTCTAGTTCATTGCTAAAATATCCGCAAATCAAGTAAATAGTAGGTTAATCTTTTTTCTGGTTTGACCAGAAAGCAAACTTAAATCTAGAACCGTATATTGAACATTACAGAAAAGAGGAATGGCATCATGATGTAATTCGTTAATTTTAACACGTAAAAATTGGACCATCATCCATACCGGATATCTATGATCCATACTAATATTATAAATTCGAAAGTAACTCTGTCTGTCTGTCTGTCTGTATGTTACCTTTTTCCACTGAACGGATTTCGATAAAATTTGGCAGAGAGATAGATTGCATCTCGGGAAAGGACATAGGATAGTTTTTATCCCGATATTCCCACGGGATCGACACTTATGCGGGAGAGACCGCGGGGAGCTGCTAGTATATTATAGTCTACGAGTAGTCTTCAACCATTTTTTTCAACCTGTATTTTACCCTTGCCTATTACTGGGCAAAGGGCTCCCCTATAGCTTGCCACTGTTCCCTATACGTTGGCTTCAACGGGCATAATATTTCTCTAAAATGCTTCTATGTCCTTACGCTAGCGTTTCATAGGTTCTTCTGTGACGACACTCGTCTTCTGGAACCCACTACGAGACGACTCTGGCCATAGTAGTTTTTTTTTAACTTCTGTTTCTTCCCATTCCTAGTCAGATTTTTTTCAAGTATTGTTGGTACCTGTATAGGTACCACTATTTTTTTTATTTTGTCGCGGGCATGACGTGAAGCAATATAATCTTTGAGTGACAAGAGGTGTCATTCACAGGTGCGTGGTCTGACGACATAACTTGAGTTATGTACTTATTGGAATGTCAATCATCGAAGTGAATATTCAGTTCTTACTCCATTCATGTTAGTTAGGGTGCCTTAGGGGCGAGTTCGTAAGCTGCTCGCGAGCGGCGCATTCGCCAGGTCTGGACCCACCTTTACATTATTTATTTCCTTGCACACTTTTTAAGCCTTTGCTTTGTTTGTTTAGAATTTGATGTTCAGCCAGACGCATCACGATGATATCATATTTTATTGTTTTCTCCTTTATTTTTATTTTAGCTTTAGAGTCATTTTATGTTTACAAGGGGTAATTGCGTAATATACTAACAGTAGGAATGCCTGCTGGGGAGTTTGTTGCGCCACTTCTTCTCCCCAGCGAAAGCACTAGGAAGTAGTGAAGGGCGGGCGTTGTGGGGGATTGTCTTTTATAATTTTGACGTTCGAAAAGTGATGATTCTCAGCCTAGTTTGAATAAATGACTTTTGATTTTTATTTTTTTTTAAAGGCTTTCATTTTGACAGTTCAACAACATTCATTGTGTTATTTACGTTGTTGAGAAAATACATTTTTCGAACATATGGAGCAATGGATTTGCAATATCCTTCAAAATTATTTAGATTGTGAGTGATAGTGTGTTACGCAATTGGGGTTCTGGTTAGTGTACACATTGATTTTAATTTTACCTACTCTACTAGCAAATGTCACCCACAGATTAAAATTTAGGTATATATGACGACTGGAATAGTTGTATGTTTCAGATCATTCTTCTTTGTGACTACTACGTCAATAAAATAATGATAGTCTAAGCCATAATTTACTCAGTTTAACGAGCTACTTGCCATTTTAAGCAATTGGGAAGGAAAATACCGAACGCGAGACTATTAAAAGTTTAGCTTTAGTAGTAAATCGATTCGGTTTTCAAGCATTCATTACATTTTCGGCTCAAAGTCAACAGGTGGCCCACTGGTTGGACTTGAATTAAAACCGAGTACTTTTTTAGAAGTATTATGAGAACTTATGTAAGGGACTTAGACAGGAATGCTCAAGGTTATAAATGTGATTCAGTAGGTATTACTTACCTACTGCCTATTTTTAACTTTTGTAAGGTATACTTATTTCTAAGAAGTGAGCATGAAAGATGCGATGAATAGGTACCTGCCCATATTGGGACAATATGGGCAGGTACCTATATATCGCATATAAATAAAGAGACTGCTTTTTATTTAGGCATAGTCACAATGTGGCAATGCTTGAGGAAGGTCCACCAGTGAACATCTTTCAACTGATATCACGAAGATGACGTTTTAAGAAATAGTCGAATAATAAGTGATAATAAAAACAAGCATGAAGAATGAGAATAGATTTTGAATTTATATAAGTCCTTTTAATGAGAGAGCCCACCTGATTTCCATCATAATAAGCTTAATGATCCCACTGCTGGGACACAGACCTCCTCTTTGTGAAAAGGAGTGGGCCGTAATCCACCACGTGGGTCCAGTGCGGGTTGGTAGATGTCACATGTCTTCGAATTTATGGTTCCAGAAAATGCCAGTTTTGTCACGATGTTTTCCTTCACCGTTTTGAGAGCAAAGTAAAGCGCCTGTCTGGGTTCAAACCTACAACTCGTAAGTCGCGGCCGTTACTACTGGTATACCGTGATTTGCATAGTACAATTTAATTGTCTGTGGCATACCATAAGTTGAAGTAACTATTGAAGTAGCACTGTTAGACAGTGTTTAGACGAGTGTAGTCTTCTGAATTTTATTGTAGGTATGCCGCAGGTAATAAAACTAGCATCGTGTTTACTTTTACTTTACAATTTTTACTTTTTTTACTTTTACTTTACAATGCACTTCCTCATGCTGAACCGATCTCGAACTCTGAAATAACACAGCGTTAAAATAGTATTTCTTCGTAAGTATTTTGGATAGCGAATGCACGCCAGTACAGTGAAGTGAGAAAGTGAAGCTCCGTAGGGACCGAGCCGCAGAGTGAAGACTGACGACACTTGCATGTCTGCATGCTGCGGTAAGTGCCTATTGAAATTCACGTCGACTTGCAAATCTGATCTATTTTAGGGAATCTCTCTGAAAAGAAAATGTAGAATTTTTGAAGGGTGAAGAACGCAAACATTAATCATTTTTGATATATTATCATTTGTTCTGTTTTTTCAAGCGTAGTGCGAAAATACATAAGCGAACGTTGCTTTTGTGCTACGTATGGTGGGTGTTAGGTAAATATTTTAATCGCTAGGTCATCATCATCTGCCTAGCCTTTTCCTAACTATGTTAGGGTCGGCTTCCAGTCTAACCGGATGATTTTTTTTTTGATTTTTCCATCGCCAGATAACTTTCAATCGAGGAATAAATTTGACGTTTGACAGTTTTTGTATGAAAGAACTGTCAAAATTTCAAAATTATTCCTCGAATAAAGTTATCAGATGATTGAAAAATCAGCACTTATGCAACATGAACATTAGGCTGAAATCTATTTTGCTAATGATTATACTCGTATTATTATGTAGCGTCTTAGTCATCTTAGAACTGACATATTAAAGTTAACCATACCCAATTGGTATACCTACTTATTCTTTAAATCAATACGGAAATAATATCAATTTGCTTTGCAATTTAGGTCCATAAACAAATTATAGCTATAGATCATAATTATTACTTAGAAAACAAAAATGGTAAAGGCATATCGTGACCAACGAATCTGATAAAGTAAATTACAGTTTTATCTGAAATATAAATAATTTCCTGTCTATAGGTAACTTTTATTTTCATCTACCGCTTACGGTGTAATAGGTAAGTACCTACTTAAGTATTTCACAAGTTGTTTATGGTTCACTAGATCCATGTGTATAGCGTTTCCACGCTAAAAGAAATTTGTAAAGGTGACGATGCAAGTGAAGAGACCCAGTAACATTGCCATACGACATAAAACATCATTGCACACTGATCTTAATCATTTCCCCAAGTATCAGTGGTAGATCGGTGACAGCCGTCATTTTGTGTACTGAAGGTACAAGCCTGCCAAGCTTGGCGTAGGGCATAGACATTATTTAAGCGCACATCTTTATAGCTCAAGTTATCTGATTTTAATAACTAATCTTCATGGCTTTGGCTTAGGCTTCATGACCATTCAGGAAAAAAATTCAACGGCGAATTCAAACTTAAACTCAAAGCATTTATATCAATTAAACCATTAACAGGCATTTTTGAGTTGTCAAGAAGTCGGTCAGTCAGAAAATGTGAAGCCTGTTGCCCGTTCCAAAGCGTAAGTACCTATGGAGAAGAACTGGCAAGAAACTCCATGGACACTCTTTTTAAATTATATTTTACAAAAATATTAGTTACATCATTACTTTTGAATTTATAATTATATAATGTGAGAACGATGGATGTAAAAAATGAAAAAGACGTACGCGTTAAAAGCGTACAGAGTACAACAAATAGTAACAAAACAACAATCCAAAAATAAAATAATTAAAATAAGCCGAGGCAGTTAAAGTGTGTTTGTTACCCGTTCACGAACAGTCACGAGCATAAGTATGTATACACTTGGCTTTATTCAAAGACGATTTTCTCCTTTAGTTTTGAATGAAATTTTATGTTATTACGAACAAGGTATTTTCGAACCCATAGGTTTGTGTAAAGTTTTGTATTTCAACGTTGTATTCCTTATTTCACGAAAAAATCGACATTGAAAGTTCGCAAGTGTTGACATATTAGTGCTCGTGACTGAACATGACGCATAGATCAGCACCATTCAACTCAACTATTTTAAAGGGAGCTAAATGATTCAACACTCACGCCACCGTCAGCGAGACATTTGAGTGAGCATGACATACTATCAGCGAAAACACTTTAACCCAAAACTTACCAAACACACATGTAGGTATTAAGTCTTAACCCTATCCTACTGCGTTGCCAAGCTTCAGTGCTAGATCGGTGACAGCCGTCATTTTGTGTCGTGGTACCATCTATTCGTGCCAAGCTTGGCATAGCTCATGAATATGTAAGCGCTCATCAATGCTCCAGCTCAAGATATCGGATTTCCCGCTTGAACTGTTTTGCCAAGGCTGTTATGTTAAATATTTTGTATCGAACACGGAATTCGAGTAAGTTTTGCACCCATTTCGATTAAAGTTTGGTATAATAGGTACATGAGAAAATTGGTGAAAATGCGGGATAGTTTCAAAATATTGCTTTTGTTCTGACGGAAACGCTAGTTATACAATGAAACACATTAAAAAAGTAGTGTATAACATGAAACTATTTCAAACCGCTCCCGCCATAATCTGCGGGATTCTGGCGGAAACGCCTTTCATTCCCACTCGGCCCATGAGAGCGAGTCGAAGCTTCTAGAACATTCTAGTAGCTTCTCGCGCAGTTTTGTTGACATTAGTCGTAAGTCGTCCGTCAACTGGGCTGCGCACCAAAGAGTGTACAATTTTACGAAATTTTATCTTCGCCCCGAACTCTATTGTTATAATATAATTATTATTGTGTTTATGTTAAAAAAGTGTATTTATTTATCATAGATGTGTAACATACAATACAACCAGCAAGAGACTAACTTGAGACTTCACTCGGATGGCGTAAGCGCGCAGTATTGACGCGTCGATGGCAAGAACGGTAAGCGCGGGATTCGGGAGGGGCCGCTCGGGACTCAAGCGCTCTCTTGAGAATTGTAAATGGAGAACTCTGCAGTACAAGTAGCTTCCTATCACACTTCGATTATCTACTCTTTGAAATCTGCAGTTCAGGATAAATCTGTTCTAAACCAAAATTTGAAACATCAATTTAACCTCACACACGTCCCTTTTCTTGTCATACACAAATGTCAAGCAAAATCACTCGTACCAAAAACAACTTAACACCAATATAAGTCCCGAAAAATATTAATAAACGAGCACATAAGTAACTCGCGCCTCTTCGTAAGCCGTTACAATAAAAAGGATCCTCCCACGGTCTCATGCATAATTTTAGCCAAATATCGATCTTTCACCAGATTCGAGCATCGTTCCACTAATAATGGGTATTACGAAGAAATTACGAGCATGCGCGTATCAAATGTGATTTACGATAACTAGGGTGGTTTTTGATGGACAGTTTAATTTGAAGACTTAGGGTGGCGTCGCACTAGCGTGTTAGGTTCGTGTTGGCGGCGGCGGTGGTAGTGCGATATTTTCAGTAGTGGCAGGAGGGTTGAGTCATGTGGTAGTTAAATCAGATTGCTACGTTCTTGGGTTTTAATTCTGAAACAGATAAGGAAAAAAACCGTTATTTTTAATTTGGTTCTGTAATGAAATTCTTGAGGTGCCAAACCAACCTTTAGCTTCTATTTCTGAATAGTATAAAAATTTTCCTTCTTTTATATAATAAAAAGTTAGATTTTTTATATAAAATGTATGAATTCAGTGAGCATAAAATAACTTCCCGCTGTCGACATCACCACCGGCTTTTTATTTTATTTTTTAAATGTTGCTAGTAATGTAGCCTGAAGCATTTTGCAGGGTGGAAAATGTTATTACAATCATACCAAAACGAAAAATTAAAATTTTACTAAACATTGTAGGTTTTTTCTATAATAAAACGCTGTGAACCTACATAGGTCAACATGAAACAAGGCAAAAACGCCGAAGAAAACACGTTTGTTGTATGGGAAAATAAATACAGCCTGATGACAAGATAGACAGACGGACAGTGGAGTCTTAGTAATAGGGTCCCGTTTTTACCCTTTGGGTACGGAACCCTAAAAAACAAAACAGTTTCGTTCCCAAAGAATTAAAGACCTCATGTAGGTAACTCTGTAATGTAATTCCCCCTACGAACAAAATTTTATTTAACAACTATAAAACAGGAGAACAGTACCCGATATACGATTATAGAGTTCCGAACTCCAACCAGCCACGATAACCGACTGACAATAATTAAGAGCAGTCAAACTTCCCCGGACCATTTTCTTCCGTGTAGCTAGAAACTTTAAAATTGCTTCACCTTGGTTCAAGCGATCTTCAGTTCACGTTGAAAAGATTCAAAGTATGCTTCATTAAAACTGCGTTGGGCATCGACAATGGACCAGGATCTCAGGTCTCGGATGTAATTAGTGGCAGCCTGCCGAGCCTTTAATACATTCCTATTAATCCGCACTGCCTGAATGAAGCTTTAATAATCATGAACCAGGCCTTTCATACGAATAAGAATAATTAAAAACAATTCTCTATGTTGATATTTATTTTAGGTTTTATGTTCACAATCTTATTAACGAAAATCCTGTATTTTTAGATGGCCGGGAGAAAATCCGCGTTCAAATATTTAACAGGCAGCGGACGGGCCGTTCTCGTTTTAAGCTGAAATTATTTTCAATTTAACTAGTGTTCAGTGCGCCAGCCCAGATTTACTGCAGATAACGAGTGTATGATTAATATTGAAGGCAGCGCCGGCTGCGATGACTGTGATTAACGACAAGCAATCAACGGTTCGAATAATTTGGATTTATTCGGCTTATATCGTTTTTTTATTAATTGGTTCAGAAATGTTCACAAGGATTTAATTAAACACGGTAACGTCGCCACGTATTTTAATTTCCAACCGGCCTTTGGCCAATGATTTTTATTTTTCATATTCCGACGGGTATGTGGTCGACAAAAGTTTCTGATGAGGTTTAATCGATGTTGATACACAAAGCAGCACAGCTTAAAAAGTTGGATTATACGAATATTCCTGGTTAATCAGTGGATTAACTTTGGTTGAACTGATTTCGGAAACCAATATTTTATAAGGTAAAAGTTTGACAATGGCGCCGATTCTGTTGGTTCACAAACTAAACTAAATTTAAGTTCATGCATCTTTTTCTTTCTATGGCATTAAGAAAAGGACAGAAGATAAATATTAGTTTAGTCCTGTCAAATTAAGATACTCCATAGACAACTTTAGACGAGATAAAAAAATTGGCTATTAAAAATACGTCAATTTACGTCAGGCGCTGACTAATTTGACAGGACTAAACTAATATTTATCTTCTGTCCTTTTCCTAATGAAATAGAAAGAAAAAGATGCCTGAACTTAAATTTGGTTTAGTTCGTGAACAACAGAATCGGCGCCAATATTTTGGGCCGACGATTAATTTCAGAAGTTTTTCCCGGAGTGTTACTATAAAACTCGATCGAATAGAACTCGATCACTTGAACTCACGACACGACAACACAACGTTTGAACGGCGTTACTTAAACATACAACCTACATAATACATGTGACTCCTCATTCATGTATCCCAGCCCTATAGAAGCAAGCCTTCCGACGAACAAGGGTGTCGACACAGTTTGCTAATCTCTTAAGCCTAGCCACCGCCGTTCTTTGAAGGATTTCCTCATTGCAGACCTGATCCCTCAAAGAGACTGAATTTAACACTTCTGTGCACTGAACCTTTGATATTATGTTCAAATGCGCCTGACACCTCCGGTTCATTATGTTTGGTTATTTCTTAACCAGAGGTTAGATTCAAGACAATACTTCATGATTAATTTATAATCAAATTAAATCAGTTTTATTTTATGCGTCAACAAGCAGGTTCAAAGTTCTCTTAGCAAGATCTTCTTTTGCCATTTCCCAAAAATTGTCTTTTTTGAGTTAAGTCAGTATTTCAATAAGCATGCGATGTGTGTGATCATGATCAAAATGTTATATCAGAAACAGAAGACCACTTAATTTTGTAATAGATGTCAAAAACTTTTTGTATAATTCTTACATTTCTGGTAGACTTGACAACCTCAGTTGGTAGCCTTGGTAGCTTTATATTAAATATATTAATTCAAAATAACAGAGATAAGATAGTTAATTTATTGTATCATTCCACGTAAAATGAAAGGTCCCTGTTCCCAGTAAAACATCAAAATATTCTCTCAATCCTATGGAAATTACCAGAGCCATTTTACGAATACAATAAAATATTTTGGGGCACATCGTTACGACCATCGAAAATTCGGGACACGAAAATTGCATGTAACCACATAACAACCTTTTACAATGTCATGCTACTGTATCTTTTTCATACACGATGCGTGACCGGAGTGGCCAATCGGCACTTTTACCGTCCAATTCGGTTCTAATTCAACTAATCCAACCAATCACGCTGCCGGAACGCGAGGATTTACGACTGAAATCGAGTGGACAAGTGCCCCGTTGGTATAACTGTACTGTTAGGCTTTGAAAAAATTTACATTTGAACGTGATTTTATGATTTTAGATTATTTTTGTGTTCGTACTTTATAGAAATATTAGCTTCTGCCCTCGGCTCGTCCGCATGGATGTCGGAAACTATCCTACGGGAACGTGTTACCGGGACAAAAAGTATATCAGCTGCGTGACTGCTGAGCGTGGGGTCCTGGGATCGATTCCCGGGTCGGGCAAAGTGTTATTGAGTTTTTCCATTAGGTATTTCTTAGTAAGAGATCGGGGTTTGGAAGTTGGCAGTGTGATACCTCCGTGTCTCGGAAAGCACGTTAAGCCGTTGGTGCTGCGCCTGATCTCTCTCCGGCTGTATCGGATTGCCATCCCATCAGACTATGAGAGTGACGAAAGAGGGAGTGCACCTGTGTGATTGGCCGCCTTGGCCGAAATACGGTCTAGAGGACTTTATTAGGGTTCCGTACCAAAATGGTAAAAACGGAACCCTTATGGTGAGACTCAGTCTGTCTGTCTGTGACAGCTGGATATCTCAAGAAATTCCACATACTTAACAAGTTACACGAAATAGAAAAACCACATTTATTTTTTTTAATATATTACCATAAATGTAGGGAACAGCAGATTTTTTTTTCGCGATTTCAGGTTTGGTCCCATAATAAAAGTTGTATGTAGGTAATATTAAAAACTTCTAATTTATATATTCGTCCAGTTTTCCTTAACTTGCATGCTAACAATTTAGGCGTAGTAATAAATTGAAATCGAAAGTCACCATCATCATCATCATCATCATTTCAGCCGAAAGACGTCCACTGCTGGACATAGGCCTCCCCCAAGCACATCCACTTCGACCGGTCCTGTGTTTCTCGCATCCCACGGGTTTCTACGGCCTTCACAAGGTCGTCGGACCACCTTGTTGGGAGGCCTTCCAACGCTACGTCTTCCGGTACGCGGTCGCCACTCCAGAACCTTTCGGCCCCATCGGCCATTTGTTCTGCGAGCAATGTGCCCTGCCCACTGCCACTTAAAATTGGCAATTCTTCGGGCTATGTCGGTTACCTTGGTCCTCCTGCGGATCTCCTCATTCCTGATAGAAATCGAAAGTGCTATTATAAAATTTATTGAGAATTACTTCCAACCAGTTTCACCTCTAACAGGATGCATTTAACGTATTAATTCTTACACTAACTTGTTACAAGTAAATTGCTCATAATTTTATTTACTTAATTAGTACACATTTATGTCTCAAAATTACTTAAGCTACGTCATTAAAATTCTTTGCGATGTTGCTAGTTGCTAATTTGAAGTCTTGGAAGTGACAGTTTATGTTTAATAAATCTTAATGTCAACGTTCTACTAAACTGGTGTTTAATTTATCTAAAATAAGGTATGCTTGGGGGCTCTTTAATTTAGTTGAGGTAGGACGGTGCTAAGAATATTTTTCTTCTACAAACAAAAACACTGGCCTACGAATAAAAAACTGGCCAAGTGCGAGTCGGACTCGCACGCGAAGGGTTCGGTACCACAGTGCAAAAACGCCGAAAAAAACACGTTTGTTGTATGGGAGCCCCCTTAAATATTTATTTTATTTTGTTTTTAGTATTTGTTGTTATAGCGGCAACAGAAATACATAATTTGTGAAAACAACTGTCTAGCTATCGCGGTTCTTGAGATACAGCCTGGTGACAGACAGACGGACGGACGGACAGACAGCTTATTCTTAGTAATAGGGTCCCGTGTTTTACCCTTCGGGTACGGAACCGTAAAACGTATATGAAAATCCTTTAATTAACTCTTGACATCACTTCGAGGTTTAAAAAGTTTAAGTGTGAGTTTAAAATAAGTGAGTTCGCTGTTTTGGATTAGTTAGCCACAAATCACAAAACACGTTTAGCGCTAAATGAATTTTAAACGTCGTTTTTTTTCTGCCAATCGTTTGAAAATGACAACGACAGAATTATGTTTTAAATATGTTTAGCTCTAAACGCATTTAAGTGATTGGTGGCACAATGTCTGCGTGAAGACAAATAGCGTCAACACATCAAGAAAGAAAGAAAATACATTTATTTAGAACAGACTAAAATACGTAAAAAGTGTAAAGTCCGATGTAAGAAATTATCAGGAAAGTGTGCCTCACGGCTGCGCCAAAAAGGCCCGGTTCACCAAAAAATGCCAGACAACTAGTGCCTTACGCTGGTTTTCAACTGGACCTGATAACACACACCCCCCCCCCCACACACACATGCCCCCCCAACCACACACCCCCACCCACACACACACACCCCCACACACACCCCCAGCCACACACACACACCCTTCCGACTTCGCCATTGTCTCGGATGGTACCGAGAGCTCTTGCGCTTACACACACATTCACAGCGTGTTCATACATTTGGTAATCTCAAAAGAGTTCCTATGTAATCACACCATGTATAACTAGTTAAAGCCTACCCATTAGCAACATATTTATTACAGTGGTTATAGCTGTATGACAAAGAGGAATAAAACTGTAGAACATACTACTAAACCAACATAGCGAATGTAAGTATGTTTGTTACCTTTTCACGCCTAATCCACTGAACCGATCATCATGAAATTATGCATATACGTTGTCAGGAGTATAGAAAAGGACACATACCTTTCATCCAGAAAAAAATACTGTAGTGTGATTCTGTAACCATCTCACCGTGAAAACTTAGGTGAAGTGGGCGTGGAGTGAGCTGTCAGTGCCATCCCAACTGTTACTAGGGACCAAGCACACCAAGCACGCAAGTTTTCACGGTGAGATTTTTACAGAATCGACCGACTGTTCTCAAGGAAAAGAACAATAACTTTCGACGGTCACAACTCACAATTGCTTTAGGACGCAGTATTCTAACAAAAAGTACTAGGCTTGCATGTATTCATGATAGTATTTCAATAAATTAGTATTATGCTTTTAATAGGAATTGGATGAATTTTGGCACACAGATAGTTTAATGTAACCTGGATTAACATATAGATAGGACATTTTTATACCGGTCAGACGTTTCTATTGGATAATTTCCGACCTCCAGGTGGGCGAAGCCGCAGGTAAAAGCTAGTTAATCATAAAATTACATTATAATCCTTTGCCTGCTCCTAGTACGTATAATCCAAGGCGCACAACTATCTACAAGGTATTTTCAAATATTGGTTCATTTCCTTGATTTATGACCCGTTGTCGAGCATATAAATATTGGCGCTACAGGAAATACAAATATTGGATACTGCAGTTTAAAATATTCATGCAAGATGTTAACGGGGTAAATGTAAACACTTTAGTCGAAACACTGATTGAATCTACATCTGGTATTCCTACTTATTTAATAAACTTAGTATGGCGACAAATACACTTGGAAATACGGAAAATCTTGCCTTTTTTCTTTTTTTTAGGTGGAAAATCATCAAATGACCCTCCCGCTCTAGATTTTTTTATTTTTATTTTACTGCAGTGCATTTTGTTGTGACATGACACTGAATAAGTCACATTAGTTGCATTTTTTTAAAACTCAGAATTCGTAATGCTGTCGGGCACTGGGGCATTATACGATTCTAGCTTTTGCCAGCGACATCGTTTCCGTTTATTTTATATTTTTTTTATATATATCTAGACTAAAAAGCAGTCTGTGTCCTTCTCCAGGTCCCAGGCTATATATATCAAATTTAATAACAATTGGTTCAGTAATTTAGCCATTAAAATATAACAGATAGACTGACAGACAGAGTAGACTTTGCTTTCTGTAGTGGCCCATTATAGGTCGTAGGTTCGAACCCAGGCAGGCACTTAAAATGTAAAAAATAATGTAAAATAATTTCATCACCACTGCTCTCAAAATGGAGAAGAAAAACACCGGGAGAAAACCGGCATGTCATAGAACCAAAAATTCGAAAACTTGTGACATCTAACAAACCTTTATTGGGTCCGAGTGGTAGATTATAGCCCACTCCCTTTCGAAGAGAGGTGTCCCAGCAGTGGGAAGATTATAGGCTGATTATGCATGTATGTTGTTTTAGCTTTTTTATGCTTTTGCCCACTGTGTCGCCCGCGTGATTGTCGGAAATTATCCATTATTTTACAACTTTGAATATTTACTAATTTTTTTTTTTTTTTTATTATTTATGTAAAAATATGTCAAAATATTAGCCTAAAAAAACATTGCAGTTTTTTTGTATGGTCAAATAGAATATGATGAAAATATGGTCAAAACTCAATAACTAAACTGTGGACACAGTTCTATAACTTATGTTTGAGAGGTTTAAGTATTCAATAAACTCACATTGTGATACCTTTTGTTTTTACTAAAAATGAAACCCCTGGATATGTCGCAGGCAATTTGTAGTTATGATTCCGCGTTTTACAAACGGCGTCGCCCGTTTACAAACGCTCCCTGTTTTACCTAACCAAACCGAACCTCGGGGTGCCCTTCGCTCGCTCTTGCACCCTTTGTCGACGTTGCCCCGCTTCGTGGGGCTCCTATTCCTGTGTAAAAGGTTTAAAGTTACCTAACCAAACCTAACCGCGGGATTCGGCATATTTTAAAACAGCGAGCGTTTTTAAACAGACGACGCCGTTTGTAAAACGCGGGATCATACAAATTGCCTGCGATAGATACACAGCATTACATGGATCTATGTATATTCTGAACAATTTCAAATTTAGTAGAGTTTCAATTCATTTTGATTGGCCAACTACTGAACTATGTGTATATGTGTACTGTGTTAAATCTCTGCTGGAGGAAAACAAACTTAGCCTATTTTAGTACCTGGCATCCATTTTCCTTCTACGCATCTGCATCATTAGTTAGTCCATTAATCGTGTTTTGCGTGCCGTTTGGTGACCACGTTGATCAATATAACAGCTTCGTTTTGTGAGTTTAGTATTCATCGTTATAAATCAAAAATCAGTCTGATTTGTTTGTGGGTCAATGGATACGGTAGGTAATATTTTATTTTAATAACCGGAGACCGCGACTCGGCAAACGTAGTGTGGGACGCCCTCCGGCCAGGTGGGATGACGATCTGCGAAAGACTGCAGGCAGATGCTGGATGCGTCAAGCTGAAGACAGGGCGCTATGGCGCTCATTAGGGGAGGCCTATGTCCAGCAGTGGACTGCTATAGGCTGATGATGATGAATAACCGACTTCAAAAAGAGGAGGTTTCCAATTCATTTGTATTTTTTTTAATACGTTTATATGTATAAGATCTTTCATCGATTGTAGCCCGGTTTTTTTTTAAAGATTATACTCCTGAGGTTCCCTATATCCACTTTCGTTGTTTACACAGCAAGCAGTGTTACCTATACGAATTTGTGTGGGGAACCACAACTAAAAAGTAATAAATTAAAAAAAAAAATACAAAAAAAAAAACAACCGACTTCCAAAAAACACTACAAAGTGAAAAAAAAACTATAATTCCGGAAGTCGATGGCAAAACCGAAAATACAAACCTAAGACCACGACTTCCGAAATTAAAGTTATTTCACTTTGTAGTGTTTTTTGGAAGTCGTTTTTTTTTAGTTTGATTAAAGCTGGTCAAGTTATTGTGGGAGCAGTCAGTGGTGGTTTAATAACAGCTGCACAGGACGATCGATCAGGTTAAGCTACGCTTGCCGCGATTGGTCTGTGGATGGGTGACCATCTTTACATACCGAGACCCCTCCGTGCCTCGGAAAGCACGTTAAGCCGTTGGTCCCGGCTGTCATTCGTGGATCTTTGACAGTCGTTACGGGTAGTCAGAAGCCCGAAAGTGTGACAACCAGTCTTACCAAGGGGTATCGTATTACCCAGTAACTGGGTTGTGGAGGTCAGATAGGCAGTCGCTCCATGTAAAATACTGGTATTCAGCTGCATCCGGTTAGATTGGAAGCCGACCCCAACATAATTGGGAAAAGGCTAGGCAGATGATGAGTGGTGGTCTACTGGTAACGGGAGCGACTAACAAGTTGTAGGTCGTAGGTTCGAACCCAAACAGGCGCTTTACTTTGTGTAAATTATTTCATTACCGCTGCTCTCAGAACGGTTAAGGAAAACATCGTGATTAAACCGGCTTGTCCTAGAACCAAAAATTCGAAGACATGTGACATCTACCAACCCGCACTAGGCCAGGGTGTTGGATTACAGCGCACTCCCTTTTACCGAGAGGAGGCCTGTGTCCCATCAGTGGGAACATTATAGGCTTGCTTATATAAAGTTATTGTGGTTGTCAAAGTGTATCAATAGATAAAGTAATCGTACGATACTACTTCAGTAACTATGTTTCTCTTATCGACAACCGGTTTACGATATATTGTTTTTCACACGATGAGAGCGGTTATCTTTCTGATCGCAATCGCCACCGCTGTCGCTGATTTTTCCCCCAGCACGCCAGTCCCCACAATACTGGAGGGAGCTGCTCCTGCGGACGTATTACTGTACCTCTATGACGTAGTGCTTACGTCACTCATGTCTATAGAATCCAATAACCAAGGAGGCATATTCGAAGGATTTAAATGTCCTGTTGATACGATCCATACTTTGTCGAACGGGTGTGTGAATAAAGTAGAAGAAACGACGCCGATTGATTACGATTTATTTTATGAATAAAATGATAAAGACATAATTTAAATTTAAGTAAATATAAAACGTCCTTGGCGAAGCGAGACTGACAAATCTACGTTTCGCCGACGACATTGTTCTCTTTTCATCCACAGCCACTGAACTTGAACGCATGCTCCAAGAACTCAGCAATGCAAGCCTTGAGGTTGGACTGAAGATGAATATGTCGAAGACCAAAGTTATGTGCAACGAAACACCTAGAAGCATAAAAGTAGACGGGGAGATAATACAACATGTCCAGGAATACCTCTACTTGGGTCAAGTAGTCTCTTTCCAGGCGAGGCAAGATAAAGAAATCTCAAGACGAACGGAAAACGCCTGGAAGAGCTACTGGTCCTTGAAGGAACTATTGAAGGGTGAGCTGCCTATGGCACTGAAACGCAGGCTCATGGACATGTGTATTCTTCCCGTCTTAACCTATGGTGCACCAACTTGGTCTTTGACTAACATCCAGAAGTCCAAACTCAAGATCTGCCAACGAGCAATGGAGCGCAGTATACTAGGTGTTAAGTTAACGGATCGTGTTCGAAACACAATACTGCGCTCCAAAACAAAGATAGCTGACGTGGCTCAAAAGGCTGCTCAACTTAAATGGGACTGGGCAGGACATGTCTGCCGCATGCCGGACAAACTGTGGGCCCAAATAGCGCAGAATTGGTGTCCTGACACAGTGAGGCGGGGTCGTGGCAGACCACGTAGGAGATGGCGGGACGAGCTGGATAGGTTCCACCAAAACTGGAAGGAGGACGCGCGGGCTCGCGAGAGATGGAAGGAGTGGAGGCCTTTGCCCAGGAGTGGGACAGCGCAGGCTAATAAAAAATAAAAAATATGTAGTTACTTAGTAAAAAAAAAATTGTTAAAAAAGTTTTTGTTGTGCTTGCCTTTCAAAAATCATTCTGCCTAGCCTTTTCCCAACTATGTTGGGGTCGGCTTCCAGTCTAACCAGATGCAGCTGAATACCAGTATTTTACATGCATACCTCCACAACCCAATTACTGGGTAACACGGTTCCCCCTGGGTAGGACTGCTTGTCAGACTTTTGGGCTTCTGACTATCCGTAACGACTGTCAAAACAAATGACAGCCGGCACCTACGGCTTCTGACCGAAGACTCGGCTTAACGTTCTTTCCGAGGTACGGAGAGGTCTCTCGATATGTAATGGATGATCACCCATCTACGAACTGACCGCGGCAAGCGTAGCTTAACCTTGTATAATTTGTCAGTCAATAAATAAATAAATGCAACCTAACATTGCAGTCACTGGCTGGTCATACATAATATTTTCCGAAACACAATGCACTGACACAGTACAATAGCTTCAAAAATATGAATTTTTGATGACGCAATTCGTATGACCACTTACAGATCTATTTCGAAGAAGCACAAAATGGAACTAAAGTTGCATTCTCATAAATAAATAAAAATAGTCGGGACCCATTCGACCAAAACGTTCCAGAAAGCTGTAGGTGAATAGAAGGTCACGTATCTACTGCAAATCTTCCATATGCGGTATTCTAGGGACGTCTTTTTTACATTTTACTGGAGTCAAATGCATTTGTGGAAATATTGTTTTAAGAGATTGGGTCCCATTTTGTCTATCTGAATTTACATGCTACTTTTCTTTACGGTCTTATTCCCAATTGTGAAGAAGCCATTGCTTACGCTGTATAATGCTGTGAACCTGGTTTGTGCAATAATATGTAGCTTTTCATATCTTTCCTATTACATCATCTATTGATTTTTTGAAGATTTTATTATCTTTTACACGGCTTTGGTATATCGATGTTTACGGAACAAACAAACCCATTCTTAACTTCCCTCAAAATAGGTATACATATCTATGTATCCAACCACCAATCTCTTATGGAAAAGTGTTAATGGTAGAAATCTAACTTAGAAAGATGTATTAATGATTCTAATGATTATAATTCTCTAAATATGTACCTGTTATTGTCGCGAATCATATTTTGATCAAGATTATACCTGACACTGAACTGCAAATTGCAAAAAACGTAAGAAAATTTGAATTTCGCGGTCTCAACTACCCATTCACCTTAAGAGCTTAACTGTCACTAATAGACACAATTACTTTATCTATTGTTCCCGAACTTCATACAAAACTCGCTTATCAGACGAGGAAAAAAAATACGGATAATCCTAGGGGATTACCTGATTATTTTTTATGAAAGTCATAGGTAGTTGAAGTGGGGCTGATTTTTCAAACGCCAGATAATTTTATCCGAGGAATAATTTTGAATTTTTGACAGTTCTTCCATGCCAAATCTGTCAGACGACCACTTTTTTTTCTCTTGACTGTACTTACCTGTCAAAAAGAGTAAACCTAGATAATGTGGATATGACAGAGATTAAAACAGAAGACGAATTAGCAGGGGATCAAGTAGGGGGGGGTGGAAGGGGGTTCAGGGGATCAGACCGGAATAAATCGAAAAATCAGCCCTAGTCAATAAAAACGTCATATTCTATAGTTCAAAACATTTCAAACTAGAATTTTAAATCGTGTAGCATCACAGCTGAAGTGGAATAATGTCAACTAACTTTTGGAAGGCACTGTACTAGTATATCTGTCCTTTTTGTGTATTCATAGATATAAGTGTTTTTTGGATAATGTAGTTATTTTGATGTAGGTGCCGAAAACCCATGGGTTTTAAGCTTTCAAAAGCCATTATGATTCTATCACACCTTTATTATTCGGTTTCAAGAATTTATTTCTCTAAAAGAATTTTACAATATTCACTTACAAGAGAAACAAAACAGAGAATCTTATAAGTAAATAAAGGTACACATCGGGAAGAATGGCTATTTAAATTAGTTATATCCAAGATCACTTACAACTAAAAGGTTACAGGTTTTACAAAACTGTTTCTGCTAAATATTTTTTTAGTTTAACTTTAAAGACGACATAGATTTTGACATTTTAATATCATTTGGTAAACTATTATGTAATTTTGCTCCCTCAAATCTTATATTATATCTGCCACAATTTGTTCTTGGAATAGAGACTTCTAGAGTGTTTAATTTACTGCTTCTTGTGTTATACTTGAACTTCTTCCTGCTGAATGATATTTGAGACCGTTTATTATTACTTTATTTATTTTGCATAAACCCATCGTGTGAACGTTTGGCACTTTGTACGTTTAAGTGGCGTAACCCATTGCCGTTTTTAGAGTACTCCACCAATTTGTTGTTTGTCTGTGCTAAATAAATGTATTTTCTTTCTTTCTTTCTTTCTTTTTATGAGTATTGGCGTTTGCGATTCTGTGTTATTCCGTTTACAATGGCACATATTTTACTTTGTGAATATTTTGATCTGTTTAATGAAACATTCAGCATTGTCTGAACTATCATCAGATGATGATGATAGCCTAGCCTTTTCCCAAATATGTTGGGGTCGGCTTCCAGTCTAACCGGATGCAGCTGAATACCAGTATTTTACATGGAGCGACTGCTTATCTGACCTCCACAACCCAGTTACTGGGTAATACGATACCCCTTGGTAAGACTGGTTGTCAGACTTACGGGCTTCTGACTATCAGTAGCGACTGTCAAAGATCTACGAATGACAGCCGGGATCGGGATCAGCGGCTTAGCGTGCTTTCCGACGCACGGAGGGATCTCGGTATGTAAAGATGGTCACCCATCCACAGACCAACCGCGGCAAGCGTAGCTTAATCTGATTGATCGACCTGTGCGGCTGTTATTATTTATACGCGGGCCTCTCTTCTATCTATAAAATTGAAGTGTCTGTTTGTAATGACAAAAAAAAAGGTGAAAAAAAGACGGCGTGGCGGGGGGGAGGGGGGTTGAGGCTATTTTTTACTTTAATCATAATGCTTTAATTTCAATTCTGATTCTAATGATAATTTTGGTTTTAATTATTAATTCTAATATCGATTATGATTTCGTTTTTACTTTGTTTTGTGCTTTGTTTATAATTATTTTTTCTATTTTATTTAAGAAGTTGTTTTCTATGTAAGTGCTGTGTACGCCTGTAAGTGACTAATTCACCATTACTCAGTGCATGTTATTTATTAATATGTCTATATTTCCAGTGAAATGGTCGTTGGTGTACCTTTTAAATAAAAATAAAGAAATAAATTTATTTGTGAAAGTATATACGGTACATACAGCATTTTTTTTGTCTCCCTTCTGTTCCAGCTAATCTCCAAAAATGCTGGATAGATTTTGATAAATTTTGGTGTGGAGAGGACTTTGAAGCCTGGGGTAGGATATTGGCTACTTTTTATCGACCCATACGGGCAAAGTCGCGGGGCGGAAGCTAGTCTTAAATACAAACTCACCTAATTCAGTATTACATTTGAATATCTCTCACCATTTTATCCCTCTTAAGAGTAACACCTAACCATTTTGACGTTAACTATTCATTTCCTCTATAAAAGCTCCGAGCAAGCTTTAATCATATTAAAACCACGGCTTCTAAATTATACATGCCATTACTTCGCCCTCTTAAGATTTCGCTCAAGGAGCCATGTACTCGTTACAGCAACAGTTACATTTGAAACCTGTAGCACGCTGAATCCCGCCCCTTCACTGGAGAGCCCTACTGGGCCAGACCGGAGCAACGCCAGTAAAAAATCTCCAGCTTTAATTGGATTGCCTTTTATTAGCGTAATAAAATTGGATTTACTCAGTCGAAACCGGACGCGTTTCGGCGCCCCGTTGTTTCGTTATTCCCAAATGGAATATTTGAATCGAGAAACGGTCCTTTGAGGCGGTCATCCAACGCTTCTGAATACAATCGTAATGATTGCTATTGGATTTTTTTTTGGAAAATTATATGCGGAGCAATAATTAAATGGGTGGTTAACAGAAAGGGTCTTTATAGAATTGTCTGTTCTGGTTCTATTTTGAAGAGGTTTTTAATGATGCTAAGTGCTTAAGAAATCTGATGATCCGTATAAATGGCTTTGTCTAAATACAATTTACGAAGTTTTTAATATCATAACGTATTTTACCGAGTTAGATTTTAGTATTCTTATATCAATTTACTAGATCGATATTTCTGATGAGAGCAAAATTCATCATTTCAATTTTTAAGTTAAAACAAAATGGTATCTACTCATAACTCATACACATCATAATCAAATAGATGACAATATATTTTTACAATGCCTGACTTTATCTCCGTAATTTCTTATTTCACCGTAGCTTGTGCAGTAGGGTTTCACAGAGGGGGGTTCGCATTTCGGATTGAGCTCAGTCGGTGTGCTATTCCATCAATGAACAGCAATTACGAAATGAAGCCCTTTGATAAATTCTGTGGGCGACTAGTCAGTTTACGGACTGACTTTATATTAAAATGTATCCCTATCTAAAGTCTATTCTAATTTATGTTTCAAATTGATGTTATTTCAAGTTAAACAAATATCAACTTTATTTTAATGGTAATTAAGTTGATTTCAGAGCACAATAGAAAAAGTTATAAAAATGTTTGAAGTAGTAGCATACTGAACTTTATTGTGTAGGAATTAAAGTTTGTTTACATTGTTTACATTTTTGGCAAATGAATCGCGAATGCAGATTACGTGAAATATTGAGGTAGAATGTGTTACTGCTTTTCTTGGCGTGTCTTTGACAAAAATAAATTAAATGAATCAGCCCAAAAATTCAGCAACAATATGCATGATTATAATTTAGACGATGTCAATAAAGATATCATCATTGATATTGTTTAGGCAACATAAATGAGACATGGAATATTATTTCTCCTGCGAATTAATGCTGTAAGCAGCCGTAAAGCTCCTTACTATTATCCTAACAAGGCTTATGAGGAAGCAAGAAAGGGGCTCAAGGCCCTTAAAGGCTCTTTGCAAGGTGCTCATGCGAAATCTTGGCTAGTTTTTGTATTTATTTGACAACCTGATTGTCTTGATTACGTAATTCAATTGCTTTTAGAGTCGGTTTACAATTTAATAAATAAATACTGTGTGTCTATGTAAATTCAGTTTTAATAACATAGGCGTGCGTATCCAACCGTTGTACCATGTAAATTCGCCACCCCAGACAGACATAGCAGTGTAGGCACACCATAAAACACCAGATAAAATCAACGAAGCGGCACTGCGCACTCGCAACAATATATCCAGTGCCACGTTCGACTCCAATGTGTCTATTTGGCAGAAAAAATATAATTGGATTGTTCCTGACGAGATAAATTGGAGGTCCGACACAATGTTATGCATGGTTCAGCCATTTATTGCCGTGATAAAATATATTACGAAAAGGATCCGGATACGAAGGGTTTGGGAGGAATCAAATGTGACCCAACTCGAATGGCACCGGTGTGATGTGTTTAATTTCGGTTATAAACTTCAATGACTTTTAAATTGGTTATATACGTTTTTTAGGCCTTGTTTTTGTGAGGTTTTACGTGCGTATGTATTGGACGCAATAAAGCAATGCCTATTGACTTCAAATATCTCGAATACCTGCGTGCCTGCGAACGCGTATCTAAATACGCGTAGGTACCCGTACGCGCATAAATTTCTTTATCTGTACCAGGCCTAGAACTTCAAACTCATGAATTTTTATAACTGGTCCAATTTCATGAAAATATTGCTTTCAAACTGTATCTTTATCTGTATCTTTATCAAGTTTTGTTATTTTTGTATGTTGTGTTTCACGAACTGTGTCCAAATAAACTTTTTTCTTTCTTTTCTTTCTTTATGTGGGCGTACTGACTAAAGTTTGTACATCGTGTGTGACGCAATAAAGGATAATATTTATGTAAATCCTTTATAGCTCAAGTCGATGGCAAGACTATAATGGCACTATCAATTTTTTATGTCAATGGTCGTATGTTTCAGAGTAGAGTTAGTATTTTGTAGGCAAGTCGCGGAATAGGCTACATTTTGTAGGTTTTTCAAGTAATAGATTGTAATTGAAAGGTCAAAACTGTACTTTAATATAAAAAAAGTCATTTCTACGAGGTGTGCAGAAGCGAGGCTAATGCCGAAAACATCGTTTTTAGATTTTTTTTCGCTTGTCTATTTTTCTGGATGTGTTTCGGATTTCCGCAAAAAATGGCTGAACGAATTTAGAGAAAATTTCTACACAGATAGTTTATAACCTGGATTAACACATCTTTTAATATTGGTGGTAAGTTCCGGCGAAACCGTGGGCAAAAGATAGTTTGAAAGAAGCCACTTATTATTGAATTGTCAAAAGGTCGGTCAGACAGAAAAATAAACAAAATTTTATTTAACTTTTAAATGATAACTGAACATTTAAATTATAAAACGAGATGCCACGAAAACACTTCTAAGCCGTTTACATTTATAATATATCGTCACAACCCTAAAACAAATGACTTGATCCCTCAAGATAAGTGTTGGTGCCTCCTCAACTTTGGCGCTTTAATTTTCCAAGATAACTGATTATACTTGATATTGTTTTTCTATAGGAAGTCTCGGGAACATTATCTTTAGCGTAGCTTCTGTAAGATTAATGATAATGGGTTCACGAGGCGCGAGGTGACGCTTACCCGAAGCGACGTCGCGGCAAAAAGAAAATATTAATACTTTGTTAACGTTGCGCTAGCAAAGTGCTGGGGAAAGTTTGTATCCTCGAAGTTAGGGCGTTATCTATCACTGGATAGAGTTGTTAGTCATCCCTTTTTTTGAGGTGGGTAGAAAAAAACCTTGAACCGACAAGTGTGTGACAACTTAAAAACAAAATCCAAACTAATTTTCTATTTAAATCATCATCTGCCTAGCCTTTTCCCAACTATGTTGGGGTCGGCTTTCAGTCTAACCGGATGCAGCTGAATACCAGTATTTTACATGGAGCGACTGCCTATCTGACCTCCACAACCCAGTTACTGGGTAATACGATACCCCTTGGTAAGACTGGTTGTCAGACTTTTAGGCTTGTGATTACCCGTAACGAATGTCAAAGATCTACGAATGACAGCCGGGACCAACGGCTTAACGTGCTTTCCGAGGCACGGAGGGGTCACGGTATGTAAAGATGGTCACCCATCCACAGACCAACCGCGGCAAGCGTAGCTTAACCTGATCGATCGACCTGTGCGGCTGTTATTATTAAGCCACGGGCCATTTAATTTTCTATTTAAATGCATAAGTAATTCAGTCTATTACTTTCACGCTTCGACAGCTGAATGGATTCCCATTGTGGCAGGTATTCCATGACCTGGGATAGATCATAGGATACTGTTTATCCCGGTAGTAAACTCAAACTCAAAACATGTATCTATACAGGGTTATTTGTAAAACACCAGCAACCTCTTAAGAGGTCATTGTACTCATCATTATGAACAACTTTTACTATGGGACCAAACCTGAAATCGCGAAAAAAAATCAGCTGTTCCCTACATTTTGACGAGTTATACGAACATAAATGTAGGGAACAGCTGATTTTTTTTTCGCGATTTCAGGTTTGGTCCCATAGTAAAAGTTGTTCATAATGATGAGTACAATGACCTCTTAAGAGGTTGCTGGTGTTTTACAAATAACCCTGTATAAATTTCAAAAACCTGACTGACTGATATATCAACGCACAGCCTAAACCGCTGGTCCTAGAGATATGAAATTTGGAGGGTGTGTTCTTTGTGAAGAGTAGGTATCTAGGTATCCACTAAGAAAGGGTTTTTTCGAAATTCCATCCCTAAGAGGGTGAATGGAAGGAGGGTGAAATTTCACGCGGACGAAATCGCGGGCAGAAGCTAATTCCAAATAAACTAATTACAGGCACTTTTGAATTGTCAAGGGGTCGGTCAGTCAGAAAGCTGAAGCGAGTTGCACATTCCAAAGCGTATTAAGTACAGTCAACAAAAGAGATAAGTATGCAGGATCTTCGGATACAGCTGAAGTTTAGTAAGAAACCGATGGATGTTCTCGAATAAAATTTAATTTTATTAATAGAAAACAAACAGCTCATTAAAATTTATCAAATTAAATTTCAGTCGACAACATCCATTGGTTTCTTACTAAACTTCAACTATATCCGACGATCCTGCATACTTACCTGTTTTATTGACTGTACCTATGGAGAAGAACGGGCAAGAAACATTACTTCCCCGTGGTATAATTTACGACCTCCACGCGGGAGAAGCCGCGGGCATGAGCTATTAAATTAGGTAATATCTACCATTTTTTATTTCGTTTAATTTTCTTTTGCTCTTACAATGAATTTACTACGGTAAACGGACGGTGTTTTTAAACTTAACGCTTTTATCTAAATTAGAGTGGCATAAATGGCTCGTTATCAATTGGAATACACAGATAAAGAATTACATTATCTACAACATATCTAAAAAACCTTTTAACAAAAAAAAACACTACAAACTGAAAAATAACTTTAATTTCGGAAGTCGGTGTCTTAGGGATCAGTATTTTAGTTTTTGACACCGACATCCGAAATTAAATTATTTTTCAGTTTGTAGTGTTTTTTTTTGGAAATCGGTTTTTTTTTGTTAAAAAGCTTTTATTTCTCGCTCTTTAGTGGGTCTGTTTATAATTTATCTAAGTTACAATAGCCTAATGTCAACTTGCCCATCGCCTTTTACAAAATATTCCTTTTCTCGATGCAGGGACGTTAATTGTTGAGGAGTTCTCCTAGTATTCCACCATTAGCTCCATTTTACCATTCGCATTGTGATGAGCATAAATTGCTTAGCAACCATATTAAAGTAATCGAATCGCAACCCCTAAAATACTTATTATTGAGTAGTTTCGGTGACCATCTGTGGTCTTCTTCATCAGTTCCACTTCACCGAATGGTGATTTCCGAGAGAAAATGCACTAGTTACTATAAAAAATACCCAAATCGCTATAAGTGTGCCTATAATATTTGAGGAGTTTTCTCAATTCCTCATGGATCCCATCATCAGAACTGGATTTTGATAAGAATGGGACCAATCTGGAAGTAAATCATTTAAAATAAAAATATATTTTTCCAAATCGGTTTATAAATGACGGCGTACTGAGGTAACAAACATAAAAAAAAATACAACCGAATTGAGAAGCTCCTCTTTTTTTTGAAGTCGGTTAATAAAACTAGCCACCAACGATGAGTCAACAGCATTCACGCCAATTACTATAAATTTTCTCCTTAATAGGTAATACGGGCTGGTTTCCGCAACTCCACGTCAATGCGCGTATTTTGCGTACAATTTTCTTCTTATTACTACGACACATCACTCTATACCTATAGCAATTTCCTCTAATTACATCCAACTCATCATGTTCACCTAAATAACCATAAAATGCTTATAGGTACGTAACATAACTTCGATTCTAACATATCCTGTTGTGACTAACCAGTTTGAACGCGGAAAAACTAGAGCAAAATGGTGAAAGAAAAAAGGTTCCCGAGGCAAACAGGATGCTACTATGAGGACAACCGATGACTCGAGAGTGTTTACGTAAATGGTAACTGGTAGGTAATTGCATATTCTATTTAATAGCTTTATAGTGTCGCTAACGTTTACTTTTGCGTTTGGAATTTTTGCGTTTATAGACTACCGGGACATTTTTATTGGAACAAAAGGTTGGTGATTTTTTCCCAGCTATTTTCCGGAATAGGTAGTGATTATGTATATTTTTCGCGTTAAAAAAATACGAAAATGTTGAAAGCCTACATCGGGAAAAAGGTTTTTGTAATAAAAACATGCCTAAATTCTAGTTAAGTAGTTTCTCGAGAATATCCTAAAATCCTAAATACATAGAGTTCGTACCTAAAACGGTTTGGCCAGACTAAAATGTAGGTGGTATTTTCGTGGTTTAGTTCTACAAGCTATTCATTTTAGCGCGAAACGAATTAATCTAAACTAAAAGGTTTCTAAACTAACTTAGTTTTCAGCGATGCTTATTATATTGCTTTGTATTTTTAGTGTTATGTATGCGTACCTACCAGACCTCAAAAAACGTGTCGGTGATTTCATTACTAACATTATTGTAGCTGATGATGTACAGACGCCAGCACATCAAGCTACTACAATCTGTCAAATTTCTTTAATAGATTTTCAACTTTATCGCTGAAGCATAAGGTTTAATTTTGATTGGGAAAATTTGACAGTTTCGGGTAGCTGGTTGTACCTACATGATGTTTTCTTTACAATAAAAATTATAATATCGTAAACTTCTTAGATCCGTACAGCTATGGTTTCCTAGACGAGGGATGGTCACACTTAACAGCCGTAGTGATGGTTATCATGAAAATGATGACAGCGACAAAGATTTAATTAATTAGATTCGCCCTACCGCATCTAAAGAGAGTCGCGTTTCTATTTCGTTTTGACACGACTGACACACAATGACGCAGTGACTTAACTTGGTTATCATGGAAACGCTATTTCACAATGCTAGCTTACTCATCTCAATATGGACACTTTTTCGCGTGACTAAGTACAGTCAATCTAGCGATTTAAATCTTTGTGAAGCGGGGTTTAACTTAATGTCAAATACAGTTCTTAAAATTCAGTCTGGTATGAAAATGACAGGTTTTCATGACAGTCGTTATAATGTGACGGAACCGCTTTTCTAGGAAACCAAATCTCGACTGTCATAATACAGAACGTTTTTTGACACCTTAATGTCAAATACTGGTAAATATTATTTCAAACTAGCTGCGCCCCGCGGTTTTACCCGCGTAAATGTCGATCCCATATCGGGGAAAAGTAACAAACATATAAACACACCCCCACACACTCACAAACTTTCGCCTTTATAGGTAATATTAGTGTGATTATTGTATTTGACGGAACCGTTTTTCTTGGAAACCAAAGCTTTACGTCTTATTCATTTCCTGACTATCCTCATTCACCTTTCTTATAATTTTATTTTCTATTCTCTTCATCCACTTTCAGGTCAGTCGACTTATTGCGAACATCGTCCGTTTTCTCATCAAGTGCTCAGTGTAGCGTAGTGCTCGTTACGATAAAAATATTGATTTCAAAAGCTTCCTGCACTATTGCGAACGAAATCAAATAAAAATATAACCTTATTTATTGATGATTGTTGCTGGCCTTTTCCAAGATTTGGTTTGATTGTGAATAGGTTGCATATTTCTTGTAAGTGAAAAATATAACTAATATTATTGTAGACTAGAAACACGATCTTGCACGTAGAAAGCAAGTTATTTCTTAGATATTTCTAAGTTTCTAAGTGAAACTTTGTCTCGACTTCGAGAAACTGCTTAAAGTTATGTAAAATAAAACGCTCCATAAAGCTAAAGCTGGATAAAGTGGTTTCTATAGCTGAAAGCTGAAAGTTGGTTTAGTTCAACTCAGTTAACAAGAGAAAACTTTTTAACAAAAAAAAAACCGACTTCCAAAAAAAAACACTACAAACTGAAAAATAACTTTAATTTCGGAAGTCGGTGTCTTAGGGATCAGTATTTTAGTTTTTGCCACCGACTTCCGAAATTAAAGTTATTTTTCAGTTTGTAGTGTTTTTTTTTGGAAGTCGGTTTTTTTTTTTGTTAAAAAGTTTTTATTTCTCGCTTTTTAGTGGGTCTGTTTATAATTTATCTAAGTTACAATAGCCTAATGTCAACTTGCCCATCGCCTTTTTATAAAATATTCCTTTTCTCGATGCAGGGACGTTAATTGTTGAGGAGTTCTCCTTTTATTAGTTTTTAGATTAGATGCTGATAATCCTGGCTGCAGCATCAGGCCAGACTTATGTCAACATTGCATTGAACTTAAAATTAGTCCTGTTTAAAATGAGCCCAAACACGACTACGGTGCTGTAATTTCAAGGTTTGTACTTTTTCTGATGCTCCTGGCTTCAGCATCAGGTCTTCGGTGTTCCTCAGTAACAGTACGTTTATCCACACATCGAGCCCTTTTCAATGAGCCTAAACACGATATATCTGCTGTTAGTTGTCGAGGAGTTAGGTAGCATCAGGTCATGACTTGATGATCATGAGACCAAATGTGGCAAATGCCCTATCAAACATCAAAACAATTTACTAAAACAGTCCTTGCCTGTTCGAGTAACTTCTTACTGTTAAGGAGTTGTACCTTCCATCATCAGCCCAGCTACCTGAGATGGTGACAACCATACACAAATACACAAGATACTTCATAAAATATGCGAAAAACAATAAGTGAGCCTATAAAATTTGAGGGTTGCCTTCGATTTCTCTAAGATCCTAACTTGGTGACAATGGGACCACCTCAGAACTATCTACTTTCGAACAAAAAAAGAATTTTGAAAATCCGTCGACAATTGGCGGAGTATTCGATGAACAAACATACAAAAAAAAAAAAAAAAAAAAAAACATACAAACACCCGAACATAGTACCTCCTCCTTTTTGTAAAGTCGGTAAAAAGGATCTCCTATTATGCTATGGCCACAGTGCGACCGACAAGAAAATGCGTTCTTGCTAGACACCTGTCAGTTTTATACAAACTAATGCGTGTTTTACGAATTTGATCTTTATTAGGCTCTACTAGAATTTATTTTTGCACTGACAGGTATCAGGTGCGTATTCTCTCGACGACTGCCGGACTGTCGAGATGTAATCTTTAACATACACAAAAACGCCTCAAAACAAAACAAAAGCCTTGTTATCTCCATATGTTTTGAATACCAACCGAGCGAAACGGATTACTATGGTGCTCGTATATCTCACAAGCGCGTCACTAGTGAGTAGTGATGTACTGCCGCCATTTTTGTAGCTAACGGTTTATCAACAGGCTCACAAACGACGTGAAACCGTACTCAACAACACAACAGAACACAACACTACAAAGGCTTGTGGTGATACAAAGGAGAAAGGGATGTTTTCAAGAAAAGCTGTTATTGAATAAAAGTATAATATAGGTATTATGTAGTTTGCACTAGGTCTTAAATTCAGCAAAAATCTTGCTGTAAATGTGTACGACGTGTAGACAGAAAATAATAAAGAAAAGAAAGACAGATTATGGAGCAGAGAGCATGAGATTTAGATCTTTTTATTACATACTAGCTGCATCCCGCGTTTTTACCCGCATAAGTCGCGAGCCCATGGGAATATTAGGATAAAAAGTATCCTATGTCCTAATACAGGTCATGGTCTACCAAAGACATTAAATTATTTACTTAACAATTAAATCTCTTTGTGGTTTACCCATGTGCCAAATTTCATGGCTTTTAGTCTAACCGAATACAACTAAACATTAGATTTTTTTTTCATGGAGCGACTCCCTGTCTAACCTCCGCATACAACCCAGTTACTGGGTAATAAGATACCCCTTAGTAAGACTGGTTTCGGATTTTTGACTAACCGTAACGACTGTCAAACATCCACGACTGACAGCCGTGACCAACGGATTAACGTGCTTTCCGAGGCAAGGAGGGGTTTCAGTACCTATTATGTAAAGATACCCATCCATGGACCAGCCGCGGCAAGCATAGCTTAACCTGAACGATCGACCCTTCAGGGGCTCGGCAAATAAAGCCATTATTACCAAGCCTCTCTACTCTATATTGCATTAATAAACATTAATACATTACGTGGGTGTTTCAATTAACACCTAAGTTTTAATAACCGGAATCGTAATTGGTAGACACGCCTGTCGGGTAAGGCAAATAGCGTACAAATGTAAAAAATGCGTATTTGCAATAACTTTAATTAGTTGCACTTGGGTTTATAACTGGTTATTAGTTTTGTATTTTTATTAAACGACTATTTTTCAAACAAATTGATTGAATTTATTTTATGCCTCTAGCGCTCAAAACGGTGAAGGAAAACATCGTGAGGAAACCGGTATAATCTAGAAACAAAAAATCGAAGACATGTAACATCCACCAACCCGCACTGGGCTGGCGTGGTAGCTTACTGCCCACTCCTTCTCGTATCCATCCATAATGCTAAAAAATGTGAGCTTAAGTTAATTTTACAGAGCTCAGACAGTCATCGACGAAAAATAAATATGTGTTACTAGGTTTGGACCAGAAGGCAAATTCTCGTAATTTAAAACATTCAAAATCTAATCGCAGTCTCATCTCGGCAAAAAACAAATGTAAAAACCTTGTCAAAATGTAGGGAAATTAATGTAGGGGAATGTAGGTATTTTTGACAGATTGAAACTGAGATCAGGGGGCTTACCATCACCTCTTATAGCAGGGCAGAAGTTGAACTGCACTACTTTTTTGTATGACGTCTTAGTACAAAAAAGTAGTGCAGTTCAACTTCTGCCCTGCTTTAAGAGGTGATGGTAAGCCCCCTGACTGTGAACGTTATTAAAATTACAAGAATTGCCCCTCAGTCTTATGTCAAAACAATGTCAGCTATCAGTTGCTAAAAATATACCAATGCCACTACGCATACCAAATACTTAACTGAAATCTATACTTACATATTGTAAAATAGTAACAAACATTTTTTGTCCGTTTATCTGAATGTTCTAGATTGGCGCAAAAACGGCTGAATGGATTTGGATGAAATTTGGCACACGTATAGTAACCTGGATAAACACATAGTGGTAGGTATTTAAATCCCGGTAGTACGTTTTCGTGAGATATTTTCCATAAAGCCGCGAGCAAAAGCTGGTACTGAATAAATGGGCTACTAATAAGACTTCCATAACTTTAACAGTGGTCACGTAATTGTGAACAGATAGATTGTTTCGTCAAAGTATCGATTGAATCTGTATTCATTACAAGATAATAGAATCGATTCTTATCAATCAATTAGATCTGTGAACTTGAAAATTTTATTGCTCTCTGTCAATGACCGAGTTACGGTACAGTCAAACTCACTACGAATATCACCGTAACTGCTACGATACCAAGGTACTGTCAATGTCAAATTGTTCTATTTTTTTTTATTATAGCAAGCTAAGCCGATGTCGACCATTCTGCCAATATCTAAAGTGAATTAGAAAAGCAAGTGTGTATTGTAGTAAAATCCTTTCCTAACTATCCATACTAATATTATAAATTCGAAAGTTACTCTGTCTGTCTATCTGTATGTGCCCCCTTTCACGCGTAAACCACTGAACGGATTTCGATAAAATTTGGCAGAGGGATAGATAGCATCCCGAGGAAGGACATAGGATAGTTTTTATCGACATACCTCGCGGGCGAAGTCGCGGGCGGAAGCTAGTATAAATGCTAAAGTAGGTAAGTTTGTTTGTTTGTTACGCTTTCACGCTAAAGCGGCTGAACGGATTTGGATGAAAATTGGCACGTGAGTAGGCCATGACCTGGAGAAGGACATAGGCTACTTTTTATCCTGGATCGCAGACAAAGTCACGGGCAACAGCTAGTAAAAAATAAATAAGTAGGACGATAAATAAAAAATAAATAATAATAAAATATTTGATGATATAGTTGGTCTTGTGAGGTTAGTGCTGGATTGAATCAAACAAAAAGATAAACTTACGATACAGTCAAAGTCAAGTTGCATTACGAATATCGATGTAACTGCTACAATATCGATGTAACTGCTACAATATCGATGTAACTGCTACAATATCAAGGTACTGTCAATGTCAAATTGTTACCACTGGAATTCTGTTGACCGTAGAAGCGAAAGTGCAGCGAAAATAAATGTTGTCAATTAATAAATTGATTGTATTACTTATCGGGCATGGTTTCAATTGTTATTTCGATTCGTAATTAAGGCAATAAAACTTTAGTCGAGCAATTAAGGTGAATAAAATGTTACACACACAAAGGACATAATTGTGTGCGATAGAGATAAGCCGATTAAAAGTGCGACATAGCCTCTAACAAAATAAAATTGTGGTACTGAAACAAGAATTGGGATAAGTCTATAGTTACTTTCTTGTGCCTATTTGCCATTACGCTAATATTTATAACCTAAATGGAAGAACAGTCAGTGCTCCTGAAATACAGGTACTCTAACCTAGCTCTGGAGCCAGGGTCTAAAATTTTTCTGTAACCAGTTTTTATGGCAACAAAGCAATTTTTATAATTATATACATTTCTGTAGCCGTACAGCTATAAAATTAGACCCATATTTACAGTTCCTATAAACAAAAACAAATCCTATTGCTTACCAATGATAGCACTTTTTCTATCAAAAAAAAAATTGTTACGTAGGTAAGTTAATTTTACCTGTGATAGCTACTTCCCTATATACTATTCTACATCCATAAACTATTCTATAAATTCTACATACTATTCTACTTGCATATACTATTCTATATGATTCCATATACTTCCATATGCAAAACTATGAGGTATTTGCTTCATTATTGGTAAAGATATAAGAGTCTTAATTTTAACAAATAATGGTCCATAAGTTCTGGTTATCAGCCATAAGTGTGTAGAATGTGTCAGCACTCCTTATATCTGACAGTCATGTTCTATAATAAATTCAAAGCTTTGCTAATGGGCTGGTAAATGTTACATAAAAAATTACAAAACTGGAGCTCTAAAGGCACCGCCGAATCGCTATTCCGGTACTTTAATTGACATAATTTATATATTTTTCTTATCTGATCCAAAATATTGCGGACGAAAAGGAATTTTGGCCCCAAACTAAAACAACTTTTTCATGGATTTACCAAAAATAAAACCAAACCGCTCTAAATTTACCTGTGTAAATCCACTTTCGTCGATTTTTTAGCTAAATTATAATAAATATAAGTACATACGAGACGTGTGCAAACGTGAATTGCAGTTGCAAAGCGAGATGCGCCCTCTCAAAAGCCTCCCCGCACTAATGAGGAGGCGAGAGTGAAAATTTTCCCTCTCGAAAAGAAAATTTCAGCTCCAACTATCTTCCCACTAAACGTGCGCTACATTTTTAAATGCGTCCATTACGAAATATTTTTTACTCCTGTGTGGGTAAGTAGTTTAGTGGTGGTCCTTTTTTTTTCTTTCTATGAGACGTTTTAGGGTTGTGCATTTTAAAAGCCTAAGGGGACTGTAATTTTTTTTTGTATTTTTTGTTTACTACTAGTGTAGTAAACAACACTAGAAAAACACTAGTGTGTTTTTCTAGAAAAACACTAGTGTGTTTTTCTAGTGTCATTATAATTAACTAGCCGACCAGTGAGGAAATTGCGTAACACACTATTTAGTAGCAATGGGTTTCATTTTGACAGTTCAACAAGATTCATTGCGTTATTTACGTTGTTGAGCAGACACATTTTTCGAACATGTGAAGCAATGGATTAGCAATATCCTTCAAAATAATACAGATTGAGATAGATAGTGTGATACGGTTCCGGCTAACTTCGTATTGCCTCACAATTAATAAATGTTGTGTTAATTTATTAGCTGAATTCAATTCAGTTTATTATTAAGATAATTTTATAAAAATTTATCAGCGAGGAAACTTCTCGACGAAAGAAATTTTTTTTGTTATCGATGTCAGTCAATCCGTTTTCGAGAAAAGATCAAAAAGCTGTTCCATAGAAAATGTATGACAAAATGAATAATCTTATTTTTTTCCCATGTTTTAATAGTTATTCTGCTAATCAGGGCGGAGACAAATCCAACAAATCAAAGATACAGTCAACAAAAGAGATAAGCATGCAGGATCGTCGGATATAGTTGAAGTTTAGTAAGAAACCGATACATCCATCGGTTTTTACAGACACTTTTTTTTTGTTTGTATGTATAGATATAATATGTCAATGAGTTTTTAAGTCTGTAAATCTTTTTCATCTCTGATTGAATCAGCATAAAAGTAGGATAGGATAAAGTAGTAGAATAGGATAGTTTATAGATGTTTATAAAGCTCAGCTATCCGAACGACGAACGTAAGAACTATTAATTTAACTGCCGACGTCTGCGTCTTGGGAACTTTATTGGTGATACAGAAAAGGCTTTGAACGCACTATCATTAAATAGTTTTCGTCGCAAATAGGTCGTATTACAGGCGAAAGATTGTTCCATCCAGCTGGATAAAGAAAATTCGTAAATAGAGCACGATTGCACTGTAAATTTGTTCTTACTGGAATATTAACGTTTGTAGCAGATAAGTACACTTCCTAAATTAAACAAGAGTCCGTAAAACGTACTAAAATTTACACAGCTATGGTATGTGAAATAGTGTACTTAGTCGCGTGAGTCCATTCGAAATACACAAAAAACATAGTTTCGACGCCATATAGTGTCCTGCAAAAGTTAGTTGAAGTAAGTTGCTCTAATATCATATTATCATTTAAAATCAAATCTATAAAAAAGAAAAATTAAAGGTTTTTATTCACAGAATTAATTTTCTAACAAGATAAAATCCTCTCCTTCTTGGCAGACTTAGCTCCTTTTTTAGGATTCCGTACCCAAAGGGTAAAAACGGGACCCTATTACTAAGACTTCGCGGTCTGTCCGTCCGTCTGTCCGTCCGCCCATCTGTCTGTCACCAAGCTTTATCTCAAGAACCGCGATAGCTAGACAGTTGAAATTTTCACAAATTATGTATTTCTGTTGCCGCTATAACAACAAATACTAAAAATAAAATAAATATTTATGGGGGCTCCCATACAACAAACGTGTTTTTTTTCGGTGTTTTTCCTTGTGGTACGGAACCCTTCGTGTGCGAGTCTCACTTGGCCAGTTTTCTACATTTATTAAATAGATCATTTATTTATAATTTACACCTTTTCACCTATAGGTAGAATACTAAACTATTTATACATTCCTGAAATTTTATCCTACAGGTTTTAAAACAGACTTACAACTTTTTTAAGTACCTATAATCTACAGTGAGGCTTTGATAAAACTTATTAAAGAGGTACCTTTGTATTTTTTTGATTAAGTGACGTTTGTGTTTCAAACATTTAAATATAAGATTTTAAATTAAAGTGTCAAAAGTGATCTTTAACAAATTTTTGAAGGAATTTTTTTCTACGTACAATTTTTATGAAATCCAAAATAAATGCATATACCACGTGCATTAATGAACTCCATGCCAGAGTGTCACAACTAAACCAACATGAACTGGACGTGTCGCCATCGTGTTTAATGCAGTCTAATCCTCAAGATGAACCACTTAGAAGGACGATAAACCTTCATCGACTGCCCTTAATTTTGGGTGTTACTTGCTAAAACATCAAACTTAAGGGTACCCTTCTTAAGTAGCGGTGACTTTAGATCGTAAAACCGACATGGCCTGAAACCGGGTAGATTTAGTGAGTGACGTAGCTAGCTTAGAATAAATAAGTACCATCTGTCCAAAGTGCCAAACGATTATATTGGTACTTACTTAAAATGTAGTGTTTGCCGTTTTGGTTCTAATTAATAACTTAATCAAGATTATAATGTTGTTATATTTTTAATCCTTTGTACGCCGAACGTGGATCCACGCGAGATACAATGGCTTTTTAATTGTTTCTGTACTTACTGCCATCAACCGGTTAAAGGCTCCTTCAAACAGGCGCGACACGCGCCGAAATCGCGCGCGACACAAAGGCACCGCAAGTCGCGCAACGAGCGGTGCCTTTGTGTCGCGCGCGATTATATTGCGTGTAGCGCCTGTTCGTAGGAGCCTTAAGGCATGAGTAAGTTGAAATCTATACCTTCCATCAATAAGTAGGTACAGTCAGAAAGAAAACAATATTTATTCTGCACAAACAAAACGCATATTATAAAAAAAAATACACTTATACGAAGTAGCCAAAAGCCTCCTATTCAACAATAAAAGGTTAAAGTTGACAATTTAGTCCAATGTCATGTCAGCTACTTATGTAAGATTTTATATTCTAGAACATAATTATTATTTTAAATAACACACTAATATTATAAAGGCGAAAGTTTGTGAGTGTGTGTGTGTGTGTTTATATGTTTGTTACTTCTTCACGCTCAAACGGCTAGATCAATTTTGATAAAATTTTGTATGGAGCTAGCTGACACCCTGTATTAACGTATAGGCTTTTTATCCCGATATTCCCACGGGATCGACATTTACGCGGGTGAAACCGCGGGGCGCAGCTAGTCTATCATAATGCTAGTCTGTGAAGTATACTCTACTCTTCAGTAAATTGTTATAAAGACCTAATAATTAAACAGTTTTCATTCAATCTCTTTTGAAACTTTGGACGGTTCACCGACTTACGTCGCTCAGACCGTACTACAAACTAAAATAATTGCAGTTTTTAGAATTGAGTCCCGCTCTAAGTTTTAATAGACCACTATTTAAAATAGTGGTCTATTAAAACCACTACTGTGAATTTATATAGTAACCACTGGTCGTGTTCAACTACTGTGACGAAAATATATTAATGAGAAACAGAATGAAAACTATTCTCACACAAAATACTTCACACATTTGCAATTTTCTCTATCATCAGCTTATCCGAAGCATTTATTTGAAGCTCTACACTTCTACAGCATAATAGCCTTGTAAAATTTCGATAGAGGTGCGCACACAATTTTAAGAGCTTCAGTAGAGCTGTGCTCAGGTGAATGACTTTCCAACGACAGTACAACGGACTGTTCTCAATTTGTACGTATTGCATTGGCGCCAGACAAAGTGGTAGATAGAATAAAATTTGTTGGTGTGTACGTGCTGATGGCGCCAAATAGAAGATGCCGTTTCTATTTTACAGAAGCACTAAAATTCAAGATAATTTAGGTAGGCGAATATTTGTATGAAAGACTCGATTCAAATATTCCGTAAAAAATTCACACAGTACAAATTGTTGTATGTATGTATTATGTATTTAAAAACTACACTCCAAATCTATTTATACTGCCCAAAAAGGATATAGGATATATATACCTAAGAACGCACACAATTTAGCACTAAAAGCGAAAAGTGTAAAACGCTCCAAAAGTTAATGAACCAAAAGCGGAACACACCGACAGACGAACAGATCCGCCGGCGTCTGCTAATTCGATGAACTGCTATTCGTTCCGGGGATGCATCTCAAAGTGATATGTCTGATTACAAAAATATATGCACCATAATCTAATAATACGAACCGCACTGAGTCCGCCATTTTGGTCGGCGGATCTCAAAGTTTTACGCAGACTATTGTTAATGACAGTTTAGATTTTTAACTTTAAGTAATAGCTACATATGTATCAAACAATATTTTTGGCTATGCCCTGACAGAATCTACAACAGCTGTTAGCTCTAAGCCTTTTGTAACATCTTGTTTTACCTTGTGGAACGCAAATAAATGAATATGAATAGATTTGAACAGATTGGTTTTACATTCATCTTCTTACTACATACATCCGGAATACTAGATTGTAAATCTTCTGAACTGATTCAGCACCTAAAATTGTGACTTTCAGTAGGAAAGGATCGCTTGAAAGGAGAAGTGCTTGGTCCGCCATTAGTCCATCTATGTTGTCACTAAAAAAGGACCGGTTTTAAATTTCCAAATTCATTTGAAAACTTTTAACAACGTTACGAGTTTAGGAATTTAAAGTGCTAAGTGCTAATTATTGTTCTGCAGTCTTTAATGCTTTTTTAATTCATTGGCGTCGCTGCATACCTCAGACTGGTATCTGCATGCATAGATACTGGCTATACTAAAAGGGCGGTTTCACTCACTTTGGGAGTCGCTGCTCCAGAGAACTTCGCCAATATTCACACAGCGCTCTCGTTAGAGGCAGCCGGTCATTTGCTTTTTGAATTTCCATCGGTTTAACATAATTTCGACGTATGATACGAGCAGAATTCCGTGATTTTATCGATGTTGTATTTTCATTGAAAATTTAATTTTTACTGCCGCTTATTAGTCGGAAAGGACCGAAAATGGACGCTTTGTGGTGAGATCCAATTATTCGGTCGTACCATAACGTACCTATAAGTGGGCTCGCTGCATAATAAATGCATTATGTTATCAATATTGAGTGCTAAAGCTTGCTGGTGTGACAAAACTAGTGCTCAATTTGTGCTGTATGGCCACTTAGAATAACTAATTCAACCGGAATTTGATCAATCGGTTTAAATTGGTTTAAAAATGTTTGAATTGCAATAGTTTAAAGTTTCTTTTGCTCGCGGTCTGATGTTTTGTTCCTAAACTTGAGATGAGACTTTTGATATCCTTGAGTTAGCAAATTATCTCAATTTCAACAGCTTTTCTAAAAACTTTCTAAGGTCGCGGACTTGTGTCTTCTATAACAATATAATATTAAAAATATCTTATTACAAGATCATTACGTGATCTTCAAAGAGGATCGCTGTGAAGGTGATTCTTGTGTTTCAAAGGCGACAACTTTGCTCTTAAGTATATTACGGTCTCAAAGCACGTGTACCTTTAAAAATGTTCACACAATCGTAATTTGTATTCTTTTATTGTTTGTTCTTCTTCGCGGAACCTTTTAGCGCCTCGCTGTCGTATTGCGAAACGTGTTGATTTTATGTGTCAAAATAACATGGAAAACCAAAAAAAAACGGAAATGTAAAAGTTCAAAGACATTTTGTTTAAGCGAGCTTCACAGGAATGGAAAGGTAAGGAGTTTCCTAATTTAAATAATAGCCCGACAAAAAAAGGTAACTCCAAAGAAATAATATTGTGGAAAACAATAAATCTCTGCGCTGGCGTTTTTATAAACACGCGCGCGCAATCTACTTTCGATATAATGCCTTTAGCAGCCTCACGTGGCCGAGGTATATCCATCCAATTTGGAGAGATTATGTAAAACACGCCGAATTGTTTGCGTTTGTTTTATAATAAGGGCACACGTCGTTGTAATAATGTCATAAATGTTACATGACGGGGGAAGCCACCGGGAAGTGTGTGCCTATATTAAAATTCCGCCATTTGAAGCGACAAATAACTGCCACTCTCTGTCCGTAGAATATTATGATCGTGCGCACTTACCCGTGCGATATTCTAAGTGTTATTTTGGTTGTAGAACAACTAGTTTATTCTACTTTATTTATGTACTACTGAGTGCGTGATATATGGTCGGGTGTTTAACAACACTTGCTATAACTAAAGTTCCCGGCTTGACCCTTATTATTTATAGAGAAAAGTCCCAGCCGTAGGGGCGTAAGTTTTGAGTGACTTCGACCTTTTATTTCTAGAACATTGTGAACGATGGAAAACTTTCAAGACAGTGTGATTTTCTGTTCCCAATTTATTTTAAAGCAAAGTTTAGTTAGAGTCTTATAATATGAAAAGTTGGAACGAGTCCTGAAGAGTATTTCAACGTGATTGTTCTATTAGTATAATAGAACAACACCTAAATATTTTAGAAAGTTCCTGCGTTAAAATTCAATTATAATTTTATTTTGATGACAAACATTTTGAATTTGAAAACAATCTATTCATTCAACTTTCGTAAGATTCACGAGTTTCATTCTATGATTATAGGGCTTTGTTCACCCATTAGATCGATACCTACTTAATCAATTTAGCTCAAGATTGATTTCGATATTAAAGGATAAGTACCTACCTACCAGGTTAAATTTCAGACTTATGATAAGCGGCACTTAAGGCAAAATTGAAGTAGATAATAACAAAGGCATGGCATTAAATTGTCTATTAATTCTAACTGCTTTGAGATTAGACCGATCAATATAGCCGATACCCTCTTATCTAATGATAGGGTGATACTGTGAAATTGAATGTTAATTAGTACTTTAGGATAATGCAATGGCTACCTATTTATCTTTATATAGAATAGGTCTATTGTTTTGAACAATCTAACACACATACCTACAAATTTAGGTGTTTTTCAATATTCTAAATCCATACATGTTTACTGGAGCAGTAAGCTTTAGTTTTATGCTCTAATAAAATAAAAGTGTGATCATCAATCACTTTGCGATCAGGGACGATAGTGAGAAATTTAGTTCAGCTTAGTATATAGCACCTATATATTCTTGCCACCCTGTAATAGGTATAGCGTCTTAGCGTTGAATGAAGTGTTGAGGAGGCGCATCGTTTATTCCAGCCCTTGAAGTTCAAGGACTGGAATAAGCAGCCATTTTATATACCTATAGACGAACGAATATAATACTACATTTTTATACACTAACCCCATTACTAATAAACGTTGAATAGCGTCTGTATAGTTACACAACGCTTTGTCTTCTTCTTTCGAAAGTCAAATTACTGACGACTGAAAGAGAGAAATCGGTGTGTTACTATTCATCTGATATAATACGTTTATTAGCCGACAGAGTAGCTGTAAGAACCGCTGCAGCAAGGCTCCTACGGAGGCCAACGAAAAACTGTGTGCTGCGAAGCCGAATACTCCGGTGATGTACATTTCCCGCCTCCACTACACACGCCACGACACGTCACGATGTCTTCGGCGTCAGTACGCCGAAGACATCGTGACGTACGTGCGCCAAAGGTTGAAGTACGCGCCGAGAGTACAGCTGCTGCTGGAGTCGCATCGCAACGTCTACTTTAAGGCGTTTGTGGTGCGCATACCAACATGCTACCTGCACCTAGTGATGGAAGAAAGCTTTTGGCCGCAGGATGTGGTATTCCGCCGCTTTCGCGGACAATTGCCACCGGAACGCACAAAGACTTAGTGCAACTAAGTGGTACTAACATAGTTATTAAGTTTTATTTACTAACAAAATTGTTACTATATTATTATGTATACTTAGGTTAAGGTATGTATGTATCTATGGGTCTTTTTTACCTGAAAATAAATTATTTATTACTAGTATAGTATATAGTAAAGCGGTCTCCAAATACGAACATAAACCAAAAGACTATTAGACAAAAAAAAATCCACAAAAAGACTTAAAAACCACTACATTCTTGTTAAGTGGTAAGAGAAGCTTGTAAATTATTCGGTTTGTTAAACGGTCCAAGTTTTTAACTACACGCAATGCTATGAAAAACTATTTGAGAACTATCAAAGTTCGTGGAGAATTACCGCTTGCAAATTGCCAGTAATTTTGAATGAAAATGAACTTTGAAAATTCGTGTGAAGGAAACTCGGCACTACTGGGGTTAATTCGTATTACGACTCGGATGATGGTTAAATATTAAGGAGATGCACTCAAGTATTCAGACGGGATAATTTTAATAAAGTGGTGCTATTTTTATTGCAGAGTTAAGGACTTTTTATTGTTTTGTTTCATGCAGAATATTATGAACTTTTATAACTACGTAAAAACTCTGTAACAATGATCTGATAAACAAATGAATTAAGAGTATGAATTATATGTTTGAAGTAAATTGTGGCTTTGGAGACGGTTAACTTGATAATTTTCTAGAGTTTTGTATGATTCTAATTTCAAAATGTTATAAAACTTTCCTTTACAATAATTTAAGGTAACTCGAGCCGTTCAGTATTCTTTGTATGAAACTCCCTACTGCAACGCACACTAATCGGAATCGTAACGTAATCGCCTCGCCTCGGGACAAGCTCACGAACCGCGACGCCTCTCCGTACCCGATCTTACGTCTCTTCGTCCACCCTTGCCCCTCTCACCCCTCCGGCGTGCCTGCTGCACCATCAATCAGTGGGCGAGCCGTAAGCGCGGTGTCGCCTAACCGTAGCCGAGTCTACGTATCGGAGCTTCTGATCCGCTTTGGTTCCGTGCTTACTTTAGGTTGACGCCTGTTTGACGGCGAGGCGAAAGGCGATACGGTGCCGATCCCTTTTCGATTTGATACGTGTGCTATGACCTTCAACCTGAAATTAAAAATAAACCGTAGTAACCCGGAGACTGAGACACAAGTCTCAAGCTACTACTACTACGGTTTATTTTTAACGGTTGATGGCAAGAGGCTTGTCCCCTGTTACGTGGGAGTTAAACATAACTGTACACCTCTGCCTAACATTTCGGGAAATATAGGCGTGATGATATATTATGGTAGATAGTAAACCGTGTGGACATAAATCTCATACCAAATAAGCGTACAAAGAGTTTTTCTCTTCTATAATTGACAGCAGTTTTATTAACTTTTTTGTTAAGTCCAAGACGTGTGATATCATGGCTCGCATTTACTAAAATAACGTATTTTAGTTCTAAATTTCCCAAATGAAACATTATTTTCTAAATCTAAACACTAATGTGTTTTTATTGCACTAGTTCTACTTTAGTGTACGCCATCTTATTTATTTTATACGAGAGTTTTAAGAAATGAATAAGACTGAAATAACAAATTGCTGCTAGCTCATGTTGGTTTTCTTGTCTGTACCACGTAGGTAGCTACGGTTTTCAGTCTCGATGCATTACTGACTCCCGGGAAAAAAAAAGAGACTCCATGTGGTCTCGAAATTCCCGGGGAAAACGAGACTTTTGAGACTATTTCAAAATTAGGCTTCTTACTTACAGGCTATGAAATTAGGCAGTCAAAACAAGATATTTCAATCAAGCACCTACCTACTTTATTAAACAAATTAAAAAGTTAAAAATTATTTGTTGAAGTTTTTTTCATTTTTGTAGTGTGCATGTAAGAAACAAAGGGCGTTTAATGTGGTTTCAGACAGAAGACCTAATTTTAATACAAAAGTAACACGCGTCTCAGTCTCAAAAGTCTCGTTATTCCCGTGAACGAAAATATTATTGTTTGTACAAACCTACTTACAAAATAAAATCATTTCATTTCATTTCATTAGTTTCGAGTCTCGAAAATACCAAAAAATCGTCGAGACTAGAAATTTTCAACACCGAGATTCCCGGGATGAAAGCCCTAGCTAGGTACCTAGTATATTTCTCACTAATCTGGTCTGCAAATTATTTTATACAAGTTATATTGGAATCAAACAACATAAGTTGGCTATGGTTTTAACATAACCGGTAAAATGTGGGTGTAGTAGGTATAGGAACAGCTCAATACAGACATGGTATTATGTTTTGTAATTAAACACTACATCACAGACATTTTTTGTGATTATATCCCTATAATTAGGTACTTGCTAACAAAATCAGCATTATACCTATATTTAACGTTATAGAGAACACTAGAATACAAGCTAGGTCACGTAGTATGTGTTGTCACTTAGTATTCAGAAAACTTACTAAAGATTAATATTGTAGAGAGCATTCTTGTACACTGTTTTATCATACCTACTAGGTTACTTCTGATCTTGTACCTAATAGTTTATTTACTTTGTAAACATTCTTTAAATCATTAGGTTATTCGCCATCTTTGTTCAGAAATATAAAAACTGTGTAAACAAAAACCAAAGTCCTTAACCTCTTCTATTCTGGATATATTTATCTCCAAAAATTAAATTTTCAACTGACGCGCTAAAATTAATATTCCCCTTAATTAATTCATAGCCGAAAATATCGAAAAATGTCTAAACTGTCTTTTAGAATATTCATAAGCATTTTGGGTTCTGACAGCTTAGTTATATAAAAGCTGTCAGGAAAGTAAGGCTTCACTATGGAATAATTAATAACTTTAGTCAGCTTAGCAGTTCGTTAAAGGTATTGAGCAAACAAAGTTCATCTTGGAAGTTCTTTGCTTGCTGGGAGAACTCATTGTTCGATACTTAGGTATAGTTTTTCAATTTTAACACTTATAAAGAATCTGGATTGCTGTAAGTAATTTATACGTTGTTAGGCGTACCGACGTGGGTACTTATAGCTTTAGGTACCTATTACGATACCGAAATATGTTTTAAACTTCATGTTAAGATACCCACGGAGTTCCAAGTAACGGAGGTGAGCAGTGGCCAGTCTCGCGCCAATTTCTGCAGTAGCAGTAACAAGCGAGCCTTGTCGTCTTGAGACCAGGCAGGCGACACAGGTCAAGTTTTTATAATCAGGAATTGTATTACAGTGTTGACAGTAGATAAGTATAAGGATTTATTTTGTTAGTACTTAGGTTTAAAAGTATTTCAACATCTGGACAAACTTATTGAGGTTTTTGTGATGTTTCGGTTAACGTCAAACATCGAGTTTTCTTTGGCATATGGAAGTTTAATAGTAACGTATTGTACACGTCAACCTTCCGGAAAAAAATCTCTAAATTATGGTAAGAACCGCATCAGAATCCGTTACGCAGTTTAGAAGAACAACGCGAAGAGCGACACACAGATTTATATATAGTATGCATGCATACTTAGATAAGCAAAAAAAAAAACAATGTACAGATGCCAGCACATCAAGTTACTACAATCTGTCAGATTTCTTTAATAGATTTTCGACTTTATTGCTAAAGCATAAGGTTCAAGGTTGATTGGGAAAATCTGACAGATTCTGGTAGGTTGACCTGCTGGCGTCTGTACCTATTGCATTCGTTTTTTCATACGAGCCTGTGCGTATATTGTTGCGCATGGACACACCCCGTACCTAATGGCAAATGCAAATTATCAATGATGAGTTGCACCTGCCATATTTTGTCTCTGTATCACCCTAAGATTGACTCAAGCATTAAGTCCGCCTTTGTACAGTATTTGTTTACTCGTCCATAAAGTTTTAATAAATAATAACATAAATGAGTTAACATTTAGTCGAGAGCTTTTCGTATTGAAGTAAAATCGATCCACGACAGCTACAATATAGAACAATACAAATCGCTGAATGTAGCCTGAAATAAGAAAGTATAAGCAACACTCGACTTCTTTTACATAAATTCACATTGAAAGTAACATTATCCATTACCAACACTCACATAGCGTGAAAAGCTGGATTTTTGTAGGCTTGCACGGTGACAATGTGGAAAGACTAATGGGGTGCGATATCGAGTTTCTGTCTGCTGAATATCAAGGGATATTACACGCGAATGATCAATCCGAGGTTGCCACTTTATAAGGTTATAATAATAGCTGTCTATAATCGTCCAAAGCAAAGCAAAGGTTCCTTTTCACATAGAGAAAAAATGGGCATTGATCACCACACTTACTCAGTGCGGATTGGTGGTTTCAGACGATATTTTTTTCTTAATAGTATGTCAATTATGTCCAAGATTATTTTATAGAGATTATAATCCATTATTATTTGATAGAGCAGTGGTGGCCAAGAGAGCAGTGGTGGCCAAGTGGTAACGGCCGTGACTTACGAGTTGTAGGTCGTAGGTTCGAACCCAGACAGGCGCTTTACTTTGTGTAAATTATTTCATCACCACTGCTCTTAAAACGGTGAAGGAAAACATCGTGAGGAAACCGGCATGTCCTAGAACCAAAAATTCGAAGACATGTGACATCTGCCAATCCGCACTGGGCCCGCGTGGTGGATTACGGCCCACTCCCTCTCACCGAGAGAAGGCCTGTGTCCCAGCAGTGGGAACATTATAGGCTGATTATGGTTATGGTTATTATTTGAATTTGAAAAAGTCACATTGGTTATTATGTGAATTCGAAATCGCATCCTCGCACTTGAAAAGAGAGCGTCCTAACTCAGTGTCATCGTAACGTAATAATATAAAAAAACCTTTATGAAAAATATTTTATAAAGCCGCTTTTCCTGGCTAACTTGATTTATCACTCTAGTATTCTTTATATCTGGGTGAGATACCGTATAACTTATCCTTTTTCGAATATTCGGAAGATTTCTTTATTTACTTTGATGAATGTGGCAACCCTAATGTTTGACTTGATCGCACAAAAGTTATATCTGGCTCTGCTTGTATTATTTTAATTTATTGAAACAAAAGATGAATTACCGAAAACAATTTATTGGGTCGTGGAATTTATGATTTATTTTCGGGACATCGTAAATATTTTTTGGAATTGGATACCTATAATTTATTTTATTTTTATTCGCCCTTAGCTTACACGAATGCTTAATTTAAGGCATTTTAACTGGATACAATGGTATACCTAAGACTAGGGGAAGGCCAAAGAAACGATAGATGAACTGTGTGAAAGATGATGTGGCTGGAAAAGGATAATTACCGAGATGACGACTATAGTCCGCGCGGAACTAGGTGGCCGCGTGGAACTAGGTGGCCGCGCCTTCAGTATGTGAGCGGTTGGACGGAGGGGCGGGAGCGCTTGCTGGTGTGTTGCGAACACTAGGCAACCCGCCGCCTCGCCCCTGTCCCCACATAAGGCGCGGCCAACTAGTTCCGCGCGGACTATAATAGAGAAGTATGGAAATAAAAACTGGCCAAGTGCGAGTCGGACTCGCACACGAAGGGTTCCGTACCACAAGGCAAAAACGCCGAAAAAAACACGTTTGTTGTATGAGAAAATATTATTTTAAATATTTATTTTATTCTGTTTTTAGTATTTGTTGTTAAAGCGGCAACAGAAATACATAATAATTTGTGAAAATTTCAACTGTCTAGCTACCGCGGTTCTTGAGATACAGCCTGGTGACAGAAAGACGGACGGACGGACGTACGGACAGACAGCGAAGTCTTAGTAATAGGGTCCCGTTTTTACCCTTTGGGTACGGAACCCTAAAAAAGACATGTTGCGCCGACCCCTGATAGATTGGGATAAAGGCAGGAGAATGATGATTACTGGGTATAATGTATCTACTATTACAATAGCAGTAGATTAATGATAAAAATCTACTTTGTTTCTCCATTCAATTCCAATAAATTAAATTAATTCCAATAGTTAAACGTGTCCTAATATTATGGCCAATATTCTTATCTTTTCGAATTTATCTAAAATCAAGTTGACAAAGACATTTTACTAAGAATTTACTAAAGCACTGAAAGTAAAATCTGATACAACGTTCCACTAATCGGATCAACGATAAGTTTACAAACAAGGGTATTGACTATTTACGTTAAAGTTTAACTATACGAAAACATTCCAAATGCCTCATGATGCCTTCTCTCTGAACTTGTAACAGAAACGTCTTGTTATGGCACATATTTTACATCACACATACACCGAAACATAATAGTACGTTAGAAAAAAAAGAATAACGGGCATTTCTCGTGAGTGCCACCGTACTATGCGGGTAGGTTCGCTAAGATATGGCCGCTTGAGCATGTATGTCACGTGCCGGATTATAAAAGCTTTTTCCAATTCTCCATTGTAGGAGCTCTCGGGATCTCACGGAGACCACGTAGGCGCTATATCTTACGCTCTCTGTACGCTTTTATTTTAACGAAATTTAGCCCACTCCCTTGTCACTGACGATTACTTTCCATTGTCTCGCCGAGAGGGTGTAATACCGTATCAAATTGGGAAATATTGAAAGAAAACGTGGTAACCGATCTAGTTCTATTGCGAGCTCGGTTCGGTTAGCAGTTTTTATAACAATGTATCTATTTGTGTCCAATAGGTACACAAAGACTTTGAATTAACTACGATATTACCTTTACTGCTTACGGCTTTAGGGACAAAGGCATTACCTACAGAAATTATTCTGTTTTTATTTGGTGCCTAATCTACATATTACCTCGTATCCCATTCCGAAATACAAACACGAAGGCAAATAAAGTCATAAAATTACTCACCAAAAATAATATTATTGGGCGCGAACGTGTTTTTTGTGCTGTCGCATCCCCACAATAGAGGGTGCGCTGTTTGTTGTCCTCATTCATACAAATCCGGAAAAAATAAAACAGATATTAAGGGCGCCCTCACCGTCCGGGCTTCCCGCCTCGCATATTAGTGTCCCCGAGAATGTCCCCATTCTTATTCAAATATTTCCGGCAATTTGTTTGTCGGTTTGTCCTATCGTACAGAACGTTACACAATAGGTTAAGACCGCAAATGAATTGCTCTTTAAATCTCTTAATTTATTATTTTATGACAAGTGTTTTATTCTACTGTCTGTCCTCATTCCGCCCCGTTCAGATATCAATCCCGACTTTTAGACATAAATCCTGTAAACTGGCGTCCGCGTCGTGTATTTTGTGTTTTATTTCCGATTGGAACACTGCACCTCATGCATTTTAAATAGGAAATTCAATTTTAACGATGTTCAAATAGGCGAGAGTGGAGCGGTGTAAAACTGACCGCGGACCGCTCCTCCCGTAAAAGCTTTAACCACAGCACTAACAAACAAGTTCCTTGCCAAAAAACTTGGCGAGTTTATTAATGCAGTCAAGCTGCATTACTCGCGCGAACCGATTCCTTTGTTCACCAAGAAATACAGAACTAAATCTTATAATTCCGTCCACTAAAATTGTGTTTTCCTGTTCTGGCACAATTTTGTTTCAAAACTACGAACGAAGCTATTGATTGCAATTGCATTAATTCATTTGTAGTCGTTAGTTTTAATTGCGTCATTAATTCAATAATTTATTTACAATGTGTTTCCCTTCAACTGAAGTAAACAGGAAGTTCCGTAAACAATCTCGATAACTATTCTATGATTTTTATTAACTCAATTTTCTTAGTTAAATGTTTGTGAAAATAAAAAAGAATTTCTTTTGCCTCGATCATAAATCAAAGTTGAATTTTATAGAAACAAGCGCAAAAAACATCTTCTGTAAAGTTTACTAATTTGTGAACGATCTTTAATATCAAGTTAGCCTTTGTTGACAACTATAAAGTTACAGTTTTATATTTAGATTGATTAGCGACACAATTTATCAATTAATGAGCTTCCCGATACAAAAAAAAAAACATTAAATCTGTCCATTTATTTTCCACGTTATCAAAATAAAATAAAGTAAAAGATTCCTAAAAGGAATCCTAGGATTCCTAGGTTGCGAGTGAAACCGTCGAGAACGGATAGATTGATAATCAAATTATGCACAGGCTTTGTGTCATTGCATTGCTGCATTGCCTAAGTTCAATAACCGCTTAACACAATCTCAACCTTAACACTTTATCAAGCACTGATAATAGCATACGGTCTAAGACCACGCCTAGGTCTAACCCTGCATGCTAATTCCTAGGAACTAGATAACACTGACAGTTACCGACCACGCTTATTAGTTATCCTAAACAGTGGCCTGGCTTTATCAAAATGCGTAACTTAAATGACAATGTTGTTCCAAAAGTTATACGACTAAGGGCCTGTGCACACCACGTTTTTTAAACGCGCCGTTGACGCGCGTTTTAGAAACGTGCGTCGACGGCGCGCTTTTATCCTACAGAGCAGTGCCTGCTAGTATCTGACTCGCGTGCGTATCGCGTCTGTATCGCTACAAACGCGCGTCAACGGCGCGTTTAAAAAACGTGGCGTGCGTAGGCCCTAAGTGGGTAACAATCCTAATCTATATATATACCAATAATAAAGCTGAAGAGTTTGTTTGTTTGAACGCGATAATCTCTGGAACTGCCGGTCAGATTTGAAAAAATCTTTTTGCATTTGATAGCCCAATTCTTGAGGAAGGCTATAGGCTATTTAATATCACGCTATGACCCTTAGGAGCCGAGCAAAAAGAAAAAAAGTCAGAATGAGCGCTAAGCGAATATGAAGTGTTGCGACGGGGTGGGGGGGTACAAGAAATTTCACGCAGGTGAAGTCGCGGGCTAGTAATATTATAAACGCGAAAGTTTGTGAGGATGGATGGATGAATGGATGTTACTCTTTTAAGGAAAACTACTGAACGGATTTAAATAGGCACACAGATAGTTTATAACCAGGATTAAACCATAGGATACTTTATAACCCGATATTCTGCGGAAATGTATGCGGGTGAAACCGCGCGGCGCTGCTAGTGTGATAACATTTAAGGCATTCTGTCTCGTAGGTAGGTACTGCAAAAGTTTACTACTTTTGTTTCAAGGGTTTTATCATGACTAGACTTGCAGTATACAAAACGAACCTCAGCACTGGCAGACCGATCGAGGAGATCTACTCTCTAAGTCCGTCAACGAAGATACAGGTCCGTCCGAAAGTAGCGGATCTGACAACACAACTGTCAAATAAAAATTTTCGGTCGGGCGAACACATATCGAGAATACTGTCAAATCGTGTTGTGATTCATCCGAACTAATCATATATCTGTAAGTGATACGAAGTAGGATATGGCCGTTACTTTGGCCGAAACTCCGAATTTCATGCTAAGGGAGTTAACAGTAATCCCGAGGTAACTGTCGGCTCCGCTGACCAGCTTAACACTCTTAACTCATTTTCGAAGGTGTTCAAAAAACTAAAACATCATAAGAGGCAGGAAATGGCCAACTTCCTGGTTGTCGTTTTATACCCAGTATGGACAAAATATTTCGATTTCGATTCAGTATACAAGCTGTAATTCAAAAAACTAAAAACCGCTTTAGGGGTATTTGTACTGATCATTATAAAAACATTTGCAACAAGCGATTTCAGGTTTGGTCAGTTATTTGTTCATAAGATTGACTCCGAAAAAAAAAAAAAGAAGTTTTAAGTAATTTCAATTACATCTATTTGTATCTATAAGCTAAATTGGCGTCATTGGTATGTCTAGAGCAGTGCTAAACACCATAGGTTGTAGATAACAGTGTCTATCTCTGCTTAAAGCCTTGGTGGAGGTTTTTGTCCAGCGGTTTCATTAACAATTAGTATCAATAGTAATTCAAGTCTGTCAGTATCAACTATCGGATCAGTGTCTTATGCAGGCTAAACATTTGCATATTGCGTACCTACGCATGTATTCGAAGACCTAATTAAATCTTACAATAGTCATTAGCTTTCGATATATTTGCATAAATATGCGAATGGCGATGGCTAGGACCAGTTCATGTCAACAATGAGCCTATAGTCACGACTCCTTGATCCTTGGGATGTCCTGGCGTTTACAACTATCACTAGGCTAAGAAACCTTTCTATTTTATTAGTGTGTTGGTAGTGATAATATGGTAATGTGATAATTATTAAGACTACGTATTGAAATACATAATAATAATGTCGTGGGCGTAATGTGATAGACAGAAGTTTCAGAAATAGGGTAGCCAAATTCCGAACAAGGAACGCTGAACTAGACATTCCATTTATCCGTAAAAAGGTCTAAGTTCCTAAAAATTTGCCCATGCGATTACCCAAAAAGTTGTCCTAGTATAACTTTAATATATCCAGCTAAAAATAGATGCTAAGCAACCCTAATCACCCTAAAAGCGACTAAAATAAAGCACACGGGGAACCTAGCCCGTTGGACCGGACAAAACCTGTTAGTGACACCATAGGGCTTTTGTATGTAAATGCTGACAAAAACGGCCGATAGTTCCACTCTTCAAACGTTACACCAAAGGATTTTTTCACTATTGAATAGCAGCGTAGGCACGGAATTAATAGAAGCATAGGAAGACCAAAGGTGGAAGGATTGTGTGAGGAATGATTTGTAAGAAAGAGGTGAAAGAGGTAGAGTGATGGCTGACAAGGAAGAGTGGACGAAAAAACGTGTTGCGCTGACCCCAAGTAAGATGTGACAAGGGCAGGAACATGATGACTGTGATGTCAAAATCTTTTTGTCAGAACTATGGATATAATGTCAATGAAAACATTAAGTTTTGGCATATACAAAAAAAATATGGGTCGTAGAAGGAATATAAACTAAGACGAAGCGGGAATAAAATAATTAAAATTATATTTTTCACAGCTGCAAGGGACTGTAGACTTGAGTATATGGTTTTAATTTCAACTCGATACCTCCACGCGTTCCCGAGATAAAGGTTCTTGACAGTCAGACAGACGGACAACAAAGTGATCCAATAAGGGTTCCGTTTTTTTTTGTGGAGGAACCCTAAAAACAACGTTTTTTGTTGAACTGATAAATATTAACAACCGTTGTAGGTATCATATTTAGGTAATTTGAATTTATAATTACGATACCAATTAGGTTTCATCTAGTTTATGTTACTTGCAAAATTTAAACTACGGAATAAAGTTTCAAGACTCGTTTTTGGTACGGTCAGCATATAAACAAGTGAGGATTAAACAAAGTTGCAAAACTTTTGAGCATTAAAAATATTTTGTTTTCTACAGCGTCAGAAAACTTTAAAGATCCGATATTAATTCGCTGTTTATGATACACCGAAAATAACTTGAAATGTTAATTTTTGTTCGATACTTTAACAACCGCACGCGTCGATCGAAGATTTACGCTTGACGAGGTCAGTCCATGGATTTGTGACCATCCATTATATACCGATACTCCTCCAGGCCTCGGAAAGCATGCTAAGCCGTTATGGTCCCGGCCATCATTCATACATCTTTGACAGTCGTGACGGGTAGTCAGAAACCAGAAAGTCTGACAACAAGTCTTACCAATGGGTATCGTACTACCCAGTTAGGTCCTGGTGATCAGATAGGGAATCGCTCCATGTAACCATCCATAATCAGCCTATAATGTTCTCACTGCTGGGACACAGGCCTCCTCTCGGTGAGAGGGAGTGGGCCGTAATCCACCACGCGGGCCCAGTGCGGATTGGCAGATGTCACATGTCTTCGAATTTTTAGTTCTAGGAGATGCCGGTTTCCTCACGATGTTTTCCTTCGCCGTTTTGAGAGCAGTGGTGATGAAATAATTTACACAAAGTAAAGCGCCTGTTTGGGTTCGAACCTACGACCTACAACTCGTAAGTCGCCTACAAATCGCTCCATGTAAAATACTGATATTTAGCTGCATCCGGTTAGACTGGAAGCCGACCCCAACATAGTTTGGAAAAGGCTAGACAGATGCTGATGATGCTAGCGTTACAATCTCGAAATAACTCATTACGTATTTATTATGCAATTTGAATTATCGAGTTATGTTAACTCGGAAAATGTATGCCAAAAGCAAGTTCGATCATTTTAGGTCATATTTTAGATAATGATCGGACTTCCTCTATACAGGGAAAGGGCGTGAAGTTTATGTTTTTTTATTGCTTATAATTATAGTGTTTTGTCTGTCCGATTAGAAGTGTCCGGTGAGTTAGTAGGTACACCATAGTTCCAACTATTTCCGCTTTGTTTTATATTTTACTAGCTGCGTCCCGCGGTTTCACCGGCATAAGTTTCGATCCCGTGGGAATATCGGGATAAAAAGTAGCCTATATATTAATCCGGGGTGTCAGCTACATCCATCCCAAATTTTATCAAAATTGATCCAGCCGTTTGAGCGTGAAGAAGTAACAAACATAAACACACACACACACCCCCACAAACTTTCGCCTTTATAATATTAGTGTGATACATTAACATCAATAAATTAAATAAAAACGAAAAACAACAATATAAAATCACAAAACATCAGCCAATTTCAAAATAAAAATACCTATCTTTAAACGCGTACAACACTCGTATAAAGCGGAGTGCATATTGCATGAACTCCTTTATACCGACAGAGGACGGCAATGGCTACAAATTGAGTGTGCGACGTGATGCCAAGTGTTTACTAAGCGATACGCGACTGAGGCGGCGATCGATGAGTAATAGCCGCTCGTGTGGAATAGGCTTTAGTTGTAAAAGTGTTCGTGGTGGAAAAAGTGAATCTGATTTTGATTTTTTGGATTTTCGGTTTAATTATTCGGCTTAGTTCTCAAAAAGAAGTTACTCTGTAGTTCAATATGAGAAACGTGATATACAAAATGGTCGTTCGGTCTATCGAGTACATAAATAATAATAATAGTAATGGTTAATTTTATTATTGGTTGACTAAATACAACTTTAACCTAATTTTTTTTAATTTAGGAAATCTTTTCTCTCTCTGATCTATCTGAGCAAGAAGTTTTGCTATTGGGACTTTCTTGTTAGGTACAGACGCCAGCACATCAAGTTACTACAATCTGTCAGATTTCTTTAATAGATTTTCGACTTTATTGCTAAAGCATAAGGTTCAAGGTTGATTGGGAAAATCTGACAGTTTCGGGTAGGTTGACCTGCTGGCGTCTGTACATCAGTAACAGATTAGGACTATTAGATTATTTAGACCTGACAGTCGAGGCCCATGTCCCAGCAGCTATCTACAAGAAACTGGGGGCCTAAAAAGGCCACTTTGGCAGAATCATAAAAGGATAACATTATGAATCATAATGGTCAGTTAACTGTTAAGCTAATCGTATGAAATCCCATTGGTGAAGGATTTTTCATTTATTTTTTTTTGTTTGTGCTAAAATACCAATCAATCCAATCCCAATCTCTTTGATTATACCTACGTACTGCAGCGAAAAAAAGAAAAACACCTAACTTAATAGTTAACTGTCCATTATGATTCATAATGTTATCCTTTTATGATTCTGCCAATGTGGCCTTTTTAGGCCCCCTGGAGTTATGTTGTTGAGTATTGAATATTCCGTTTGTAATACGGTTTAATTTTACCTAAATCTGAACGCGGTGTGGTGCAAAAAGTGTATCTGATTTAGAATTACGTATGGTGACCTGTAGTTTGAAAGGCTAAGTATCTTTTGGCTTGATTTTTCTTGACAAAATTGGGGACATTTAAAGTCGTTAAAGATAATGTCACAAGAAATATTGAAGTTTAATTTTTAAGAAAACCCTACAATTATTTCTCGCGCCTTTGAGAGCTTTATGTTTTAATTTTAAAACGAGAATAATGCAACAATTTATAAGCCGACGGTAGCAATTACCAATTAATTTAAAATTATGATTTGTCACACTAATTTCATGTAACTAACGGTCGGGTAAAGTTATGGTATATTAGTTGAATTGAAACCAATCGGCACGTGTACTCAATTACCCGTATAATATTACTAAACAAATGGAAAAGTTGAATACAATTTATTGTTGCCCTATTATGACCATAAATCATATTTTATAAGCTAAATTGGTACTGAATCAACTTTTTCTCTAGCAAAATAAACCCGCTTTAGTTTGATTGAAAAGATAATTGTTAATTATAATAACTACTAGTCATGATAAACTTGTGTTGAACTGTTTTTTGACTTAAACGTTTTTATCCTACCTTTGTAAAATTTCGACATGAGTCCACTGCTGGGCATACAGGCCTCCTCTTTGGGAGAGGGAGTGGGCTGTAATCCGCGGTCCTAGTGCGGGTTGGTAGATGTCACATGTCTTCGAATTTTTGGTTCTAGGACATGCCGGTTTCCTCACGATCTTTTCCTTCACCGTTTTAATAGCAGTGGTGATGAAATAATTTACACAAAGTAAAGCGCCTGTCTGGGTTCGTACCTACCTACGACCTACAAATCGTAAGTTGCGGCCGTTACCACAGCTCACCTTAACTTTCAATCCACATACAATTAAATTACACACAAAATAATTCCCATTCAAACGACTGTTTTCAACATCGAAAGTAGTTCAAACGAAACAGGAAAGCAAACACTAAGGTTTGGCACACACTCACGTTCAAATCGCAGCGAACGCCAAGATTTATTCGCTTCTCAAAATTCGTAGTCGCAATACAGTCGCGTTTACATGGCAGACAAATTAGTTGTCTCGCTTCTGACAGATGAGGGAATCGGTCCCGTGCAGTGTGCATCTGACGGTCGATTTATGTCACGACACGAATGTAAGATTTAGCGCCAAGCTGCGATTTTAACTGTGATATTGTGGCGACTAAATAATTATAAGAGTGTGTGTAGGAGTTTGATTGAAAATTAAAGTTTGTTAAGAACGTCATAACAAACTTTGGTGTAAATGTTATCGGTTCTTTAGGCGCGTTGGGTATTTTTTGAGATGGGAAAAAGCCATTGAACTCGCGACACTGTTACCGTAACCGACACCGCGCGTGTTTTGTTTATAAGATTAAAAAAATACACACGTAATTGTTCAAGTTTTCACTTCTGTCGGCACTCCCGGAGTGAGTGAGTGAGTTTTTTTGTTGGTGGTTTTTAATGTAGCTTTGTTAGTTTTAAATGCTCTTTTTTATTGTATTTCCTGTGTGTCCCAAAAAAACATAACATCACAACTGTATTTTCCGAAGGGTTATGCAGAGGCAGGCAAATGAGGATAGGTGCAATTAATTGTCAATCACACTATCACACTATTATTAGTTAGTATTATAAAGACGAAAGATTGTCGGGGTGTGTGTATGTTTATATGTTTGTTACTTTTTCACGCTCAAACGGCTGGACCAATTTTGATAAAATTTTGTGTGGAGGTAGCTGACACCCTGGATTAACATATAGGCTATACTTTTATCCCGATATTCCCACGGGATCGACACTTATACGGGTGAAACCGCGGGGCGCAGCGTGAACTATTTTGAGCAAGACAAAATTTTATGTTTGTTTTGTTTTCAGTATTAGATTGTTTACTTTTGAATGGTTAACTTATCTTTAAGAACTTCCACGCCTCCCGTGACATTCATTGTATCCAGGTTGATACAATACGGAAATATGATAACGATGTGGGTGGGTAAGTGGTGAAATATTACCTCGTTGTGATCCCATTTAGGTAGAACTTCAAAACCGGTAGAGAAGTCGTTTATCGTGCAAACATCAAAAAACGAAAAAGAAAAGAGAAATTATAGTATTTTATTGGTTTTCTCATCAGCCTATAGTAGAGCCCACTGCTGGACATAAAAAACCTCTCCAAGAGCACATCACTGAGCTTTAAAACCAGCGAAAACCCACCAAAACATTTAAGAAACTCAGCCCTTTCCCCGTTAATTCTTACCGCAATAAAATTACAAACCATTGTACTGCAGTGAAAACATATTAATGTGCCCGACGACGAAACAATGAAAATAGCTTTAAAATGTCACCCAGCTGAACAATGGAGTTTTAAACGTTTGCTAAGTGTTGCAGAAAAGTCAGGGCGAGGACAAAAGCTATAAGTTCCGACTGTCGAGGGCGTCTTTCGTGCTGAAACACGTACGCTTTGAACTGAAGTGATACGAAAAGCATGGCTTAATGTCTTTTTGTATGTGGGACGTTTGATTATTCAACGGGTTTTAGACAAACGGCTTTTAGAAAAAGCCGTTTGGCTTTTCAACTTGCATCTAAAAGAAGCTGTAAGAACGATAAAGGTTTTTTTCTTCCTATGAAAACAGCTATAAAAAAAGAATGACTGCAATAACAATTCATTACGAAAGCTCAATGGGGAATCGAATTAGAAGTTACATTCATTGAATCGTATATCGTAGGTTCACTCTAATCTATTTTATTTTGTCGAGGAAAAGAAATAAGTGTTTGTATAATACCGAATTAATAGGGGCTCGTGGCGAAATGAATAATGATAACAGACGCACGGGTCGACCGTGCGTCTGTCATTGAAGGTAAAGCTACGCCTGTCGCAGTCGGTTCGTGGATGGATGACCAGGCATTACAAATCGGGAGCGCTCCGTGCCTCGGAAAACACGTCAAACTGTTCGTTCCCAGCTGTCATTCGTAGATCTTTGACAGTCGTTGCGGGTAGTCCGTAGTCCAAAAGTCTGACAACCATTCTTACGAAGGAGTATCATTTTACCCAGTAACTTGGCTTGTGGAGGTCAGATAGGAATATAAATCGTATAATAAATCGTAACCGAATAAATCGTACCCACTTACATTCTAAATAGCTAGCCAAAGTAGGGTTCTGTATCAGTCTAGAGCAGTGGTGGCCCAGTAGTAACGACCGTGACTTACGAGTTGTAGGTCGTGAGTTCGAACCCAAGCAGGCACTTTACTTTATGTAAATTGTTTCATCACCATTGCTCTCAAAACGGTGACAAAAAACATCGGGAAGAAACCGGTATGTCCTAGAAACAAAAAATTGAAGACATGTGACATCTTCCAATGCGCACAGGGCCCGCGTTGTGGATTACGGCCCCCTTTCTCCTAGAGAGTAGTACTGTCACCGAGCAGGGGGAACATTTTGGGCTAATAAAATTATGCTTCTGTATCTAGCTTACTTGTCAGCATTAGGCAAAAGAGATGACCGAGGATGCGAAGCGCGCTAACATAGTTCAAGCTATAAAAATGAAGCGATCTTATTGGTTGGTTTCACACAGATCCTTCGCTACGCATCCTCCCTCATCTCTGGTGGAAAGGCAGCCTTAGTCTGGAATCCCGTCACCAGCTACTGTTATGAGTATGACCTCTTATAAGTCTAGACCAACCGGCTTGTCCACCTCTAAAATGAGTATAAAATTAAAGTAATTAAGTTTCAAATCAGTAATAATTTAAATTCATTTCAGAAGTGAATGGTATCAATCAGCCTTAGATTGCTCACACGGCTTAGCAATACATGAATTACCTACATAATTTACCCTATAGGTGTGGTATAACTATTTATGTGTCTGTACCAATAGGTTCTAACTGCGGTGAATGGATTTTGATAAATGGCGCGTGGAACAATTAGTCATGATCCCGCAAGTGACAGACGCTATACATTAGGCGCCCATTATAAAAGATAAAAACGGTTAAATTTTTCAATTAGTTTTTGTGGGCTTTGACTAATTATGGCTGACGGTATTTATATAGGTAATTATGAGAATAGCATTTTGTTTCAAATACATGGTCAAATTAAGTAAGTTATTGAAACTCTGCAGACGTGATGGGTACCTTATAACCTTAGACAAAGAAAAGTATAGACGGCGGGTAGCTCCATTTCATTTCCACAAGAAAGGGATAAAGAATTGAGTTATTATAAGTAACAGAAAAGGATAAAGCTATACTATTTCCGTCTCTCAGTGCGTGCCAGTTTTTTCAAGGCAGCTACTTATGTAGCTCATGTTAGATACAACGATAATGCCCATCCGGCACACAAAATGTGATATTTGTGGTTCGATTAAGAGCGTTTACGCCGAACGTCATTTCATACAAACTTTCAAGCCCATGTTTTCCGAACTTAAACTTCATACGCATAAGCAGGACACAAAGGTCTAAAAAGTTAGCAGAGAACATTTACGAAAAATAGTGTTACAGCCAAATTAGACCGATTTTAAACTTTTTATAGAAACACAGATTTCCAGTTATCTTTTTTTAAATAAGACATTTCGAAAATGTTCTCTGTTAACTTTTTAGACCTTTGTATCCTGCTTATGCGTATGAAGTTTCATTAAAATCGGTTCATTCATTTCGGAAAACAAGGGCTTGAAAGTTTGTATGAAATGCTGTTCGGCGTATAACGCTCTTAAATACATGCCATTAATTATCTCCCAATCCCGCTACAAAAATTAAAACATTTACAAAATTTCTGCCAAACAAAAACAAAGTGTAAACCTTTTAGCATAGCATAGCCCGCAAGTTGCCGGAACATGTCTGACTTCCTAAACATCTGTTGCATATAAAAAGGAGAGCAGTAATCTGTTTCAGTTTTGTCGCTTCTTGCTGCGTACTGCACGTGGTCAGGGATATCGCAAAAAACTTTCTGTGAGCATTTTTGGTAAATCGCAGTATGATTTTGTAGATAGTTATGGGGACGTTTTTAGATAAAATGGTTTTTGATAATAGTTTTGTAGTCGTCATTAACGAATTGAAAATATGAAAGATTTATCCAATGGAGCAGTAATTGATTGAAAAACTGTATGGTTTAGAATAAAAATATGCCTGAGGTAAGTAGAGTTGTATGTTAGAGTTGAGCCTATACCTAAGCTAAGATAACTTAATATCATAAACTACGTATATACTCGTACTTTCTTACATAAATATATGTATATGTATCATCCGGTCATGTGTTTGACTATTCGGAACGCTAGCGCCACCTGGTGGCGCTTGACAGAGCTTAGCCTGAGTTCGTGGGAGTCGACGACAGGTCGACAGAACGAAGTGGAGCTTGGACATTGGACATCGTACGGACAACATGTGCTCAGAAACTGGTCCCCGTTCCGTATCTGGTTGTGTCGTGTACCTACAGTGTGTAATTTGCTAGTGTGATTCAATTTTTAACTACAAACGGTTTTTCTATAGCGCAATAACCAACACATACCCACAGTAGCCCACAATAGTTAAAATATGGCTGATAATAACGAGACACACACTATACCTTCTCCGTCATATATATTCTTCTTCTTATATGAACTTAAGAAGGTTGTATTGATGAATATAATGATTATAATCCTGTAAATACATACTTGTTACGGTCGCGAATCATATTTCGTTCGACATACAACCTGACGCTGACCTACAAATTGCAAAAACTTAAGGAAATTTGGATTACGTGGGCAACCCAGACGCTTCCCCCTTAAGAAAATTATAGTATAATCTACTCGATTAATATCATTACAGTGTAGTAAGTCAATTAGCAGAACAGTAGTTAACGCCCTCGTTACTCTATTAAAAGTGAAGGGAATAATTAATATTGACAGCGAACTTAATTGGAGTGTCGGAAACGTTTGATTTCCGTAAATATATACTCATTTCAGGAACTAGAATCATGTTCAGTCCAATTGTAGTCACAATACCTATTGTAATAATGTATTTTTTTGCATCTACTTATACAAAAAATGCATTTAGTTGACAATGTAGTCAGCTAGTAAATAATGACTTGGACCGTAATAGAGCAATTATAAACTAAGTAAGATATTATTAGTATTTTATTCATACTTATTATTAATAGTGGTACGGTTAAAATATTAATTTAGCTCTCGATCGGTCTGAAGGTGAGGCGATAGAAATTACGTTCATTTTTATGGCAATTTTCGTAATTTTAAGAACGTTCACAGTCTGGGGGCTTAAAAAGGCCATTTTAGCAGTATCATAAAAGGATAATATTATGAATCATGTGTTTTTCTTTTTTTCGCTGCACTAGGTAGGTATGAGATTGGGATTGGATTTGGATTGGATTGATTGGTATTTTAGCCCAGACAAAAAAAAAATAACAGAAAAATCCTTCACCAATTTGATACGACTAACTTAACAGTTATCTGTCCATTATGATTCATAATGTTATCCTTTCATGATTCTGCCAAAGTGGCCTTTTTAGACCCCTGATCGAAGTGTCAATCTCTATAAAATACCTCTAATTTTCCTACATTTTTGACAAGATTTTGACATTGATTGTCGCTGAGATGATATTGCGACTAGATTTGAACGTTTTTAATTACTGGAATTGGTCTTCTGTTATAGGTACTAACAGTTCTAGATTATGTGTTTACTATCCATTCCATGTTTTCCTTAAGTAATGGGGTGTCCTCGTATGGCACAAACATTGTGAACTATCCTTAATAGCTAGGCAAAAAGTTATATATGTTTGAGTTTGTTTCGTCATTTTCTCAGAGGAAGTCTGATGGGAATTGCCGATAAGAGCTGGCTTGTAAAAGCTCAAAAATCTGACTTGTTTCAGAATAAATAAAAAGGTTCCTGTTCATAAACAAAACGATTAATTACTTTTTTGTCTAGTAATAGATTTATCTGACCTTTATACAATAAAAAAGTCGTTTTGTTAATTACATAAATAACTGATCTCACTGTTTTGTTTACCTTAGTCTGTAGTATAATACTTGAATAGTTTTAAGACCTTTGTAACTAACAATTCATCATCATCATAATCAGCCTATAATGTTCCCACTGCTGGGACACAGGCCTCCTCTCGGTGAAAGGGAGTGGGCCGTAATCCACCACGCGGGACCAGTGCGGATTGGCAGATGTCACATGTCTTCGAATTTTTGGTTCTAGGACATGCCGGTTTCGTCACGATGTTTTCCTTCACCGTTTTGAGAGCAGTGGTGATGAAATAATTTACACAAAGTAAAGCGCCTGTCTGGGTTCGAACCTACGACCTACAACTCGTAAGTCGCGGCCGTTACCACTTGGCCACCACTGCTCTACAATTAATTTGGAGAAATACTTAATTAGGCTCGAAATAAAAAAAAAAGCGTGAATGAATGAAAATGATTTCTAACAAAGTTACCAAAAGTATTTATTACAAAACGACTATTTTTTATTTGTTCAAAATTATGTGTATGCACTTTTTATTTGTTAACCGACTTCAAAAAGGAGGAGGTTCTCAATTCGTCGGAACCTTTTTTTTTTTTTTTTTTTTTTTTTTTTTTTTTTTTTTTTTTATGTATGTTCCCCGATTACTCGAAGATGGCTGGACCGATTTCAAAAAATATTTTTTTGTTTGAAAGGGTATACTTTCCAGGTGGTCCCATTGTCATCAGGTCAGGATCTGATGATGGGATACTGGAGAAATCGAAGGAACTCTTCAAATATTATAGGCACACCTATAGCGATTTGGGTATTTGTTATAGTAACTCGTGCATTTGCTCTCGAAAAGCACTATTTGGTGAAGTGGAACTGATGATGAAGACCACAGATGGCCACCGGAACTACTCAATAATAAGTATTTCATGGGTTGCGATTCGATTACTTTATTATGGTTGCTAAGCAAGTTATGCTCATCACAATGCGAATGGTGAAATGGAGCTGATGGTGAAATACCAGGAGAACTCTCAACAATGAATTTCCCTGCATCGGGAAAAGCAATATTTTGGTAAAGGCGATGAGCAAGTTGACATTAGGCTTTTGTAACTTAGATAAATTATAAACAGACCCACTAAAAAGCGGGAAATAAAAACTTTTTAACAAAAAAGAAAAACCGACTTCCAAAAAAAACACTACAAAGTGAAAAATAACTTTAATTTCGGAAGTCGGTGGCAAAAAACTAAAATACAGATCCAAAGACACCGACTTCCGAAATTAAAGTTATTTTTCACTTTGTAGTGTTTTTTTTGGAAGTCGGTTTTTTTAAAGCACGGTTAGTATTTTTAATTAATCACTAGATATGCATAAGCTCCAACAATTATGTGGATTTAACGTATTTTGACACGTTATTTGCATTTAATGCGTATAATGAGAACAAAATACAGCGATTTACATTCAATATGAGGCATCATTGGCTACTTAATATAATTAAGTACCAATAAGCCTGTTTGGTGAGCATACCGTATTTTGTTTTATTTATGAGTTGCTGCGCCAACCGCGTTATAATTTTTAAGTTCGTTGATGCAACTTTTATTGGTGATAAATTGATAATACATAATTATTCTTCATTTATTTATTTATATATAATTTATTATTCACCACAAAGATACAAAACATAAAAAATACTTTGAACAGTACAAAATATACAATTTATCCCAACCTGATCAAACACTCAAACTCTGCTTACTGCTGCGATGAGACAACTTTTTTAACCGACTTCAAAACAGGAGGTTCTGTCGACCCTCATGTAGGTAAATGTATGTATCTTTGTTTTCCGTAATTTTCTTATAAACGAATAAATATTTTTTTTTTACAATTTCATTAAAATCAAATAAGAAAAGCTTTTAAAAAATCCGTCCTAAATAGCTTCCCAAGATTTTAACTAGGATAAAAGGTCGTAAGAAACGTCTTCCCGAACATACTACACTTGTATACATATCTATATAGGTACACCCAAGTACAAGAACAATAACTCTACGAACCGGTTCATATCGAAATTAAATCGTCGTACCTGAAATCGATCAAACGATAATCCGCTCAGCGAAATACAGACGGATTCATTTCGGGCCATATCGAGTATAATCGATTTTAATTTCTCAAACGATGCCGTAGACCGTGTAGCTTTTGCAGAACAATCAGCGTTATTATATTATGTATTCCAAGCGTGTGCCCAATGGGATTCCTTATCGACAAAAATGACAAAATTCCATATAAACTTTCAGCCCCCATTTAACCCCTTTAGGGGACGAATATTGAAAGATCATTTCTTAGTGCTCACTTTCATTATATTATACAACGTGGAGTCAATCTTATGACAGTAAATGAAAACACTGGCAATACTAATGCATAGAGTATTTTGGAACTATTAAATAAATCCTAGCACTGAAATTAAAAAAGTGAATTTTTCAAACTAACTAAATAATAGAGATGGGCCAACGCACTCGGCCAACTTTTCCACTACTGTTCCTACTCCGTGTAATGTGGGCCGTGGACTAGAGGCTAGTTGCCCCATAACCCGACAATGCAATCTTTAACTAGCTATAGTGCCTAAACTATTAAATATATTATGTTATTGAATTTTCGTATGCAGACTGGGAACGTCATTAGACATACGCCCCCTTCTTACAAAACAAGGTTTTTCTTTAGATCAGGTTTAAACCACCGGGCCAGATATAGAATTAAGAACCTAACTGTTGTAGAAATGCAGTTTTTTATACCAAAATTACAGCTAAATTCGGTGCTAAGTTGTCATTTTAGTGTTAAAAACTTTGCCTAATCCATAATTCCATCCATACTTACTAATATTATATTTGGTATAGAGTTAGTTTCAGTCCCGGGAAAGGATATAGGATAGTTTTTATCCGATATGCCCACGGGATCGAAACCGCGGGGCGCTGCTAGTTCGAGAAACAAATACTGGCCTAAAAGTTGAGACTAGAACTAAAGTTAGATTTCTTTTTGTAATAAGACGGACACAGTATAATTCATTGTAGTATTGTCGTCTCGAACTCATGTGCAAAATTTCATGGTCCAACCAGTATATGATGTGCTTAGTTTGTCAGTGAATGAATTAAATAATTTAGGATTTTATTACCAACCTAGCATATCGTAGACCGTGTAGGTTTTGCAGAACAATCAGCGTTATTATATAATGTATTATCGGTAACCTTGGTAACGCAGAGAAGAGACAATCACCGCATAACTGGTGGACGCACCCAGGTCGCACAATGTGAAATATAGCAGGAGTAGACGGAGGAAGGCCGACTCGTCACGCCTTGGGTTAAGGACAGTAGGGCTTGAGAAGGTCAGCGGCATACTGGTAGATACACTATTATGTTATAATTACATAATGTAGGCATCAAATTTATTGAAGGATCTTATTTCACAAGACATCATCATTTTGTAGCCTTTTCCCAACTATGTTGGGGTCAGCTTCCAGTCTAACCGGAAGCAGCTGAATACCAGTATTTTACATGGAGCGACTGCCTCTTTGACCTCCACAACCCAGTTACTGGGTAATACGATATTACGATACCCTTTGGTAAGAATGGTTGTCAGACTTTCGGGCTTCTAACTACCCGTAACGACTGTCAAAGATCCACTTATGACAGCCGGGACCAACGGTTTAACGTGCTTTCCGAGGCACGGAGGGGTAAAGATGATCCACAGACCAACTGCGACAAGCGTCGCTTAATTAGCTTATTTCACAAGGCAAATAACAATAAATCATATAAACAGAACTGTGGTGACCCAGTTGTAACGGCCCCTACTTACGAGTTAGGTGGTGGGTTCGAATCCAGACAGGCGCTTTACTTTTTGTGTAAATAATTTGATCACCACTGTTCTCAAAACGGTGAAGGAAAACATCGTGAGGAAACCGGCATGTCCTAGAATAAAAAATTCCAAGACATATGACATCTACCAACCAGCACTGGGCCCGCGTGGTGGATTACGGCCCACTCCCTCTCACTGAGAGGTGGCCTGTATCTCAGCAGTGGGAACAATTAATATTGATGAAAATGACAGATTTCATGTCGGCCGTTATAATATGACGGAACCACTGCTCTTTAGGAAAACGTAGCTTTAGATTCCCACTGACGAAAAAAAACATAAATTTATTTAGATTTGATTTTACTTCATCAAGAATCACTCAGTTGTAATTCCTTGCTAATTTCCGCACGGAAACCTGATTCTGTAGGTAGGTATAAAAACACATCAAAATCTTTTTCAAAACGGAAACGCAAAAACAATTAAGTAATTATCAAAATGTTATATCAAATAAATTACACTACTGTGATCCTGTATCTCAGTATTTGCTAAATTTTGGTTGGGTACATTCAATCACAAACAACTCGAAAATGTAATTACATTTGGCGAACTGTGGTCAAGGGAAAATTTTCATTAAATAATTAATTCGTGTTTACTCTAATTGTAATACACTAAGCACACTTAATTTAATTATCCTGGCAAATACAGGCTAAATAATTTTGGAGCGATTATCTCGTGTCCGTAAATAAATTTAGTAGGTATTTATTTGATTTTGAGCGATATGTACCTACCAGTTTTTGCCATTTAGAAGATATTAACCGCAATCGCAAGAATAATCTTTGTTACCTATCTGTCTTTATATGTAACGTTGGGTAACTGTTCGACAATTTCCTGTGCGCAATGATTTTCGATTAATATCAGTCTACGAAATATTATTTGGTCGAATATTTGTTTCGGGCTAATAACTTGGTTCTAAGCTTAATAATTATGTTGTCAGTGGTCATTGACGTAGGTTTAATTTAAATTACTTTATGGTATCATGGACAAATATTTATTTGAAATTGAATACACTGAGGGCTAATTTTACCAAAGTCAGATGTCTTTTATACGTGGAATAAAATTGACGTCTGACAGAGTGCTAGTATGGAAAAACAGTCAAAAATTCAAAATTTATTCCCAGGTTATGACTTATTCTAGGTATCAAAGTTTGGTCGAATGCGCTCTAAGTAGTTAAGATAGGAAGAATTTTTTTTCGTAAGTTAAAATATATAAAGGGTAGACATGCGCTTAGCAGAAAAAAAAATTGGAAAACTTCATGGACATTATTCAATCAGAATCTCGTCGTACAGTCGCCTGTCTGCAGGAACCTTAAATTCAAGCCAGGTACCGAAAATGTATCTAAATTTTTATTGAAAATAATACCAAAAATACTTCAAAGATGGTGGATAGAAGAGAAAATATTATTTGAAATGATAACATAATCAAAAATTGAAATAATGATTACGTAACACATATTATAGCAACAGAATCGCCTTGGATACACCCAGACCTAATGTGAGTAATCATCGAAGCGTTTATAATAAGTAATAGGCAGGTCTCGGTGGGAGGCATTCTATAAGAAAATGAGAGGAGCCATTGGTTCGAAAATACGTTCAATGACAAGCTTTTATGACACTCCTTTGTTACGATATTATGAATAATGAGCATGTTACATAAAAGGCTAAATGTTTACTGTGGTACATTTGATTTCTGTAATGGCCCCCATTTATTACACCAGAGAGCATAAATCGTGGGATGTAATTATGATGATGATGATCTACTGTTTTTGTCTGTTCAGAGAGTACTGAATATTCCATTGTATTTTAATGAGTGACTTGTGATCTTTATACGTATAACAACTAACTATACGAACGCAGACAAACTAAAGTACGTAGATACGTACTTACATTTTATTCTTGTCGTATTTTCTTAAAGAGGGAAAAACTGTGGCATTTATGTATTATTGTATGTTTAATAGATCATCTGACTAGCCTTTTCCCAACAATGTTGGAGTCAGTTTCCAGTCTAACCAGATGCAGCTGGATACTTACTTGTATTTTTTTTTAAACGTTGCCCCACACTATGAATTTCTCCTGTATTGTGGGTGCGTTCACAAACATTTAAAGTCACATACACAAACAGCCAGACCCGGAACAACTAGTTGTAGGGCATACAAATATTTGTTCCGTGCGGGAATCGAACCCACGACACGCAGCGCAGCAGTCAATCGCTTAACCACTGCGCCAACCGTGCCGTCAACTTCATTTATTTATTTCATTCAGTCATTTACATGAAGCGACTGCCTATCTGACCTCCACAACCCAGTTACTCGGTAATACGAAACCCCTTGGTAAGACTGGTTGTCAGACTTTCGGGCTTCTGACGATAGACTTTCGGGCTTCTGTAAGGACTGCCAAAGATATACGAATGACACCCGGGACCAATGGCTTAACGTGCTTTCCGAAGCACGGAGGGGATATGTAAAGATGGTCATCCATCCCTGTGGATGGGTGAACATCGCCTTCCATCAGGCGTGATTGAGGTCAAGAGCAGGCCCATTCAGCAATAAAAAAACTATGAGAGAATTAAATCAGAAAAATGACGACGGTAAAATCAGAGATCAATAGGATATTGCACAGTTTATGATGCTAGACATAACCTATACCCCCTTCTCGCTTCTAAGGACACTAGAAATGCTAGGAATTTATGATTAAAAGGTGGAGTCCTCACGATGCAGTCCTTTGCCCGAAGGCGACGGCAATTATAATGGCATATATGCCAGAAACATTGATATATTCGAGTTTTACTGCATTAACATCGTAATCTTTAACAAAGGTTATCATGACTGATTCAAATATGGCATTATTTTATCTTGGGAAAACTAATAGCATATATTTTACTACCACAGCTAGAGTTTGTGTATCTGTTAATACCTCAAGATAGATAGATCACATTTTAATCCATACATGTCCTAATCCTTACTAATATTACAAATGTATAAGTCTTGTGAGTTTGTTTGTTGGTTACGCTTTCACGCTAAAACGGCTGACCGGATTTTGATGAACTTTGTATGGGTAGACAATGACCTGGGTTAGGACATAGGACCTTCATCTTGGAAAGGTTGCATGCATACAAGACGGTCTTGTTGTCACGACATATTGTACACAATTTCCGGGGAGGAACCTAATCGAAAGTACTAGGATTGCATGAATTCACAGTATTTAAATTATTACTGTTACCATACTAATGGGATTGGGATGAAAGTGACACAGAGATTATTTATTTATTTATCCATTTATTTCAGGCATCAAGGCCCTTAAAAACACATACAATAGAACATTAATATGACTTAAAAACATACATTAGATACATACATTATAATTAAACTAAAAAATAACAACTAATGAGAACCTCCTCCTTTTTGAAGTCGGTTAAAAACTAACGCACACGAAGTGTCTGCGTCGTGTTTCGCTGTGTCATGTAGCCGGCCACGAAACCCCTATTTACAAAATTATAATCCTATAAATTATATGTATTTACAGAATTATAATCCTTACAATCAGTAATACAACTTGTCCCCAAATGTCAAGATTTCATGAAATTGGGGATTACTTGGTCTTAGAGAGTTGTGTTGATGACTTTAATGATTATATATTTCTGTAAATACATATTTGTTACGGCCGGGAGTCATATTTTAATCAACGTACAACTTATTACTGACCAGCAAATTGCAAAAAACGTAAAAAAAAATAATTTCGTGGGCTACCCAGGCGCATTCGCTTTAATATAACCTCCTCAAACCACCTGAAACGGGGTGTTACAAAATAATATTGATGGACGTAATCCTGTCATTGGATCAGCGAAATGTAAGTTTACGATGACACAGCTCTTCCATTATTTTCTTTTGCACCGTAATCGTGATGGTGAAAGAAAAGAAAAATAAAGAAAATATGTTTATTTGCGATAAATATGACGCAGAGAAAAAACACAAAAAACTGGCCAAGTGCGAGTCGGACTCGCACACGAAGGGTTCCGTACCACAAGGCAAAAACACCGAAAAAAAAACACGTTTGTTGTATGGGATTTTTTTGTTTATTTTGTTTATTTTGATTTTAGTATTTGTTGTAGAAGCGGCAACAGAAATACATAATTTATAACTACACATCGAAGATAAACAACACATCGAAGAAATACATAACAACACATCGAAGGTAAGATATTAATTTTAAAAGTTAAAAATATTAATAACCAAACATTAAATCGTAAATTATATATTATAACCATCACAATCTGCAAAGTCACAGTACCTGCATACCTTGTAAACTCAATAGAGTTGTATTACATTATAGATTGTAGCGGTATCTACAATTATGCAAACGCATGCGATGTTAATTTGCGGTCATCGCGTATGTAAACAACACACCTGAATAATTTCATAGGTAACCATGCTGGTTGACGGATGAATGAGAGAGAGGGAGATGGGAAGCTTTCTGTCTCTTTTTAGGGTTTATTTTACATAGCTTGTAAAATATATCTACCAATCCACTCAGTTCAAATATTACTACAATACCCAGCCTTACATAGAGTTTTAGAAAAAGTTTGTCGCTCTCTCTGTCACTCGTGCAGTGCGTAACAGTTTCTTTCTGTCACACTATTGTGCTGTCTGTTTCTGTCGCTATGTCAACAACGGCACGGGCCTGGTTCTGATCGGACGGTGAGCTACCCATTACTCTCCGCCCGCAGGCCCGCGCCTACGGTGGCCGGGAGTCGTCCCGTGGCTCCCGACGCCCGGAGCGTCTCCCGCGGCGGCTGGGACGGGAGGCTCTCTCTCTCATCCGTCCCGCCACCTCCTTCGCTAGCATGACTGCTTAGCAGAAGGAGGTGACTGCCTCCTACTCCCTCTCGCCCCGGACCATGGCTTGCACCAGGGCCGGACGCGAGAAGTCGCCGCCGCTGCCGATCGCCTCCACGAGGACACGGCGGTGCTCCGCCCAAGCGGCGCAGACCTCCACCGTGTGCTCCATCGTGTCTTCTGGGCGATCCTGGCAATGGTGACACCCGGCCACAAGTAATATCGGAAAGTAAGTAATACATGAAAATATGTATCGTGGCTGTTTGTGTATGTGAATTTAAATGTTTGTAAACGCACCCACAATACAGGAACAATTCCTAGTGTGGGGCAATGTTAAAAAAAAAAAAGTTATAATCGTCAACGTGTTTAAACGTCTAGCGATTATAATAAGTTAACGACTGTCTTTTTTGCTCTTGGGCTCTTAGCTAAATGGTAATCGATCGAAGGTTAAGTTACGCTTGACGCGGCTGGTTCGTGGATGGGTGGCCTCTGCGTGACTTGAAAAACACGGGCTGCCATTTGTAGATCTTTGACAGTCTTTACACGGGTAGCCGGAAGCCGAAGCGCCTGACAACCAGTCTTACCAAGAGGTATCGTGTTACCCATTAACAGGGCTGTGGAGGTCAGATAGGCAGTCGTTTCATGTAAAATACTGGCATTCAGCTACATCGGGTTAAACTGGAAGCCGACCCTAACATAGTTGGGAAAAGGCTAGGCAATAGTTGTCTTGCTCTAGCCCTTCTTTGCCTGAGGTTTCGATAGTATGACGGACATTAACCAACTTTATGTAGATAAAGGTAGGTCTGGCACCAACAAACTCTAATTAACTAAGGCTTACAAATCTCACACACACATCGCTAAAGCTTAAACAAGCTATAATGATTTGATTCAGATGGAACGATGCGCCGCGTACGTCCGCCATATAGTTCCATACCCTATACGTTACTGTAATTTGATCTAATTTGTCACCCCCATAAATCCTGTCGCCACTATCTCTTGATGTAAAGTGGGACGAATGAGGATGTTAATTTTGTGACAATGGTGGATCTTGAATTTATGGATTCCTAGACAAAGCATGATCGTCCAAGATGTTACATATCTGAATCTGTATAATATATCAACAAAGAGTATTTTCATTATTATATCAAATAGTATTTTGTTTTGGTATGATGATGAATAGGTAAGTAGCTAGCCGATTCTATAAAAAAAATCGGTGTATAAAGTAATCAAATAATGAATAAATTTCAAATGAACTATTTGAGTGTAAAGTACCTTATTACTTTCTTTTCTTGAACAGAAGCCTTAATTTAGAAAACATTACCTATTTATTTAGTTCAACGTCATGAATAAATTCTATAGGTATATCTATATTCTAGGAAAGTTAGAGATTACCGTAGCATCTTATCTTGAAAGAAATCCGTGTCCAGCTGTCTTTGAATGTAAACGACTTGAGTTATTTTCACGCCCTTCCACTATTTTTGTCGCTCTCAAAGTTTTTGAAGAACGAGGAATTCCCACGTCCATTCAAATGCGTATAGAAAAAACACAATCTATCACACAAAGCCTAAAAATAAATTCTGTAGGTTACACCACTTGAGGCGCGTCGTCTAACCTCCAGGAAATGTGGGGAAAGTGATAAATTTGTCAGGTAAGCCTCCGTGTTCAGAATATGGGAGGGCACAAATAGCACGAAATATTCCACGAGATTGAATCGCGGTTCTAGGGGAAATTACGCAGTATGTTGTTGGGCATCCGAGGGACGGCCGGGTGACAAACTGTTTATGATTATTAGTTGTGCTTACATTTCTCTTGTTTTGTCAGCCGATGCTTTGTTTTTCTGCTGAAAATGGTAACACATAGATAAGTCCTTATTACCCGACTACGGCGAAGCAAAAAGGAGGGTTATGATTATGATCGGTATGTATGTTCATCTGTTCCGTCATAACTTCAAAAGTACTTATAATAATTTGACAAATGAGGTATCGTTAGAAGCGTCTTGACCGTCCGCTGGTTATAGGCTATGTGACGTTACACTAAATTCAATATGGTGCCCTCTAGGACATAAAGTAATGAATTTAAAAATAATTATTTTGGGATGGTACCTTGTTGGGTATCAAATGAAAGGGCCTTAATTAGCACATTTCAAAAATATTAATATTACTGAAATAAGACCCAAAGTAAATAAATAAAAAATAAGTTTAAAAACTAAAACACTACTGAAAAGGATGAAACAAGAAAGTACCTTCCCGTGGTCGCAGGCCGCTGTACTATCACACATATACAAATACTTATCTTAAAACGAAGACTGTAGTTTGAATGCAAAGCCTGAACATTGGGCAAGCGTCAGAACCTAGATACTTGAAATAGCTCAAAAAACAACAAAAGATTCATCTGCCATTCAAAACACAGCTCCTGTCGAAACGACACTGAGTTTCTAACTATGATATAATAGGTGTAAACCTATGTGTGTGCAAAGCTGTCCAGAGAAGCACACATTGAAGATTTCCATAAGTGCTTTCAGTATAATGTTATCCAGGAGTACCTAGTTAATAGTTAGACGAGTGACTTACAACAGGGAAACACTGGTGGAAAAGATGGACAATCAAAATCAAATTTGACGGCACGGTTGGCGCAGTGGTTAAGCGATTGACTGCTGCGCTGCGTGTCGCGGGTTCGATTCAGCACGGAACAAATATTTGTATGACCTACAAGTAGTTGTTCCGGGTCTGGCTGTTTGTGTACGTGAATTTAAATGTTTGTAAACGCACCCAAAATACAGGAGAAATTCCTAGTGTGGGGCAACGTTTTTTTATAAAAATAAATAAATAAAATAAATGCGATAAAGTTAAATACAGTTACGAACATAAATATATTACTATGGACAGCTCGGTAAAAATATATGAGGGGCAATTCTCGATATTTTAAGAACGTTCACAGTCTGATCTCAGTCTCAATCTGTCAAAAATACCTCTAAAATCTCTACATATTTGACAAGTTTTTGACATTGCTTGTCGCTGGGATAAAATTGCGACTAGATTTTGAACGTTTTTAATTACGGGAATCAGGCTTCTGATTTCATGATTCATCCATTAATATAATTATGACAGAAAATTTATGTGATAATTTGTGGAAGTCATATATACAAGTGGCAGCACAAATAAATGTGACATCGAAAAATTACCAGAACTATCTGGCGAGGCAAGCGACGCCAACATAATTTTATATATGTAGGTTGCTGCATCGGCTTCAAAAATATGTGTCAATGTAATACTAACAGACATGTTTTGCGTCATAAATATCTGCCGACCCATGCATGAAGAAAAGAGAAGCATGCATGAGAAGCTTGCATGAGAAGCATGATGCTTCGTTGTGATCAAAAATATCTGACATCACTTTCTTTCTCCTTCTTTCTTTCTTTTTTCCTTCATCCTTTCTTTCTTTTTTTTCTTTCTTTCTTTCTTTGCTTCGTTGTGATGTTTGATATTTTAAATCAATTCTCACTGGTTATCGAAACGTCTACAATGCACACATTTTCGGAAATTTCTAGACCTAGGTTCTTGAATAATAGTATTGAGTGCGCTTTCGTGTTTGTGCATAACCAAGTAGGTACACGGATAATTTGCTGGCACCCTATAATTAGTTTAACTTAGGGTAGGTACCAAAACAGCACAATTCCCAGCAAATGTTGAACAAAATTGCTATGTAAAGTACAGTTTATCTATTAATCTAGCATACCTAATTATACAGTTCAGTTTTAAAGCTGCAAATAACTTGCAAAAAGTAAGTAATTTTACATTTAAAGCGCTTTCTTGTTAGTTGCGAAATAATCAGCGCTTTCCATCCCTAATAGGCGTGTGTCACGAATGGCAGAAGACAAGTTTGCGCTGGACGTACCTACGACCTACATAATGCTGCAAGTTTGCTGTTGACACCACCAACTAGGGCTTATTACTCTGAATAAACAACTCTAATGGGGGATATTCGGAAGCTGACACTTGAGTCTGTGTTGTTTTGACTTTGCATTCATAATTAGGGCATTTTACTTGTAATATTTATTAGAGGCTTGTGGTTAAGTAATAACAGCCGCACGGGTCGATTGATCAGGTTAAGCTAGATGGGTGACCATCTTTACATATCAAGACCTCTCCGTACCTCGTAAAGCACGTTAGGCCGTTGGTCCCGGCTGTCATTCGTGGATCATTAACAGTCGTTATGGGTCGTCAGAAGCTCGAAAGTCTGACTACCAGTCTTACCAAGGGGTATCGTATTAATAAACTACTGGTATTCAGCTGCTACTTACTTACTGGTCCATTGTATGAGTGCACAAAAAACACCCGAAATCGGAGTAGGTGGCGAGAAATCGTGAGGCGAATCACATCAGCCCCTAAACAAGAAACTACATGAGGACCACGACCGCTCTGACAAGAGTGCTACGAAGAAGAAGAAGAAGAAGATTCAGCTGCCTCCGGTTAGACTGGAAGCCGACCCCAATATAGTTGGGAAAAGGCTAGCCAGATGATAATAATAATTTATTATTGGGCTACACGGTTTAATTAATAACTTTAAATTATGTACTGCCTTGTTGGTCTAGTGGTCGCAAGCGCTACTGCTGAGCATGAGGTGCTGGGTTCGATTCCCAGATCGGGAAAAATGTAGCAGTACCATCCCGAAGTCTGGATTCGTGCCCGGTAGATGGCAATAGGTTCGCCCCTAAGGCTGCCTTTCCACCAGAGATGAGCGAGGGATGTGTCTAAAACTAACCAAGATCAACGCTAACTTAGTTCAAGCTGTAAAAATGAAGCGATGTTATTGGTTGGTTTCACACACATCCCTCGCTACGCATCCTCGTTCATCTCTGGTGGAAACGCAGCCTTATACTTAAACATAACTGGCGAAATGTATCCTATGCCTAACCCCTTTAAATTACGTGAGGTGCGAAATCATTTATGTTTAGAATTTTATTGTGGCTGCAGTGGGTTTTAGTCAGTAAGAGTCTGACACTCCCTTTCGCTCCACCCAGAGCGGGAGGCGTCATTTGATGATTTCCCATCCGCAAAAAAAAAAAAAACGCACCATAAGGTCGTAAATCTCCAGATTTTTTTGGAAACTCTCTCTCTCACGAAACCGACCCTATTCGAGGAGAATGCCATTTCTAAAATGACTCAACTATTTCTATCAGGTTGAAAATGTGGTGAATGCGAAGTGACATCCAACGAATTCCCGCACTATTTTCCCTGATGTTCCTATCGAAATGTTCGACGCTTGTCGGGTTCTGTACAAAATACGCTATTGACGATACATCGAGGGTAATAGGTACATAAGATAAATTACGATTTGGTATCATACTTACATGGCAGGGGGATGGGTGGTAGGGGGTTTATGGTTAAAATATGACGCAGATTATTATCAACGGCTGATACTGATTTCTCTAGGTGTATGAAAACTGCAAAATATTATATAATTAATGTGTACAAATGATTGTAAAACATTTTTAAAAAGTAATGGTGGAGTGGAGTTTCTTGCCCATTTTTCTCTATACGAAACTACCTTTTGGCTTGAGCGATTACAATCATTTGTATTTTTTGTTAATTTAGAAGTTCAAAAGTGCGTTTTATGTGCCTACTAGCTGGACCCGGCGAACTTCATACCGCCTCAGAATAAAAAAAGTCGTAAAAATTCATACAAAATGTGTGGGAAAATATTATTTTTTTCTTTGTGTATTTTTTCCATGTTTTAATAGTTATTCTGCTATTCGAGGCGAAGAAAAATCCAATAAACCAAAGATCATAAAAATCGGTCCCGTGGTTCTTGAGTTATAAATGATGTAACTAACCCGACTTTATTTTATACTAGCTTCTGCCCGCGACTTCGTCCTCGTGAAATTTCACCCTCTTAGGGGTGGAATTTCGAAAAACCCTTTCTTAGTGGATACCTACTCTTCACAAAGAACACACCCTCCAAATTTCATGTCTCTAGGAGCAGCGGTTTAGACTGTGCGTTGATATATCAACAATCAGTCAGTTTATCATTTTATATATATATATATAAATTTAATAGATTTGAAATACATTATTTGACTTTAGCAAAAGTTGAAGTTAAAATATTGGTCACTTATACTAAGTAAATCCATACGAATGTTTACAAGAAAATTTGCATTTACAATCGCATTTATGGAGCAAAACATTTACTATTCAATTCAATGAGATTGTAAGTAAATTTTAATATTAATATTCGGTATAACATCATTCCGAAGGGACCAACTGTCATCATGTTCCACTAATCCAATTGGCAACAAGCACTCGCTTGCTTATTCAATCGCTATCAATTAATTAGCCAATGGCGTTGATAGCATAGACTGTGATTATAATGGATTCTGGGTCCGTTATCTGGCTTTCAGGACTGTCAATGAGGCTAAATATAGCCATGTCAGTTCCCGCCGCTTCAGCTTTCGGCTTTCATGCAAAGTTAAAATAATTAAATTAACGAAACGTTTGTCTTTTAAGGTGAGCTGTCCGGAATAGAATGGACGTGTATATGAAAATAGATTTAATATCGTGAAACAGTTTCTTTATAATCCCTAGGGACTACTGATAAATTTGATGTTAGCGGGAATAGTAGATACTATTTTTAGATAAGTAGGTGAGATAGGTAATGATGTCATCAGTTGTTAAGTTCAAAATTTTCGTCTAATTTAGACAAACAATGAAACTCACAAAATACTAAAACTACTCCTGTCTACCTACAGTTACAAATTGTCAATCTGTACCTACTCGATGAGATCACAAGTACAACTTCAAGAAAACTAACTCCTTTTTACATAAGACATCTTATTTCCCCAGATTTAAAATTCCATTCAAACCCCTGCAAAATATGGCAGCGGTCGAGCAAAAGGAGGCACAATGTAACTTTTGCAAGTGGATAGCGTTTATCGAATGCACTTGGCACAGCATTTTGCTGACCGCGGCGCGGCATGCATAACCAAGTAGTAGTCCCTGTCTGTGGTAAACAAGTTCACTGAGACGGAATAAATGTTCCAATGTTGATACATCGCCGACGAACGCAAGTGGAATTGAAATTTATTTGTCCCATAAAAGTGCATTTTTCTAGTTCGTGGGGCGCTGAAATGGACAATTGGCGAGGGTTTATGGTGCGTTGTGGTTGTGGGAAGGATACATGTACATGTTACATTTCTGACGTAGATAAGCCGAGTGTAGGTAAAGTTTAGTCAGCATTGCCATATGGAATTTGAGGAATTAAATATGCCAAGGCTTCCTTCCAAAAAGGTCCGGAATTTGAATTAAAGACCCACACAATAAATATAGGTAAAAGCCAAAGTAAATAAAATCGTTTGGACAAAGAAAATATTTCTCTAATATATGTATCGTAACCGTCTCACCATTCTTTACATTTCAGTCTATAGAAATCTGATAACAAAAACATTGCCATGTTCTTGGACAAAATGTCAAAATTAGTATTCCTGCTTTCGATCTAGACAAAAAAGACTGACAGGTTGGTTTTCCCCTCGTTACTCGACATGCAATCGGAAAGCGGTCTGGATTTGAACAAAAACGTGGTTTTGACCGTTCCATGGTTAGTAAAAACATTTTGTAGTAAGGACGTATTCATTCTACAGGCAACCGTTTTTAAATAAATAATTATTATAGAGAACACAACATTGCTTATCTTCCAGTGGTAACGGCCGTGACTTACGAGTTGTAAGTTCGTAGCTAGGTAGGTGCTTAACCTTGTGTAAATTATTTCATAGCCACTGCTCTCAAAACGGTGAAAGAAAATATCGTGAGGAAACTGGCATGTCCTAGAACCAAAAATTCAAAGAGATGTGACATCTACCAACCCGCACTGGGCCCGCGTGGTGAATTACGACTCACCCCATCTCATCGACAAGAGGTCATTGTCCCAGCAGAACATTATAGGCTGATCTGATTATGCATAAGCTAGACATAATAAACAGTTTACAGTTTTAAATTTATGTAGTGAACCGGAACAATATTTTTGCAAAGATTCTGTTTCGGGTTCAAATAGTTATTATCTACCTAGTTCCTTGTGATCGGGCAAAACATATTTGGGATGCTCTGTAAGATAGTTTTTTGTAACAGGGGTTTGAAAATTGTGCTTCAAAAACCAACTTTAGAAAAATGAACGACAACATAGGCTACCTTTATCTAACTTTTCGTGGAAAACATAGTCTAAAAATCCTAGTAATTTAGTGGTCGTAGCTTCACGGCGGTTGTGGTTTTCCGGTACTTTTTACTCGAGTCTGGAGGTTGCATGAAATTTTATAGTACCACCTGCAATTATGGTACATGTTGCTTCAGATAACTCTATTGTGTGTAAGCAATTTACTTATAACAAAAGGCAGAATATTCAGAGACTTTTTTTTTTTTTTTGCGGATGGGAAATCATCAAATGACCCCTCCCGCTCTGGGTGGAGCGGAAGGGAGTGTCAGACTCTTACTGACTAAAACCCACCCGTGTTCCTTCCTTAGCCCTTTATGTTCCGGGCCAGCGGTAACCCTTTCGGACAATCCCGCTGACCCGGCAGGCTTCGGCCCTATGCTCCTTGATGCTGACATCTCTTTGAGGCGCGCGTGGAACACGTACGCGCCGTCCGGCACGGGCCTGGTCCTGATCGGACGGTGAGCTACCCATTACTCTCCGCCCGCAGGCCCGCGCCTACGGTGGCCGGGAGTCGTCGCGCGGCTCCCGACGCCCGGAGCGTCTCCCGCGGCGGCTGGGACGGGAGGCTCTCTCCCTGAGCCGTCCCGCCACCTCCTTCGCTAGCATGACTGCTTCGCAGAAGGAGGTGACTGCCTGATTCAGAGACTTAGTTCGAAAAATATGTGTAGGTAACCAAACAGACAATCGGTGTTAATGTAAGATGTTGTCTTTGTATCCGGATGTACCCCTACTGAGCTATCTTTCCTGTATCTTAGTTTTATCTTTGTACTATACGAAGATAAAACTAAGCATTAATTTTAATCAGCGGTAGAGTGAAATTTTCGTGACCTAATTTACGACCTGGTTATATAGTTCATATCACCTAAAGGGTCCTAAACTAAAACAATAACTTAATTATGTGCCTGTTCACCTGTTTATGTATCTATGTAATGCTTGAAACTTCAGGTGTAAAATGTTAGTTTTCGGCCATAAAACATTTTCAGGCTTCAACACCCATCAGGCCTGAGAGCCACGTAAAATATTTATAGAGTTTTAGAACTTTTAATGCTTTTATATTTTTGCTGAACACTTTCGTATATGCAAGTATGTAGAAGTAAATTCTTCAGCAGTTTTGTAAAGGTACTGGGTAACTTGACAGTGGAAAGTGGAAAGTGATATCGTTATACAAAACTTTTGCAAATGTTGTTGACGACTCTGCTTTTTTTTTATGTAGATATGTCTGACCTCAAAAGTCAAGTACTAGTAGGTAGGTAACTAATATGATAAAGAGGAAAGATTTGATTTTTGTAAATTCATAAATAAACAGTTAATTTCAACGGATTTGAATGAAATTTAACCATGGGTCGACCATGACCTGGACTAGGACATAAGATACTTTTCATCCCGACATTTACACGGGATTGAGACTTATGCGGGTGATACCGTGGGGCGCAGCTAGCATATATAACAGAAGTTAGCTTAGAGCAGTAAGTATATAAAACAGGAAACATCAAACCATCTCCAAACACCATGAATATCTTACCGGAGCCACACACTAACAAAGCGGTAATATCCTGGCGGGTGCCATAAAAGAACAAAACCTCTCTTTAAACCTACGAGAGAATACAAATACGTTTGTAGGTACATACATATATAGCTTCTTTTCATTCGCTTTTCAATATCGGAACACGAGCCTCAGACCACAACAAAATACCTTCGCCGTATCTGCATAAAATTGTGCATAAATATTCGACAGCATCATATCAAGCAGCTATCTTACGTCGGCACGATGGCACATAAAAAGTAAAGGTAAGCTTGAACAAAAGCCTTATCGTTTGAATGCACCCTAACAGCGCTTTTACCTTCGGCTTACATTTTAACTAAAGCGCTTTAGTGCTATCGGGCGAATGCACAGAATCCAGCCATTAAATCGCCAGCAATTGGAGTCGGCCAGTGCTGAAACGATTTTCAACCACTTTCGTTGTGCCGGACATTTTCGGCCGGCCACTAACATTTTTCATGCAGACTTGGGATCTGGCACAATTCACAATCTAAGGTACCTACAGTAAGTAAGTAACTGTGAATAATTTATTTCCGAGAGTGGGTCGAGATAGGAGATTCGTAAGTAGATAAATGTCTGTACGTTGAAATATTAGGATTAATGTAGCTTTCGGAGAAAAATGGTGTAGTTTTGGATACATTGGTGATGAGGGCTATTCGAAGTAGGGTTTGGTGTAAGGGTAGATATTAGAATAACAAATGTAGACTCATTTAGATAAAATCATTCGGACTGAAAAAGTTGTAGCTGAGAAAACATCGGAAAACGAGTTATGGAACTCAAATGGAGTTGTCAAAGTCAAAGTCAAATCATTTATTTCAAATAGGCACATTAAAGGCACTTTTAAACGTCAAAAAAAAAACTAAATAGAAATGATTCTAGTCGCCCATTCCAAAAGGTAGTTTTCGTATGGAGAAGAATGGGCAAGAAACTCCACCGTTACTCTTTTAACAGTTGGGCAGGACACCCTGACAAGGCGCGGTGATGACAGGTGGAGTAAGGCAGTGACCGAGTGGCGTCCAAGGACTGGGAGACGAAGTGTCAGTCGTCCGGGCGGCGGCGAGATCGGCGCACGACATTGTTACCATCGCGAGTAGAACCTGTATGATGTTAGCACAGAAGTGTAGAGATTATTACATGAAAAGAGAGGTCTATGCTCAGCAGTGGGTGAAGTTGGGCTGTGAATGATGATGATAAGGAAATAGCTTTGATGGTTTGAGCAATGAGTTAAAATTGAGGGTTGATGCGTCACAATCACATGCGACTAATTTATACAGGGTGATTGGAAGATGGGTGCAAAGCTTTAACCGGTAAAGCCCTGCGCGTGACCGATCGGTCACGAAACAATAGAAAATCAATTGCGTCTCATCAGCGGAGCTTAAGGGGTTAAGGCGAAGATAGTACAGACAATAATTAGAATCATTTAAGCCATGGTTGTCTTAGACGAATCTTATCAATTATTTTTTTACCCAATTCTTGTTTTTTTTTTTTTATAAAATACCCGAAATTTTAAGTAAACTGCTAATTTATGGCCAAATTGAATGATAAATGAATTTATTTTATTAAAGTAATATGTAAGCAATCTAGCAAAACATGTCTTAGGCCTCTGTGTCATTAGGCATAAAAATTTGGTAAAAAAAAAATTGGTAAAACTTCGTCTAAGACATGGCTTAAATGGTTTTAAAACGTCTGTACTATCTTCACCTTAAAGCTTTACACCCATATACCAATCACTCTGTATAAACGCAAGGGTCAAAAGAGATAAGAACCCACAAAATTTAGGAAACTAGACGTGACTTGGCTTAGAACTACATTTTATTTTTCAAAAAAATTTACGTCTTCGTCTTAAGCACTGTAATTACCGCTTATTACTTAGACCACTTGTCATAAATGCTAGCGTTGATAACGACTTTGTTCGCCAGACGTGACGCTGTTACAACAGCCCACTGAGATGATAGTTATACAGCTAAAGACACGAACTAGATAAACTTATTACACTGAACGTCAACTTTGATATTACACAAATTTGTACCGTTTTCATTTTTGACGCTATTCTGCTAGTGGCGCTTACGTCAGTCTTGTTTTATGGGCATTAGAATATAAGTACTTAATCTTAGTTATGCTAATCTTGCTTGTTCTTGACTTAATGTAATAAAGGTCTATTTAAAACGACTAGTTTTCTGACTGATTCCAGCTGCTTTGATGAAATCAGCGCAGACAGTTATTGACAAGTCGTAAATATAAACTTACGAAATTTTGGAGAGGCCTATTTTGGATAGTAGAGTGTGATAGGCTAATTTGATTATTATAAATGCAGCAATGTAATTTAAACAGTGTATCAGTGTTTAAAAATATACTTGTTTATGCGTTGGGATGTCCATAGCGTAGTGCACAGCGAGGAGTTGTCACTATTTTAGTCGAGGCTTTTAGCCTAAAACGTCATGCCATTTTTGTCTGCACTAGGAAATTCCGCTACATGTTAATTTAAAGTGCTCAAAAAGGTTTTTCACATAATTTTAATCATTCAAACTTTTTGGTGTTGGTAAAAATATAATATCATAAACTCGCACCTTTTCTTTAAAACTCAAAACGTCATTCTGACGATTCAAGAAACGACGTTTTGTTAACGCCATAATTTTAATCAAATAAATAGAGAAAAAGTATAATGTAGCCAAATTCTGAGTATCAAGTCCCTTTAAACTCATAGGGCAGTTTCAAGAAAAATAACCATGTTGGCTAAAAGACCTGTGGAAGATGCGGTGACACAAAAGATATTATGCTACGCGACAATGGTACTACTGTTGGTGTACTTCATGAAATTTGTTAAAAACATGAGGCGGCAAAGTCCTTGTGACGAGCGCCCTGCTTCTGCTCGTGCGCCTCGTTGTACGGGACATTACACACAGGCACAGAAGGAAAGTCAGCAAGCACCGAAAATTTCTCATGTCGAAGCAGGAAGGAGTGAAGGGCATAAGCCAAGGAAGAGGCGACACCGCTGGCCGTCAGATCAGTGGGTCGCCAGAACCTCGCCTTCCTACAATACAGACAGCTTCGACTGAATCACACTGACACTTGAAGGTATCACGAAAAATACCAATAATAGTTGTAAGACTTCTGGAAAACGTTTAATAGCAGCTTGTTTGTGAACGATGTCCAAGCTGATGTGCTATAAGTCTTTGCGAACTTTATCTTTTTTTTTTTTTTTTTTTTATTACTAAATATTTTATTATCAAATAAAATTGTATACATGATAGTACTGAATTTTTTGAATAACTAGCTGACGCGATAGACGTCGTCTTGAGTTTATGCGAACCCCATAGAAAAAAAGACGCTCAGTTTTTCCCAAATTTGAAAATTTTTACGGATTTCAATTTTTCTTTCTATAAAAACCATTGACATATATATTACTTAAAAACCTAATTCGGACTATAAAATAAAAAAGTTCAAACCATTCCTGTCGTTCTCAAGTGATGCGCTTACCATCGAACAGCATTTCATTTTTATTTATATACTAGCTTCCACCCGCGGCTTCGCCCGCGAGGTATGTCAATAAAAACTGTCCTGTCATTTTAGTGTTAAAAACTTTGCCTAATCCATAATTCCATCCATACTTACTAATATTATATTTGGTATAAAGATAGTTTCAGTCCCGGGAAAGGATATAGGATAGTTTTTATCCCGATATTCCCACGGGATCGAAACTTACGCGGGTGAAACCGCGGGGCGCTGCTAGTTTGAAATAAAGTTCGAAAAAGAAATACTGGCTTAAAAGTTTACACTAGAACTAAAGTTAGATTTCTATTTGTAATAAGACGGCCGCAGTTTATTTAGTAGTACTAGCTTCCGCCCACGGCTTCGCCCGCGAGGTATGTCGATAAAATCTATTGTATATCCTTCCCCGGGATGCAATCTATCTCTCTGCCAAATTTTATCAAAATCCGTTCAGTGGTTTAGGCGTGAAAAAGTAACATACAGACAGACAGACAGAGTTACTTTCGAATTTATAATATTAGTTTGGATATCATAGATTAATCGACGCACTTTTTATAATATTGATTATGCAACTAAGGTGGCACCAGTTGCCATCACTATTTTATAACTCCACAAATACATGGGAAAGTTTTTAATCCAACTGTTTCTATGTGATTTATCTCGAATCCCGAGTCGTGACTGCGCCGTGACGGGACGGTAATAACTTTGATTACGGTTCAACAACGGGCTTATTTGTCAAAATTACCGGCATTCTGCCGTGACCGGTCTCGCCCCTACACGTGTTATTTTGATGTCGTTTACGTCATTAAGTTATAGACTGGGAGACTGATTGGTGTCTCAGGGTTTTTTTAATGGAAGGTTTTTACATACATAAAAAAGGGATTAGAGTCTAGTTTTAAGGTATACTGTCTAAATTATTACTTCAGGTCAATGTGAAAATTCGTTTTCACTGAAAATTATTTAATCAATTTCAAGTGACGTCATCTCATCGACAAACCAAAGTAGATAATTTCCTGTTACGAAAGGTAAGTTACACCTCGTACTCCTAGTTTTCACAAAACTAGCTCACCCACTGACTTCAAACATACCACCAACTATTTAACGATACAAAGTTACCACTAACATGAAAACAAACAGCGAGATTGTATTGAAACCATTAAAATTGCACCCACAAGGTAAGATTTAAGTCAGACGAAGAAAGCTGGCTGGTCTTAATTGCCGCATACTATTTCGCAGCGTGTTACTTAAGACTAATTAACGTAGGCTAAAGAATGGGGACGTGAACATACCCCGCCTAGTTATAATAAGTGAGGTTTGATAATTTCCTTTTAAGTTCGCGAGTGGGTGTGTGTGTGTGTGTGTGTGTGTCGGTGTGAGTTGAGCTACTTTTGTACCTGTTTGACGCGTGTGTGTGGAATATTTGACGTGTGGGTCGAGAAATGGGTTGTCTAATTATGTAGGTACTGTGTGTGATGCGCTTGGGTATTGTTTACTTATTTTGATAATCTACAATCTAATCTAAATCTGTAATCGACACAGTTAAATTGTTCAAATCTTGGCATTTTGTATATTACGAGATGAATTTATTCATTACTTTGCGACTTCCAAAATTAACTCTTAATTTACCCAATTATGAATAGATCTATGAACCATTGATTATCTACTCTGGTATTTTCAATTTCCACACAATACTGGTAATGCATTTAAAAATATTCCCATCATCAGCCTACATAGTAGTCCACTGCTGGACAAAAGCCTCTCCTATTGCACGCCATTCAACTCGATTTTCGCAACTATCATCCAGCCATCCTGCGAAGATCGTCGCTCCACCAAAAAAAAAACCCACCTGAAAATCTAATTGACACTACTAACAGATTTATTTTCTGACTAGCTGCGCCCCGCGGTTTCACCCGCATAAGTGTCGATCCCGTGGGAATATCGGGATAAAAAGGATAAAAAGCCTATATGTTAATCCAGGGTGTCAGCTAACCGCAGTGTCCTCGTAGAGGCGATCGGCAGCGGCGGCGACCTCTCGCGCCCGGCCCTGGTGCAAGCCATGGTCCGGGGCGAGAGGGAGTGGGAGGCAGTCACCTCCTTCTGCGAAGCAGTCATGCTAGCGAAGGAGGTGGCGGGACGGCTCAGGGAGAGAGCCTCCCATCCCAGCCGCCGCGGGAGACGCTCCGGGCGTCAGGAGCCGCGCGACGACTCCCGGCCACCGTAGGCGCGGGCCTGCGGGCGGAGAGTAATGGGTAGTTCACCGTCCGATCAGGACCAGGCCCGTGCCGGACGGCGCGTACGTGTTCCACGCGCCTCTCAAAGAGATGTCAGCATCGAGAAGGGGCCCCATAGGGCCGAAACCTGCCGGGTCAGCGGGATTGTCCGAAAGGGTTACCGCTGGCGCGGAACATAAAGGGCTAAGGAAGGAACACGGGTGGGTTTAGTCAGTAAGAGTCTGACACTCCCTTCCGCTCTACCCAGAGCGGGAGGGGTCATTTGATGATTTACCATGCGCAAAAAAAAAAAAAAGGGTGTCAGCTACCTCCATAGAAAATTTTATCAAAATAGGTCCAGCCGTTTGAGCGTGAAGAAGTAACAAACATATAAACACACACACACTCACAAACTTTCGCCTTTAAAAAGTGTGATAGCCTAGCTCTCGGTCTATCGAAGGGCCCGCAAGACGCGCTAATCGTCTGCTAGATTGTTGTGAATCACGTTCTCAACTCACGTTCGCAGAGACTCCTCGTTTGTTGTGACATGTTATAATTTCATGTTTCGTAATACTTACGTGTTATCATTAAATGGCAAGAGTTGAGAAATCAAAGGCTGGTTATAAATAATATTGTATTTCTGATAATATTGCGGAATCTTATACTTATCAATAACCTTTTATAAGATTCAGTATAGTTACAACTACATACGCATGAGCCACTTTTCAATAGTCAGATAATTTTCAACTCAGGAATAAACATTGCGAATTGACAGCTTTTATATAGAAAACTAGCTTTTGCCTGCGGCTTCGCCCGCGTGGAGGTCGGAAGTTATTCATAGAACATTCAACCCCCCATTTCACCCTCTTAGGGGTGAAATTTCGAAAAACCCTTTCTTAGTGGATACCTACTCTTCACAAAGAACACACCCTCCAAATTTCATGTCGCTAGGACCAGTGGTTTAGGCTGTGCGTTGATATATTAGTCAGTCAGTCAGGACTTTGAATTTTATATAGATAAGAAGATGTGTCAAACTGACATAACAATATTATTTATTCTTTAGATAATTCTTATCAAGTTATCCCAAACTACTAGAATAAATAGAAATTTTAACTGCTCTAATTTTGCAATCACGCCTACTGCTAATAAGAGGACAGGTGTACTTATAAAGTTATAATGTACAGACGCCACCACATCAAGCTACTACAATCTGTCAAATTTCTTGAATAGATTTGCAACTTTATCGCTAAAGCATAAGGTTCAAATTTGATTGTGAAATTTTGACAGTTTCGGGGAGGTTGATGTGCTGGCGTCTGTAGGTCTGTACCGACATTTCCCCAGTTATGTCTTTTTTTTTTTTTTTTTTCGGATGGGAATTCATCAAATGACCCCTCCCGCTCTGGGTGGAGCGGAAGGGAGTGTCAGACTCTTACTGACTAAAACCCACCCGTGTTCCTTCCTTAGCCCTTTATGTTCCGGGCCAGCGGTAACCCTTTCGGACAATCCCGCTGACCCGGCAGGCTTCGGCCCTATGGGGCCCCTCCTCGATGCTGACATCTCTTTGAGGCGCGCGTGGAACACGTACGCGCCGTCCGGCACGGGCCTGGTCCTGATCGGACGGTGAGCTACCCATTACTCTCCGCCCGCAGGCCCGCGCCTACGGTGGCCGGGAGTCGTCGCGCGGCTCCCGACGCCCGGAGCGTCTCCCGCGGCGGCTGGGACGGGAGGCTCTCTCCCTGAGCCGTCCCGCCACCTCCTTCGCTAGCATGACTGCTTCGCAGAAGGAGGTGACTGCCTCCCACTCCCTCTCGCCCCGGACCATGGCTTGCACCAGGGCCGGGCGCGAGAGGTCGCCGCCGCCCAGTTATGTCTTAAAAATTATTTATTTTTTATAATTACACCAAATCTCTTAATTTACCATATTTATTCATTTAACTTAATCGTAACTATTCATTTAACAACATAGCAACACGAACATCCATTACCAAACACAAATATATACTAGATAGATTCTCTCCAATGAAATTGCTGAAGAAAATCTAATAAGTGGGGGAAGCATTACAGGATGAAAATCCCCGGAGGCAAAGTTGTACAGGTGGGACATTAATCTAGTACTGTGCGAAGCCCGAGGGCTTAATGATTCTCATGATCCGATTTCCCCTTTCCATCAATATTGTGAACTTGTAGGAACGGCGCGGGCGTAGAGGAATAGGTTTCACTTTGGTTATTTGGCAAGGTTGACAGTTTATTGGCTGCGTTTTTTTAGATCCCAAAACCACTCAGCACAAACTGTATATCAATCGAAAACTAAATCTCAGTGCCTCTATTAATGTAAATGACTGATTTATAACGATGTTGTTATAAAAATAAACTATTCAACGGTTGTTGATACCCAAAAAAAAAATATCGTGTTTATGTAGATACCGATACTCATCGCGTCTGCGGAGTTTAGCTAGTCAAGTTAAAATAACCCTGTACCCTGTGTAATCAACGCGAGAGTCAGACAATGATAATGATGAAGAGCTAACTAGAGAAACTAAGCAAAGTATCAAGTTGAAATTAAAGGTCGGTTTCAATGGCATAAAATCTGAAGCGCGTTATCTCTTGGCCGCAAGCTACACGCGTCTTGCAGCACAGCTACTGCGGAGAAAATCATGAAAGGAAATTGTTTAGAGCATGTCACGAGTCATTGCGACGCGACTTGCTCACGAGAAGGAAGCAAATGACGCGCGCGCGTCATTTTACGCAAGTCGCATCGCCTGGGGCCGCCAACAGAGCCTTAGCACATGCTTTATGTGCATGGAGTACGGTCATTTCCTAGATTTGTCAAACCAACACGTTCCTTAGTTGATAAACCTACAAAACACCGCGCGCGATTAATTAGGCGCAGTTGGTCGCCTCAACTCATTTAATAAAAATACATAAAATCCATCCACTCGAAAAGAAGAAACAGGGCCCTTCGGAAGCACGCCTCAGCTTTTTTTTTAATGAGAACGGGCCTAGCCCGGCTCCAATTTGAGTAATCTGCCACTAAGGCTTTCGCGTATTCCCATCAGAGATTAATTTCACGCTGATCAGCTCTCCTAGTACAGTCAAAATCTCCGACATTTCGGGCATGACTTAAAAAAAGTCAGCTTGATTAATTCCCAAGCTCTACATAACGAAGCCCTGTTCAGTGATTACGAGATCCTGTCATTGTGATCACCACTTTATCATTACAAAGATACTATGTCAATATACACAGACAGTATCAAATCCCAAATCCATCAATTCTTCAATCTCCTAGCACAAACCAGGGCTATACTGATGTCTGTGTCTTGAAGTGAAAATAAATAAATTAATATCTCGTTTATTTATTTATTTATCACTTATTAAATTGATTTTTAATTATTTAAAAAAATATATATATAATTAATAGTTGTCTGCCGGTATCGGGAGCAGGGTTCAAGCTGCCGGTGGTTAGGACTCCAGAGACAGGAAACTCCTCACGATGCGAGGGCATCCTCAGGCATCCCTGTTATCACGAAGTCTAGTCTATTTAAGCATTATATCATAGCTCAAAATCAGTGGCAACCAAAATGCATATATTGAACCCACGGATATCTATTATTGAACCTAACGTACAAGCACCAGTGAGTTCAGCTAATTGTTAGTTACCTATGCATATTCTAGTTTCAATTTGTAACATGTGGCATTTCCCACAAACAGTTGGCTGATATGCAATTAACGATATATCTAAAATTCAGCTGGGAATACGCTTACTGGTGGATGAGTGGATGTCAATGTCTAGAATTATTCCAGAATCCTTAATTAGTTGTTTGTTCGATTGATTAAGTAATTGGTTCCTTGCAAGTCGAGTTGTTGTTCTTGTGTCTTAAGTTGTTTCTGCAATTTTGTATTAAAGAAGCATGTTAAGTATTTAAGAACAGGAATTAATGGACTGCTAATTTTGTTTGTGTACACTGATATAATATATACCTAACCGAGAATTTACCTGTGCTGCTGGGGAGTTTGTTGCGCTACTTCTTCTTCCCAGCGAAAACACAAGGAAGTGGTGAAGGGCGCCCCGTTTTGGGGGACTTTCTTATGTAATTTTAGTCGTTAGAAAAGTGATGACTCTCAACCTAATTTAAATAAACTTTTGATTTTTATGTTTTTTAATAAATAATAGGTACTTAAATTTTGATTTTGATTTTATGTTTCTTTGATAAAAATTACTTACCAGCTTCACCCCGCGGTTTCACCCGAGTAAATGTCAAATCCGTGGGAATACCGGGATAAAAAGTAGCCTATATGTTAATCCAGGGTATCAGCTACCTTCTTACAAAATGTTATCAAAATTGGTCCAGCCTTTTGAGCATGAAAAAGTAACAAACATACTTAAATACACACATTTACAAACTTTCGTCTTTATAATATTAGTGTGTTAGCGGTATGACAGTTACAGTAATGCATAACTAACGTCATACTCGTGACATAGATTTATCGATTGGCGAACCCTTCATACTCAACTCAAATTGAAACTTCAGTAACTCCCTGGGACAAAGTGTAAAAGTGCTAATTTTGAAAGGAAACCTTTCATCTTGAATGTAGGCAGACATTGTATCTACATACGATGAGTAAGTTTTTTTCTATAGGTAAATTCTTCGCAAAGAAGGTTGAACAAGCCAATATTTCAAACCACTTTACTTTCTACGTACTCGTAGTACTACTAACCATGTCACCACAGATACACAGATAATTAATCACTCGAAAAGTAACACTACAATGCATTTACTGGAGCAGTCTCCGGACCGGACTCCGGACAGTGTCACTGGCACGGTGCGGTTACGGCGCAACTCCGCACCGCAACTCTGACCGCAACTTCTTGCGTTTGACATCTGACACGGGACGATGCAACTTGCAACCGCGTATAGCGTAACGAGCCTTAATGCGGACTTAAGATGCTTTGATCATTCAAGGAATGTTTATTTAGGCTTTGTTTATGGGACGAAGTTCCTTAACGGTAGGACATAAGGGGCTTACAGGACCTAAACACAAAAAACGCAAGTTTTAGATACAATAAAAGTATATGACAGTAAACAAAATCAGAAAAATATATGATATTCTTCAGGATATATGCCAGGTAGATAGTGTGTTGAAAATATAATACAACTAATTTGATAGAAAAAAATCATGAAGATACCTCTAAAAACTTTCTTTTTACAATAAAAACTATACTAATATACAAACAATCATTCTGATTTTTTGTCAGATCATTCTACAAGCAACATTCTAAAATACTAGTGTTTTTGTAATTAAATAATTGCTTCATATTTTGCAATAAATTATCAGCGTTGTGTCATCGCGCTTCTCTTTCTTTTCTATGCAGTCCGATAGTGACCGCGCTTTAGGTCATGTAAGCCCCTTAACAGGTAGAAATCGTCACGTGAGATAAAAGCATTATGCTCCCTCCATGCGACTGTCTCCCTGTCTCTTTATATACGAATGTGTATGTGCGCGCGTAGGGAATTTCGGTCCTGACGGGACACGTCTTTTTTACATTTAGAACATGGTACAAAAAAGGAGTGAATGATAGAGAGATAAGAAGGAAAAAAACGTGTTGCACCGATCCCAAGTAACGTGAAACAAGGGCAGACAAATGATAACAGTATGTACCCGCCTGTGGTGGCACATCGAATTGTAGAAGAAGTTCGGCTTTGGGGAGCATTGTGTCCATCACTCATACGGGCAGGGTAATTGCGTAACACACTATCAGTAGCAATCGGTTTCATTTTGACAGTTCAACAACATTCATTGCGTGATTTACGTTGTTGAGCAGACACAGATTTCGAACATATATTATGGAGGAATGGAATTGCAATATGCTTCAAATTGAGAGTAATAGTGTGTTACGCAATTAGGGTACGCCTTGAAGTTGACGTTGCGGTGCGACTCCAGTAACTGCACCCTCGGCGAGTACCTCGTCTTCTGGCGCAGGTACTCCACGATGTCCTCCGCCTTAGTGGTGTAGTGTAGGCGGAAGATGTACAGACGCCAGCACATCAAGCTACCCGAAACTGTAAAATTTTCCCAATCAACCTTGAACCTTATGCTTTAGCGATATAGTTGAAAATGTATTAAAGAAATTTGACAGATTTTAGTAGCTTGATGTGCTGGCGTCTTACACCGGTGTTTCGGCTTTGCGGCACGCAAGCTACGGTTTCTTAGAAGAGCGGTAGCCGAACTTAACAGCTGTAGTGACAGCTGTCATGATAATGTTGGCAGCGGCAATGATTTAAATCGTTTTGATCCGTTTTGGCACCTCTGACACACAATGACGCAGTGATTTGACATGATTGTCATAGAAACGCTATTTAATCTTGTGTGAGCTCACACTTCTCAGCATGGACACGTTTTCGCGTGACTAGGTACGGTGAGAGCAAATCTAGGGATTTAAATCTTTGGGCAGCGGGGTTTCCTTAATGTCAAATACTGATGTAAATTACAGATTTTCATGGTGGCAGTTATAATATAACGGAACCGCTTTCCAAGCACACTAAAGCTTTAGCCACACAGGTATTCAATTGGAGTATAAATTATATTTTCTACGATGAAGCGTAATTTCTTCAAGCAAGCATTTTTGATAGGTCTATCCCAGAAAAATAGGACAACGCGTGGCTCTCATTTCGAAACGATTCCTAAGCTTTGCGTAGCACGTAGTCACGCTAATGTAATGATAGAGGAAGGTCGAGCCACTATTACTCTGACCCTAGACTCATCCTGGAAAAAGCTTTATAGGCCGAGATAAAGTTAAGCTTAGTTCGAACGTAACGGTCGGAAAACCGCAAGGCGTCTAACTAATTAGCGATTCTAGCTCAAACTGGATTGGAGTGAAAATGTTATCTGATGCATCAGCGAAGCTTATAAATATATGGTTTTCTGCCTTTTAGGTCTATCTCGAATATACAGACTTACTGTATAGTTTAAAACTTTTAGTTTTGTGCTTTGTTCCGTGCAAATTTAGCTTTATTTTTGTTTATTATAATTTACGATTTAAGATTTCACTTTCACTTTGAACTCATTATTAATTTAGTTTTTTTAAAACATAAACATAATCGGCCTCTACTGTTCCCACTACTGGGACACAGGCCTCCCCTCTTCGAGAGGGAGTACGCCGTACCTAATCTATCACGCGGTTCCAGTGCGGGTTGGTAGATATCACATGTCTTCGAATTTTTTGTTCTAGGACATGCCGGTTTCCTCACGATGCTTTCCTTCACCGTTTAGTTTTATAATAGTTTGCAATTACTTACCTATTCTCACATAAAATACAGTGGTAAATAGCATTATGTAGGTAACACAACTCTGGTACCCAAGATAGAGGCATCGCCTAGTTTGGGGTCCGCCGTAAAGATCCAAATGAAGGTCGCTAACAGTTACAGACTTAAAATTAAAAAAAAAAAAGAAAAAAATAATATTAATAAAAAAAAAAAAAGAAAATAACAAAAATAAAATAATAATAATACAAATAATTTAAGAATTTTTAAAGTTATAATTGTAATATTGCTACAATAAATTTATTAATAGGCTGTCTCGTTTGGGGCTGGCAAATAATATACTGAAAAGAAAAACCACCAATCCTAATTATCCTACTAATATTATAAAAGCGAAAGTTGGTGAGGATGGCTGGATGTTTGTTACTCTTTCACGCAAAAACTATTGAACGGATGTTGATGAAACTTTACAGTAGGTAATATAGTTTACACATCAGAATAACACAGAATACTTTTTATTCCGATATTCCGACGGGATCGAAACTTATCCAGGTGAAACCGCTGGCTGCTAGTAATATTATAAATGCGAAAGTAAGTTTGTTTGCTTATTTGTTTGTTACGTTTTCACGCTACAACGGCTGAATGGATTTACATGAAATTTGGCACATGGGTAGACCATGACTTGGAGAAGGACATAGGCTGCTTTTCATCCTGAATCGCAGAAGAAGTCGCGGGCAACAGCTAGTACCAAATAATATACTGTAACCTAGCTGTACAGTAGGTAATATTTTAAGGCACTCATGTTGTCTCAACTTGGTGTTAACCTGTGAACTTGCTAATTGTATTATCTGGACAGTAAAAGTTTTTCTATTTCTATTTTTGGCTATTGAAGGTTTCCAAAAAAAAAAGGTGGTAATTTTTAGGGTTCCATGTTTTCAAAAGAAAATCGTAACCATATCTAATAAAATCAGTTTTGTGTTTTCTGTTGATGTTTTTCTTGACGTGTAATGAATTTTGACCCATACCTAGTACTTACTGCTGCTTCCCCCAATTTAGTTAGGTTTGGCGCAACATACCTTTTATCATACTACTGATCGTTTTATAAATCGTTATGTCGGTAGGCCCTTTCTAGCCATATCATTTTACACACAATCCATCAATCGTTTCTTTGGTCTTCCATTTACTCATTTTCCACCCAATAATATTTGAAAAAAAAAAAATATCGCCACCCAAACAGCACTACATTTTCTACCAAAACAGTAGTTTCCTTTAATCCATCAAGGTAATTCCATCGGTAAAAAATGTACGTTTTTTGTCGCCTAACCAGCATTCAAAGTCCACGCAACGCTATCAGAGATAGAAGCTCAAAATTGCTCAACGGCACGAGCAATAACCGTTTCAGGCTAAGATATGCAAATGAGGTTAAATTGCATGTGGCGGTCGCACGAATACGGCTCGTTTTACGAAGTGCTACACCGTTTCAGAGCAATTTAACCCGTTATAATTTACAGTTTTAAAATATTCGTCGAAATATGGTTCGGTGTTGAGGGACATTTTGAATTTTGTTTGAAAGAAAATTGTTCCTGAATTTCTTTTACGTTACAGTGATCATTATGTGAAAGTTAAGCAATTACGTCAAAAAGGCTTTGTTTTTTAGTTTGGTAGTTATAGTTAAAAGTAAGGAAAGTTCAAATTGGAACGCAAAAAACTTATTGTTTCGAAAATTTACCCAGGTAAATCACTGAGCAAAATCTAAAGCACTTTTTAAACGTCAAAATTACATAAAACGGTCCCCCAAAACGCCTGCCCCTTACCACTTCCTAGTAGCTTTAGCTGGGAAGAAGAAGTGGCGCAACAAACTCCTCAGCAGCACAAAGTCTCCATCGCAAATGCAATTAACGTTTATTCATCACAACAAAATGGAAGCTTCAAAAATTTCGTCTAGACTATTATTTTGTAGACATACATGCCCTTTTTTTTTTTTGGTTGGGAAATCATCAAATGACCCCTCCCGCTCTGGGCGGAGCGGAAGGGAGTGTCAGACTCTTACTGACTAAAACCCACCCGTGTTCCTTCAGTTGCCTGTGCCAGGGGCCATGGTATCTCTTTCGAACAACCCGCGACCCTGGCGGGCACCGGCCCTAGCGGACCCCGTCAGTTGGTGCTGACATCTCCTTGAGGCGCGCGTGGAACATAACGCGCCGTCGACCCGGGCCTGGTCCTTACCGGACGGCGAGCTGCCCATTGCTCGCCGCCCGCAAGCCCGCGCCTACGGTGGCCGGGAATCGGCTATCGACTCCCGACGCCCGGGGCGTCTCCTGCGGCGGCTGGGGGCGTGAGGCCGCAAGGATTGGAAGACATACATGCCCTTAACTCAAAATACATTTCTATTTAGAATTCTTAGACGACATTACGACGTTCCATATATTATAACTAGTCCGGAACTTTCCTGTAGTCCGATGCATACTCGCAAGTTATAATTAAAGCTAATTTAGAAATAAACGGACGTGGAAATCTTCGTCTACGTCACAAAGAAACTAGTAGGAGTTACTGTGAAGTTTATGTGAAAAGATGCATGGTACTATCATCAGATAAAGTAGCAGAAAAGTTTATAGAGCTATCATTTCAACGAAATTATTATAATTTTATGAAGCTGTTGCCAAGGTATAGTTTAAAGTTTGAGTAGCAGTACTGAGTTTAGTGTGAGTTTAAAGTTTGAGCAGTACGCAGTACTGGAGAAAACAAACGACCAGTGGTCCACTTTAACCCTGGATCAAAAGAGCTGGAAGTCATTGGGAGAGGCTTTTTCCCAGCATTGGGATTGTGCAGGCTAACAGAGACAGTGACGCGAGTTCAGATTTTTATTTACTAGCCGACCCTACTTCGCATAGTTGTTACAAACTTTGTTTTTTTATTATTTGTAGGTAAGTTTATTACTAACGTATTCTACACGTAAACCTTCCGAAATTAATTTTCTGAATAATGGTGAAAATCGCGTAGAAGTATACACAACACGTTCACACAAACAGACACCAAAAGTTACTTAAATTTATAATCTGTACTTATAGATTTAAAATTACTAAAAGTATATGACGTCAGCGTGCTAATGAAACTCGCCCCAATAATGATGGCTTTAATCCAGTTTGACGCTCCTGGCTTATTAATATTGGCTTTATCAAAGCAAACATCCTGTTGAATTGCATGATATACGAGACGTAACTACTACAGTGTATCTCAAAGCTTAATACTAAAATAGAGCCGAAAGCCGACTGGCTCTAATTGAATAAGGGCATGCCATTCTACCAAGAATAGCTCAATCTGTTTCCATTAAAGGGGAGCAATAACATGGCCGGTGGAGAATCCATCAATATTGCTCGCTCGAAATCTACTGACTGCTCCAACTGTGGTATCCTCTGTTACTGGACCACTTCGAAACTTTGTAAGGAAACGCTATTTTCTCACAGTTTCTGTTGTTAAAACTTTGTTTTTATGTGATAAAGAGTTAGTGGGGTGCCAAAAATAATATATCGGTTCGTTGTTTGGGAAGAGTGTTTTTGTTCGTTTCGGGTTGGTACAAGATACATAAAAAAGGCTCAGAGTTGATTGAAAGACTCCTCTAGAGGAATGTAATGAACCAGACACAAAATTACCACATTCTTCCTTTTCGACATAGATTAGGCTACAGTATAAAAATGGTAAAAAAGAACCCAGACTTTGTGAGTTTGTCTGTCTAGCACAGCCACTAATTTTTGTGTTGATCTTTCTGGTGTTTCCTACCTAATTGCTAGCAGATATAACCGGGTAAATTATAAACTAAACATTGAACATGTAATTCCAAGGTATCTTGATTCGGTGATAATTTACAAATCTGGCTTAATTGTGGTTTGAACTCAGTGGGTACTCAGTGAATGGTGACAAACCCAATGACAGAATAGGTAATTCCACAAATTAAGCAGGTGAGAAATTCTCCAATTTGCCTACGTAATTAGCTTTAGAATTGTGTGTAAATTACATTTAGTACATAAATGAAGCTGTTTAATCATTGTACTGTGTTTGGTTGGTAATAAGATGAACTTAGATATAAGACTGAAGTGGAAGGTCAACAAAATCGACATCTTGACAAAATTTTATGAAAAGTGAATCATACCCAAATTGCTATCTTAATTTATGTATATACTAACACTAGGTATAAGGTACTTTACTAACACTACGGATCTCCGTTATCTGATTATTTGAAATAAATTAAATCAAATTTATTAATTAAATTAAATAAACATTCCGGATTAAATTCTCTAAAATTTTGGTGAAAACCGTAAAATCAACACACACACAACGCAGTCACACAGACAAACACGAATACCGACTTTATATATGTACAGATACCTATCAGCAACCATTAACATTAATGTTCTTGGACTACATTTGTTTCTGAGAAACTCTCTTTGGAATCTCTGGCATTGTGGTCATGAAAAAAATGTTACGAAATCAGTTACTTATTTATAGCTATAAGAAAAAAGATCTTTGCAGGATGGTTGGTAGCAGCTTGATGAGAGTTGCCGAAAATCGAGTTGAATGGCGTGCAACAGGCCTATGTCCAGCAGTGGACTGTTATTGGCTGACGATGACAATAAAAAAAATCCGTCCCTTATGACAATCCTCTTGACCGTCTAACAACATACTATTCTGATTCCAAAGAGATATTCACTGCACTAAGTATCATCATCATTCTCCAACCCTTATCCCAACGTATTTGGGGTTGACGCAACATGTCTTTTTCGTCCATACCTCTATTAGTCGACATCTCGGTAGTCACCCCCTTTCTAACAATATCATCATTCACACAGTTCATCCATCGTTTTGTCTTCCCCTACTCTTATAGCCATCGACATTTGAACTCAAAACAGTCCTCACGACATTTATAGGGATTACATGATCTAATGCACTATCACTGTCGGACTGCATAGAAAAGAAAGAGAAGCGTGATGACACAACGCTGGTAATTTATTGCAAAATATGAAGCAATTATCTATATAAAAAAACTGTTTAATAATAAATAATCCATCACTGAATGCGGTTTGGCATTAGAAATTTAATGGTATATTTTTAATTATTATAATTGATATTGTTAATGAAGGGATAAACTGCTTCTAAAGACAATTAAGAGGTGTATTTGAAGATTTTTTTGTTGCATTAATGTATGTTCCGTACCGTACCGTTTTCAAGAAATTTCCGCTTAAGCATAAGCACCAAGTATAAATACGTAGGTAATTAAGCAACCACACAGGTTTGCGTTACATCCCAGCGGCTCTTTAACCATCATGTCACAGTCTAATTAAACCAGTTAATTAAGTGCAATCCAATATATGGGAATCTGATTTGTGCTTGACGCTGGATCACGGTTATAATTAAGTACCTAATTATGATTAGCTGTGATTTAACAGGTTGGGGAAAACAGCTGAGTGACAGCATTCGGTTTTGTTGAAAGATGAAGATCCAAAAACTCATTTTGTGATCGATTTACGACTATGTTTGGCAAAAACGACAACTTTTGAAGGAGCACAATAATTATATAACAAAATACCCTCATGTATAAAAAAATTCAAAACTCAATTAGCTGCACTTAAAAGCTGAATGCATTGGACGGGTGTATCGAATCATAATTGTTGACGTCTAGCGTCTGTGACGAACTTCATATTATTTATTTTAAGCATTGTTCTCATGTAAGTGACTTTCTTTCTTTTTATAGAATAAATATCTTTAAGCCTTTCAAAAACAAAACAGCTAAGCCAAGCACTCACCTTACAAATAAATCACGAAAAACAAATAAAAATCTACAAAGCAGAAAACTTGTAAGAAAAATATGCGCAAAATGAATAAGTAATACTTACTGAAATGGAATACCAAAGCTCGGTCAAACAGAATTTGATTAAAACATAAAAAAACCGGGCAAGAGCGAGTCGGACTCGCGCACCGAGGGTTCCGTACCTATATTCATTAGAGAGTTTTAACACTGTGCACTGCGGTGTAGAATATTGCAATTTTATGTCAGCGCCATGTCTTGACCGATAGTGGAACTAATGTAACTTTTGTTGATGATTTCTGAAAAAGTATGCTATTTAGAGACTTTGTTTTATTTTTCCTGTAATCTTTACATAAACTTCTATCACATAGAATAATTTCAGATTTTTCTCTTTGCAAACTTCGGAGATAAGTGGAAAACAGTGCGGCCTAAAAAAAAAGAATAAATGTTTGAGAATGTGCAAACTGCGCTCTTTTATATGATACCCCACATGCCCTAGTAGCCCCACTTCGAATTTTTCAGACCCCCTTTCAGTCCCTGTTGCAAAAAATATACATATATCTTTATTTCTTTCTTATTTGCGGAATAGTCGGGCAAACGTCATCTAAAAATATTCCAAATTTCAAGTTGATAGCATTAAGCATAGTTCTTGAGATATCTAGCTGTTACAGACAGACAGACAGACAGACTTAGTCTCACCATAAGGGTTCCGTTTTTACCATTTTGGCACGCAACCCTAAAAAGAATAGCCAATCAAATTCGTCTAGACATAGCTCCACGATATAACTCTAGATTCTCATTCATTAGTTTTTGTTTGCCTGTGTTCACAGATTTATTTGCAAGAAAAGTTTATTTGCGAAGCCAAACAATAGGTTAATCAGAGACCTAAAGTTTACTCGTCTAAATAATACACCGTCAAACATTACGCGCTCCAGTTAATTCTGTCGCCAACGTAATTCTATATTATAAGGGGGTGCAAATATAAGTTGACCTCCCCTGCCCCCTGGAGGGTCGTTGAAGATAGGAGAGTGCGGAAGCAATCAGATGAAGTGGCGGGGATCAAGTTCAATGGTTGGAATTCACAGCGGTGTTTAGGTTACTAATACGCTTGGCAAACATGCTTCGTGATCCGCTTACACATAGTGAGAGTGTGGTCGTGGAGATGTGTCATTATTGAATACAGCGTTTCTTTTGCTTTACTTGTGTTTGTTAATGTGGTTCTAACAAATCTTCGTTTTGTCTTAGTACTTGTAATATCTTTCAGTCAAGTTCTAAGTATTATTTAAAGAAACCAAGATATGGATTACTCCAACAAGGAAAAACAATTGGCGTGTTAGTGAAAAACAATGGCGCAATAATAAATTTAGAGAATTTCATCATCATCATCATCATTATTTCAGCCGAAAGAGGTCCACTGCTGGACATAGGCTTCCCCTAAGCACATTCACTTCGACCGGTTCGGTGCTTCTCACATCCAACGAGTTCCTGCGGCCTTCACAAGGTCGTCGGACCACCTTGTGGGAGGCCTTCCAACGCTACGCTAGAGAATTTACATATCTGTAATACAGGTTTTCTCTACCTGTAATATAGGTATTTTTCTAAAACCTACTTGAGACACCAGCTCTCACAATGTGAGTTTATACAGTTCAAAACTGTTAAGTGCTACAAAACCATTGTGAGAGAAAATAAATAAACTTATTATTATTATCTCTAACTGATCGACAGCTCGAAAAAAGGTAACAGGCATGCCCTGGAACCAAAATTCGAAGACGAAATTTGTGTTTCGTGTTGTCTATGCGTTCCGATTTGTCAATTATAAATTAAATACATACCTAAAAGGAAGTTTTGGTTCAACTATAACGGATAGCTCTAATATAATAATGTCCGTCAATTTCTTAGTTTATTACATTTACAGAGAGAAAAAGATGGAAATAGCCGAAATCAACACAATATAATTGGCAAGCAGCTTCCGAAAATAAATATGATTATCTTTTAACACAGGTACTTGATACCTGCCTATTATATCAGTTTCCATAGCAATAGCGTAATAAAATGATTGCTACATTATTCTTTCACACGCTGTCTCTCTATCTATTGTCCTATCGCAGGTGTGCTGGAAGAGATTTCATATGAAATAATCATCACCTTTGTACGTATTTTTCTGTTCTGTTTTTTTCGGTGAAATAAATAAATAAACAACTTGTTACTCCGCCAAAAATTTTGTAAGTACAAGAAAATGTAGGTAAGATGAGAAAAGAATTTCATGCTACATAAAATCAAGTTTAATTGTCATAATATTCGGAAGATACGACCGGAGAGAGATCAGGCGCAAGACCAACGGCATGGGGTATGAGAGCGCACCTGTGTCTGCGCATACACTGGTGCACTATAATATCTCCCGCGCAGATGGCTAGTCTCCGCTGAGATTGGCTGCCAAAGCCGAAATTCGATCTGTAGGGACTATTATTCTAAATAACTCTTACGAAAACATGAAATCAGGTTAGACAAAGAACATCGTTACATAGTGAACATTCAAGCAACGTATGGAGTTAAGGAAACCGTTGGCTCCGACGTTAAATCCATTGTATTACGTCCAACGGTATATTGCAGTAATAAATCTTTGCAAAGAGATAGAAGTAAGAAAATAATGTAAATAAAACGTACTTGTTTTGACATCTTGCAAAAGCTGCCTCTTTGGAGTCACAGCTGTTTCGTGATATTAAAATGTATGCTAACTTGACTGTCTAATGACCGCAAGATTTAAATCTAAAGACGGGATACTTTTGTTCCAACGTCCGAACTTAAATAAGAAAAGTTTCTTCTATTTTCTTTTGTTTCGTGTAAAGAATGGAAACGAACTTTGTGTTAAACAAAAGCCGATAGTTTTTTAATTATATGAAGCTAGTGATGGGACTTTTCTTCGTTTTGCAATTTATTTTTCAGGTAAGTCTGTTTTTCTTATTTCGTTTCTACAGGTATTTAAGTAATTTTTTAGAAGCTTTGGTAAGGTTACAACAATGTTACGGCAAGGTTACAATATTCATTACTTTAGCCTTTTTTAACGGAGCTCTTTATGAGACTTTATTGCAGCTTATGATGCTTTTACGAAAATGAGAGTTTAAAATTTTGTGAAGTTATATTTTTATCAAAGTTCTATTATAATCACCACTTATATGTTACTTAACATGATTTTTGAAAGCACTACGTAGAATTATACAAATAACTACGTGTCTTTATAGAAAAAAATGTTGAAGCCCAAGGAAATTTAAATGAAAATCCAAAAAGTTATAGCCGGTACCTACCTACGAAATTTTAATAAACTTTAGACTGAATTCGTCGCATTCAGAGACGTAACTTTCTACGTGTGTGAAGTGCTAAGAAGTAATAAGATATTAACTCAGACGGCAAAGCTTCACAACGGGCGGGGAGATTTCCTCGAATTTAGTACCTACTTGCAATCATCCAAAGAAACTTAAGACTTCTATGTTAATACCTTATTATCTCATTAAACGTTCAACTTTTACACAGATTGATATATTTTAAGGTTCTGAGATATAGTATTATGCCTTCAACATTACTCCTGGAAGATCCTTCTTCCAGGAGTAATGTTACGGCTATATATATCAATACAGCTGGCACGTCCGCTGCCACGTACGCTGGCACGGCTGTATAAAGGGAAAATAGACACATAGGTACATTTTTGACCTTGAAGAGGGATGCTACAGGCTAAATAAAAAAAATTTGTGGATGGTATGTCGTTTTTTCACTCGTGTCTGTTTGTCTGCCCATCTGTCACAGCCAATTTGCTCTGAATCTAATGGACGGATTACGTTGTTTGGTACACATATAAACAATTTCACCAAAAGAGTGGTGCGCAAAATACGCGCATTGACGTGGAGTTGTACCAGCCCGTATTACCTATTAAACCATTTTAGTGAACACCAAAACTGTGACCCAAACACGGACGTGTAATATTATTAAATGAATGTTGATTATAGGAGTCTGTTATTTTTGGGAGGCAAAAAAGAAAATTGTGACATATCAAATGAAAAGGCTAACTATGAGAGACAAATTTTTTTTTTTCACTTTAAAATGAACAGTTAGATACATTTGCAGTTGGAATGTTTGCAACAGTACAACGTTAAGTTTATTCATGGGATAAATTCATCCTAATTACGGAACCCTTCATTGTGCGTGATCCGACACGCACCTGGCCGGTTTTTAATAATTAGAGTAAGTTCAAAGATTTATGCTAAAGTAAAGTGTAAAGTGAAAAGCTTTTTAGAGACACTTACATACAACTTTTGCAAAAAAAAATGTCTTTCTTATATAGGCACATAATCTTATTCAAAAAAAAAAATACAAACGACTTCCATTACCTAGATATAACTGCAAGATTAGAGGAACGTAACAATTGATTCGCCACGCTAACAATGGGACCTCGCTCCGCAATACTTGTAAAAGAATTCCTGAATATGTCTCGAGATACTTTTAAGATAATTTTCTGCAGCAGGTATTCGAGCCAGGTCTTTTATTCGCAATACTAAAGTAGAAACTTAAGTATTTCACGTTAAGCAATTTTCACTGTAATGCATATTTATGCTTCTTTTACTATTTCGTAGAAGCAAATTAAATTATACTATTGTTAAGAATTCAGTGAATGCAATTTCATAACGACTATTAACAACCAAGTATTCATACTAATCCATACTATAATATTATAAATTCAAAAGTAACTCTGTCTGTCTCTCTGTCTGCATGTTACCTTTTCACGCCTAAACCAATGAACGGACTTCGATAAAATTTGGCAGAGAGATCTATGGCATCCCGGTGAAGGACATAGAATAGTCTTTATCGAGATACCTCGCGGGCGAAGCCGCGGACGGAAGCTAGTATTATAAATTCGAAAGTAACTCTGTCTGTCTGTATGCTACCTTTTCACGCTTAAACCACTGAACGGATTTCGATAAAATTTGGCAGAGAGGTAGATTGCATCCCGGGGAAAGACATAGGATAGTTTTTATCCCGATATTCCTAAGGGATCGACACTTATGCGGGTGAAACCGCGGGGCGCTGCTAGTATTATATAATATCATCACCATCAACATTCTTCTGAACTTATCCCAATTTATTTGAGGTCGGCGCAACATGTTCTTTAATTTCATCCATACTTCTCTATTAGTCGTCATCTCGGTAGTCACTCCCTTTCTATAATATAATAATGTGATCTATATTACGAGCACGTAATTCTATAAGCGCGCGGGTGCTTTCATAGCAGGGTAATTGCGTTACACACTATCAGTAGCAATGGCTTTCATTTTGACAGTTCAACATTCATTGCGTTTATTTCCGTTAAATTTCTTTTTTCGAACATTATGGACTAGCAATATTCTTCAAAATGATTCAGATTGAGATTGACACTGTATACGCAATTACATTTCTGGCAAAGAGACCCAACTTGACATACATTGCACACAGTGCCAAAAACTCTCATTCTCCTAATGAACACAAACAGCCTATTGCTTTGTGAACACAAGCAGTTTATTTAGATAAAACTCCATCTCTTTCGAAAAAAATACACATACATTCACATTTTTCAGGCTAAAAACAAGTCACCTTCCGACTAGAAAATACGAGTACGTCGTTGGTCTACGTTTTTACTCTATTTCCAACAAACACTGCTCGTTGATTTGTAAAGAGGGAACCGGCGAGCGAAACAATGGGATAGAAAAAAACGAAGTATCGGGGATTAGACCGGCCTGCATATTTTGTGAATGTCAAGGATTTTATGGCCTAGTACAGAATTTTCCAATCCGAACGTAGCCACTCTCGAAACTTTCGAATGTATTTGCAACTCTGCTGCACGGGGCAGCACACAAATCACAACTATTGTAGGTACTCGCTCATGTTTGTTTGCCGCTAAAATGCTGCGTCGGAATAATAATTTTAAAAGCAACGCCGTCGGATTACTATGAGCTGAAAATAGGATAAGTTTTCACGAATTGTTTTAAAATTGTTTGGTTATAACAATTATATAGTTGTGAAAATTGTTTTTGTTTGATGCCTTTGTTGTGGTTTTTGCGTGTGGCTGTAAGCTCTTTACAATGACGTAGTTAAAATCACGTCAGTTTTCCCCGAATTATCGAATTATCGGTAGAAAGGCGCTCAACTACATGTAGTTTATTTATTTAATACTTTAAGTACACAAAATTAAAAATCACCGCCATCAAAATGTTAAAATTAAAAATGTACAGACTATAAACAGCAAAACCTTACACAAGAATTTTCATTTGCAAAATCAAAATTTCTCCGTAAAGCAAGCCCGTAAGATGTAAAAGACAAATAAGGCTAAACAAACCATGTCCTTGGCAGTGTGTGCCTTCTTTTAAAGCAAATTAAATATGAATGAATGAAAATGCCACGTTTATGACTGGTAAGAGGCGGTGCAGGCTTGGGAGACACGCTTTGATGAGTTATAAGAAAGAGAAGATTGCGAATTTGTGTTTTCAAAAATGTTTTATTTGAATGTTGATACATGCAGTATATTTTTTACAGGCTTAGCAAGGTGTGATATAATGGTGGATGAGTCACAGTTCTACCGGGCTATTCTGTAAAAATCACACCGTGAACACGCACCGTGTAGACCAGCAGTTCTCGAGTAAAGAACTATGTGCTGTGTCACGTGCTTTACGGTATTATGGACGGACCATACTTTATCATTCTCAGGAGGGGCCCGTAGGTAAATAATAACAGCCGCACAGGTCGATCGATTAGGTTAAGCTACGCTTTCCGCGGTGGATGGGTGCCCATCTTTACATACCGAGACCCCTCCGTGTCTCGGAAAGCACGGGTCCCGGCTGTCATTCGATATCGGATCAGATCTTTGACAGTCGTTACGGGTAGTCAGAAGCCCGAAAGTCTGACAAATAATCTTACCAAGGGGTATCGTATTACCCAGTAACTGGGTTGTGGAGGTCAGATAGGCAGTCGCTCCATGTAAAATACTGGTATTCAGCTGCATCAGGTTACACTGGAAGCCGACCCCAACATAGTTGGGACAAGGCTAAGCAGATGATGACTTTGACATTCTCAGGTAAAATTCTAGGTAGGAATTAACTTTACTAAGGACTCTGCAATAACAAATGCACGATAGTAGTCAGTCAGACTGTAATTTATTTATGGTCTCGTTGATTTTATATTTGGCAGGTCTTGATTTTGCATAAATAAACGTGGGGCACGTTCACAAACATTTGTATGATTGGAAAATACTAAAACTATTTGCAAAACAGCTATAAATCAATGGTTAAAATTTCGACCCGAACTACGAAACATTCACTCAACTTATTAGGCAAACAAGGAAACATGGTTATATAGCTATCTGCTAGTGTACGGTTACTAGCAAATCCGTCAATATTGTACCTACCTCCATCGGCTCAGTATGTTGATTTATCTGACAGATACCAGCCGCTTTCATTACTTAAATGGAACAAATACGACCTGACTACAGGCTGCCATCAGCAAAGGCGAAATTCTATAAGGAAATCTAATTTTGGTATCGGTCCAGATTTGAAGGATTTGTAATTTTATGAGTCAATTGCTCCAAAATTAATTAAGATTCAACATTGGGATGGTTTAAGAAACTGTTCTATTTCTGGCTTGTTGAATAGCAATATCAAACGGGTATTCAATGGGCGAATAATGCTTATTGAAAGTTTTGCGGTACCTACATAATTATAGACAAGCCGCATAACTATGTTTCCTTTATCGAACTTAAGGTTGGGTTCCCGAGTTCCCGAGGAGGCCCGCAGTCGGGGGTTGCGGAAGGATCGTACGTTCCCACGACCCCTGGCGTAGGTGTGAGATGGAACACCGGCGTGGTTTATAGCCAGTAAGTGTCTGACAGACCCCGCCACTTACCTCAGGGCGGCGGACATCCATGAGGATTTTCCACCCCGGAAACAAAAAATAAAAAAAATGGGTTCCCGAATTCGATTAGCTTTGTAACACAACTAAATATGAGATTTTATTGGTTTTTTTTTTGGCAATGAATTTTATTTTATTTTTAAGTATTTATGCTTTATTTCATTTAAGTGTTTATAAATTACATTTTTAAATATTTTTATAAACAAAAATACAAAAAAAAAACATATAAAAATATAAAAAACAATTTAACCCGCCGGCCGGTATCTGAAACAGGGTCTGGAGCTCCAGAGAGAGGCACCTCCTGACAATGCGAGCCGTGTCCAGAAGTACCTTTTTCTGAATCAAGCCCTTGATCCAGCTGCTCAACGAGAGCCTCCTCAGGTGTTGGTCGAGGCTCTTGGCTATTAACTTTAAATTGACTGTCACGACTATCGGCACAATGGTCGCTGAGTCTACCCACATGTCGACAACCTCGCGAGCCAAGTCAAGATACTTGATCTGTTTATCTTTGTCGGCTTTCACAAGGTTTTCATCATGCGGGACGGTTATATCAAAAATCATTGCACGCCGCTCTAAACAATCCATCACCACTATATCAGGCTTCTTGGCAAAAGCAGCCCTGTCAGTGATGATGGATCGATCTTAGTGCAATGTGATATTTCCATTTTCGAGAACTGGGTCGGGCACATATCTGTAATACGGCACCTCCGATTCCACAAGGCTTTATTTCAGAGCAGTTGCTGATGGATTATCCTGGCTACAAGGTTGTGTCTATGCAAGTACTCTCCGTTAGCTAGACGAGTACACCCGGAGATAATATGCCTGATTGATTCTCTCGGCCGGTGGCGTGCCTGTCAGATGTCAACCGTGCCGTCTTTCACAATAAATCTCCGGTAAATATTATCCGTCATCATAACTTCGTCCATAATTGCACAGACAAAACCTTCGGTTTCTCCAAAGAGGTCACCGCAACGCAGTCAGGCTACAGACGCTATTAAATCTACATCTGGTCCATGAAAGGCCCGGAAAAAGCGTACGTGAAGCTCCTAACTCTGCCGTACCTCCATGCGATCATCAGCGTTAAGCACTACTGGCTTGCACCAGTTCTCTTTAGCCAGGAAAACCGGGGTGAGGCCCCTGTCCACCGCGACCATATTTCGATGCATCCCCACGTCGGTGTCTAGGAAATATTCCCACCTGAGACTGCATATCTCGCGATTGTAGAGGGTCTTAGCGTTATTATATATTTAAAATTACTCGTAAATTGCATAGACTATACAGGGACAATGGGCATCGAGCCCGATATGATCAAGACACAAGTTCCGTTATCAAGATCAATATTTTAAAATAACTGCAACACAGTGGCGCACTAGCTATGCACTTTGTGTCCGTCAAGTTTTATAGCCGATATAAAATTTTCCAATTCGAATGTTGGCACCCCTAGCCCGAATTACTTTGTGGGGTTGGTCACAAATCAAGTTTGCCGCCGAAGCCGCCATCTTGGTTTTTAAAGACCGTTTACCCGTGAGAGATTGAACGTTGAGTTGTGCACTCACATGCACCGTACTGCAATACAGCTGATCTCACTGGCCTATTACATGCCCCATTTGTCACAGATTTTTATTTAGCAATTTTATTTGTATTTTATTCAGTTAAGGACATACGATCGCACGCTTTATAGGAGTTGTTTGATTGATTTTCTGTTTTTATATTCGAGGATTTTATTTCGTTTGGTGATTTGGAAATTGAGTACTACAGTCTATCTCTTTTATTATTTACTATTATTTTGTGAAATAAATTCTATCAGACATTCACCTACAGCCAATAGAAGATCACGTTAGTTTAATTATAAAAACCTCTACTACTTCTGTCAGCATCATCCAGATCTTTTGCAGTCCAATTCTAGACGTAAGCCCCTCCCAAAATGTATAGTTAGGTACAACGGACTCTATTTTCTCATATTGATAATTCACTGCCTTTGTATACATGTTAAACAGCACTAATATACTAACAACATAGTTATTCCATAGTTCCTGAGAACATAATATTAGTTCAACAAACGTTTACTCTGACGTCGAACATAAAGCAAATGTATCAAAACTCGGAACTACGTAATCAGGTGTCTGCAAGTTTGAGGTGGTCACTCTATCACACCGAAGTAAATATTCCATTAATGGTTACCAGGGGTCAGCTGTAGGAGCAAGGAAATGCACTCCAAACTAACTGGCTGTGACGGTCTAATCTGATCCCTGTCATCTTATGACGTAACGTCGTTAGTGACGCAATACGGAGCATCCTCGAGGGGGCGATAACTGTTTGCCATGTTTGATCTGTTTAATGTTGGGAACAGTTTCCTAAGATGGGGTTAAGGTCCATGTCGGGAAGTTTTGGTAGTCACATGTTTAGGTAAAAGGGTTTTCTGAAGTTAACGTACGGTATAGCTAGAATTCAACACATAAAATCTGTTTTTTATAACATAAAAATGCACTGAACAATTCATTCATTCAATTTGCGAGCAAAAAATGCACGTTACAGCGTTATGAAATCCAACGTTTATGAAATCCGAAATGAAACCCAGTTTAATTTAAACAAGTATCGTTATTAAACCCTTGTCTCAAGGTGCTGGAGTGAAATAAGCGCGAGATTGTTTCATCACGGGTGAAAATTTATAAAGTATACGTGAAGTGAAGAGGTAATGCAATGGAATTCGCGAGAAGTAGTACGCCGTTCGTGTGAATTCATATGAAATGGAGTTACTTACCTCGAATTAATACCTCGCGAGTGTTATGTAAAAAAGTGTTAACTGTTTTTTTTTTTCGTGAATATGAGCAGTGACCTGCCCTGGTTACTGTTTCGTGGAATTGATATCAGTTTTGATTTAACACGATTTACACAAAGAACGATTATTTTATGTTGCCAACGCCATGGTTTGCGGCAGTGAATAGGTACTTACCTACATCTATTAATACCATTTTCTTTGACAAAACTGTAATGGAAAAAATCTTAAATTTTGACAAAGGCCGTATCAAGTGACTTAGCTTGTGTTAACATTGATTTCAGTATAATAAACAACTTTCTTTATTGTTGTTATACGATGTTTTGTATAAAAATATCTTAGCTTTTTCTGAAAGAAGCAAATATTACCGCCTACACGAAATAATTTGTTAAAAAATATTAAAAAAATAACACCTTAGGAGGCTTTCGTTTTGGAGCAGTGGTGGCCCAGTGGTAACTGCCGCGACTTACGTGTTGTAGGTCGTAGGTTCGAACCCAGACAGGCGCTTTACTTTGTGTAAATTATTTCATCACCACTGCTCTCAAAACGGTGAAGGAAAACATTGTGAGGAAACCGGCATGTCCTAGAACCAAAAATTCGAAGGCATGTGACATCTACCAACCCGCACTGGGCCAGCGTGGTGGATTACGGCCCACTCCCTCTCACCGAGAGGAGGCCTGTGTTTCAGCAGTGGGAACATTATAGGCTGATTATGTATGTATGTTTATGTAAGGAGGCTTTCGATGGGCAGTTGGATCAAGGGCTGGATTCAGAAAGAAGTACTTCTGGACACAAATGTTCGGGGACATTGGAGGCGAAGGTCACGCGGGAAATGAGACGCGTGAGTACGTGAACATACAGGGTGGTCCAAATAGTGACGTCTATAAAAAAAAAATAGATTCATATCGCAGTAAAAATCATAAAAAAGAGCTTTCCAAAAAAAAGCTATAATTTTTTAAAGATGTCCCCGAAGAATTTCCCCAAAAATAAATATTCATAATTCCTAAACTATCGAAAATCGCGGAACATACATGGGGTATTTTCGGATACCCCTAGGTATGAGGAATCTTTTATTGACGTCAAATAGTGACGCGAGTGTACCCTGTACAAGTATTTAAAATGAAATAGAGAAGAAAATAAACAATGTGAGTAAAGTATCATTAATATCCCTTTAAGCAATTGTATCTCAGACGCCACGATTCACTTAATAAGAAGACGTCACATATCCCTTTGTCGCCCTTCTGATTGTTACAAGTAAAATAAACAAGTGCTAATTCGGGCAGGAATGTTCAAGACGAGATGTCTTGAAAATTTAATGAACGAAACTCAAAGAACAATGTTACGTTGATTTGCGAGTCAAAGTTGATATGAGTGAAAATTGCCTGGGGTTAGCTTTCCTTATGATTGTGTTACGAAACGGTGTGATATAGTTATGGTTGTGTGTCATACCTACGAGTTTTCTGTTAACTGTGATTTTAAGTTATAAACATAGCCAGAAATCGCACAAGACAGGGAGGTTTGGAAGGAAAAAGGAAGCCTTTGCCCAGCAGTGGGACACAATAAAGGCTAACAAAAAAAAAACAGTGGCACTCCGGGAGTGCTAACAGAAGTGAAAACAAAACATAAACAGAATACTTTGCCATCACTCACTGACATATCGGATATACATTAAAACCGAGTAGGTACTTCCCGAGGACAGCCAAACACATCCGAAGCAGGTATTTTTTTAATCATCTTATAAACAAAACGCGCGGTGTCGCTAACGGTAACAGTGGCGCAAGATCAATGGTTTTTTCCCATCTCAAAAAATGCGCATATAGGTGATATATGCTAGAGAAGTGGTCACTTAACGTTCGCTATTATTAAAAGCTCGTTTTTTATTAGAAATCGTTTTCGATTATACTTTGTATGTATGCAAACATATTTAGCTCAGTTGAACCATAGCAACCGGTTACTAAAATCCAATACACACCATCTTAGAATCGACAAAAATCATCACACTAATATTATAAAGGCGAAAGTTTGTGAGTGTGTGTGTGTGTTTACATGTTTGTTACTTCTTCACGCTCAAGCGGCTGGACCAATTTTGATGAAATTGTGTGTGGAGGTAGCTGACACCCTGGATTAACATAGGCTACTTTTTATCCCGATATTCCCACGGGATCGACATTTACGCGGGTAAAACCGCGGGGTGTAGCTAGTCTACCATAAGGACTAAGTAGCAAGATTTTTCTAAGGCCTTTCTGTAATTATTCACCTGAAAATTAATTAATCAATCGATTTACAACATTACCATCCCAGACAAACTGTAACACACACCTGCAGACATAGAGGATAGTGTTCCGACCATGTTAGCCTTGTCGAATAACCAGACATGCAGTTTATAGAGTCGCAGGCATTAACCAGATTACTTGCGAGTACAGAAGCGTGATACATTGAATCATTGCTATGGACCTTATTGGATATGGTTCGGATTAATTAGGCAATGGATACAGGGCTTTTTGTTTCGGATGGGTAATCATCAAATGACGTCCCGCTCTGGGTGGAGCGAAAGGGAGTGTCAGACTCTTACTGACTAAAACCCACCCATGTTCCTTCCTTAGCCCTTTATGTTTCGGGCCAGCGGTAGGTAACCCTTTCGGACAATCCCGCTGACCCGGACAATCCCGCTGACCCGGTGGATAATGGAACTGGAAAATGAATAGAAGCAGAAGTGAAGAAAATGAAGAATTCAGGCATTCAGGTGGACAGTCTTTTAATCATCCTAGAGGTCATAGTTTTGTGTGCCATTTGACGTCAGACGTACGACGTAAAATATAACAGAATATTCTTTAGTAAGTACACTATAGATAATACGACGACTTAATACGTTTTAGATTATTCCAAGAAAGTGGACAGAGTCATCTTTTTGCGCGATAATGGTAGGGGAGTCCAGACGGTAAGGCTCTGAAGATTACGTTATTTTTTGTCCATTTTGGAAATCTGAAAGTGGACCTCTGACCACCAGACTCGTATCTGAAACTTTTAAATATATTTTCGGTGTTCTCTCGTCATGCCACACCTACTCAGGTATCAATTTTTTGCCCTGCACAAGCTTGCTTATAAGCCCATTGGGCTCCTACTATAATGACAGCAAATTATTGCAGTTCTAAATCCAAATATATTGACAGTAGAATTGATCTCTAAATAAAATCGTTTTTTTATTTGCACTCACCAGATGGCGGTCCGAAAGTGACCAGGTGTTCCAAATGAAACATCAATCGCGAATAGCCTATAGACTACTACCTATAAACGAATCGTGCACACAAAAAGCGCTTTTTAGAAAACATTGATTGCATGCTTTACATCCACATCGGTAAACAAAGAGGCTATGAAAGCTATGAAAGCCGAGCTTCTACATAAAGGCAAGAAACGTATGAGTAACGCTAAAAGCCAAATCCATCAGCAAAGCGCTTTCTGTGGTCGCTTTTGCGCTGAATATTAAACACTAAAAAATAGATCAAAGATATTTCCGGAATATTGCTGGTGTTATATTTGATTTGATGCATGTTCTATGGATTTGTTGATAATAGAATGAAAAATGTTTTGTTCACATTGTTTTGTGAAATTTCATTTTGTATTGTATGCTATTCTGCAATGTAAGGATTATAATGGCTTATTGGTTGAGTCTCACGAAGTTACTCGTCCGGAACGGGCGAATCGATACAGCTAAATACAATTATTTTTATTACTTATGAACTAAAATTCGAATTTAAAATGAATATATTCTGATGAACTTTTGTCAAATGTGATAGTCCGTCACTCACTAAATCTTACGAAAATATTTTGCTATATTTGGTTATGGGCCCAGAGACTTAAACTATGAGAACCAGGGTGGATAGGAGGAGCATGGATCCAATAAGAAGTAGTCGAAGCACTTCATATACACATAAAGTTTGTACTATCCAATTTTTTCACTTCTGTGCGCCAGTGTACTTTTTCATAATATTATTGTATAAAAAAATTAAATTATTTAAAAGTGTCGATTCGCCCATTTCGGGCGAGTAAATTCGTGCGACACAAACAATAAGCCATTGAAATCACAACTTCGTACCATTAAATGCAGTCTCAGAATTTGCATAGAGGAATAGACTATTAGTGGATCATTCAAGAATTCCTTTACCAGTCTTACCAATGGGTATCGTATTACCCAGTGACTGGGTTGTGGAGGTCAGATAGGCAGTCGCTCCATGTAAAATACTAGTATTCAGCTGCATCCGGTTAGACTGGAAGCCGACCCCAACATAGTTGGGAAAAGGCTAGGCAGATGATGATTCAAGAATTCCTTTAGTAAGTAAGTATGCTACAATGGGCCCATTTTAAGATAGGCGATGCCCTTTTAATGCAGACTCAGATAGGTTTGAGGTCCCTGCCTCTACTCGACATGTCCTTCACAGACATATTTCCACTAACAAAGTTCCGTACATAATATTTACATTTGCATCGCAGCCTCTTCCTTACATTTGTCGTGAGGTTAAGTGACTGTCGTGCTGACGGTACTGGCCACGCCATTTCCGCAGCCGCCGGAACTGTAGTCTGCACTAGCTATTGTTGCTGACCGTCCGGTACTACTGCCTAGTACTTCATGTGAAGATTTAGATTATGATTTATGTTTTCTGCGGAAGAATCCAATTTGCGTCTACCTAAAAAGTAGACGTGGGGATACGTGGTGATATTTATAAACCGGAATTGAGGTGTTTAAAGGCTAAAGAAAGAGACAAAATGAAAATCACAGTCTAATGTCTATTCGTTTTGACATCACTATAGCTGCATTACATAGAATCAAGTTTTTGTAACTGAACAAGAAAGCTGTGCTGCTGGGGAGTTTGTTGCGCCACTTTTTCTTCCCAGGGAAAACATAGGAAGTTGTGAAGGGCGGGCGTTTTGGTAGACAATCTTATATAATTTTGACGTACGAAAACTGCTGATTCTCAGACTAGTTTCAATAGATGACTATTAAATTTTTGATTCATGATACGCGAAAAACATGATCAAAGTGCACGATTACGGATAAAGGTAATTTTACAACATAAAAAAAAACAAAAAGGCTAAGTACAGACGCCAGCACATCAAGCTACACGAAACTGTCAAATTTTCCCAATCAACTTTGAACCTTATGCTTTGTCGATAAAGTTGAAAATCTGACAGATTGTAGTAGCTTGATATTCTGACGTCTGTACATATTAAAAAGGCGAGTAGTTATAAACAAAAGTATCATTAATAATTTAGTTGTCAATTTATATCAAATGTCAAATCACATACCACATAATAACATAAGAAAAACGTGACTTCCTTTACAATATAAAGTTACATTAATATTCTATCGATAAAAAATATGATTTTGATATCAAGTCAGTATGCCACTATTGTTATCTCTAAGGAGTTATAAAAAAAAACAATGCTTGCATTAGCGGTGTAGAAAAGAGTGTTTCTTGAGGGCTAATATTGCCAATTGGAGTCACTACATTGGAAGCTTGCTTGCTTGCTTTGACAATACCGAAAGTGTGATATCAAAAAAATAGGCTGTTACGTCGGTTTTTTTTGGTTAGGTCGGTTTTTTTTTATAAGTATTTAAATGAACCTATAACAGTTCTCATTTTGCGCATCTAAAAATATTATTGAACTCTCATTTGCGCTTCTTTTTGTGAACGTCAAAAAAATCCAAAAATTCTTTATTTTAATCTCTCTTGAGACTTGTGCGTCTGAAAAATTACCGGTCGTATATACGACCGGTAATTTTTTTTTTGTTATATAACAGGTCTTTATAAATCAGTCAATCAGAAGCGATCTGCTATTAAATGTAATTTGGTAAACTCAAAACATATCCATCTATTTATATCCATGAAAAAATCCCAATGGGTATTTTCCGCTGACCAACTTTAAAAGTTCAAGTAGTTTTTAAAATGAAAAAAAAAAAAATCGCAATAATTAAAAAAGGTCCTCATCGTTTGAAGCTCAAAAATTTGTTTGACGCACATTTAAATATTTCCCTTTATTATCATGGTAGTTTTCACTTTTGAAACATTCTGGAATAGCATTGTAGGACGCAAAACTGCGGGCAAGAGTTTTGCTTTATCCGGGAAAATAATGGTTTAATTTCACACATCATTGAATAATAACTGTAATCTTTTGATCGTTACAGAAACTTCCTAGATTCAGCAAAAAATGTCTTACATAGACACGATAACGATTTTATGTTGAAAGATTACTTTGCTCTTAATCAAATTAATATTCCTTGCAATACTTTTGATACAGGAAAATGTGGTAATTAAATCACCGTACCCAAACAATTACTTTCTATAGTAAGTTTATACAAATTTATAGTTAGCATTAAATCCAAACTGGTATACTTACCCCCTTACTAATAAACGTATTATATCAGATGAATAGTTACACACCGAATTCTCTCTTTCAGTCGTCAGTAATTTGACTTTCGAAAGAAGAAGACAAAGCGTTGTGTAACATACAGATGCTATAAAAGGTTTATTAGTAAGGGGGAACTAAAACTAACCACGACACGACCACATCAACGAAGTTGGCCGACCTTTGATGACGTCACAAAAACGGATTGTTATCTACGTCGCGTCAGTTTCGTCCAATATTCAGAAGTGGGTACCTACCAACTAAGGGCGGTTCCAGACAAGCGACATACTGCCGGCGACTTAGCTGGTAACAACAGTCTTCGACTTTCCAATAGTCTGCTGGTAGTGACAGCGTCACACGTAGGCCTGTATTTTTAACAACTCGCCGTCCCTCTGTCCCTGTTCTAAGGCTTAATATAAAGTGAGACAGTAATAATTAATAGCCAACCCTAGTTGCTGTCATGTCGTTATGAACACGAGCACGCGAGGGATTTACCAAGAAAACCTGGTGTTTGAAAACTATCGCTACCGTAATATATCTTACATACTATCCATGTAGCATGTACGGAAATTCAAGGGCAGGTGTCATGTTCTGCCTATTTAAGGACGTTTTTCAGCAAGTACTTTCTAACATCTTATTAATAATCCTACTATCCTATCCTACTAATCTACTATATAAAAATAAGTCGGGTTTTCCTTCCTGACGCTATAACTCCAGAACGCACGAACCGATTTCCACGGTTTTGCATTCGTTGGAAAGATCTCGGGCTCCGTGAGGTTTATAGGTAGGAGTTGGGTAGGAGTAGTGTAGGATTAGGGTAGGAGTTGGGTAGGAGTAGTGTAGGATTAGGGTAGGAGTTGGGTAGGAGTATTGTAGGAGTAGGGTAGGAGTAGGTTAGGAGTAGGGTAGAAGTAGGGTAGGAGTAGGGTAGGGTAGGAGTAGGGTAGGGGTAGGGTAGGGTAGGAGTAGGGTAGGGGTAGGGTAGGGTAGGAGTAGGGTAGGGGTAGGGTAGGACACCACGCGAAATAATTTATATGGCAAAACAACGTTTGCCGGATAGTGCTAGTATATATATAATACTATAAATGTGAACGTTTGTGATGATGTTTGGATGTTTGTTACTCAATCACGTGTAAACCGTTGAACAGATTTGGATGAAAATTGGCACATAGATAGACTATTTCCTGGATTAACACATAGGATACTTTTTATCCCGATATTCCCACGGGATCGAAACTTACGCGGGTGAAACCGCGGGGCGCTGCTAGTATAACAATAAATTATAAAAATAGGTTACAGAAAAATGTGAGACACTGGCTCCATAGCTACAGAGGTACCTGTATTTCAGGAGCCAGCCAGGATATCGTGCAATTTTGTCTGTCTGCTGGACATACATAGGCCTCTCCCATGCTGCTCTACAACACCCTGTCCTCCGTCATCCGAATCCAGTCTATCCCAGCCACCTTTTTGAGATCGTCTGTCCATCTAGCTGGGGGGCGTCCCACTCTACGCTTGTCTATATTGCAATAGAGTGCATGCAGGTTAATATATTTTTTTTTAATTTTCAGTGCCTAGTGGGGGTTAACCCACTAGGCACTGAAAATGAAAATGCAATACTGAAATCAAGCTTTTATCATCAATTTATCTCTGACTAATCTGCAAATGTTTTCACAAACAGCGCATTGTTATTTTAAACAAATCTAAAATAATCTCTTTGGACGGATTCATGGCTAATGAAAAAGCGCGATAAACTTTTTCGCTCCTGGGTAGTCCCCAAAAAGCTTAGTTTGGAACTGTAATTAATTTTTAATCCGGTATCCTTACTTTGCGGCTTCACATAATAAATTAATTTTCACCAGCGTTCGGATGATAATCAGTTAATTCAGCGTTCCTCTTTTGCAACAAAAAGGATTTCAAAGCGGGAATTGTTCTAATTAATTATTTGGGCTCAGGAATAAGGGATGATACGCCAAAGAAATGTTCAACGTTCGCGTGGTAACCGCACGATGAAATGTCGGTTTATTGTGTCGCGTTACACATCTTATTCAATTATTTCATTTGAGGGTAGCTAAGTAGGATGTATGGCGTCAGGTATTTAATGTCAAGAAGGTGTGAATCATTTGATGCCATTATTATGGTACTTATGTATCTTTGTGTAAAGCTCACTTTGTTTGCTACACCCCTACATATTTTTCAGTATGTCTGTGTGATCAAATTTAGGGTAGAAGGCTGTTGTGTATAATGATAATCATCTATCTCATGAAACTCAAACAGGGGCCTAAAAAGGCCACTTTGGAGAATCATAAAAGGATAAAGTTATGAATTATAATATGGCGAAGACAGTCCGTGTTTTTCTTTTTTTCGCTGCACTACGTAGGTTCAATCGAAGAGATTGGGATTGGATTTGGATTGGATTGATTGGTATTTTAGCACAGACAAAAAAAATAACTGAAAAATGCTTCACCAAGGGGATTTGATACGATTAACTTAACAGTTAACTGTCCATTATGTTATCCTTTTATGATTCTGCCAAAGTGGCCATTTTAGGCCCCCAGGTCTTTAATTGACGGCATTCCTCAATACTTGGACAATTAGTCGAAGTATAAAGATTACACGTGCGTGATACTAAATGATGTCGTGTAAATTGTACCTATATCTACACGTGTCGGTTCATATCTATGCAATTTGATTGGTCAGTTTTTTCCTGCGTTCCATTTCACGATATCGATGGCGATTGATTGGAAGATTGGAAGGCTTTGACGACTGTAAAGTTGCCAATCGGCATCGGTTTTTTAACGAAACAAACAAAATGGCTCTGTCCATAAACAATACAAATTCGTTGCAACTGATGTTACAAGCCATCAGATTCAATCATAAGACATAACTTATTTTAACGTTTAAACCATTTTTAAGCCTTCAGGGCGCGATTTTATTTGGGCAAAATAATTATGGAATACCATTCCTTTTTCGAATCAAAGTACCTACCTAATTAAATATCCCATTTCTACACCCACAGAAGAGTTTCACCCGCAAAACGTATTAATGACGGATATTACGAAACGGCCAACGGTCACCGAATTTTACGATGATGGATTGAAAATGGCGCACATGGCAACCGAGTCCCACATGAATAAATTAACGCGCTTATTAAAGTCACAGGGATTATGAGGGAAACTGACCGTTGACTTATTGCACAGTTGAGTTATGATTTTAATACGTTCGCCGAGTTGCGTGCTATTATCGCGTGTCAAATGTACGTGTTATTAGTGATCAATTGTAAGGCTTGCCACTTCTGTTTTTTCATTGCTCTGTGGTTATGAGCTGCTTTTTGTTTTTCAATTTGCTAATTATAGTTATATGGCTTTTTCGTTATGTATTCCGGTCACGCGGTTTGTAGTAACAAGCATGGTTGCCTCTGTTATCAGGGGTTAGTTATTATAATTTTATTCGAGAATATATGTCACGCTACTAATCGTCATCGGTCTCGTTGGTTTGTAAGGACCTCTTTCACGTCAAAGTACTTTTACTTCGTCGCTTCGCTTAGAACGTTGAGACTTAAATTTTTACGTGTAATGTCCAAGCTAGAATGATCTCAAAGCTTAGCATACAAAGTGCATGCTTCAAAAGAGCTCTGTGTGAAAATAGTTTCTAGTGGACAAAGCGCTTTATGCTGATGGCGAAGTTGAATGGCAACTCTGCCATCTGCCAACTTTGTATATCACCGACAAAGAGCACTGAATCAAACAGGATCACTACAGCGCTTAAGCACTTAACTACGAACTTCAATCCCTGCAGAAGTCCATGGGATTATGTGGGACTTTAATGTTTGCAAACAGTCAACGAGAGCAATATCTTTAAAACGATTTACATCAGCAACACTAAATCAGTTTTCACAATAATCGCATTGAATTTTAAATTATTAATTTAGGCGTGTTGCTTGTCTCGAATCGAGTACCCAGCTTAAGAACTAACTTATAGCTTGTTGGCAATATTTGACACTGATCGCTGAGATAACTTTCGGTGTTTGCCCTGCCCTAGATAATTAATCGCTACGATTTATCGTTCTGTACCGAACCATTTCGAGTCCACGTGTTGTTGGCGAATATTTTGCATATTTTAGGCTCGCCTGGTTTATAGGTACTTCCGAATTAGCGTACATAATAGTAAATCGATTGCGAAACTGTTTCAACGACTCTAAACTGCCTACGGAAAATTGTAACAAGCTTTTGCAAGAATTGATAGCCAGTTGAAATTTTAATGAATTCGCTTGTATTAAATTGTCTATCCTTAGAGCTGTGTGTCAACGATAAACATCTACTTTAGTGGATCTAGAGCACCATCATTAATTACTTTGATATGTCACTCGAGCTAAGCGGGCAGTGTACCCGACGCAGGGTAATATTATGCTCCTCAGTCGTTTGTTTGTTTGTGCATGTTTACAACAATTTAGTCTCTCACAGTCGACCCTCTCCCAAGCATTATACAAATCTTCACATTCTGTGATTAAGACGCGGTAAGATTTTTTAAGAAGAAATTTTTAGTTAATTGACAACAGCGCATCGCAGCAACAATTTAAGGTTCAAAACAGCGGTGCCTTTGATGTTAGTCGATATAAGTATGGTTGGTTAAATCAAATGGCCACCAGAATAAAAATAATTTTGCCGTTTTAATTAAATTAAAAACTAAAGGCACGGCTCAGTGGAATAATTTTGAGGTATTTCTTTAGTTGATTGAATTCCCTTTATTATCATTACATAAAATATTTTTGAGCTCTGTTTTACGATTTATTTATCATGATACTATTTAATTTTTATGAAATATTTTTTTATAGGTAAGTCTTTTCTTTGATTTTTGTCAATTTCTGGCTTGTTTTTACCAATACGCCTAACTGGGCGACAAAAAACGAGCGTATTACGGTGTTCCACATTTAAAAATGCGAAAGATTTGTTGCTTAGATGTACGTTTGTTTCAGCCAACCAGAATTTGGAATAGGTCCATTTTGACCCGCCCAAGCAAGGCACCGACTTATTCTCGAACTCGAATCATAACGACGAACGTATTTAGGCACGACTAACCAATAATGTACAGCACAGAAAAAAAGTAACAAGCAAAAAAAAGCTAGTTTAAAAAAAACGTCAATAAGTACCTACCTACCTCATAAAAGCTTCACAGCGTGCATTAACTACCCACTAATCGAATGCATTATCGTCACAAAGCTTATTTATCGATATCGTAGCGACCATCAACATCCTATTACCTCCACAATGTGCGCTTGAGTTTTTTTTTATCCACAATCACGTCGTTAACTCGACTAGACTATTTATGCTGTTGTATTTGACGTGGTAATTAACGAGTGGTTAGGGAGCTCGGGCATATAAAAAAACATTGTTTGAAATTGGAGGTACAAAAGCGTGAAGCTCTACTTTTAGACGTCCTTAGAGAACACACTAAAGCGCTGCAGCGGTGCTATTCTGTAAAAGTCTCACCGTGAAAACTTAGGTGAAGTGAGCGTGGAGTGAGCTGTCAATAGTGTCAATTCCTAGCAAAAACAAAACTCACTTCACCTAAGTTTTCACGGTGTGATTTTTACAGAATCGACCGGCAGTTTTGGCCTCTGATTTTGCACCACTGTCCAAATCACAGTGATCTTAATTCTCATACAAATAAGGTTGGTGTTGGATTGCTGCCACTGACCAATCTATCAAAATCATTGTGACCTTTATTCTCGTCACAATAAGGTTGCTGTTAGGTCGCTGCTGTCAGAAGTAAAATAACTACCTATATTTTTATTTTTCTGTGAAAAAAGGAACACCTTACTTTTTACCCAGAGTACAAGTTTTTCTAAACTGACAATAAAATCCAAAATTATCTTTTCAGACCAAGTTAGCAGCTCATCAAGTTACTGCAATCTGTCAAATTTCTTTAATAGATATTTAACTTTATCGCTAAAGCATAAGGTTCAAAGTGGATTGGCAAAATTTGACAGTTTCTAGTAGCTTGATGTGCTATCTGTACCTACCAAGCCGTTAAATTTCATCCAAATTATTTAATGCGAGCATCCCTGGAATCCTCTACCATTGCGTCTTTGCTTTATACTCGACGTTTCAAGTCGTAAATTGACAAGAAGAGTACCTATTCTTTAATTCATTCATATTTTCTGACTGACCGACTTCTTGACAATTCAAAAGTGCCTGTAAATGGTTTTTTGAGTGTACGACTATACGCCGACAGACACTACGCCGACAGACTGAACACCGACAAGACTTTACTTCGACGGGACTCTTCGCCGACAGGACACTTTGCCGACAGGACTCTTCGCCGACAGGGTCATCAGCGACGCAACTTATCTCCGATAATCAGATATTTTTTATTTTTGCGGATGGGAAATCATCAAATGACCCCTCCCGCTCTGGGTGGAGCGAAGGGAGTGTCAGACTCTTACTGACTAAAACCCACCCGTATTCCTTCCTTAGCCCTTTATGTTCCGGGCCAGCGGTAACCCTTTCGGACAATCCCGCTGACCCGGCAGGCTTCGGCCCTAAGGGGCCCCTTCCTTGATGCTGACATCTCTTTGAGGCGCGCGTGGAACACGTACGCGCCATCCAGTATGGGCCTGGTCCTGATCGGACGTTGAGCTACCCATTACTCCCCGCTCTTATATGCTTTGAGTTTGAGTTTGATTGAGGAAAAACAGCAACTCTATTTTAAAAATCTTCACGCTTAAATCATTCCCATACTTTGTATTATTTCAAACAAAATGATAAATTGTTGCAAGCACGAGCTCCCAAACAAAATACTGTTCCTAGTAACAGTAACGTGCAATGCGTTGACGTGAACTGTACTGAGCTGGTTTTAATTAAACTAATACGTGCTGCGATACACGAATCCGATATGTTACTCTTCATGGCTTTGTTGGGCTGTGATCGCATGGAATAAGTGTAGATAAAGATGTCAGGATTTTACAATTAAGTGGAGTGGTATTGATTGGAACGAATTTTATGGAGTGTTATGATTATTGGGAACGAGCTGTGTGTACATTTTGTACACGTTTTTTTCATCGTGATGATTTGTTGCAATAGTTTGCTCGAGATGTCCATGCGTGTAGTGTACCTATTTGAATAGTTTTAAAAATAATAAATCACTGCCTGTAATTAAGCATAGAAAGACGGTGTTTAGTATTTAAAGTACTAAGGGTTCAGTTATACCCAATTATTAAAATTCACTACTATTCCAAATGAGTATAAAATGTTGTATAAAATTATTTACATTCTTTCATAGACAGCGGTAGCTAGCCCAACAAAAAACAAAAGACAACCGGAAAAAAGATCCATATCATCGCATCGTAGCTTTTCAATCCGAATCACAATCACAAAGACAAGACAATCTGAGCCAGTGTATCGGAGGCTTAGTGTCGTGATTACTCTAACATATTGTATCCGGTGGAATGTGAACAATTCAGTGACACCGTAGCATTCTGTCCAATTATTGCACTCAGATTAATGCCAATTTGTGGACCGCTAACGATGTGGCATCGATATTAGTTGATTGTGAGACTACTGCTGGAATGTTTTGATACTTTGTCGTGAAGACATTTAATTATAAGTGAACAGTTTGTCGTGTTCGACTTCTTATTGATATATCTTGAAGGATCTATATGGTTTCGGGGGAGTAATATAAGAGTTTATAGTGAACAGTGAACGGGCAGACGCCACCAGGCTATCCTGCCGAATGGCTGATCTTTTCACCACGACACAATTTTTCAAATGTATTGTTGTTTTTCAAACCGAAGTAACAGCAGAATACACTAATCCGAGAGAAGCCATTAAATTCCCACCGAAACATTGAACTTTAATTACATCTATACCGATTAAAGCTTTTGTTTAAAACAAAACAAAACAGGTTGACCGACAATTAACTAAAGAATGTACCTAACACTACAATCGTGCAAAAGCATAATACATTAGCTTCATCAATTAAATAGCCATTCATTAAGACCACTCTATCTCTGCCGGAACAAATCAATATACCAGGCGCCCATCTATACTAATAATAATCTACATATACTAATAATAATCTATACTAATAATAAAGCTGAAGAGTTTGTTTGTTTGAACGCGATAATCTCTTTGGAACTACCGGTCAGATTTGAAAAAATCTTTTTGCATTTCATAGCCCAATTCTTGAGGAAGGCTACAGGCTATTTAATATCACGCTATGACCCTTAGGAGCCGAGCAAAAAGAAAAAAAAAAACAGAATGAACGCTAAGCGAATACGAAGTGTTGCGCCGGGGTGGGGGTACAAGAAATTTCACGCGGACGAAGTCCCGGACAGAAGCTAGTAAAACATAAAGTTACAAAGAACATACTCTAACGTCTCATAGTTCTCAATCAATAAAATTGTTAACAACTCGCAGAGGTTACAAAGTACAGTTTTATTTTAATGTGTATTGTGCGAATGCAATTGGAAGTGTTTTATATTTAGATTTTGCTAAAGAATTTTATAGTGAATGTGTGATGGAATTTAATATTGTTTGCTGTGTCAAGTGGAATGCAGTTTACGATTTGTTCTCGATATCATTTTGCTGTCAATATTGACTACTGAACATAGATTTATTGTTCCACATTTTTTTTTTGCTAAAACGGTAAATGTATTCGTCGTTTGCAATGTACTGCTGTAATTGCATAGATGTAAGGTTAGGTCCCTAATAAACTTTTAGTTTATCTAAATCAGTCCTAGGGCTGATTTTTCAATAGCCAGATAACTTTTATCTGAAGAATGATTATGACAGTTTCACATATTTTCTATACAAAAGTTGTCAAATGGCAATGTTTACTGTTCAGTTAAGAGATCTGACTATTGAAAAATCAGCCTTTAGTAGAAAGAAAATAGGAAGACTTTGCTGTAAGTCTTACCACCTCTGTGCCATGTGCATTATGTGTAACTGCCATATAAATTATGAACTACCTACCATACGGAACCCAGTATGGTAGGTAGTTCATAATTTATATGGTAGTTAACCAACTACCATATCAGCTTTTTAACCATTACAAGTACACAGGTACAGTCACGAGCACCAATATGTCAACACTTGGCAACTTTAAATTGCGATTTTTTCACGAAATAAGGAATGCAACGTTGAAATACGACACTTTACATATACCTATGGGTTCGAAAATACTATGTTCCTACTAATATAAAATTTCATTCAAAAATAAAGGTGAAAATCGCCTTTGAATAAAGCCAAGTGTATACATACTTTTGCTCGTGACTGTACACACGTCATTGTATGAACAATTCAAGTAAAAAATTACAGTAATCCAAATAATTTATGCAGCACAACAATGTGCGTAGTGAATTTACTTACGTAAAAAGTTCGCGTGTGCATTGAGGCTCAGAACTTTAAGCTGCCCTGCGTTTACTTAATGTTGCACTGACATAAAACTTTTATGAACCTGTGGAACCACAGAACAGAAAAAAACTGTTTTTTTTATCTGTGTGTGGAACAGAAGGAAAGCTTTCCTTGTGAAAAAAACATATTAATTATTTATTCTTCTACCTGGAACTGCATACCTAAATACAATAATAGTGTTTTAAAAGGTAAAATTCGATTCGATCGAAGGTTCTTTCTGACTCTGATGATAAGGCCTATCGCCTTCCTCAAGGATTGGGCTATAAAATGCAAGAATTTTTCATATAAGTACAACTGGTAGTTCCGGAGAGCCCCCTTTTCATATAAACTTACAAATAAATAAATAATAATATAAAGAAATTATTTTATCGCTTTATTATTTGTTATAGATAAATCGTCGTAAACCACAGAAAAGCTGAAAAAAATAATCAAATTATTGGGAAGTTCGATACCAATTTTAACTTTAATAAAAGTTAAAATTGGTATCGAACTACCCAATAATTTCACATTAATAAACAACAACAACATATTAAATACATAACGGAATACCGTTATGTATTTAAAATGTTTAATACAAGTCTCAGTCATAGTTATTGCTAGCAGTCCATTGATAAGCTCTGTAATGGAATTTTATATACACAGCAAAAAGCGATGAATACATTTTCGTATAAATTAACAACACGCGAGTAATGAGGGCTTGACATAAGAAAACTAACAGGCTTTGTTAATCACTGCATATATTTGAATAACTTGACTTTAGACTTTCATTAAATAGGTTCTTATGCTCGGGATATGAAGTGCGGTTGACGTGGAAAAAAGTAGTAGGACCTTTTTTTGTACGTAGCTACATATTAATAATTTATACAATCTTTCTGTGATTCTTATTAAATGGTATACGTTTATTTACTATATTAATTTAAAAAAAGCACAGCCCCATGACATACATTACACTTATGCTAGAAGCAATTTTCATAACTAAAATAACGTACAGACATCAAGCTACCCGAAACTGTCAAATTTTCCCAATCAACTTTGAATCTTATGCTTTAGCGATAAAGTTGAAAATCTGTTCAAGAAATTGGACAGATTGTAGTGCTTGATGTGCTGGCGTCAGTAGATAGCTTTCACCAAATTATATTGCTGCGTTGATTTTTAATGAATATACTAAAGTAAAACTAAAACAGATCCGCGTAAATAAGCTGGGTAGCAAAAAAAAAATACAGAATACTTTGTATTCCCTTTACCTATATTTAAGTCTTGTTGCTACGCCATCAAGCTTGTATTATGTATTATACCTATTTATTTATTTGACAAACATTGTCACGCACAATAGACTTTTCAGAGCCCGCCCTTAACGTCAGAAAAAATACTATTGATGAACTAAGAAGCTGTTTCTCAATACAATTTTTATTAGAAAAGACGTCTGACACTAATGCTGTGTCTCATTTTAGTTTTCTCACAAACGCAAACATTTCTTTTACATTCCTTTTCACACCATCATATCACGAACGTTACGCAACGGTGAATACACAAAGATGTTTTCCACTAGCTTTGTAGACGCGGCCGTGTTTTCTTTTTAAAGTCGTTTAATAAAAGGGCCAGATGTGTGGATATAATCTCGAGACCGTCTTGAGCGTCTCCCGTTTAGGTTAGAAATGTGAGAAATTTCCCGTTGAAGTGCACTCCCGTCTGCGGGATGCTACGAACGTTCTTTGCACATGTTCTTTGCACGAAAACTCTTTTAAAACTCTGAATTATTATACCGTCTCTTGTGGCGTGACTTAGCGCTTCGGTAACAACCTACTTGTCCCGATATTTCGTGCAAATTGTTTATGTTAGAATTGCTTGATCAAAAATCTTGAACAAACCTGCCTGTATTTTGTGCTACGAAGTAAATGTGATAATCCAATTCACCTTTTCATTGTTAGTCTAAGAAATTGTAATTCGGAGCGGGTAAAATGTCAAGTAGCCCTTCATTTTAAACCTTTAACAATGAGATAGGAACATTTATAATTAGTTTACCAAAAACAAAAAGCCCGAGACAGAACGAGGGAGGTTGGTACTCTAAAAATTGTAATGAAATGAAATAAACTCGAAAATTTAAGATCCGCTTAGGAAGTTTCGAATTTCAATCCCAAGAGTAAACGTTGGACGAATAAGCGATGAAAATAATACTTTATAGGACTTGTGAAGTTAGTAAAAGTAACAATCGAAGAAACTGGAACAGTGATTACTAATTCGTAATGAGACGCAGTGAGGCAACGTTATGCTGTTTGCTTCACTTTGGTGTGTTGATACCCCTGACTGGGGAACGTCAACTTGAGGAAATCCCAGTTGTAAACATTTCCTGTACTACAGACCACAAGTTGTTTTAATCATCGTTTCCTGTTTTGTATGGATAGCGAAGTTAAAGAAAATTGACATACTGAAACATAAAAGTTTGTTTTATTTTCGTAGCCTTGTTGATGATTAGTCTACTTTTTTCGACAAATAGCATAAGCATAATCAGCCTGTAATGTTCCCACTGCTGGGACATAGATCTCATGTTAGTAGATATCACATGTTTTCGAATGTTTGGTTCGAGGACATGCCGGTTTCCTCACGATGTTTTCCTTCACCGTTTTGAGAGCAGTCGTGATGAAATTATTTACAAAAAGTAAAAGCGCCTGTCAGGATTCGAACCTACGACCTACAACTCGTAAGTCGCGGCCGTTACCACTGGGCCACCACAGCTAGTGCTAGAATTTATTTTCGATAAATAAATTCTTCTAATTAAATTATTTAAAAAAAAACTAAAAACTAAACTTAGGAAGGCTGCTGTTGTGTCGAGACGAAAACAAAAGGTATTTACTGAAAGCCAAAATTTTAATCTAGATAAATTTTCTCAACACAAAAGTTTTAATTTTCATCTAGATTTTTTGTTCAAGAAAGTCTTTTTATCGTAAATCAGTATGACAGTTCTACTAACAACGAATTTGTAAATGCCAGACTTTAAAAAAAGATGAAATAGGATCAAGACTTTTTTTGTTCGGTTGTTCGTCATACCTTGTGTGTGGCTTAGGTACTTTTTTTTAATAACTACCACAAAGAAAGTAAAAAAAATAAATGGCTAGGTATGAGAAATGTACGTCTTCTCGTGGTTTGTAGAGAGTAAGATCATACTTTTATTATTATTTCTCTAGAAACAGGCTTTTTGATTTAACAAAAAAAACCGGGCAAGAGCGAGTCGGACTCGCGCACCGAGGGTTCCGTACCATCATAGGTTTTTAAATTTTCACCGGCGAGCTACTTACTAGATCTCGTTCAAACCAATTTTCGGTGGAAGTTTACATGGTAATGTACATCATATATTTTTTTTAGTTTTATCATTCTCTTATTTTAGAAGTTACACACACATTTTACCACTTTGGAAGTGTCTCTCGCGCAAACTATTCAGTTTAGAAAAAAATTATATTAGTAACCTCAATATCATTTTTGAAGACTTATTCATAAATACCCCACACGTATGGATTTGATGAAAAAAAAATTTTTGAGTTTCAGTTCTAAGTATGGGGAACACCCAAAATTTATTGTTTTTTTTCTATTTTTTTTGGGAAAATCTTAATGCGGTTCACAGAATACATCTACTTACCAAGTTTCAACAGTAAAGTTCTCATAGTTTCGGAAAAAAGTGGCTGTGACATACGGACGGACATGAGATGCCGAATCCATAAGGGTTCCGTTTTTGCCATTTGGATACGGAACCCTAAAAACGAGAAAGTTAATCCGTTCTCCTCTGTTTAAAATATCAAAGATGACCTTATAATTGAAATAAAAGCCTTCAGATCGATATAAACTATTGTATCTTACATAATACCTAAACCCGACATTAACATTCCTCTTATACAAAACATACAACCGAACAAAAAATTCAAATGTCCATAAAAACAGAATCATATTTGATTAGGTCAGTTGCGCTTGCGCAGGGCGGTGTTATGCGACGTGGCGGGTCCAATCGGCCTGACAGTCACGAGTCAAGCTCAAGGCTGACGCCTCACCTTAACCCTGGTGCCTACAACGCTTTCGTTATAATTATGTAGATTAAGATATAGAGCGGCTGGATGTGGTAAATTGAAAATCCATAAATAATGGACTGTAAGACTATATTCTTACAGTCCATTGTTTTTGGATTTTCACACGTTAGGTACCTAAAATTCAAAAGCGTTTTCCTCGTGAAATAAAAATTGTAACTCTAAGCAAGGGTATTTGGTAACAGTATGATTTCGATATTACTATGGTCGTAACACCTTAAAATGCAAACAAGCTATAAATGCTTTAGAAGAAAGTCTCTTTTGAATCTTGCGTAAGTCTAGGGTAATTATGGTCGTGACTGTACCCATGTGCCTTTATTTCGTCGTCAGTTTTGTTTAAGTCTCAAGTGATTAGATATATTTTGTTTGTGCTAGTTTTGTTTAAGTGCCTATTCTTCAGTAATCAATTACCATCAACCGGGTTTCTAATAAGAAATTCCTGATAGAAAAAGCTTTGCTTGAACTAGGTATCTTACCTCCCCATGAGCAGTTGTCGCACTTACGATTGCAATTTTTAAACTGTCATGGCAGTCCTTTCATACTGCCGCGCGCCGGGTAAAATCTACTAGGAATCTCTCAATTTCACCTTCGGTTTTAAATTATAAAGTTACTTCGTAATGAGCATTTGAAATTGTCAAGTGTCATAGTTTATTTTACACTTACACTTTTAGTTATTTTTCTCTAAAGGAACTAGGTTGTGGCTAAGTAATGACAGCCGAACTGGTCGACCGATCAGGTTAAGCTACGCTTGCCGCGGTTGGTTCGTAGACCCATCCGTGCCTCGGAAAGCACGTTAAGCCGTTGGTTCCGGCTGCCATACGTGGATCTTTGGCAGTCATTACGGGTCGTCAGGTCAGTAGCCCAAAAGTCTGACAACCAGTCTCACCAAGGGGTATCTATTACCTAGCTAGTAACTGGCTTGTGGAGGTCAGATGAGCAGTCTCTTCATGTAACATACTGGTATTTAGCTGTATCTGGTGGGACTGAAAGCCGACCCCGACCTAGTTGCTGGGAAAAGGCTAGGTAGGCAGACTGATTGACTTTTAGATAATTTTCTAGGACTTATCCAGTAAGTAGGTAGGCACTATCTGTGACAAATAAATCGAAACACAATAACTAGATTACAATTGGATTATTTAAATCTAATTTATAGTGGGCAGAGATTTATTTCGAATACACAAATAATAAAGAATGTAGCTTTACATTTTATCGTTACACCGAATCAGTTTATCGATACATTTGATCTCGATTATCGAGCCATTCGATATGAATTTCAAATCAATCGCTAAGACCGAAGATTAACATTGTAATAATCTGAAACGAATAATTTAAATCGATTCAGTCGAATTTATTTGATTATAATTGCTAGGATATTCGGTTATTAAAAGAATTTGACGAAGCACTAGTTAGATATCCGGAAATCCTTGCATTTTGAAGGCTCCGTTATTTAAATATTATGAAGACATGATTGCAATTATCTTGTAACTATTGAATAATCATCATTTTTATTTGATTGTATGTAATGGAACTAACCTTTTTTAATTACAAGTATCTCCGTTTTTTTGTTGATTTATATTTTGTTTCGGTATTATTACTTACTAACCTGTCCTGTTTTTGATTCGAAAGACACGTGGCGCCATCTATTATCATAATAACGTTATTGTTGTTTTCCTCGGGAACAGCCCTTTTTTTCGGGATGAAAGGTACCCTATGTCCGTTTCTGTACACCTGACAACGTACATGGAAAATTTCAGGATGATCGGTTCAGTGGTTTAGGCGTGTAAAGGTAACAAACAAACTTACTTTAGCATTTTGATTGATTTTCGTTTCGTTTAAGTTTAGTTTATGTTTACCTAAGTACGCAATAATCACTATGTACTCGTACTATCCTTTACTCGGAGAATGTCGCAATTCCGACCCTCAAGATACAGCCAAATGTCTAGTTTGGGGTTCTCCGTCCAATCTGATCTTGTACCTACAACTTGATTATTAATAAATACTTTTTAAGTACCTACTTGTCACTTTATTTTAGGTATGTTAAAATATCTTTAGAGATATATTTTTTTGGTGGAACTTTAATTAATATTAGAAATGTTTATTTTTAATTGCATCCTTCTCACATGTATAATTTCAACATTAATGATTTAACCAATATTTTGTAATCATATTTTGATTTAAAATAGTACCTAAGTGAGTGTAGGAGCAGTTTCTTGGCCGTTCGTCTCCATAGCTAGGTACCTACTTCGCTTTGGAATGGGCAGCTAGCTTCATCTTTCTGACTGACCGACCCCTTGACAATTCAATTGATTTATCCTAGTATGATATAATATATTACAATACTATAAAATAATGTGAAATCTTTTATGTTTTTATATTTGGATGTTTGTTACTCAATTAAACAAAAACGGCTGAACGGACTTTGATGAAATTTATAACCTGGATTATCGCAAAGAATACTTTTTATCCCGGTAGTACGTTCCCGTGGGATAATTTCCGACCCTTCATGCGGGACAAACCGCGGACAGAAGCTAGTTTGAAATAAATGCTTTGAGTTTGAGCTTGTATTTTTCTAAAGCTGCTCCTACAAAGTAAACTGTCAAAAGATTACTAATAAAGAACCACTTAAGTATGGCAGATTGTTCGCTCGTCGTCTGCTTATAAACTTTTAGTTAGTTGGTTAGTTTATAGCGAAACTTGCTCTAAGATGAGTCTTGTAACTTACCCATAAGTTACTTCGTAATACTTACTTACCTACTTTCATTTAATTATATTGAAAATAATTGAAGATTTTTCATAAACGTGACAACCAGTCGTAATATTAACGAAACCTCATGTTGTCGTGACTACCTACCTATGATTTTGATTATTATGTGCATGTTTTACTGATCTCTAGCTGATTGTACTTCGTCGTTTGATTTCGCTGTTTTAGGGGACTACATGACCTAAAGCGCTGTCACTGTCGGACTGCATAGACAAGAAAGAGAAGCGCGATGACACAACGCTGGTAATTTATTGCAAAATATGAAGCAATTATCTATTTACAAAAAAATCTATTGTTTGGACTAAAAAATTAAAACACTAGTGCTTTAGTATGTTGCTTGTAGATTAATCTGCCAAAAATCATAATGATTGTATGTATATTAGTATGGTTTTTATTGTAAAAAGAAAGTTTTTAGAGGTATCTTCATGATTTTTTTCTATCGTGTCAGATTAGTTTTATTATGTTTTCAACACACTATCTACCTAGCATATATGCTGAAGAATATCATATATTTTTCTGATTTTCTTTACTGTAATCGATCATATACTTTCAGGCATTATAAAACTTGCGTTTTTAGCGTTTAGGTCCCGTAATCCCCTTGAGGTCCACTGCAAAAAATGTTCACCGGTTATTTAAAAAAAAATTGCTGTTCCATACATTTTAACCGAGTATCTAGCATTGCACTTTTGTGTGAAACAGAAGTTTTTTTTTTATAAACGTCGAAAACTTTCTAGGTGAAATGTTTTTGTTTTGTTTATACTGTATTTTTTTTTCCTTTTTCATCATGTGCTGATTTCTAGGTTTCAGTTTGCGAGTCAATGTCACTGGCACTAAGTATAAGGAATCTTGGTTTTCTAATTCTGTGTCTCTGCCTGAGGTGATCAAAGTTTTATGAATCGTGAATTAAACTTATTTAAATTAAAATCTCAATGTTGTATTAAAGTCAGGCACTTCAGAAACTTGACAATGTTAAGTTGACTTTACAATTTACAGAGCAGTGAGCAATTTTGCGGAGTGGTGCAGCAGTGGTAGAGTGATGACGACCGCAATTTACGAGTTGTAGGTCGTAGGTTCGAACCCTAATAGGCCCTTTACTTTGTGTAAATTATTTCAACATCACTGCTCTCATAACGGTGAAGGAAACCATCACGACATGTCCTAGAACCAAAAAAAAAATCCGAGACATGTGACATTTACTACACCCGCATTTATTACTCCCTCTTACCGAGAGGGGGGCCTGTGACCCAGGCAGTGGGAATATTATAAGCTGATTATGCTCCTAGAAAGTATCTTTAAAATTTTAAACATTTCGATTGATGTGTGTTTATCCTCATAAGCTCTGCAGCTATAAAGATTAACTTCAACGGAAAAGCCAGATGTTTCACACATAATAAATCAATAAAATCAACTAAAAGTGCGAAGCCATAGACAATACAAAACTTATTGTCTTCAAGGAAACATTAACTATTCAGTGTTAAAACGCTTGTAGGTCACAAATCCTTTTGTTAAACATCAGAATTAACAACAGCATGCTAAATTAATAAAATAATCTGTTTAAAAACATTTTATTACATCATATAAACAAACTTGTGTACAAGGTCTTTGTTTAACGAAGTAACAGTATGTTCGTGACTCCGGGCGCGCGGGAATATCACGATTAGTTTACATCAGATGGTTACATTTTAATCTATGACCCTATGGCTGTGAGGAATTAACAAGCTTTTGTTTAATTTACATTTATTTTATAAATTTTAAAATACAAATAAGACTAAAAGAACTGTACAGTTAGCCTCAAAAAGATGAATACCTACATCGACAAGAATTCATTTCATTGTCTACAATTTGTATTCTATTATACAGTATCAATGTGTAGTAACAATTACACACCCAATGTGTTATATGTTTGGCTACTCATTGAACGTGGATGTACCCAAAAATTGTGCACAGTTAAATTAATTCTTGTCGATGTTCAGCTTTTTGAGGCTGACTGTACAGACGCCAGCACATCAAGCTACTACAATCTGTCAAATTTCTCTAATAGAATTTCAACTTTATCGCTAAAACATAAGGTTCAAAGTTGATTGGGAAAATTTGACAGTTTCGGGTAGCTTGATGTGCTGGCGTCTGTACTTACGGAAATAGAAAATTAGGCATTAAAATTCCTTACATCGTGATTAAAAAGGCTGAAATATATATATTTCATACGAAGAACAGAGCGCTCATTGCGATGATCATCATCAATCGTATTGCGATGTCTTGAAACTGGATCCCCAGCCTCTCTATTCTTGAAAAACTCTGAGTGTTATATTGGGCTCCGATTAAAATTTCCACAGTTTTTCCTCTCACCACTAACCATGAGTCGGAAACGCAAACATGGCATTCACTCCACATAACAACGTTTCAGAGACCATAGAGTTAATACCTGCCTCAAAGAGCTCCAAAAATAATTACCAATGAGGTTATCATCATGAGCGTCGGTTCAGGAAAAGTTTTCCCCTTGCAAGTCACTATGTAAAGACGAACCCCTCACCTGTAGGGGTCACCGTAAGATGTGATCGAAAGATTACTCTTGAATGGGATGAGTACCAAAATCAATAAGCATTTACTTCGTCTGCGATCACTGAAAAGGTTTCTTAACATTGAGTTCATCCCCTTAAGGTTTCCAGACTCAGAATTATTTCTTTGGGTTTGGGAGGGATGCATGATTATTTATTTGTATGATCTATTGCATTTCTTAAGCTACATATACAACACTATTGCATGCATTATTATCAATTGATTACATGAACAATAACATTTGCATAACTAATATACATACAGACAGTGAGCTTGAAATTGAGAAATATAAATAAATTACCAAATAGTTAGATGTCCAATAGACAAACACAAATTGAAAGAAACGTTGAAATCCTCTGCTGTTCATCTTTCTAATCAATCTTTATGAACCTACTAGCTGCGCCCCGCGGTTTCACCCGCGTAAATGTCGATCCCGTGGGAATATCGGGATAAAAAGTAGCCTATATATTAATCTAGGGTGTCAGTTACCTCCGTACAAAATTTTATTAAAATTGGTCCAGCCGTTTGAGCGTGAAGAAACATATAAACACACCCCCACGCACACACCCCCTCACAAACTTTCGCCTTTATAATATTAGTGTGACATAAGCTGAAATCTCACTTTTTTTTATTACTATATAATCATAGAGTTTAATTTTAGTTTTGAAACCGTTTTTTTTTTTAAGTTAATTTATTGCAACGAAACTTTAACTTTTTACGATGATTGAGTTTGCAAATGGAGTGACTCTGGAATAGTAAAAAAGTGTAATGCAACGTAAACCAATCCATAAAAGTAGTTTCATTTCATTTAACTTCACCCCTTTTACTTTGGGGAATAATAAAATAATGTTCACCGTAATGTCATAACATTTAAGAAAGGAGGTTTTCAGAGCAAAAGAGCCATAAAAACTTTCATAGTCGTCCTTTGTTTACGTCCACGAGGGGGATTATTAGGCTACAGACTTTACATACAAAGAGTTACTCCCAAACAGGATCCGACAATGCAAAACAATAGTATACTTCCTACGTCTTTATCGGAGGTGTGAACCGTGATGTAGCAATCAATGCGGTGGTGACAGATACTTCTAGGTGTATATCTATATTGCTGTGTCATCGTGTGCAGGAAGATGAAGTCTTAAAATCAAGCATAAAATGCCTTCTAGTCCAAGGTTGACCATTGTGTGGTGATAATGACAATAGCCTGTGGGTGTGGTTCATATTTAGGGATGATTTAATAGCTACTGGTTTATAATTCATTCAGTGTGAATGTGCGCATACTTGGCGTGATGACATAATCATTGTCACGTTTTTTGATGTGCGTATTTTAGTTAGCAAAAGGTGTTGGAGGCTGTCAAGGTACAGACGTCAGAACATCAAGCTACCCCAAACTGTCAAATTTTCCCAATCAACTTCGAACCTTATGATTTAGCGATAAAGTTGAAAATCTATTAAAGAAATTTGACAGATTGTAGTAGCTTGTGTGCTGGCGTCTGTACATGTTCACCTGTGAATATGATTTTAAATATTATGTTCTTTGTTTGAAAAACATAAAAAAAATGAAGTTTTGTCAGTTGATAAGTTAATAAAAATATTTTAAAATTGCTGCAAATTGCATGTAAGTACAGAGGTAAGTATTCTATACATCTATCCATCATAATCGTCTACCAGTCTAAAACCTTTTAACACTTTCTTTTTTGTTTACTTAATTAAATTTATCAGCTGGTACTTAAACCTACAATATGTTTATTAATATTACATGTTTCCAAAAACAAAACAGCACCATTAAATTACCGATGAAACTTTGAAATGTATAATATTTTTCTTTAACACCACGCCGCCGAAAGTAAAGTAAAAGTTTTGAAGAAACTTCAAACTTGCAAACACAAATAATTTAAAATTAAATTAAGACATGTTAGATACGAAATTAATTCTAAGTATACACTCTTAATAAAGTTGGAGGCGTCCCTAAAACCAGACGAAAATTAATCAACTCGTATTTTGTAACAATTAACGAAGTTCCATGCCGAACAGTTTTCTAAACACAAAGGAGAGTACACATTAGCAGTAGCGAAGGGTAAATTTTTGTAATAGGTAAGCCGAGTAGATATCTTTAAAATTATTATTTTATTTGTCTATACATAGAATACTGACTGTGCTATTTTTCAAAGGGAAGCCGGTAGGAATCGAGTTGTATAGAACCTTCGCCACTGCACACTAGAGCATTTGAATGTAATCTATCGTCCTTTCGACTGGTACAATACAAGCATACGTCATATATTTCATCTATCGCTTTCTATCACGTGTGATCGAGGTCAAGAGCAAGGCCATTCAGCAATAAAAAATAAAAAAGCAAAACCTCCATTCAAAAGAGGACTTCCAAGTAATGTAACGTTCTTTCGAATGATTCACAGTGTGTTCGACTAAAGCAATCCTTATTGTTTTTCATTCTACTCACCGTCAAATATTTTGTCCACATTCATCTGTTTGCTTGATGAAATATTACACCAATAGGCTCATACCGGAGTTACCGACATAGCTTGCAGAGTAAGAAAACTGAAGTGGCAGTGGGCTGACCATGTCTGTCGAAGGACCGACGGCCGGTGGAGCAGACGAGTCCTGGAGACCGCGTATCGGCAAGCGTATTGTGGGACGCCCCCCAGCTAGATAGACGGACGACCTAAAGAAGGTGGCTGGGGTAGACTGGATGGGGAAGGCGGAGGACAGGGTGCTGTGGCGCAGTCTGGGAGAGGCCTATGTCCAGCAGTGGACTGCGATAGGCTGAGTTGATTGAGGCTCATCCTTACATGCTTAGTACAAAACAAAGTCGTCGAAATGTATGTACGCTCATAACTTCCAAATGACTGCACCAAATTGGATAATTCTTTTTTTTTGTAATGTTCAATACTTCCAGGATAAGGTTTGTATGAAAAAAAAAATGGAAATTCGATATAAAAAATTGAGTTTGTTGCAGGTCGTAAGTTCGAACCCTAACAGTCACTTTACTTTGTGTAAATTATTTCATCACCACTGGTCTCAAAACGGTAAAGAAAAACATCGTAAGGAAACCAGCATGTCCTAGTACCAAAAATTCGAAGACATGTGACATCTACCATCCCGCACTGGATACTCCAGACTCGCCTGGGCGTGGACTGGATTAGGTACGGCCCACTCCCTTTCACAGAGAAGAGGCCTGTATTCCAGTAGCAGAAGCATTACAAATGCTGTTTGAGCTTATGTCAGCTTGTGAAACTAAATTGTAACTAATAACATCGGGCTCCATTTCCATGTCCAGTTCGTCAAAGAAACACATAGAACGGCTCGATGTTCTGTTACATGTAAATGCTCAAATGTGTACTCACCTTAATAAACAGCATTCATGAACAAAACAAAAGGCTTACCCACATAGTAACATCCTTACGTAATTGTTCTGGGAACAATTCCTAGGAACTAAATAGTTAATTTCTTCTATTTATCTTTTCTAGGTAAATAATAAGTATTTCGGTAACGAGAACGCTTTGTCGATGGCGCCTAATTGTTTACTTACCTCGCTATGGGAATGTTTGGTAATTTCTTTTGTTTTACATTGAGATATTAGAGGATCTCCAATTAAAGGTAGGCTACATAAGTGAAGAAAGCCTCAATTGAAGTTGAATTAGACTTGGTATTTTAAATTGAAATAGTTAAAGGTAAAGTTAAGAAAGCCTCAATTGAAGTTGAATTAGACTTGGTATTTTAAATTGAAATAGTTAAAGGTACCTAGTTTAAAAAAACTTATGTTTAAAACAATATTTTTTAAACCTATGTTTAAAACAAGTGTCTATGTCTTATGTGCATGCTTATGATGCGAGTGGTTATTCCGTTTGTACTGTGACGGAATATATATTCTTAGAGACCAGAAGCGGAATATATTGAAAAGCAAATGACTAAATGACTTACAAAGTTACATTTCTTACAAATCATTTTTAATTAGCAACAAGCACATAGGTAAATAACAAGTGCATAAGAATTATATAACACGACCCAAATAAACACTATAACGTGCCTAGAATACGCCCGTTGCATCCAAAAACCAAGCAACCAGCAGACCAGCGCCCGTTGACAGCGCACCATGCCTTTTTTTATATACTGTCACTCGGACCGTGTAGGTTGGAAGAAGGAGTATTTAAGAATTAATATAGAGAAGTAAATTGCGATATTTGAGTTAATTGATTGATTGTACCTTCACACTTTTCAAAGGACCTGAAAAGTATTGCCAAAAGTAAGCAGAATGATACGATGACATAAGAACAAGGCTAACACACAAAACTGCAACTAAATCCGTGTATTTATTCAACTCTGTATGAATCATAATCAACACATAAACCACCTAATAGCAATATTAATCACCGCCAATTACAAGTTCATCAAAGAACCAATTTTAAACAGAAAATTGAAGGAAACTTTATTAATACACGCAACATCGTCGATCAAGCGCTGATTATTACCTCATTACGCTACGATAGTTATTATCTAATGCCGACGTAATCTCCGGTGATGAGTTTTACATAATTTATGGCGGCAAACGAAGCCACCGCCCACGTGCGCAGGACCTCGGTCTAATGGACGCGCAGCCGTGAACCTATGGCCGTGGCATGCGCGCGCGACAACAATTCTCTGGATATATTATAATAACTAGATAATTGTGATGACCTGGTTTTGGAGACTGTTTTAATGAGGAATTTTCGTTATTATTTACCTCTTGATTTATTTGATTGATTTTTTTGTAAGATTTTGCATCCATATTGTATAAATCAGTAAGTTTAGTGCGACTACCTCGACGGAACGGTAGCAGGGTTTGGATGTGGAGCTGTATCACAAACTCTGCTTCACTTCCAAAAACATACAGCCAAAGTGACCCCTGTACTGCCACCAATAACGCCGTGAAACTAGCAATTTTTTTTTTTTAATTAGCCTGCGCTGTCCCACTCCTGAGCAAAGGCCTCCCTCCACTTCTTCCATCTTTGGCGAGCCCATGCGTCCTCCTTCCAGTCTTGGTGGAACCTATCCAGCTCGTCCTGCCATCTCCTACGTGGTCTGCCACGACCCCGCCTCACTGTCTTAGGGCACAGTATTGGGTCAACAAAAATTTAAATAACTGTTAATGCCAGCGACACGAAGAAGAGTATGTCGAGTCTAACGAAAGCGTTGACTTTCTTTGGCTATTTGGCATGGAAGGATGACCCTGATTGAGCATAGATTTAGGGAGGTTTACGGTGGTAGGAGTTCGGCGTCAAGCAGCCTGCTGTGTTTCGTCGATGCGTGGGAGTTCCAGTGCCTTAGGCGTCTTCTGGGCACGCTCGTTCCATCATAGACCTCATGCATCGCTTTCCATCAGGCGTGATCGAGGTCAAGAGAGTGCCCATAAAGCAATAAAAAAATATGCTTGTCACTGCCGCAGCCGAGACCAGAAACGAAAAATGTGACTGAATGTCCTATAGATTTTGTTTTATATTATGAGAACTTATTTAGGAGGATAAATATATACTATATGTTACAGCCAAAGTAATAAATCCGGAAATTATCTAGCGATTATTTATAATGTCTACTCAATTTAGATAAAGTGATAATTGACACAGAATTTAATCACATTAGCGAAGCGGGGCTACGTCGACATAGGATACTAGAGCGAGCGAAGCGCACCCCGAGGATAAAATAAAATAAAACAAAATAAAATAAAAATAAAATAAAATAATCATAACCTACTTCCTACTAATATTATAAACGTGAAAGTTTGTGAGGATAGATGGATGTATGAATGTTTGTTACTCTTTCACGCAAATATTATTGAACGGATTTTGATGAAACTTTACAGTAATATAGCCTTTACATCAGAATAAAACATAGCATACTTTTTATCCCGATATTCCCACGAGATCGACACTTATAACGGGTACAATCACCGGGCACTGCTAATATTAAATAAACTGACAAACTATTAAAATAAAATTATACTGAATTAGTTGCTTTCCTAATTTTACATAGGCATTCACCCAGTCAGTAAAGAAGTTTATCCACAATCATTTTTAATGAAGTTAGAATAACGACTTTGTACAATTGCACATCTGTCTCACATTCCCTGATTCCCCGCCAATTACATCCGTTAATGTAACACCCAATGCAATGTACGGTCGAACAAGCTAGTTGGTATACAGGCAAAAATATTCATCTTTCCACTACACTGCCAATATTTAGTTTTATTTTGTGCGATATAACTTTATCAGCTTATGGCATCCTTAATAGAGTGGTGTAAAACAATTGACTACTCAGCACACCCACATCATTGCTTAAAAGTAGTTGCATGTTAGCTGCCTGTATACGAAATAGCTTGTTCGACCGTACTAAAGACTAATAAATAGCTATAGTTTTAACCTTTATGTTATCTATTGATGGCATTTACAGATGAATTTTCCCATATTTTGTGAGCTTAAATGTTAGCACAGATCGTTAGTTCGATTGTTCGTGCATATTCCAAATTGGCTCGTATTGTATGCAACTTAGTTTAAGTATTGGAGTTTTAATACTGATTTATATTTGCTATGGAATAGATGAAAGGATATTGCTGTTTGAGGCTTATTTGCGATGGCTATGGCGATAACTAATTAGGTCTTTTAGAAATGTAGAGATACGCTCACGGATAGATACGCTATAATATAGCTAGATCTCTCAAATAAATTGTGGCGCTGTTGAAATTAAAAACATATGGTTTTTTGCTTAGATTATTATTGATATTGTTGTGCTTAAGAAAAGTAGGAAGCTTGTTAACAATAACAAGCTCACTAATCACTAGTTATTATTTATCTTCTTTATTTAATTTATTTCTTAATAAATAGTTTTTTAAATATTTGTATTAAAAAAAACTAGTATTATACTATTTTTTTTTATTGCTGAGTGTGCCCGCACTTGACCTCGATTACGCCTGATGGAAAGCGATGGATGAGGTCTATGATGGAACGAGCGTGCCCAGAAGATGCCTAAGGCACTGGAACTCCCACGCATCGACGGAACACAGCAGGCTGCTTGACGCCGGACTGCGGTGGGAGGGTGGTCGCAAACCAGGCGCAGGCGGGCGTTAGCCCTACTACGGCAAGGGAAGAATTGGCCAGCCAAATAAGGTGTTGAGTGTGACTGTCCAGGATGCGCCGAGCGCTTGGTTCAGTTGAGTAAGTGTCGGAACAAACTGCGCCACACGAGGAGGCTTCTTCATGCATCCCAAAAATTTGTTATTTATCATCAGCTATAACTTAAATTGGTATGAGTATCAGATGCAAATAGCTTCGAGCTCATTCCTAAGTTAGTTTTCCGCCTTTAACATATACTAACATATTATACACATCTGAACTTTGATCACGATATCAACAACAGATACAATTAAAACCGAACATGATCCAAACCATTTCCTTTAGATAAAAATGTCTGAATGCAAATTATTCGTCAAAAAAATGTTGATTGACATATTCATAGGGAGTGTCATAAGTGCTGTAACTGCCTTTACATGAGTTCACGAAAACAATAGAACAATGGGCTGTATAATTAGGCATGTTTGTTTATTTCCTTTAGTCTGCTTCCGTATAGCATTTTTAATCACTTAAATATGTACCTACTAATAGTAGGTTATGAAGGTAAACGAAGTAAAAGGAATATGTAAAAAGCGTAGCAGGTGGCGTTCTTTAGTTTCTGCCTACCCTATGGGAAGTAGGCGTGAGTTCATGTGTTTAAATAGATAGGTTATTGGTAGATTTTATACCGGCATGATTCCAATGGTTTATTATGTATCGTGTAATATGTCCGTGTTGGTCGAGTCATCATCATCTGCCTAGCCTTTTAACAACTATGTTGAGGTCGGCTTCCAGTCTAACCGGATGCAGCTAAATACCAGTATTTTACATGGAGCGACTGCCTATCTGACCTCCACAACCCTTACAGCACTTATGACACTCCCTATGAATACGTTAATCAACATTTTTAAAGATTCAGCTTTACTCCGTGACTATACTAATGGTGAAGTTTGGCAGTGGGTCCAGTCGCCCTATTCAAAATGTGATTAGGTTGAGTGATCCCGTGGGTCCATTTCGAGTGGGTCCAGTTGACCAAAGACTCATACGATATCCCTTGCTAAGACATGGTTGTCAGACTTTCGGGCTTCTGACGACCCGTAACGGCTGTCAAGGATCCGCGAATGACCGCCAGGACCAACAGCTTAACGGGCTTTCCGAGACACGGAGGGACCCTTCCGTGTCTCGGAAAGCCCGTTAAGCTGGTATGGTATGGTATGGTATTGGTATGTAAAGATGGTCACCCATCTACGGACCAACCACGGCAAACGTAGCTTAACCTGATCGATCAACCCGTGCGGCTGTTATTTCTTAGCCACAAGCACCTCCTTGTTGGTCGAGTAATAAATATAATTATGTGGTTTCTCAGTGGTATTGTTTCCCACGAATTTAAATACGACTGCCTCATTAGTGTAGTGGTCTCAAGCGCTACTGCTGAACATGAGGTCCTGGGTTCGGTCTGGGTCCCAGGCCAGCCAAAGTGTTACTGGGTTTTCCAGCGACAATTTCTTGGAAGCAGCCGGGGGAAGTCTGGATTTATACCTGTTTGATGGTAAAAAGCTCGCCCCCTATTACAGATAGCGCTATCCACGAACGCGCCCCACTCTTCTTCCTAATCGCTTACAGTACAAATGTGCAACATTCCGCTAGTGTTTTAGTTTTGTCAATACACAGTAATTACTTATTAGTGGGTAATTAGTGTGTATCAAAAAACTAAAACACTAGCAGAATAACCACTAGCGATTAGTAAGAAGAGTGGGGCGCGTCTTCGTTGATGACACTACCTATACATGGGAGTTTTACTGGCGAAATGTGGGTAAACTATACGTGCACCTCTACCTAACTCTTCGGGTGTTAACAGCGTGATGTTATGTAATAATTCAAGTTATAATGAATAATTAAGTATGTGATTTCGATGTGGGAACTAGGTATTGTTTCCCACGAATTTAAATAAGCAAATGAATTATTGATGCAATGTTAAATGCTAACAGAGCTTTGTTTTGCAGTGTGGGCTGCATCTTACATTCTATCATTTTCTAAACAATTGCAAGGACATTATATATCTTCTATACTATAGAAATAATAAAGCTGAAGAGTTTTTTTTGTTTGTTTGTTGGAACGCGCTGATCTTTGGAACTACCGTTTGATAGCCCAATACTTAAGTAAGGCTACACAGGCTATTTAACATCACGCTATAACCCTTAAGAGCCGAGCAAAAAGAAAAACCTCGGAAGGAACGCTTAGCAATAACGAAGTAAAAGCGCGGTCAGGCAATGCAATGCAACGGGGTGTTTTGGGTTGGTTCAAATCGGTTCAGCCGTTCTTGAGTTAAAAAATTGTGTAAATAACACGACTTTCTTTTATAAAGATTAGTTTAGATTCTACCACGTCTTTCAACATCCATTCCTGAGCAACAATCCCCAATCCATTCAACACAAAATCAAACACAGCAGACGGTCTGCAATTGACTTATGTGTGCCAATATATTAGGTGCAAGCAACATACGTGTCGCCGATCAACATAATTTACGTGACGATGCATCTGTGCCCTAATATATGGCAAAACACTTGCCGACATAGCATGGAACTTAATGGTATTGTAGACATAACTCAGTACTCCATGTCAAACGCACACTGACTGTATTCGGGGCGGATTTGCATACGGTGTAAACTTAGCCTAAGTGATCGGAGTAGCCTTTTAATGTTGCCGGCGTATATGGTGAAGACAAATAGTTGGATGTCGTAAAAATTCTAGGTGTTGATTTGGTAAATAGATATTTATTTAGAGTCTTTATATTTGCCTACATATTATTAGGTGAATTGGAATTTAGCCTTGCTGGGGGCCTAAAAAGGCCACTTTGGAGAATCATAAAAGGATAACATTATGAATCGTAATATGGCGAAGATAGTCCGTGTTTTTCTTTTTTTCGCTGCACTACGTAGGTATAATCAAAGAGGTTGGGATTAGATTTGGATAGGATTGATTGGTATTTGATCACAGACAAAAAAACTAACTGAAAAATGTTTCACTAATGGGATTCGATACGATTAACTTAACGGTTAACTGTCCATTATGTTATCCTTTTATGATTCTGCCAAAGTGACCTTTTTAGGCCCCCTGATACCCCGAATTCGAATTACATTAAAAATAAATAGTTGGTAACTCTTTTAATTTTGATTACTTAAACTATTAGTTAACACCGATCAACCCTCTAAACTGTTCGACAAGCCAGAATCAATTATGTTGTGATTAATTGTTATTCTCAGTTAAATACTCATGCTCGTACCTCATATTTTACTACAATTTAATGACTTATAAAATAAGTTATATATTTATTTGTATATACCTACTTTATTGTACGCCACAAACATTCATAATATAAAAAATACATCAAACACTTCAAAATATACAATAGGCGACCTTAACGCTAGTAGGTCCAAAAAAACTATTGTAAATTAAAAAAGTAAAGTTTTTTAAGCGAATCGAAAGTCCAATGAGTTACCGCGAAGTTATGAAATGCAGGTTAGGCCAACATCGTACGATGTCTGTCAGTACAAAAACACAATAAAAATATGCAAGAGCTGGGCTTCCATTGCCAGAAATCCTTTTTAATTTCGTCGGTACGGACTGATCGTCCGCCTGTCAAAGCTCAGTCCCTCAGGCTAACAGTTCTTTCAATGCACTAACGATTTCGATATTTTTAAAAACAAAATTTTTGTATCGTGTTTTGAAAGGCTTAAGACAGACTTGGTACATGAAACTGGAAAAAAATACCTGGCATTGAAAACAATATTTTTATGTGTATTTATTGAATAATACACTTATAAATATTACTTCGATTTGTTTCTGTTTTGTTTAAGCTAAGCGCACACCACAAAATTTAATCATTGAGTTATCTATTAGAGTAATGAAAATAAAGTAAAAATTCATATGACACTGAAACTGCGCTCCGCTTCGCTGCGCTTCGACGCTCTTTTGGTGCGAGTTGAGCCTTAAATACAGATTCAATCCAACAATCATTATTTTTATGAACACTAACATTTTACTACAAGGCAAGCCTATTAACGGCTTTACCTATAAACGATCTTAACCTCGACCTAGTGAATGTTTCAACCGTGTAATTGACTTTAAGACAAAGCATTCACATTGATTGATCACCTTTGATTCCATTCATAGATTCAGTAACCAAAATAAAAACTTCATATATAGATACTTCTATCTACATATATATCTATACAGGGTCTTTGGTAAAACATTAACAACCTCCTAAGAGGTCATTGTACTCATCATTATAAACAACTTTTACTATGGGACCAAACCTGAAATCGCGAAAAAAAGTCAGATATTATTTATGTTCGTATAAATCGTCTTGTGTAAAAATAAGTCTTCTTCATCCATATTATATTTTGACAAACACTGGACACGACAACACGCAAACGCAGCCATGCTCGACTGCGGACAGGAAGATCGCGCGCGTTCCTGCACCCACGCCGCTATCCGCCCCGCGCTGCCAGTCTGGCCAAGCACTTTGGAGCCGAGTAAAATCAAAAAAGGCAGGAAGAACGTTACGTGAAAATAAAGTGATAAAATAAAAGCACGGGCAGGTGATGTGATGCAACAGGGTGGTTCGGGGGAACAATAAATTTCACTCGGACGAAGTCGCGGGCAGAAGCTAGTTAAAAAATAAACGTTCAGCATATTATCAGAACAAGCTTTAAATCCATACTTAATAATATAAATTCGAAAGTAACTCTGTCTGTCTGTCTGTATGTTACCTTTTCACGCCTAAACCACTGAACGGGTTTCGATAAAATTTGGCAGAGATATAGGCATCCCGGGGAAGGACATAGGATAGTTTTTATCCCAATATTCCCACGGGATCGACACTTATGCGGGTGAAACAGCGGGGCGCCGCTAGTATTTAATATGTGTTTTGATAAATGGTTGCTTACGTTTGATATTAATTTTAGAATCGATTGAGTAATTAACAACTGCTTAGTTTCTGCCTCGGGCGGGTTTGGGGTACTACATTATATTGTTGTGTCGACTTGCCAAGGTAAAAGGTAATCAGTTCGTAATAGACGCCCACATACATTTTAATAATAACGATTTAATTTTATTGTTAGTGATAATAATCGATTCTTAAGGATGCAGGAATAGGATGCAAACGGACGCAGTGTGATTTTTGCACGAACATAATGTTCCCACTGCTGGGACACAGGCCTCCTATGTTTATGAGGGACTGGGCTGTAATCTACACTGCACGCGGGGCCAGTGCAGGTTTGTAGGTATCACATGTCTTCGATTTTCAGGTTTTACAACTGGCCGGTTTCCTTACAATGTTTTCCTTCACCGTTTTAGAACAGTGGTGATGAAATTAACACACAGTAAAGCGCTTGTCTGGGTCCGAACCCACGACCTTCACCTCGTAACTCGGGGTCGTTACCACAGGGCCACCACTGCTCTCCACGAACATAATGCATACAAATTAGTGAATGTATTGGCACCCACAATAATATGAAATGACGTGCTGTGCTTTAATTTCGTCTCCCTGAAAACACAAGAAGTTTTGAGTGCTTGGCCAGACTGGCAGCGCGGGCCCGGGGCGGGTGCGGCGCGGCGTACTCAAGCATTAGAACTTCATTTGAGTGTCCATAGTGGACAGGCAGGTGCGGTAAGTGGCGCGGGCTGCCTGGCGCGGGGAGTGCGCGGGCTGAGCGGGGACCGCCGGGGCTCTCAAACTAGCGACGAGCTTTTTCTCGTAAAAATAAGTTTTCTTAATCCATATTATATTTTAACAAACACTGGACACGACAACACGCAGAACGCAGCCGCGATTGACTGCGGACAGGCAGATCGTGCGCGTTCCCGCACCCGCGCCGCTCCCCGCCTCCAGTCTGGCCAAGCACTTAAGAGGCAGCTATTAGCAAGGCCTCAAATTTTCTAGACGGTGAAGAAAGTATTCTGGTCAAGTTATACCGTAAAAGTACCTACTTAACTCGAGCTCGTTGGTCTAGTGGTCGCATGCGCTACTGCTAAGCATGAGGTTCTGGGTTCGATTCCCAGGTCGGGCAAAATGTTATCAGGAATTTCTCAGTAGCAACCCGGAGTTTGGATTTATGCCCGGTTGATGGCAATAGGCTCGCCCCCCATTACACGGGACCCGCGAAATGTGTACAGTAGGTACATCTCTGCCCCTGTACCTGTGCACCTGTGCTCTGTAGGGGCTTGTGGCTACGCAATAACAGTCGCACGGATCGATCGATCAGGTTAAGCTACGCCTAACGCGGTTGGTCCGTGGATGGGTGGGTGACCATCTTTACATACCAAGATCCCTCTGTGCCTCGAAAAGCACGTTAAGCTGTTGGTCCCAACTGTCATTCGTGGATCTTTGACAGTCGTCACAGGTCGTCAGAGTATCGTATTACCCAGTAACTGAGTAACTGAGTTGTGGAGGCAATCGTTCCATGTAAAATACCGGTATTCAGCTGCATCCGGTAAGACTAAGAATAGCAGTGGTGGCCAAGAGCAGTGGTGGCCAAGTGGTAACGGCCGCGACTTACGAGTTGTAGGTCGTAGGTTCGAACCCAGACAGGCGCTTTACTTTGTGTACATTATTTCATCACCACTGCTCTCAAAACAGTGAAGGAAAACATCGTGAGGAAACCGGCATGTCCTAGAACCAAAAATTCGAAGACATGTGACATCTGCCAATCCGCACTGGGCCCGCGTGGTGGATTACGGCCCACTCCCTCTCACCAAGAGGAGGCCTGTGTCACAGCAGTGGGAACATTATAGGCTGATTATGGTATGGTAAGACTGGAAGCCGACCCTTCCTTTAACACTTCTCCCTAATCCTTCGGGGATTATATTATTATTGTTATGTTGGTAAGCAATTCATCAAATCCTTTAATGAGAATGAATCCTGGCCAAGGTAAACTATGTACAGAAAAAGAAGATCTATAACTAGATACAAATCGAGACGAACTTAATAACAAATATGGCTATAAATATTTATCTTTTAATTAAATAAAACACCATGCAGCTAATTTAAATCATCAACAATGTCAATTATCTAATGCCTGAGATAGTCGCAGCTAAATTAAGTAATGTTTACACCGAAGCCTACTGATTTCGTACTAACCTAACACTAAGAAAACTTGCGCTACGAAAATTGCCCTTACTACTACGGTATAAAGGACTTTTCAATCACAAATAGTTACCGATGATGCGCGATTAGCTGTTCTTAAGGAATCTTTTACTGCGTTCTACACATTTTATTGGGTAGTCTATAGTAGTTTATAGTAACCATGACCCGGGCTTACCTTGAGGTATTCAGGTAAATCTCTTAGTATTGCCTTAACACTTAACAACATAGCTTACTCTAAAAGGGTTTGTTTGTATTCAAAAAGGGCGTCAAATGACTTATTCTGCCTAAGAATTTTCATTGAAGGTTTTATTTATAAGAGGAGGTATTCAGATTAGAATTTATGAATAAACGTATTAAAAATAATTAGTTTATTTTTTGGCGTCACGAAGGTGAGATAAATTAGAAAAATATTTGTGTGATGACTTGCGAAGTTATTTGGTTTAGGGCTGACTATTCCAATGCAAGATAATTTTATCCGAGGAATAATTTTGAATTTTTGACAGTTCCTCCATGCAAAATCTATCAGACGACAATTTTATTCCAGGAATAAAAAATATCTGTCGATTGAAAAATCAGCCCTATGAAGTCAAAGCATTTATTTCAAATAAACAGATAAGATTCGATATTCGATTCGATTTTTTGATTCGAGATTTTTTAGTTAGATTCTATTTTTTTACTGTAATTTTTGACGTACAAAAGTGCCTGTAATGTGCCTATTGGAAATAAATGATTTGACTTTGACTCATATATTTTGTACGAACGGCTTATTGATTCTTTGGCGGTACGAAGATCGTCGGATCAGCCTAGTTTACAATAAAAAAATTATATCGATTCTAGTCGCTCCTTCCAAATGGTACTTTCGTAAGGAGAAGAATGGGTAAGAAACTCCACTGTTACTCTTTTAAAATGCATCTTGTGTGTTTTGTGTTTGAGTGTCTTACAAATCACAAACTGCGAACTCCGGGTTGCCAATTTATAGATATAGCAGCAACAAAACCAATCGCTACCAGATTTCCCTATTGATTTATATATCACTGGGTGTCAGTTATCTCCATACAAAACTTTATCGAAATTGGTCCAGCCGTTTGAGCGTTAAGAAGTAACAAACATATAAACACACCCCCATACACACACTCACAAACTTTCGCCTTTATAATATTAGTCTGATTTGTTTATTGATTTGATGGATGACTAGATGATCTATGCAAATGATGTCATCCTATTCACTCTATAGACACACCCATAAACTGGGATTTAAATTAATATTATAAACAACTTATTAGATGCGGTAAGTTTTGGTAAAATTTACAAACTCCACTTTTTTTTAGCTAAGTACAAATAGTAAGTGCGTAAAGTCAACAGCAAAAGTAGATGATCAAAATCAGAAATTCAATACATTAGTATTGAATTTCTGATTTTGATTCGATTTGATTGTTCTAACGCGAACTCGCGTCAGAACTGTGTGGCATCGAAGTATTACTTAGAATACTTACTACGTAGAATACTTTTGAATCACTTCGACGCCACACAGTTCTGACGCGAACTCCGTTCATTAGTATTGAATTTCTGACTTTGTACTTTTGCTGTTGACTGTACCTATTGGCACTCGAAAAATCTTATAACAAACTGTTAGAACCACGGATATTCTATGGTTAGAACAATAAGACTCCACTTTTACAGAAAAAACATAATTTTAGCGGGTTTGATTTGAAAAATTTGTTTGTCTTTTTGGAACTCGTCAAGTAGGTATCCAATAACTTTAGTAGGTACCTATTACGTACATGCATCTCAAAACGATGAAGGAAAACATCGTGAGAAAACCAAATTGTCCTAGAACCAAAAATTCGAAGACATGTGACATCTACCAACCCGCACTGGGCCCGCGTGGTAGACACAAAGAGGAGGCCTGTGTCCCAGCAGTGGGAACATTTTAGGCTGATTATGCTTATATATACAAACTACTTCATCATTTAGGTATACATATACACAAGCGAGATCTAGCTCCCGATCTCGTCTATGTATAGCTCATCAAGGTACTAGTTATCAATCAAATCCCTTTAAAGCCAACTCCAGAACATTACGTACATCATTGAGGCGTATGGGGTTGTCAATACGACGTACAATCGACGTGTCGCTTCCTGCTCGATCAGATATGCGCCAATGACAGGCAGACAATGCTACCCTCGGTTACATACAACATACCTAAACGTGCCTACATGTCGACGTTATCAATTAGCTTATCAAACGTTGCGTTGCGAAATGTTCCCGAGAGCGATGGAAAACGACATGAGTTTTGAAAAACGGCAAGTGTGATAAATGATTTTAGTTTTGTGAGTAGGTTTGTATAAACACTTTTACATGTCAATCATATTTAAAAACTAGATGATGTCAGCATTTCCTATCCGACTACTCTGAGAAACAAAACAACAAAAAAAAGGAAATAAACTCAGAGGTCACAGTCTCTTCTTAAGTCCTGACATGTGAGATCAGATCAAGTGAGGACAATGTAGGTTGGTTTCTGAAACGGTGTTCGATATAAACTTTATAAAGTTTGGTGAATAGCGAAGTGCAACTCTCAATCAGGAATAACATATTTTATTTTGTTGCATTTTTTAAATTTTTATTGTTTATGAGAACTCTTCATTGGTGTGAAAAATAAATATACGAATAAGATCAAAATCAGAGTCAGCAAGGTGCGAAAGGAAGGTTTTTTCCAAAAATATTTCAGTTGTTTTTGTTTTTACACTTCATTAACTTTGACGATGTTGTTTATGAGTACAGTTTACATTTTATTAATAAACTATTTCCAAGCGTTAACCATGTTTACATGCTCTAATACTCGTTGGCGTCATGTTCTTACACTACACAAATGAGTAGTTATCAGGCGCAAAGATTAGCATAATGCACTATGACATATTGATCAAGTTTATGCATAAAGTTAAGCCCTTATTCTTTCAAACATAGGTATAAGTAGTTTACCCCTTTTGTCGCATAGCAGATATGCCAAATAATATCGTACGAGTTGTAGGTCGTGGGTTCGACTCCAGACTGGCGCTTTACTTTTTGTAAATTATTTCATCACCACTGCTCTCAAAACGATGAAGTAAAACATCGTGAGGGAACCGGCATGTACTAGAACCAACAATTTTAAGACATGTGACATCTGCATGACGTGTGACACCCGTACTGGAAATGCATATATTTATATAATTGGCATATTTCCTATAATACACTCCTGGAATCCTAAATCGAGCCACCGTGCATATTTAGATGTAGGTATAAAGATTTAAATCACAAAAATAATTATGAGTCAAACAAAGTTTTTATGCATTTTTGAAATCGACATACTGGCCATCATTTTGGTGTCATCATTGTTCCAAATGTGAATTCACGAACTTCCAACGAGTTTTTTTCCTTTATACAAAAAAAATAAGGGAGGCTTAGTTTAGGTGTCCGGAAGCGTATTATACCATGACCGTAGAAAGATTATTATCGGAACTGGCTACTTAGGTATTCATAAGCAGGAAATAAACCCAATAAAGACAAATATTTTATTTAATGAGGTCTTTAATAACTACCATAGTAACTACAAAGGTGTGGCTGCACGTACTTGGTCCGTTTCTACCTAAATGATTAATTATATTGAACTTTTTGTGACCATAATAATTGTTATCATTAATCAGTAATAAAGTAACTTTTTGCTAATTAAAATAATATTATATGCTAATCAAACTATTAGCGCATAGTGTCGCGTGAATATGATCGATACACTGTTGATTTAAGATTAAATAACTTAGATTAAGTAGCTTTAATACAGGGTCGCTTTACTTTGTAGGTTGACGTCTCTCCTACGAGAAGCAAAACATCGCCGTATTTGAAAAACCTAATGTAGTGATTGGAGGCCGGCCCAGGAAGAGGTGGCGGGACTCTAAAAAAGGTTGCCTGAAAGGATTTGAGGCCTTTGCTCAGCAGTGGGACAGTCTAGTGTAAAAAAAAATTAAGGAATTTTCTTTATGTAAGTTAGTCCTACAGTCCGTTTTAACAGGGATAGAGATACTTAATTAAAAAAAATAACCCATCGCCTGCCAAAAATAAACCTAAAATAATAAGCAGATGTGAAACATCGAAGCTATTTTGTATAGAAAATATGCATGAAAGTATGGGTACTTTATTAGAGGAAATCAATATGGCATAGTCAAAAACAAAAGAATCTGATACACACATCAAAAGTGTCTAGGGATCAAGCATTTTTATGCGGATTTCTTGAGATTGAGATGTGGCTTTGTAATAAATTTATGATTTTATAAATTTATATGGATCCTTTTTGGTGCATTTCATAATTTGAATCAGGAACTGTGAATCAAATTCGAGTAAAAGATGAAAATCAGCTGTCAATATTTTCCCTATAAAAACATACAACGCATTGAAGACATTATTAGTGCTACTGTTTCCCTACTACTGATTAAAACCAACGTTATTATGGAGCGGCGACGTCATTTAAGCAGGGAAGAAATGCTCAGAGCCGTGGGAATGATAGAAGCTGGTTCCCGGCAACGTACTGTGGCTTTAGCTCTGAATACAAGTCAGAGTGTTATCAGTCGACTTTGGACACGTTACCGAAGCACTGGTACCGTGGCTGAGCGCCATGGAGGACGGTATCGCTGCACCACACGGAGACAAGACCGATACATTCAAATCTTAACTCGAAGAGCTCCAACAATAACCGCCATGATGTTAGCCGTGAGGCTTCATCACTCCAAACAGTCAGAAACCGCTTGCATGAAGTGAACCTTCATTCCCGAAGACCGCTACGGGTACCACCTATAGCAATGCACAATCGTAGGATTCGATATCAATGGGCTCTTGAACACAGAAATTGGGCAGAAGAACAATGGCGTTTCGTGTGCTTTTCTGATGAGTCTCGTTTTGGTAAGAGACCGGATACAAGACGTATACGACACTGGAGAACCCCTGGACGCCAACAGCGATTAAAATCCTGCCAGGAAGTCCATCCTTATAGTGGTGGAACCATCATGGTATGGGCGGGTATTTGGATCGGCGGAAGAACTGAGTTGATTTGGATCAGAGGCAACCTCAACGCTCAAATTTATGCTGAGACGATTGTATCAGACGTCATCGTTCCTCTACAAGTGCAAATCGGTCCCTTATTTCAGTTAATGCATGATAATGCACGACCGCACACCGCAAGAGTTGTAAGACAGACTCTCGCCGCAGCTAACATCAATGTCCTGCCCTGGCCTGCTCAGTCGCCAGACTTGAACCCGATTGAGCATGCATGGGATATGCTACAGAGAAGAGCTCTGCCGAATATGGAGGGTATCCAGTCGCAAGAAGACCTTTTTTTGTTGTTGCAACGAACATGGGCGGCCATTCCACAGCGTGATTTGGATGAACTCATTTTGAGTATGCCAAACCGATGTTCTTGTGTTGTTAGTGTTCGCGGTAGAAACACGGATTATTAATTGTTTAAGTTACCCAATAAAATTTTAAAGAAAACTGTTATTTCAGTCTTTTTTTCGAACTTTTGTGTTAGTGGTTCAAATGTCAAAAATCCCTTTATTAGGAAAATGGCAAATTTCTTTATTAATGCAAAGGTGACTTGGTTTATCGTTACTGTGACAAACGAAAACACTTTATTTGATGAATCCTTAAAGAAAATTTTAATTAATATCAATCAGGAGAAAAGTTATTGCAAAAATATATGTTGATCCCTAGACACTTTTGATGTGTGTATTTATAAAGAAAAAAAATGTTCTTCATTTAAATCTCGTTTGTATGTTGGCTGTTGGCAGGGTCGCCAAGCCAACAGCAAATTGCAGAAAACGTAAAAAAAATTGAATTTAACGGACTAACCTGAAGCTTTTGCCATAAATAAACTTATAATGACGATCGTAAAAAATCTGAAATACCTATGCATACAAAACATATAGACCGAACTTGATTAAATAGGTTTTTATTTATAATAAACTCGAGAGCGACATTATAACAGCTTCAGTAATGAATATTGAACATCAGATACATTTTTGTATGACAGAATAGAAACAAAACCAAAAACAGATGCAGAAAATTCGTGGTTCCATTTACAAAAGTCCCATTATTTTATTTTGTCATTTTTGATAGCATAACTTTACACTAACTAAGAAGTTTTATTGCTTTCATTTAAGGAACATTTGATTGTCTTTTAAACACGCAAGCTAGCATTCTTAGTTTCCGAGAGTGACCGGTATCTTTAAGTGACCCTAATTTATTGGTCTCGAGTGTATATTCAAAGGCTATTTCGATGACGTAGATTTTATTAGTGTCAAATTGTTACTGAAAGGTTATCGAAACTTGAAACTGTGTTATATAATTATAATACCAACTCTTGTTTTTAATAACTTATTATTATACTTACTGGGTCAAATTAAATTAGCTAGCGAAACTGCAGACGTGATGTGTATTCATATCTAAACACGATAAAATAAAAAAGATTTGACGTTTTTTAGTGGTTAACGACCGCTAGTAATATTGTTACTTGAAGTACCTATGAGTTGAGAAAATGTATTTTATCGTTTTTAGATATCGAGACCGTACATGTCTGTGAAGTTAAAAAGGCAACTGATATTACAAGCAAATATCTACACGAACGGTGGTCGATGACTCCACAAAAAAAATCATCAAATTTATTTATTTTTTGTTTTATCATGTATTAGCAGCGCCCCGCGGTTTCACCCGCATAAGTGTCGATCCCGTGTGAATATAGGGATAGATTTTATCCCGATATTCCCACCCTTACATAAGATAGATTTTATCCCGATATACCCACGGGATCAACACTTACTTAAAATTTGGCAGAGAGATAGATTTCATCCCGGTGAAGGCCCCGGGATGCAAACTATCTCTCTGCCAAATTTTATCGAAATCCGTTCAGTGGTTTAAGCGTAAAAAGGTAACATACAGACAGACAGACTGACAGACAGAGTTGCTTTCAAATTTATAATATTAGTATGGATATCGTACCCATCACGTCGGCGGAGTTTTGCTTACTAATTTAATTTGACCCGGTATTTATTACTGATTAATAATTTAATATAGATACATTTCATTAGCAAGTTATTATAATGTTGTGCGGACGTAGAATATTAAAAACATGTGTCATTTTAATTGGTCATGTTGAAACTATTATTAACTATTATAAGTGATTAATGTCTTATTCGGATAGTTATATGTCACAACATTATTAGAAATTAAAGACTATTAGCATAAATCATAACTCAAAACGCATTGCAGTTTAATGAGTTGTCAATCAACAGCTTTAGTTTTTAATTGAATTTGTGAAATTTATGAAATAGGTTTTTGTTATGTTTTCGCTGGTTGTTCACTTAAGTTATTACAAAAATTATTTAAATTACTGGTGTTTTAGACCATTAGACAAATTCCATTGTTTAATTTTATCGTTGACAATAAATAGGTAGGTATATTTGATTATCACCACGAGAAAAATAGACAATTGTTTTTAGTATAATCGAAATTGACGATGCAGCTCATTGTTTTTCAACGGAATATAATAATAAAAGCGTGAATGATCTTAAACGTTTAAAAAATTGTAACATAAATCGTGTAAAAAGGGGCACTTTGGATGTATGTATAATAAAATGGGATCTCCTTCCTATTTAAACTAAAGGGTTTTTTAATTTATATGCTTAGCACCTTCTAAGCAACTTATAACTAAAAGCGATGAATTCAGCAATAGATAATGAAACTGTATAAAAACACTACCCATCTTAACAATAATGCTACTATAATCTCAAGAAGATTCTTCCCAAAACCACAAAACCATTCCTTATTTACATTTAATCCTCAGTAAACAATTTAAATCGCATAATCAAACATGTTAATCCGAAGTAAAGCGGGTAGCAACAATAAATAGTGTACAAAACACACGATAGTTTCAGTAATGCTAACGTGGAGTGACAAGGCTGTGTACGCTCAGTGGCGCGTATGTTACACGATCAAACATCCGTGTACAACGCCACTGCGTAGGTTTAACAGTAAATGAAAGTGAAAATTTGTTGTTTTTTAAGTGGGTCGGTACTTTGCAGGGCTAACATATCCAGAGATCGCGTAAAATACAGAGGTTTGGAAGGAAAAAGCGGAGGCCTTTGCTTAGCAGTGGGACACGGCTAACAAAAACAAAAACGTGCTAGGTTGATATATTTGTCAATTGATTTTTTGTCTGGAATTAACTGGTTGAAAGATGTAATTACACAAACAATTAAAAAGCCATTATGTCTCGCGTAGATCCACGATACATACGACGGGTTAAAGCACTTTTGTTATAAGTTTACACACTGTTAACATTTGGGAGGGTTTGTTTACAATCGGTTATGAAAGTTTACACGACAAGAGTTCATATTTTATGTTTTTTACATAAATTACTTTAAAATTAGTAGAAACTCATAAGGACCTACAGGAAAGGAAAATATGAAGTCGTAGTAAGCTCATCATATCCAAGTTTGATCTTTTCATAATAGTGGTGTAGTAAATTACATTTCCACTGTTCTTAAATCTATTACGATTTGCGGTTTAGATTCCTAATTCCCAAGGTTTCACCTGGGTTCGTATCTCAACTATAAATCGCTGTAACACACATCGATACTATTTCCAAGGGGAATTTCTAAACCCTTGTACTAATTTAATAAACTTAACAGGCCCAATAGAGGTTTTCAACAACATCCAATTAATTGGTAAACAGTTCGACCTTAATTAAAGCGAAGTTGAACATTTTAACTAAAAATAACATTTGTGTTACCAAAATTAATGAAGCCTACAATTACAACGGATTCTATTACCATAAGTAAACAATTTGTTAGATTTATACCCCAATTTGACTTACTGCTTATATTTTTGTTATTGTAAAGGTAAGTACAGCTAAATTGCTAAATGACTTTCGCATCTATACCTATAGCTGGCGTTAGAAACGTTAGTTTCGTTTTAGCTAATGAAAATCTAGGTACGCTTTTCGTACCAGGATACTTAGTTACTTAACAAAACTAGAAAAAAATGTTTTATTCTATATCCGATAGGGGTTGAACTAACATTATAATATTATTGTTTCATTTACTGATTGATTTTAATAATACATATTTTAGTAACTGGGAAAGGAGTGGCCTGCTGTTATAAGTATAAAAGCAAATTAAATCTAAATCCATACAAGTTATAAAATTATAAATTGCGAAAGTAACTCTGTTTGTATGTTCCCTTTTCACGCCATAACGGCTAGTACATGTATGTGGGATAATTTTCGGCCACCACGCGGGCGAAGCCGCGGGCAAAAACTAGATATAAATGATTGTGCTACGTTACTAGCCTGTCTAATCTGTAAAAATCTTAACATGAAAACTTAGGTGACGTGAGCTGTCAATTCACTTGATGTTAGGGATTGCCACTTTTGACAGCTCAATTCACCTGAGTTGTCACGGTGAGATATTTCTCTATGATATTTTGATTTTTTTATGGAGGTTTTAGATCGGCTGAAGACTTACAGAAACTTTTTGGTTAACCGAGCTATTCATGTGTATGACGCTGTGTGGCACTATTGACGTGGCTGATCTACATGCTGTGCTGGCTCGCTTCGTTGTGCCAGACAACTACTGCCGCGACAGAAAACACAGGCTTTTTGATGTGCCTCCATGTCACAGTTGCGCGTGCTAAGTCCCCAGTACCATGTACTCTGGCCACACTTAATGATCTCTTGGACTCTAATCCAACAAACGATCCGTTTGCGGACCAATGGACTAAGATTATGTCAGAAGTACTGGGAGAGGGATTTATGAAAGTGTTGTTAACTTTTTACTTGATGAATTTATATTTTATGTGTATATACAAACTGTGTCTTTAATTTCTGTAATTTGTTTTAAACCGTTTTAATTAAATAAATAAAAGTAGTAAAAAATAAAGTAATACGTATCGGTTTATAGACTTTTATGATAAACAAAGACCCTAAATAACGTGGATTTTTAGTAAAAAAACTTAATTAGCTAAAACAGCAATAGAAATAGAAACAGTAACAGAGAACATAATGACACCAATGAAATTTAAATTCAAAACTGTATTGTTAGAGACCTATTTTTTTTTTTATTGCCACCAAAAACAGCAGTATCATTGTTGTTATAGTTAAAACGCAGTTATATAACTAACACTCCACCGTTATTAAAAGAAAAACTTTTAGGAAAAAAAACAGACAAAAAGTTTTCCTTCATAGTGTTCCGGTTATTTATTAGCCGATTATTAATATATTTTTTAAATTATTACTTTGTCCTAATTAAAATTGTAACAAAAAGCGCTCCATCATAAGAGATAACATCGGCGTGTCAGCAGTGAGGTTTTGACATGCTTAGCTAGTGATCTTTATCGGTTGATGGGCGAGTTAATTAGTGGGACTTCCGTTTTTTTTTTTTTCATAGTAGTGCCACAGTATAAAGATCATACAGTATTGTAACTCGGCCGTAACCTTGAAATAAATGCGTACAGCCGCGCGGTACGTAAACATGCGATAGGGCTGCCCGCCTCCAGCATTTTAATTACATTTGCCTATTTTGTGTTTCCATTTAGTTTTGTTATTGTATTTTACTGTGTGTACATAAATATTAATAATAAAAACCACGTCTTTACTTTGAATTATACAAACAAAACACACATGCCCCGAGGTTTTAACACAAGCGTACCTACCGTATAATGATTCATGAACCGCCTATAACTACCTATTTCACTCGTGTCTATCACTTTCCTTTATTCACTTTATTTATTAATCCAGACATCTTTTTTTTCGGGAGATAAAAGGAAATACGTATCCATTAAAAATACACACATTATGTACCTACCTACTAGTAAGTAAAATTATTTTATAGTCTTACCTTTCAGAGTTTCCAGGTAATCTAAAAAAAGTTATCTCTGGATGCGTTATTGACGAATTAATGCAACCAAAAACAGCACAATATAGCCTACTCGTCATATTAAATATGTACTTCAATTTATTTTTAGTGAAAAAATCGCGCGGTTACTGCTAAAAAAACAAGACACCGTCGCGTCCGTTCGTCACTGCGGCACAGTCGCGACTGTCTGCATACCGAGCGCATTCCGAGGTCGAGGCGCGTAGGTATAGCTCGCGTTTCGTCCGTTTGTATGAAGTCGAAATACTGTATGATCTTTATACTGTGGTAGTGCTGTTCAGGGCTTGAACTGAACAATTGATCGGCCAGTTTGATAATTTTATGAGCATTTCCTCACAATTTGAATTTGCTCTGGAATAATTAGGTGCAGAAAAAATTTGCGTTCTGTTTTATTGATTTTGAAGTAGGTAGGTAGATAATTTTATTATTTGTAAATTATGTTTCGGTTTTTTGCGTATGCATTGTATGGATCATAAATATTATTAAGTATAAAAAGCCTATGTCTTCGTTGTCACTATACCGAAAATGTAGAAGTTTTACGTATTGATCAGGTTCTTATTGTTATAACCAATTATGTTGATTACAATACGAAAATATAATTTATATAATAATATAACTTTTCTAACGTATATGGGTTTATTTATTAAAGAGAATACAAATATATACACTGAATAAACTTCTTATACTAAATTAACTAACACACTATTAAGGGGGAAGCGCTAAGGTAGCCCGCGAAATTCAAATTTTCTTACGTTTTTTGCAATTTACTGGTCAGTATTGAATTGTACGTTGATTAAAATAGGATTCGCGATCGTCACAAATATGTATTTACAGAATTAGAATCAGTAATACAACTTGTTAAGTTAGTATAATCCTAAAAAGTCAAGATTTCATGAAATAGTCATTCAGTAGGATTACTTGGTCTTAGAGAGTTGTGTTGATAACTTTAATGATTATAATTCTGTAAATACATATTTGTTGCAGTCGCAAATCATATTTAATAAACGTACAACTTACTACTGACCAGCAAATTGCAAAAAACGTAAAAAAAAAACTTGAATTTCGCGGGCTACCCTGGCACTTTCGCCTTATAGTAAAAATATAATAACCTAACTTAAGTAAAATTATTATCAAACTAAAATATGGCCCCAGCAGCAGCGCCAGCACTATATAAGTACTACTTACTTGATTAAAATAACAAGTAAAATAACATTGTATTTTCATAAAAATCTAACTTCACAGGCCATTTTGTACCAAACGACTTTATTAACAAAAAACAAAATCCACCACTCCAAAGAAAATGTTAAGCATGTTTTAAAACCTCAAGCTATTTGGGTCACAGATAAGTTTACCTATTTGCTTTTCTTTTTAACTTTTCCACAGACGAGACCGGCTTGATACTTGCAAAACACGAAATAAGTAGGTTAGCCGTACTTTAAATACAGCTCAGCTTTCAAATTGAATAGGCTTTGTCTGTACAATGTTGTTTTCTTTTAAAAGAAGGGACTAACTCTGGTTTTCATTTTCATTCAAGATTTCTTTAGGGTTTGAGGTCGTTTTCTTTAGGAAAAACTCAAGGCGTTGGGTGATGCCATTCAGTGAGGTTATGTCCTCTGTGGTATGTGACTGACAGCCTTAATTAAGGCTGCATTTATAGGCCGCGTCTTAACCAAAAACGATTGTCGCGCGAATTCACGATCATCGTGATCGTGTTCATTCGGTCACTTTTTATTCGGTAAACCGGAACGCGTCGTCGCACCCACAGAGGGCGCCTTTCGGTTTTCGGATCGTGTATTCGCGAGTTGACTTTTTGGTTCGGATGCAGGGTTAAGCCTTCTAGCTGTCCATTGTCCATAGATCATAAATTTATAATTTGGCAGAATGATTGGTTTTGCCCCAGAAAACTAAACTTAAAATGTGAAAGCCTAAAATATAACAACTGGTAGTTTTAATTAACACTTCCTCATCATAATAGGATTTGAAATTCTTACAGGATCTCTGAACGCAAAGCGAGGCAACAGGATCGTACAGATAATGCCAGCCACGAAGACGCGCCTCACTCTCTTCCTAATCGTTAGTGGTTATCGCTAGTTAATTCCGCACGTGTTCCAGTTTTGACGATACTCATTATTTACCCACTAATAAGTAATTACTGTGTATCGACAAAACTAAAATACTAGCGGAATGTTGCACATTTGTACACGTCTTCGTGGATCGCAATATCTGTAGCAGTTGACGTTCTGCAGATTCTACTTGAAAAATTACACATACCATACTTTTCACACAGCCAAGTCAAGTCATCCATTTGCCATCATTCCACCCTACACCATGCTCCCAATTCATAAAATATGATCCGTCATATCCCACCATTATTACATTTTTATATTTCCGGCACAAACGTCAACGTATCAAGCCGATATTTTTGTGGCTTTTAAAAAATTTGGTCACACCACTATTTTTTGCGCAAATGCATTTTTAAAAGGCTTTGACTCGGGACTTTTTAACCAATCCAATCAATATATTCGAAATCGTATTCCGTGTTATTTTTATTGTGTTTCATGTTTTACGTTTTTAGTTAATCGTGTAAATCTTTTGACAATAGGTACCTACATTAAATTGTATCTTTTTTGGATACCAAACCTGAAAAAAACAGACATAATTCTGCAAAGTGAGGTAAAAATGGACCTCAACAAAAAAGCGACAGAAAAGCCAAGATATAGCATATACTTAGTCGAAAACGGTTGACTATCATCTATTTGTACATACATTATATTAAAGTCGCTTTTCGTATGTGTATATGTGACCGTGTTGTTCTTCTAAACTACGCAACGGATTTTGGTGCGGTTTACACCATAATTTAGAAAATGTATTCTAAAAGGTTTATGTGTATAATACATTAACATTTAACTTAGACATAGCACAGAAAACTCGATGTTTTGACATGTCGCCACATCGTACACTGCTCCCGTGTGATTACTGTTATCTTACTAATCACGCAAAAAATACTGCTACCAAGAAGTCGCACCTTTAAAGTAAAACCGTTACTAAACGAAATTATAAAATTTTACAGGAGGGCCAATATTAGAAAAAAAGTCACTTTTTATTGACAAAAAATGTGACTTTTTTTCTAATGTCACTTTTTTTGTCAATAATATCTGAGTGCAGGGTTCTTTAAGACATTAATTTAATGTCTTGTCTGCACTCAGATTAAAATTTTATTGACAAAAAGCAGTGACTTTTTTCTAATATTGGCTCTCCTGTAAAATTTTATAATTTCGTTTAGTAACGGTTTTACTTTAAAGGTGCGAAGTGTAAACTGATATAACATTAACATCCAAAAGAGACTTCATCAGAGAAAGGCGACATTAAAGTCACATATCTAGCTAGACACACATCTAGATATGTTACTTCTTTAAACGTGGTACTAATTAGAAACTTGGTCCTCAACTGAAACTGCAATGCATTGCAATAGTAGCCAAGTTTCTGCAGTGAAACTTTTATACATTACTGAAATAATGTTCAACAACACTTTCTTTGGCGGAGACTTGGAATGGGATCAGTATTAATAGGGTTATTAACTTGGCGGTTTGTGTGCTGTATATGTGTAAATTTAAGTAAATTAATATTGCCTTGATATTATGTGACTTATATCAATGTGCAAATGTCTGTGATCAATGTGTGTGTGTATGTTTGTCGTGTGGCTAATAAGTTATAGTAGGTATTGAAAGTGCAAATTAAAACCACACAATCTCAGACAATCAGACAATATTTGAGTCTCAGACAATGTAGTACTTATATACTAGCTGCACCCCAGGGTTTCACCCGCATAAGTGTTGATCCCGTGGGAATATGGGGATAAAAAGTAGCTTATATGTTAATCCGGTGTGTCAGCTACTTCCCTACAAAATTTTATCAAAATTGGTCCAACCGTTTGAGCGTGAAGAAGTAACAAACATATAAACACACCCCCACACACTCACAAACATTCGCCTTTATGTTATTAGTGTGATATGATTATAAATGTGAAAGTTTGTGAAGACGTTTGGATGTTGTTACTCAATCACGCGTAAACCGTCGAACAGATTTAGATGAAAATTTGCAAATAGATAGACCATTTCCTGGATTAACACATAGGCTACTTTTTATCCCGATATTCCCACGGGATCGAAACTTATGCGGGTGAAACCACGGGGCGCAGCTAGCATTCATATATTAGTAAGATGTCTCCCACCGAAAACACATGCAACAAACCAGAGTACACAGTCCTACAATTCACGAACACTCCAAGCACGGATTCACAAAACAATTAGGTAAGTATATTACGTTCACCATGCATTCACGACAATGGCAAAGGTTTTGCAACATCAAGAGCAGGATATTCGTGAGTGCGCCTGTAAATAACGATCGGGCCATGAAACTAGATGACGCTATTAGACGACAGTAACAAACCTATATGGGGGACGTAATCATGGGTTCGTTGTTGTTAGGGTTCCGTTGCCAAATGGCAAAAAACGGAAACCTTATGGATTCGTCATGTCTGTCTGTCTGTCTGTCTGTCCGTCCGTATGTCACAGCCACTTTTTCTGAAACTATAAGAGCTACACTGTTGAAACTTGGTAAGTAGATAGATGTATTCTGTGAACAGCATTAAGATTTTCACAAAAAAAATAGAAAAAAACAATAAATTATGGGGGTTCCCCATACTTAGAACTGAAACTCAATTTTTTTTTTTCATCAAACCCATACGTGTGGAGTATCTATGGATATTTCTTCAAAAATGATATTGAGGTTTCTAATATGATTTTTTTTAAACTGAATAGTTTGCGCGAGAGACACTTCCAAAGTGGTAAAATGTGTCCCCCCCCCCTGTAACTTCTAAAATAAGAGAATGATAAAACTAAAAAAAATATATGATGTACATTATCATGTAAACTTCCACCGAAAATTGGTTTGAACGAGATCTAGTAAGTAGCTCGCCAGTGAAAATTGAAAAACATATGATGGTACGGAACCCTCGGTGCGCGAGTCCGACTCGCTCTTGTTTCTTTTTTATATATGGGTTTGTACGTACTGGCTTCTGAAGGGTTGGTACTGTTTGATGGGTACCACGTAAATTGATCGATATGCATGGTTGAGACAGAGAAGGAGTGATTAGAGGGTCAACCTGGTTCGTGGGTTGAAGACTAACAATTAAAAGGTTTGCAGACTATTCAAGCACTATTTTTTCTTCTATCTGGCGTATAGTACAGATAGAATAACAATTCGCCATCATCTAGTGTTGTTCTGTTCACTTAAAGTCTTTTTTTACATTTTGACACTTCTGACCTAATAATCTGTGTATCCTAAAGACATACACCAAACTTTTGGTCCCTAAACTCCTCGATGAAAGCCAACAATTTCATAGTTCAACACAAAATTGTGCAACAAATGAACCTTAGCTTATCATCTTACACCGCAAGCCAACAACGCGTAATATTTGAACAATTTTAGTATTTGCCGTTCGCACCATAATTTACTTAGAATAATGCGTCGCACGGAATTTCATATTGCAAGGTATTCGTATAGTTTAAGCCTAACTACTTGTATGGGAATTAACCCACCCAAGCATTTTCCGAAGCCTACTTTGTTTTGGTAATCTGGCTGAGAAATATAAATTTTCTGTCGTAGCACTGCAATGAATTAATATTTCATTCATCAATGTTTTTTTTTAAATACTTACGTTTAGAATTTTACTCTATACTTATCAATAATAATAAATAAATAAACATTTATTTCAGAATCACTTCCATATTTATGAGTAACAATGTAAACTTGTAATCCAGCTAATCGTTGAACCGCCGCATTTCAAAACGTCCCTGTCTTTGATAACGGCTAGCCGTAATGTAATATGGCTGATTATACAATCCGACTGCGACATATCACCGCCCCAAGATCGGAGAGTTCCACCTATCGGCCAACGTTCTAAGAATGGTGTTAGTGCTGGCGCAAACACGGCTAGCCCCAATATTTTTTTTAGTAATAAAATCATACGACACCCTTCATAATCCAGAAAAAGTTTCGCCCAAACATCTTACAGCTGAACGACGAAAAAAAGTAATTGAAGCGAAATTCCTGCACAAGTTACGTGAACGGTCAGGGATTAATAAAACAAATGTTCCTTCAGTTCTCTTCATCATGCTCTTAATAGACAAACTTGGAATGTTTTTGTTAGCAAAGTTGTTACAAAAGTAGAACATAAGTTTACCGTATTCAGAACCCAAACAGTACTGAAACAATACAGTTATTCTTTCGATGTTAAGCTACGATAAAATGAACAGGAATTTTAGTTTTACAATCCATTGCGTTTTATAGCTGTCGTTTCTATAACATTAGTTAATGTAACATAGTAATATTGTAATAAAACTTGAAATCTTTTGTTATCGTATTTCCTGTTTCTGGGTCCTTGTTTTATAAACATATATTTGTTATGTTGGTACCTACTTCCTACGTATAATATTTTTTGGATGGAATTATTTATAGCTACAGCGTTTTAAAAAACAGGTTATGAAATTCCTGATAAAATCCATTTCAGTCCAATCGTGTTTGATAAAAACTCTCATAGTACAAAGGTTTCCGAGAATCTGGTAGTTCATCAATGTTTTTTCTCGACAAACCCAACAAATAATGGTATTATTCCCAGAATTTCGTTAGTACGCTTTTATTTAGTTGCGCATAGGTGAGCGCCGCTTTCCGACTTTATTTTGTTTGTTGAACTCGCAACACAGTGTTGCTAGAATCGCATGGCTGCCCTATATTGGACGTGAAAATTCAAACTGGCCTGTTTGGATGTGCAGTTTGTTGATATTTGGACTTTTTAACATGGATCAACTTCTGTAGCCGTTTTGTGGTATCTATTCAGTCTAAAATAAACAAAACTCATCCACCCAACGAAACTCTGAGGTTAAGCGGCCCTTATCAGGAATTACCAGAAGGCCAATTCTCGTAATTTAAAACGTTCAAAATCTAGTCGCAGTCTCATCTCGGTGATAAACAAATGTCAAAAACTTGTCAAAATGTAGGGAAATTCGAGTTTTTTTTTGACAGATACTGTGAACGTTCTTAAAATTACTAGAATTGCCCCTCAGGAGTCGCTCATGTGCGCCCATGTTTTATAGCGATACTACTTTATTTTTTTATGAAATATTTTTGAATATGTTTTTTTTTAACATTTGCCAAGTATTTCGGGCTAGTAATATGCACTGTGGGACAAAAAACTGAGTGTTCTACGGTATTCTATGGTTGAGTCCGGATGCCTATCCATACCATAACAGTTTTACCAACATGGCATAAAATACCTCCTGTTTCGGATTATGGCAAAATAAGACTTATATGAGGCTAATTATATCAGGCTTTATCTAACTTAGACATCAAAAACAGTCCTCCAGTCAAAAAAGGAGGAGGTTCTCAATGCGGATGTTTTAGAATAAAGCAATCAGTTTATTATTATTGTTATTGTGAAACTTTTTGAATATTAATAGAAACATTTCTCAAAACCAATCATAAATCATATATTCCAATAAAAATCGGTACCAATCAATACATTTTAATAATATATGACTTATGCACGCAATTATGTAACCGTGACGAATTTCAACGTTTACAATTGTTACAATTTAACGATTTTAATCATTATTGACAATGTGTGTGCTATAAAATTAAGTCGAGTACACACTAGGCCTAGTTTTTCGTAAGTTGGGCACCATGATGATCGAGATAATAAAGGCAGTTCCTGAAATCCATCATAGCGAGTGACAAATGTCAAAGGTCTGGTCCAAGGAAATGAAAACAGCAGTTTTTTAATATGTATTTGACGGAGAAGGTACCTACATGTCTCTTGTTATCATTAGCAGCATATTTTAACTGCTGTGGGCGTACTATTATGGGTAGTTTTGGTATTGCACCGTTTGCAGTTCAAATCAGATTATAATTTTACGAACAAATTAATCACACACAACTTAACGATACGGAACGCGAGACAGTTTCTGAGCACATGTTGTTCGTTTGATGTCCGATGATCAAGAGACTGCTCCACTCGCTGTAGCACTCTCGTTGACTCGCACAAACGTCAGATTAGACTCTGTCGAGCGCCACCAGATGGCGCTGGCGTACCGGATACGACTTAATTGAGATATATAATATATTTTACTAGCTTCCGCCCGCAAGGTATGTCGATAAAAACTAAGCTATGTCCTTCCCCTGGATACAGTCTGTCTCTCTGCCAAAATTTATCGAAATCCGTTCACTGGTTTAGGCGTGAAAAGGTAACAGACAAACAGACAGACATAGTTACTTTCGAATTTATAATGTTAGTATGGATTAACAAAATCAAATTTCGAAAGTTTGGTACGTTGTTACTGAACTCTTCATATTAACCTACTATTGAATTGCTGCAGACGTTACGATTGGAGTTTCCCTGCGTGATCGAATCAGAAATGAGGAGATCCGCAGGACAACCAAGGTAACCGACATAGCCCGAAGAATTGCCAAACTTAAGTGACAATAACTCTATCAGATGGCCGATGGGGCTGAAAGGTTCTGGAGTGGGGACCGCGTACCGGAAGACGTAGCCTTGGAAGGCCTCCCACAAGATGGTCCGACGATATTGTGAAGGCCGCAGGAACCCGTTGAATGCGAGAAGCACAGAACCGATCGAAGTGGAGGTGCTTGGGGAAACCTATGTCCAGCAGTGGACGTCTTTCGGCTGAAATGATGATGAGATGTTTCGATGTCTAACAAAGTAGAGTAAAATAATTTCAGGTAACCCGTCATCACTGGTTGTGCATTACAAGTGAACACACTGCTTTACAAATAGTTTTCTGATATTAATAATTTTAATATACGCGCAGTGCGTGTGCACTTTTTAATTTATTAGTTGCGGAGCCATTAATAATTATAATTATGAACAGTCGGAATTGATTAGGGAAGTTTATTATTGCTATAAATATAATATCTAAACTTATTGTGTTTGATTGTGAAATCAATTTCAGGGACGGTTTTGAACAATAGCCAGTATTTAAATACGTGTGCCTACGCATATTGTGCCTACGCGCAAGAATAGCAGTCTCTGTTGTTAATAATTATTGTTGTTAAAATATATTTGAATATGATTCGTATTTTATTGTAAATAAAATTGCACCTTTGAGGTTTTACTTCTTAAGTGCATAGTTTGTTTCAATTGGACATTTTTTTCGTACATTTTGCAATATTAACTAGGTAATCCTATTTTTATATAATATTTAAACTCTTGCTAAAATATACTTGAACAAGCATTTTGTATCCTGAGAACACTTGTGCGATAAATGTGAGGTCGAATGAGACGTGAACCAACCCAATGAGGTCATAGTTCACTGTATAGATTGCGGAAAGCAGTTCAACTTAAGCTTGATAAATATAAAATCACTTGAGAACGGCTGGACCAATTTGGTAATTTTTTATTTGAAAATATTGCAATAGTCCGAATTAGGTTTTTATGGAAAGAAAAATTGAAAACCTTTCCCGGAAAATTGTCAAATTCGGGGAAAAATTAACGTCCTTTTTTCTATCGGATTTTTGTATGAACTTAAGACGATATTAAAATTTTGACTGGACTTGCGTTTGTCTGATCTATTACAATGACCAGCTAAGGGTAATTCCGCTCCATCCAGACTGGGAGGGGTCATTTGACGATTTCCCATCCAAAAAAATTTAACTTGATAAATGAGCTGTTTGTTTTCTATTAATAAAATTAAATTTTATTCGAGAACATCCATCGGTTTCTTACTAAACTTCAACTATATGCGACGATCCTGCATACCTATCAGTTTGGTTGACTGTACACACACTACACACATTAACCTTCTGACTCTACATCATAATAGTTCTTAATATTATTTCCTTGCATATGACTGATTATTAGGTAGGACTTCATTAATCACACTTGTAATGTCCTACTCACAATCCCGCCCTGATTTAGGTCAAATAATATTATTATGGAATGAGATAAGAATCTAATATTTAATATAGTGGACGTAAAAATTACAGCTCTTGTTAACAATGTAGTGTCAGATTTAGAATAAATTATTTTAGCAACAACATGGTCTTGCGCTTGAGTTGTTTTATTTCTCTTGCCTAATTGACCTTAATTATCATATTTTACTTTCAAAAACATTTAAGTAATATTTTATAATGTAGAACAGATGACTATCTATTCTTAGATATCTGAGGTAACCTCTTGTTTTATTGACCTTTTGTTCCATAGATAGTCATGAGAGCACAGTTGTGTTTGCAGAAATGAGGTGCTCCGCCACGCGTAATTAACTGTTCCATTGGTCTCGTGGTTGCAAGCGTGACTGCTGAGTGTGGGTTTCTGGGTTCGGTTCTCAGGTCGGGAAAAGTATACTTGAGAATTTCTTAGTAACAGCCTAACAGCCCGGAGTTCGAAAGTCGGGGCGGTGTGATACCCCCGTGCGTCGGAAAGCACGTTAAGACGTTCGTTGGTCTTGCGCCTGATCACTCTTCGGTCGCGGATTGCGTGCCGTCCCATCGACAGTGAGGGTAGAGCATCTCTGTTTGCGCATACACTTATGCACTATAAAATCCCCCGCACCGAAGGCTAGTCTCCGTTGACATTGGTTGCCATGATCGAAATATGATCTGAATGACTATTATTATTAGTGCCTCATTACATTCAAATTTGATTACGGGGCCTCTGTAAATTGGCCTTTGCCCCTCGTCCGCCTTCCAAGGGACCAGGACCCCATAGTTCCGAGATTTGTAAACGTAAAAAATTACTACATAGCCCATTTTTGGAGACTGAGAAATATTCCATTATTAAAAGAGTGTTTTATGAAAGTGTTCGCTATGTAGTTTTGTAACACTGAATAAAAACTGTTCAACTTTGTCATGAACGTTGTTTTGAAAACGTATGAAAAGCTGAAATAAAAGTTTGGGGCCCATTCAGAATATGTTACTAAGCTATTAAAGTTAGAATATTTGTTTCACAGGGCAAAAATTGCAGCGTAACGTTTTTGTCAAAGGACCGGATAACGAAACAAATATACGGTGAAATGGCTTGAGAGGCTGTGACCTCACAGATTTACAAACAATACAAAATGTACCTTTTGACTTTGTACATTTTTAAATGAGTTTTCAGCAAAAAATGGACACTGTAATGTGAAAAATAAGTTATGGCCAAACGTCCCTCAGTATTAGATAAAACTTGAAATACGAAAATTGCTCCGTATTGGTACGACATAAAGGTGCTGTTATTGTTAAAACCATGGACGTAGTGACTATACATAGGTGCTTATTATTTGTGGCAGATTATTTTTAAATACTGAATGTGTTATTATTTAATGACTTCAATAATACATTTTAATAGGTACTTATCGAAATGTTTGCATGCCGCAGTAATTAAATAGATACCTAATGAATTTTATTATTTATTTAAATTTAGTATGTTAGTATTCAATTATTTTACAAATTCTTTGGTCAGCGTACTGAAAAAAATTGTTTGCCATTGTAAAAGCGTCTCTATGCACATCGATTGGTACGCGGGCTCAATAACAGGGATACTTGAAGAGATTTGAACAGCAGTTCAACTCAATCCGTTTGTTTTTTTGAATGCATCATGTCCGGTTCAAGGGTCTCCCTCTTGCCTGGTATATTGCTTTTCACAAGCTTTTATATAACTTGCCTTGTTTTATCTAGAGCTATTAAAGTATGTGTGTCGTTGATCTCAATTCATTGGTTACTAGAAAGTATTTTATGGCAAAAGTGTGATACTTTGTCTAGTGGTCGCAAACGCTACTGCTAAGCATGAAGTCTTGCACCCTTATTTCGTAACACACTATTAATCACAATCTAAATCATTTTGAAGGATATTGCTAATCCATTGCTTCATATGTTCGCAATTTGTCTGCCCAACGACGTATATAAATAACGCAATGAATGTTGTTGAACTGTTTTTAATTCCGATCCAGCCTGTCCCTTGCTGCTCTCTCCCAGCGACACCCTAAGCCGAGGTCCGTACCCCACAGGGGGTGCCCTTAGCGTGTAGTCGCTTAGTTTTTAAGTTTATTTATGCCCTGACTGGAGGTCTTAATTTATTGAGGCATCCACAGGAAAGCCCGGTTAAGCAGTCGACAACCCCTCAGGTTGAACTGCGAGATGCCATGGTTAAAAAAAAAATGTTGAACTGTCAAAATTAAAGTCATTGCCAGTGTTATGAGTTAGGCAATTGGGCACTGGGTTTGATCCCCAGGTCGCAAAGTGTTATAGGGATTTTCCATCAGTAGCAGTCCGGAGTCTGGGTCTGTGCCCGGTTGATGGCAATTGGCTCGCCCCCTATTACAGGGCCTAAGTGTGTTAAACGACAAAAGCCTAAGTGGCTTAAACGTTAATGGTGAAATGTGGGTGTACACCTTTGCCCAACCCTTCGGGGAAACGAGGCGTGTTATTATGTTGTTGATTTGTGTAAGATTTTTCATGTAAAACCCAATTTTAACTCCATATTTTGAATACATCTTAATACCTATATATGTATAATTCTTCTGTATCTACTTGTGTTTGTCACCTAACACCTCCTAAACGGCTAGACCGATTTGGATGAAATTTTGTATGTATATTTCAATGGGTTCCTGAATGGTTTGAAAACACAATTGGACCCGATAGGTGGCGCTGCTGTCGGTATTTCACCAAATCGAAAGGGCTAGCTTAAAATAAAAAAAAATTAAAGAAAGGCTTCTCGCCAATACTTCCACCATAGAAAATTTGAAAGAAAATGAAGAATTAAATAATTTAGACAAAGATACCATAGTAAACAGTGAGATATGAGAAAAATGATGACTCAACCGTAGATTCGTTAGAAGTAATTATGGAATCGCAAAATTAAAAAAAATGTTAAATTTAAAATATCATATAATTTTAATTTGGCGCTGCTTTTCCGGGCTGGACGTCGTTTGCCGGGTCCGCTAGTAGGTAATGAATGTATGCAATTGAAATCGTTCCCAACTACTACTACTCACTTTTTGTCACTTAGTAGTGTATATTTACCCGTCGATTCTCACGTTAATGGCTCGGAGATTATTATCTTAAAAGCATTGCACTGGCATTCCGTGCGACACATTCAATGAGATCGGGCGATTACTTTGAGATTATGCATTGTAGGTATTAATTGAAATTGATAGTGTTGATATTATGTATTTGGAATGAATAGGTACGAAACCACACATAAAATATGTTACTATGTAAGTTTGTTTTAGGGTAATAGGTCGTTACGTTATTTTTGATTTACAATTAAAACTTTTCAATAAGTAAATACTGAGCAGTGGTGGTCCAGTAGTATCGACCCCGACTTACGTGTAGGTACGTGAAGGTCTTGAGTTGGAACCCAAGCAGGCGCTATAATTTGTCTATTTAATTTCATCACCAATGCTCTCAAAACGGTGAACGAAAACATCGTAAGGAAACCGGCATGTCCTAGGAACAAAAAATTCGAAGACATGTGATATCCATCAACCTGCACTGGGCCCGCGAGGTGGATTATGGCCCACCCCCTCTCACAGAGAGGAGGAATATGTATCAGAAGTGGAAATATTATAGGCTGATTATGCAATATTGGTAAATACTTAGGCTCTATTCGAGCATGCGCGCACAGAACTTGTGCTAATGCTAAATCTCTCTGGATGTTATGAGCAGGTAAAGCTACTACCTCTCAGACTTTAATATACCAGCACTTTCCTATTCTTTTAAAATAACTAGAATATTAAAAATACTTAGTTGGAAATAAATATAAGTAAATGTTTGAGGAGTATCATAAAATAAATTAATTTCCTGATGTAACGCTAAACGAATTAAGCTGATTATTAAGTTGTTACGTTTCATGCTAATAATTTTTTCTTTACCAATTTTGTACCAATTATCTAAACTTAAATTGAGCAATAATATTGCCAAACTTAAATTTAATAGGTGGTAATTTTGATAACGGAAGCAAATACCAAAACAATATTTTAATTATTGTTTTTATACGAGTCTTTGCATTTAGAAGGGCATGAATTTCTAAGCAGATTTTTCTGCATTTTCAAACAGAATACTAGCATTTGCAAGTGGCTTCGCCCGCGTGTAGGTCAGATTATCCCACGGGAACGGTGCCAGGATAAAAAGTATAATAGCAATAGTTCTGTTATTTTTGGTCTCTCGTCTAAATTTAAATACTTAAAGATGATTTGCGCCAAACGGCTCGCACCGCATCGTATCAAAACGGATTTTACAATCTGTAAACGATATTAAATCATGTACACAGTATTTAAAATCTATATTACCAAGCCGCGCACAGCAGCTTGACCGCGGGCGTCTTCCACGACACGCGATCGTAGCCGAAAGTATGCTGCGACAGGGCTGAAATCGCGAAAAAAAATCTGCTGTTCCCTACATTTTGTTATACGAACATAAATGTAGGGAACAGCTGATTTTTTTTCGCGATTTCAGGTTTGGTCCCATAGTAAAAGTTGTTCATAATGATGAGTACAATAACCTCTTAAGATGTTGTTAATGTTTTGCCAATAACTCTGTACCTATAGCTACTTCGGCGCCTTTCAAGATACCAGCAGGTTGTTTACTTTTTATAAATGACTAGATTATTAAAAATAATAAATACAAATGGTTGAGGAGTCATCATAGTTTATTTCCCGATGTAACGGAAACCAATTAATCTGATTATTAATTGGTAGGTTTCATCCTAATAACATAACAATTTACTACCAATTATCTTAACTCAAACTGAGCAATATCGCCGAAATTAAATTTAATAACTGGTAATTTTGCTAACGGAAGCAAATACCACAACAACCTTTTAATTATATTTATGAGTCTTAACATTCAGAAATTATATTTAAGGCATAAATAGCACATTTTTTTCTCCACAATATTTCTTGTCCTTTGTATCTCATCTAGTTTTAACCATGGCAACATATTTTATAGCGGCAGAAATTATCTAGATTTCTCCAAAGTAGGTGGTACCTACCTCCTCTTGTCTCTATCTTATGCATTTTCTAACAAACATCTATGTCGGCCATAGTCATGTATTTTTGATGTTTATTTTATACAATAAAATATTCGTAATTTTATATAGCTGACCCGCCGAACTTTGTACCACCTCAGAATCAATAAGAACGAATGTATGAAAGAAACAAAGAAAGAAAATACATTTATTTACCACAGACCAAATAATAAATATAATAAGAGAAAATTAATTATTTTTATTTTTTTCCTGAATTTTTCCCATGTTTTAAAAGTTAAAGTTGTTTTGCTATTCGGGGCGGAGACAAATCCAACATCATAAAAATCGGTCCAGCCGTTCTTGAGTTATAAATTTAATAATATTTAATTTATTGACACCAAAAAATATTAACATTATAACAACTATATTAATCAAAATAACACATTATGGGAGCATCTGTAGCCGAACTAGGTGAAAAACCTGTATCTCGGCGGCATACAGCGCCATACCACTCTGCTAAAAGACTGGAAAAAAATTTGCCAACATTTACAATTTTATTGTGTTAAATCTTACAGAAAATACATTAATATACAGTATTTTAGTCATTACAAAAGGGAAATTGATACACTTAAATGAGTTGTAGAGTGTGGATGGAAGTGAGTGGTAAAATGGTGTAACTATCCCGACTTTGTTTTATTGATATACTAGCTGCGCCCCGCGGTTTCACCCGCGTAAATGTCGATCCCGTGGGAATATCGGGATAAAAGTAGCCTATATGTTATTCCAGGGTGTCAGCTATCTCCATACAAAATTTTATCGAAATTGGTCCAGCCGTTTGAGCGTGAAGAAGTAACAAACATATAAACACACACACACACTCATAAACTTTCGCCTTTATAAAATTAGTGTGATATACTCGTAGATAGATGTAGAATGTAATGGGAGTCTCCAACTCCGATAAGAAAGGCTGCCATAGCCGGACTGCTATCGTAACCTTATAATGCTGAGTCACCTTTTATCATACCCACGGGAACAGCCAGGGGCTTATTTAATAAAAATCGACAAGCGACAGATGACAGGTGACAATCCGAAAATTAAACAAGTTTCTCATAAACATTGTCTGTTTTAATAAGCAGCATCTGTCGTGAAAATGTGACAATTATGTCACATTTTAAGCATTGGTTGGTGTTGATGACCTAACTAAAGGTTCGTGAATGAAAGGAAAAGTGGACTGTAAACACTATATAATATGGTTCTACAAGACAGTACAATGTTGGAAACTTTAACAATACAAGTAGGTATGCGCGCGCGTCTTCGACCGTGCTCGGTAGTGGAGTGAAGTGAAGTGCCGGCGGCGCGCGGCGGCCAGTCGGCTGCCGCGGAGTAGTCCCGCGCCGCGCCGTGTCGCGCCCTCCGCTTGTCCCCTGCCTTGGACTAAGATTCACGCCTTGTCTGCGTGAACATCCTCCCCGGGTTGAAGTATTCAATCTAGAGGAAGTGGACAAATATTATTAAAAGAACGTAGTAGCGTCCCCTTCTTCGTCTTCACCTCGACCACACGCGTAGTCCCGTCGTTCCCCGGGAAGACCTTCGTGACACGTCCCAGTGACCACAGCAGTGGCGGTTGTCCTCTCTCCTTGATGAGAACTAACGTTCCCTCTGCCAGTTGTCCTGTAGATGACGTCCATTTTGTTTTTTGTTGGAGCAGAGAAATATATTCTAAATGGAACCGCTTCCAAAAATGCTGCTTTATATGTTCCACTCTGTGATAGCGCTCCAAGCGGCAAATGTTTATGTCAGTCACCTGTGGATGCGGAACAGACATAAGTGATCGTCCAATCAGGAACAGCTTCAATTTGAGTCAAACAAGTGACCATTTCTTCATATGTGAAGTGTGTTAACTGTAGTAGTCTTTTCAAGTGGTGTTTAGTTGAACGAACGGCAGCTTCAGCAATGCCGTTGAAATGTGGAGAGTATGGAGGGACAAAATTAAATTCAATGCCCTTTTGTGCAATTTCATATGAAATATTTGAATCTTGTAAGAATTGTCGCAATTCATTACAAGTGCCTATAAAATTAGTACCATTATCGGATAAGATGCTCTTGGGTTTGCCACGACGAGCAACGAAACGGTTTAAAGCAGCCATATAGCCCTCCTTAGTTAAGTCTGTAACGAGCTCGATATGAACAGCTTTAATTGCAAGACAAACAAAAATGCATAGATACGCCTTTACAAGCTTACACCCTTTCGATCCGCTATCAGTATTGGCCCGGCATAGTCGACACTGCAATTAAAAAATGGGAACTCCAAGTGAGTTCTATTAAAAGGCAACTGTCCCATGACTGGTTGAACATTTTGACATTTATACTTAAAACATTTAATGCAATGCTTTACAGTTGGTCTACCGTAAGCCCTAGAGTCGCAAGATAATACATTGATGCAACTTCCAATAATTATTCCCAGGTGGCGCCACACGTTTCAGTTAACTCACTGAACCAGGAGGATGCAGCCATTTATACGTTAATATTATTCGGCGTGATCTAATCTCGGGCTATAAATCGATGGCCGTTCAACATAATTGATTATGATGGTGCACGGACTGGATTGCTCGATATTGGTAACCACCTAATCTAGGTAACTATTGTGACGGCGTGGGAAGCTAGTGTGATTGGAGAGATAATTAGAAATTGCTATAATAACACGTTAGTTACCTACTGTTTTTATTGTCATTTAAATTTTTTATAGTATTCCATAATCAGCCTATAATGTTCCCACTGCTGGGACACAGGCCTCCTCTCAATGAGGGAGTGGGCTGTAATCCACCACGCGGGCCCAGTGCGGGTTGGTGGATGTCACATGTCTTCGAATTTTTGGTTCTAGGACATGCCGGTTTCCTCACGATGTTTTCCTTCACCGTATTGAGAGCAGTGGTGATGAAATAACTTTCACAAAGTAAAGCGCCTGTCTGGGTTCGAACCTACGACCTACAACTCGTAAGCCGTGTCCGTGACCACTGTGCCACCACTGCTCTCGTATTTCTATATGTTATAGTATTAAATGACTTTAATTCTTTATTCTTCTTCCGTGCTTTCCTATAATTTAGATACTTACATGCGAGATCTATATTATGACTATGAAAGACAAATGCCTTATGGTTAATGCTGTGTATGTGTTTAGTTGGAAAGCTTTTTATAAATAAATCCAGTGCATTTAATCGTGATCATGAATTCAACACGAGTTTTAAACCATTCTTGTATAGGAAATGCATGTGAGCAAAAGTCGTAAATAGGCTGAATTTTTTTTTTTTTTAAAACGATGCCCCACTCTAGGAATTTCTCCTGTATCGTGGGTGCGTTTACAAACATTAAAACTCACATACACAAACAGCCAGACCCGGAACAACTACTTGTAGGTCATACTAATATTTGTTCCGTGCGGGAATCGAACCCGGGACACGCAGCGCAGCAGTCAATCGCTTAACCACTGCGCCAACCGTGCCGTCTAATTAAGTTACTGATTTCGTAAACTTTGTTGCAATAATGTTCTTCATTTATTAATTACTAGCAGCGCCCCTCGGTTTCACCCGCATAAGTTTCGATCCCGTCGGAATATCGGGATAAAAAGTATCCTATACGTTAATCCTGGTTATAAACTACTTGTGCGACAAATTTAATCCAAATCTGTTCAGTAGTCTTTGCGTGAAAGATTAACAAACATCCAACCATCCTCACAAACTTTCGCGTTTATAATATTAGTAGGATTGGAAAATACCTAGATAATTACATTCAAAAGTCATCTTTCATCGGATAATACAACAAAATATAACAGCATTTATCAATAGCTTTGTCATTTTATCTCAAAATCTTCTTCTTCTTTTTGCTCATGGTCTTTTTAAAGATATTTCGAAACGGCTGATTGACACTTCCCGTGACCCAAGGGCTGGCTTTTACCTTGGCCAGAGGCTAAGCATCGCCATACAACGTGGTAATGCCGCCAGTCTCTTGGGTACATTACTAGTCGACAGCGATGCGGATGAGTTTTTCGACGCTATTTTCTAGTTTCTGTATAGTTTTAGTTATGTTAGAATTTAATTTTGTTATTTTTACCTGTCTAAATGAATAAATCTTCGTTCTGAAACTTAATATTATCAGACTAAAAACTTCTTTTCAAAACATGAAATTCATTGTTTGTGAATTTTAAACAATGAAACAAAATACCTACCATACTCACTATATTCATTAGTGAACAAACATTATTCGTAATTCACGAATTATTAATTCATCGAATCATTTAATTTGAAACCTTCCTAAAACTTCATTAATTACAATAACTACGTTCTAATAATTTCGTAAACCACAAAGATTATAATACTGCCACACCAGGAATCAGTAGGGCGTTCTAATCGATCTATGCCCACGTCAATAGAATTACGTTACCCTTCGTACACCGAGTTATAAGTCACCCACTTATTATGAAAATTGATGGATTTCACAATACGACCCCTTGTACCAACCTACCGGCATGAATGCCCGCACACATGCTGAATATCAACGTGTTTACTCCCATTTTCTATTATGAATAAAGCCCGCAGAGCTTCGTGATGGTATTATCGAATTTCCCATCATCGATAAACCCCTTTTACCTAAATAGCATATTGAGTATTCAACTCCGTCCCTACAGAACGCCAACTGATCGTTTTCTCCTGCCGACACGGTTAAATGTTCGCGATCAGGTAGCCTTATGAGTTCGGTCTAAGGGACTCAGATGTTCTTTGAAAGTTATGACGTCATAATAGATCTCAGGTATCAGCTGTGCGCTTCAAAGGGTAGCCTGAGATAATGAGGTACCTATTCATTTGGTAGCTCGCACAATCTAATGGTTTCTGTGTAATAATCGGTCTCTGCTTCAGCGCTTAAGTTATCATTTTTGTGTACTGAATCGGAGAATTGATTGAATACCATAAGTAATATGGAAAAGAAAAGTTCTTTTAAAATTCACAAATGTTAAAACGTTCCTAGATTTTAGTGTAATATTGTAATATAGCATTCTCTTTTTCCTAGATTTCAGATATGTGACCCTGTAAAAGGTGTTTTGTATTGTGTTCATTCAGGTCGTGTTAGTGACAAGGTATAAGATGCAAAGATCAGTAAAATATGATAGCTCAGACAGGTAATTATGAAAGTATTTTCTTTCTACTCTATTGTATTTGTTCGTTTTCGACACATAAGTTGGTATAGGGTATCGTAAAAAATTATATTTAAAGTTGGCATGTATTTAATCGAACCTCTAATGATTCACATTTTGCGCTCCTAAAAATATTACCGAACACTCTAACATAATGATTGAGCCCCTTTTTGTAAATCTTAAGTAATTCCTATTTAGAAATGTTCAACTTAGAATGTAGCGCTCTCCGCCGAGGCACCACTCGCTTCATATTACCCGTTTGGTTACTGCGACCAACTGTGAGAAAACTCCAGGAAGTTCTCAATCAACCATCGAAAGAGGATCAATTAATAAAAACGGGCTCATTATCATTCCTTATTATAATATTGTTCATTTCTTCATAAAATGATTGCCTACAAAGTTCTTATGTTAACTAAAATTCTACCAATTTAGAAAACAACTTATACCATACCAACGCGACGATTTCCAACGCAAGCAATCTGCAAGCGTTTCCAGTTTCACATACACATTTGCCGTTTTCAGATAACAACAACATTGTTTCAACTGCAGTGAAATCAAATTGTTTTCTGATCTCTGCGAAATGCGCAATTATCTGGGGACTCAACACAACACCTAACATAGGTAACCTATGCACATTCTGCTTACCTCGCTATGCAGAAATAGCATTACTGAGAGCTGAATGTGAACGCTAAAATGCAACTATTTACTGTTAGATCAAAGATTATGAATATTTTAATTTGAGATGCGACATGATGTTGATGCAATAGGCTGAGGAATGATGTGATAAGGCAACGGTGCGGTTTAATTTTTGACACTACGTCAAAAATTTAAATGAGTTTGCTTAGATGATTTGGTCATGTTGGAAGTATGAATGAAAGGCGACTAACAAGGCAGATATGAGTGGAAACGCCTATAGGGGACGCCCGAGAAGGACATACATGTCTAATACATACACATCTATCATACCTTATTATTGGTGATGTTCTTTAAAGGTTTGGTGCGTAATACTCGCAACCTCAGTGGTGGCCAAGTGGTGACGGCCGCGACATAAGAGTTGTAGGTCGTAGGTTCGAACCCAGACAGGCGCTTTACTTTGTGTAAATTATATCATCACCACTGCTCTCAAAACGGTGAAGGAAAACATCGTGAGGAAACCGGCATGTCCTAGAACCAAAAATTCGAAGACATGCGACATCTACCAACCCGCACTGGGCCCGCGTGGTGGATTACGGCCCACTCCCTCTCAGAGAGGAGGCCTGTGTCCCAGCAGTGGGAACATTATAGGCTGATTATGTTATGTATGTAAGTGATGTTCTGTAGTTTCAGCCTACCCACATAGGAAGAAGGTGTGAGTTAATGTATGTATGAGATGCGGCATTTTACCCGTGTAAGTTGAGTTATGCGAATGATAATAATAACTTTGCAAGTGACAGTAACTACGGTTGTTTAGGTAAATTTACGTCTTGTAAATATGGTATTTTTACGATATTGTCGCTGGAGCTTCAGCTTCCTTTGAGAGGGGAGTAAACTTGTACACAAGGTTATTATTACGTAAAGCATTTTGATGTCGCTCGAAATTTATAAAAGTTATTGGTGCTTACTTCCTTACCGACAAAACGAAAGGAAAACTTGAAAAATAATTAACTAGTAAAGTAAATTGGTGTTACATTTTAGTTGTTCAGACACCCAGCACATTAAGCTACCCGAAACTGTCAAATTTTCCCAATCAACTTTGAACCCTAGGCTTTACCGATAAAGTTGAAAATCTATTAAAGAAATTCGACAGATTTTAGTAGCTTGATGAGCTGGCGTCTGTACTTTAACTTACTATCAACTAACTATGCTTTGTATCTATACTAATAATGAATCTGAAGAGTCTGTTTGTTTGCACGCGTTAATCTTTGGAACTACCATCAGTCGGATTTGAAAAAATATTTTTGCATTTGATAGCCCAATTCTTGAGGAAGGCTTTTAACATCAGGCTCTTAAGAGCCGAGCAAAAATAAAAAAAATAAGAAAGAACGCTAAGCGAAATCGCAGTACTAGCACGGGCAGGCGATGCGATGCGACGGGGTGGGTTGGGAAACAAGAAACATGCAGACGAAGTTGCGGGCAGAAGCTAGTTAAATATTAAAATAACAACAATAAATAAGGCACTTTTGGGTTACACTAAATTTAAGACATTTGTAGTTTGACTGTCCACTGTCCAGTCTGTGACAATTGAATATTTAGTCTTTGTGTATGGTGCTGACCATTTACAGACTGTAGTCCCAAGGGAGTCGTGAATACGTAATGTGATAAAACGATGCATAGTTAAGGGAAATTGAAGTGGTACATCGCAGACTCGGAATATTCGCCCCTAAGTACAGTCGTTTCCAACAATCCAGCATTGATTGCATCGATAAGAAACTTTGGTGACTGGGAAGATGGAAGCTGTAACTCGCAGATTATTGAAGGCGTGAATGCTTTTGCAGGTGGTAATGTAAGTTGTGCGAAAGTTTAGCGAGATTTATGGTTTTAAAAACAAAGGTGAAGCGTCAATGCCTTTTTCAACATAAAAAATTAAATAATAACATTTTAGGATTTTTTCCTGTAATATTGTTAGTATTTCAAATTAAATATTTTACCTTCGCAATATTGATGAATCCTCGCACCAAATATTTGCTGCCGCAGCGCCCATGTATCGAACCTTTCTTGAGTTTTCTCGCTATATGACCGATAGATGGCATTAGCGGCAGTGTGCTTCCCGCCCCTTACAGAGACATTGCGGGTGCTCATCACTCCGCCTTTTGAAAATTCCTTTTTTGGCATTGACATATAATATTACTAGCGTAAGGACCGGGCTAACGGCGCGACTAAATGGCACCAACGCGCTGGCCCTAAAATGACGGTTTTAGGGCCAACGCGACTCAGTTGACAGTGGTGCGCGCGAACTTCGAATTTCGAACGAAAAACTTCTATGTAAAATGTTCAGACGGGCGTATCCTTACTTTTGAAATCATTGTTTTTTGGTGAAACCTTGATGATACTCGTAAAATAAATGGACGTGCACCTGTGCTTCATTGAGAACTTATAGTGCAGTGTTGATTTTTGGAGTTTTAACCATTCCACCGGTGGATTTAAGAAGATTTTGCTCGCCGGCTGGCAGCCTATAGGTAAGTACCTGTAAGCCATCACGCGCGCATGAACGAGATATCTTCCCATCTCCCTGGGTCTGAGTGGGATATTATTATCTGGATTGCCAAGGTACGTGGGCATGTTTTGCTGCTAATAATTCTTTGGTATTGGCTTCTCGAGGATTCATCAATATGGAAATTGGTTTTATTTTTGAGATCCGCCATTACACTTTTAACTTAAGTTCTTAATTCAAATTTTTCTCACCACCTTCCTAAAGTTGCAGGCTATTTACACGCCTCACCAGTAAGTAAAATAATAGAAGTGAAAATATATTATTATTTGGAATAAAAAAATTATTTGGATTAAAAATATTATTTGACGTCCAAATTAAATAGTATCCAGAGATATCTCTAAGCGATAATGCTTACACTTAATTTACATTACATAGTAATTGTTGCGTTTCTAACATTTATACCTAGGTATTATAAATAAGTCATAAACCTATTTAATAAAATTTCCTCTCCACCTTCAAAATAGTTAATGTAGTAGTTTTCTTTAATTTCCTAAAGGAAAATTCTCTTTCAGAGAACATTAATGTTAATTTATTAAATTGTTATACAGGGTGATTGGAAGATGGGTGCAAAGCTTTAAGGCGAAGATAGTACAGACAATTTAGAACCATTTAAGCCATGGTTGTCTTAGACGAAGTCTTATAACTTTTTTTATACCAATTTCTTAAGATTTTTTTCAAAAATTCCTAAAGTTTTAACTAAACTATTTATTTATTTATTTATGTATATATTAATATTATTTATTACATAACTTAAGTATGTTTATGTTATGTTATGTATTATTTATTATATTTCCCATTAATTATTCACCTGTAACTGGGATAATGTTTAATATTCAGTCACAAAACTAATCTATTCATAATCAGCCTATATTGTTCCCACTGCTGGGACACAGGCCTCCTCTCTGTGAGAGAGAGTAGGCCGTAATCCACCACGCGGGCCCAGTGCGGGTTGATAGATGTTAAACGTCTTCGAATTTTTGGTTCTAGGACAAGCCGGTTTCTTCACAACGCTTTCCATCACCGCTTTGAATAGGTGGTGAAATAATTTACACATAGTAAATCGCCGGCGACGACCTACAACTCGTAAGCCGCGGCCGTTTCCACTGGGCCACCACTGCTCAAAAATTTTATATTTTAAGGGTTCCGTACCCAAAGGGTAAAAATGGGACCCTATTACTAAGACTCCACTGTCCGTCTGTCTATCTGTCTGTCACCAGGCTGTATCTCATGAACCGTGATAGCTAGACAGTTGAAATTGTCACAGATGATGTATTTCTGTTGCCGGTAGAACAACAAATAATAAAAATAAAATAAAGTTTAAATTTAAAGGGGTATAAAAGAAACGTTTTTTTCGGCGTTTTATGCCTTGTGGTACGAAACCTTCGTGTGTGAGTCAGACTCGCACTTGGCTGGTTTTTCATTATTTACCTGTTGGTAGTCAGTCACAAACTCATTTAAGACAACACATAATACTCTATGATGCTGAACGTACTAGCTAGGAGCAAGTTGAACGATATTGTGAACTGTAACTAGCTTGAGTTATTTCATATCGTAGCTAAATGTCGAAGTTTGGCATTCATGACACCCCCTGTTATTAATGGTGTAGTGTGGAGGTGTAGGTCGCCTGTGACGTGATCGTGATGCATTTGTTTCCTTTTTAACGGAGTTTGTTGCGACCTTTGTAAAATTACAATGTTAATGGAAATGGGATTGAACGGGTGGGTGGCATTTGAATGTGCTAATTCCAGTAATATGTAAAGTCAGCTGTTGTCATTAGGGTGTCTACACATTAAAGCCGGACTAGCGGCGTAACTCGCTGGGCTTAGCCGCCGATAAAAGTTGTCCGACTTGCAACGTTCTTAAGCCGGCTAACCTACCCGCACCCGTCGGTTTTGGTCAATTGACAACACCTTTATAAAAAAAACTAGCTTCCGCCCGCGACTTCGTCCGCGTGAAATTTCACCCTCCCCCCATTCACCCTCTTAGGGGTGGAATTTCGAAAAACCCTTTCTAAGTGGATACCTACTCTTCACAAAGAACACACCCTCCAAATTTCATGTCTCTAGGACCAGCGGTTTAGGCTGTGCGTTGATATATCAACAATCAGTCAGTTTACCATTTTATATATATAGATGGTAAATAAATCGACAGAAGTCTCATTACAATGGATGCCTGACTGGACTGTGACGCCGAGGCTGGCCCAAGAAGATATGGCGAGATGACCTGGACGCGTACAACGAGGGCCGGTCCAAGGTGGTGCGGAAAAAGAGTTATTGATAGGATTTGGAACCCCCTTGCCAAACAGATGGATTAAAAAAAAATGGTACAAAAGTCTGTGGATCACACTGCTGTGGACAAATTTATTTTTGAGTTATTTGTAGTATTTAATTACTGTGTTGTATTTTAGAACGTAATTTTGGTATTTTGAAAACAGTCGTATCAACTACGTCGTATTAACTGTATGTTAAATGTAGGTACATATTCTACTTATAAAAGTAGTAAGTACCAAGATCTAACTTATGTTAAGTAGCAGGCAAATTATTTAACAGACAGTTCCTGTGGATGATATATGTGATATTAAAATAAAACATCTACTAGCTGGCTGGGCGCCATTTTAATAACTCCGCTGTTCCCGGAATAAAGTGCTCATATTATTCCTTCTTCAAAGTGCCGTAAACTCATAACATTTATTTTAATATAATTATAAACTGGTTATAAATAGACAAATATCTTAAAGGATCATCATCTGCCTATAGCCTTTTCCCAACTATGTTGGGGTTGGCTTCCAGTCTAACCGGTTGCAGCTGAATACCTGTATTTTATATGGAGCGACTGCCTATTTGACCTCCACAAGCCAGTTACTGGATAATACTATACCCCTTGGTAAGACTGGTTGTTGGAGGCACGGAGGGGTCTTGGGTTCGTAAAGGATATTGAATATTAGGAAAAAATCATATTCATGCATAATTTCAAGTGCATTGTATCCCTAATCACAGTTTTTTTTTTATTCAAGATCTGATAAAACCCGATCTTGATAGCCCAGTGGTTAAAGGCATCGCCTCTTATGCACGACGTTGTGGGTTCAAACCCGGGCACGTACCAATGTGACTTTTTCAATAGGTACATACCTATGTCCTTTCTTAGTTCGTCTCGGACAGTGCTGACATCGGTGAAGTGAAACATCGTGAGGGACCCTGAACTTATATCCTACTAATAATATTATAAACGCGAAAGTTTGTGAGTATGAATGGATGGATGGATGTTACTCTTTCACGCAAAAAATACTGAACGGATTTTGATGAAACTTGTAGGTAATATAGCTTACACACACATAGGATACTTTTTATGCCGATATTCCCGCGGGATCGATACTTATGCGGGTGAAACCGCGGGGCGCTGTTAGTCTATAGTCCGCGCGGAACTACTTGGCCGCGCCTTAGGTGGGGACGGGGGTGAGGGCGGCGGGGTTGCCTAGTATTCGCAACGCACGTACTGAGTAATGACAAAGCGCCCCCGACCCTCCGTCCCACCGCTCACATACCTAAGGCGCGGTCAACTAGTTCCGCGTGGACTATAATATAAGTCTGAAATCGCCATCCCAACTTGAACAAGTGTGGTGATTAATGTTCGTGCCTTCTCTGTATGAGACGAGGGGTTTGCCCAGCAGTGGGACAGTAATAGGCTAATATATATATATTTTTTTTTTTTAAAAACGTTGCCCCACACTAGGAATTTCTCCTGTATTGTGGGTGCGTTACAAACATTTAATACACAAACAGCCAGACCCGGAACAACTACTTGTAGGTCATACAAATATTTGTTCCGTGCGGCAATCGAACCCGCGACACGCAGCGCAGCAGTCAATCGCTTAACCACTGCGCCAACCGTGCCGTCTATTATTACTCCCGTTATTATTAATCCCTAGTCCAAATAGGATTTTTTTTTTAAAGGTGGGAAATCATCAAATGACACCTCCCACTCTGGGTGGAGCGGAAGAGAGTGCCAGACTCTTACTGACTAAAACCCACCCGTGTTCCTTCCTTAGCCCTTTAAGTTCCGTGGTCCAAATAGCATCAAAAACATATATCAGATAGGTACTAGTAAATCAAATTCGAGAGAAAACCAATGAACATGACAATACGACCTTGCATTATAATTTAAGATTTATTCCCCAATCAATGTGGATCAAAAGATACAGCCGCCGTTCTAATGCCGATACCAAGTTAAGTCAAGGTATTTGCTGTAACCGAAATTAGGTCTGAGCTTGGATTTACTAGCTGGATACGTTTACTTCTGAATGGGCTAAATATTAAGGTGGAATTAGTGAATTCAAAGCTCGGAATTGAAATGTAGGTCTGTAGGAAATTGGCATCATCACTTAGTATGCACATTTTGTGCATGGGGTGCAATAAAATAGCCTCCATGAGTCAAATGCGAGAACGTTCGTGGCTATGTTCTATGTTATGGGTTTGTTTTCTGCACTTATAATAATAATAAATTTATTTACTCAAACAGACATATTGTAGTAGGCATGCATAGTTATAGTAAAGATCTTATATGTTAGTTAGTCTACAATCGAGTGGGTAAAGCACTGTTCTCCTAGCTAGGTTACAAAATAACCTGTGTTAAGGAGAAACAGTCTCGGTCCCCTATGTTTAATGGTACAGTGATAATTTATACATAACATAATGTACTTGTGCTGATGCTACAATTTGAACTGTATTACGTAATAATATCGTGAGTAAATACTAATTTTACATTTTAGAAAAATCTTATTCTGCTTAATAATTGAATGTAAGTGTGACAGTGATTGTGGGTGTGTGCGTGTGTGAGGGTGTATTGGGGTGTGTTTGTGTGTGTGTGTGGGGGTTAGATTAGTCCATATCTGCTTTATTCTGATACCTACATCACGCTGTACAGCTCATACCAATACGAGAGAAGATAAATGTTCATCAAACTAAAAAAAACCGAGGGTTCCGTACAGGTATAATGTAAATAGTTTATCATGGATTTTTTTTTTTATGTAAAGAACTACAAATTTTAGGGGTGCGGATTTTTTTCCTTTACTTGTGCATGCTACGCGAACTTGCCGAATTCCATGACTCTAGGTAAACGGGAAGTAGGTACCCAATAAATTTTGTTCCCTTGAGAGTGTCCAAATATACGTTTTTCGATCTTTGTTAGAAGTTTGATTTTTTCACAGCTTCAAGGGACTGTAGACCTGAATATATGGTTTTAATTTCAACTCGATACCTTCACGCGTTCCCTAAATAAAGGGTCTTTACAGACAGACGGACAACAACGTGATCCTATAAGGGTTTCGTTTTTTTCTTTTGAGGTACGGAACCCTAATAACTACCGTTACCTATTCTAAATATTGATTTATTAAAGTCATTGAGTAGCTTGTGGCTAAGTAATAACAGTCGCACAGATAGATCGATCAGGTTAAGCTACGTTTGCCGCGGTCGGTCCGAGGATGGCTGACCCTCCGTATCTTGGAAAGCACGTTAAGCACATGCCGACAGTCATTATTGGATCTTTGACAGTCGTTACTGGTCATCAGAAGCCCGAAGTTTGACAACCTGTCCTACTAAGGGGTGTCGTGTTACCTAGTAACTGGGTTGTGGAGGTCAGATAGGCAGTCACAACATGTAAAATACTGGTATTTAGCTGGTTAGACTGGAAGCCGACCCCAACATAGTTGGGAAAAGGCTAGGCATATTGATAAAATCATTATCAAGCATATAACAATATTAATTACAATCAGCCCTGTGGTTCCGATCTAATAGAAATGCGATTATCGTGACAAACAAGAGGCTTTGAAGGCAAACATCACGAGGTTTCCGCATGCCTACATAATTATCCTATAACGAGTTCGAAATCAACAAAAGATAATACAATGATCAAGCCATCGAGCTATTATATCTTATTATATTTCGTTAGAAATAGGCTTTGAAAATTAAACAACAAATATGATAACAATATTTGTTTGAATTCAAAGATCTCCTCACGAAAAAAGCGGATGAAACCGGAATGAGAAAGTTTATAGTGGATAAGACAGATTAAAACAAAAGACGAAAAAGCAGGGGATCGAGGAGGGGGGGGGGGGGTTGTGGAGAGGGAGGCGTCGGAATACTCTACCCAACTGCTAAGGTAATATGGTCATTCCATCTGGCCTCATCCCATAGTCGCGTGCCAAACCATTGGGTTCTAAAACAACTGGCACCCCTACCAGTTCCCTTGTGGTTAATTAATGATTTCGTGTATCCTAGTTTCTCGTATCAAATATGAGTACCTATTCGTACTACATAATATATTATTATCATGTTCCTATCGGTTATAACACAATATTTTTTTCTACGAGAAAACAAGTCGGTAGGTACAGTCAACAAAAGAGATAAGTATGCAGGATCGTCGGATATAGTTGACGAAACCGAACCGAACCGATGGATATTTAATTCGATAAATGAGCTGTTTGTTTTCTATTAATAAAATAAAATTTTATTCGAGAACGTCCATCGGTTTCTTACTAAACTTCAACTATATCCGACGATCCTGCATACTTATCTCTTTTGTTGAATGTACCTACCGAACATCACCAGCTACTCGCTTTCTTTACGGTTTTCCAAAGTCGTGTATCTTTTTCATACAAGCTTTCCAACGACAACGACTTTGCATCCCTGACCATTATAAACCTCAATAATAAGGTAGCCGTTTTATCGTTCCAGGGACAGGTCCAGAGACCTTTATGACAGCCTGAGCTAAGGATCCTCAGTCAGCAATTCAGATCGTCAAATCGATCGCTAATATTTACGACTACCCGCACTTTTCATATTTCTCTGATTTTCAGTCCTATTCATGCAAGCTTTGCGATTTCCGAGGCCCTAATCCTAACTTTTGGGGACCCGTATTTGCTTTCACATACATGTGGGATAATGTGACTCTGCTTCCGATTTTTTTTTTAAGTAATCTTGTTGTTATTTTGTTTGAGGTTTTGAATGATGTGATGAATATACATGTTGATGGATGGAGAGGGAGAGGAAGGCCGAAGAAAAGATGGATGGATTGTGTGGGGAATGATATGAAAGAGAAGGGAGTGAATGATAGCGTGACGGTTGACAGGGGAGAATGGAAGAAGAAAACGTGTTGCGCCGACCCCAAGTAACATGGGATAAGGGCAGGAAGATGATGATTTTGTTTGAGGATTTGGTCCTGCCATAGGTCATTTTAGCTAGGTATTAGTATTTTATTATAGTCCCGTGTAATAGGGGGTGAGCCTATTGGCATCAACCGGGCACAAATCTTGACTCCGGGCTGCTACTGAGAAATTCCAGATGGAAAAACAAAATAACATCGGTTGATGGCATAAGGATCGCCCCTACTCATTCCCCCTTTAGGACTTAAAACATAACTGGCGAAATGTGGGTGCAGTCACGAACACTAATATGTCAACACTTGGCAACTTTAATTGCGATTTTTTCGTAAAATAACGAATGCAAGCTGAAATACGACACTTTACATAAACCTATAGGTTCGAAAATACTATGTTCTTAATAACATAAACTTTCATTCAAAATTAAAGGAGAAAATCGCCTTTGAATAAAGCCAAGTGTATACATACTTATGCTCGTGACTGTACATACTATAGGTACACCTCTGCCTTAAACTTCGGGGAATATAGTCATGACCTATGTTATGTATTTTATTATACGGAATATTGTAACTTTTCTGAGGAAATGTGGAATCATATTCTCATACGTTCCATAAGATAGACACGATTTATTGACTCTGCAACTTCCCAAGGGCTATAAATGAACGATTATGATCCAAATATGGCCGCCTACATGGAATTATATCTACATAAATATACACATTAGTACAGCTATTCTCGCTAATATCGTGCTCAGTTGACAACTACCGGCATGGAATGATCACGACATTACACACAATAGGATTCCGTAATGTGATCTCATTTATTTCACGTCTAGTCTAATATCTCAACGGTTCTATATTCAAGGTTATTTTGAACAAATAATCTAGGGAAATAAAGTTTTAATATGTTTTTGTTGGAGGCTTTTTATGGGTCTAGATTTCCGGTTTGTTTTGTTATATCAGCTATGGCAAAATCTAATTTGTTAGCCAAAAGTCAGAACAAAAGAGATTCACAAGAAAAACTAATAAATATAGAAACAATGGTGCCGATTCCCTTGTTCACAAACTAAACAAAATTTAAGTTCAGTGCATCTTTCTCATTTCATTTCATTAAGAAAAGGACAGAAGATAAATTTTAGTTTAGTTCTATCAAACTAGTCAACGCCTGACGTAAATGACGTATTTTTAGTAGCATTTTTTTATTCACGGCAAAACTTTTATATGGAGTATCTTATTTTGACCGGACTAAACTAATATTTATCTTCTGTCCTTTTCTTAATGAAATGAAAAGAGAAAGATGCACTAAACTTAAATTTAGTTTAGTTTGTGATAAATCAGCATCGAAATTGAAAACGTGATTTTTTCTATCAAACTTAGTAATGATAAGCCGACTATGGGTTTGCCAATATTCGACTAACTATAGCGGCTGAGCTTTTGGATATACCTATTTAATTGAATGTTACGCTCTAGTATTTTATGTTTATTACAAGACAATAAATTGTAGTTAATGGCGGTGCGCATGGCTAGATCCATTTCCTCCCAACAGCAGCTGAAGTTTTATCATTCTAAGAAATAATAATAATTTCCAACGAGACTATTTTCTTTGCCTCTATTATTATTACATCAGTATAGAAAGATAACACTCAATTTATTTTAAAGAATACAAAATTACCGGCATGCAGTTACTATATAAGTGAAACCATTATGAAATTAAGCAAAGCAAAGTTTCTGGGTAACCTTTGAGTAAAGATAAATTTAATCAAAACTAAATAGAATAACAACAGCCCAAGGAGTTGACCTCAATATTCTTGTAACAAGAATATTTAAAGATATGGTTTAGATCTACAGCTGCACCCTAATATTAATTGCGTAACAAACTTTCAATCATAATCCGTGGGTTTTGAAGGATATTCTTAATTAATTGCTTCATTGGTTAGAAAAAATCGTGTGCTCAATAACGTAAATAACGTAATGAACGCGGCTGAATTGTCAAAATTAAAGGCATAGCGATCAATTGTCATTTTATGTGCGTTAGGCAATTACCCCGCTGAACTTATAAAACCTAGAAATATTCATTTTATTCTGTTCAATGTCAGTCTCACGCAACTATGAGTACCTTCCCTCGTTCTTATGTAAACTGGGCTGAGTTGGCTAAATAACAGTCAACTGCTGGATATGACTCAGCCACTCTACCACAGCCAAACGCATATCAGTAGAAACACTTGCTCTTACAAAACTCGCCTTTAGTGCTACCACAGAATAACTAATAGAACTTAAAAAAAAAGGTGCGACGACCAAAGGCTGTCAACGTCAAAATATTACCCACCACAGATGCGCGATGGTTCACTGTACCACATAGTGATTCACAACAGTAATTGGTACTAAATTCCGATAGTCAACTATAGGTAATATCTAGTAACACGATAATACGAAGAACGAAGCAAGTTAACATAAAGCTTGTAAAAAGAACATAAGTTTTTAAGATTTCATCCCAATATTTACGGTGTCCATCTTGGAACAATGTCTTTTGTAAAAGTAACAAATTGACTAGACTACGTAAATCACTCTTTTTAACGTGAATCGGGTGGAGGGGAAATGAAGCGAAGAATTGGGCCTCCCGAAGATGTCCTCTTTGAATCATCCCTTTGCAGCCCTTTGTGTTAGGAAGTAAAAAAGTGGAAGCACTGAACAAACTTTCGGTAATAATGTTCTGTCGAAAATATTGAAATAAACACAAAAAAAATAACACAATGAAAGATCTTATCAACACTTTACGGGACACTAGACGCCCCTACACGTAATAAGAATCTATCTATTTTCTATTGTCTCGTTCAATGTCTTATAACCGATGAATAATGATGAATTTTCATGAAATACCAATTAGAATTTCCCTTTTTCTGGAAATGATTTTCACAAAATAAGATTTAAATCTGTTTCGAAGAAATTATCATGCTTAAACTGATTATCTATTTAATATTTTAACCCGAGACAACCTCATCTATTCATCACAAATCTGTTAAACCACCCGCAATTCCCCGCCTAGTAACAAATTAAAACCTTAACACCATAAAACAGGGACAAATTAAACGCGTCGTTAATGAAAAATATATTAAAAAACTAGTTCAAATCTCATAAAAGCTTTCGTAATTTACGTTGCAAAGAGCGTTGCTATTATTAAATTGTCATTTACATTGGCGAAGCGGCAAACCCTTTTTGCACTTGTGCAGGCGGCCGCACAAACACTAACGACTTGAATATTGCCGCAGAATCTTCCGAGGATTGTGGCATTTGCATGCTAACAAGCACTGCTTCGCTTTCTTTATTAATTGCTTCAGCTGTATAGAGCTAGTGCTTAAAGTTCGTAATGCTGTGACACGTGGGAGTCGAAGTAGTTTGAGTTATGAGGGGAGGTAATTTTGGTACGGAATTCTAAGTGTTGGTTACGTATTCGTAGATGTAGTTAAGTATAATAATATAGTCCAAAGGGTCTTGTGGCTAAGTAATAACAGCCGCACGGGACAAACGATCAGGTTAAGTTACGCTTGCCGCGGTTGATCCGTGGATTCATGGACCATCTTTACATATCAAGAACCCTCCGTGTCTCGGTAAACATGTTAAGCCGTTGGTTCCGGCTGTCATTCGTGGATCTTTGGCAGTCCTTACGGGTTCGTCAGCAGCCCGAAAGTCTGATAACAACTGTACCAAGGGGTATCGTATTACCCAGTATATGGGTTGTGGAGGTCAGATGCAGTCGCTTCATGTAAAATACTGGTATTCAGCTGCATCCGGTAGGACTGGAAACCGACCACAATATACTTCGGAAAAGGCTAGGCAGATGATGAGATCAAGTAGTGATAGTAGATTTTGCTTATAACCGATAGCTGAACTCCGGAAGAGCCTCATTGTATAAAGGATTGAGATTTGCGAGTATTGGTAGTCATATAGTAAAGTCAAACCAGAATAATGTCACACAAAAAAAAGCAGTAATTACTTAGAACCCTGAAGGTTTAAACGCGGCAATATAACAGGAGACATATCTAAGAATTGCTAATGTTTTTGAGCAGGCAGTTGGGACTAATGCAATACTTCGTATAATTTGACTTTCTATGGACAAAGTTCACGAAACAGAAAGCTTCAGTCCGAAAACAGTGAACCAATGCCTGAAAAGTGACACTTACTATCATTAGTATAAATCATAGTCACAGTTGATAAATTGAAATGGTGAACATTGTAATTATTAGGCTGACAAATGGCTGACAACTAATAATAACGTCACAGCTAATAGCAAACTATCATAAATAAATCTTACATATTTGATTGCACATTTTATCAATGTATTTTCAGCGAACCTCAATTAAAATGTATGATGTTCAATAAATGTATCAGTTTCAGATTGAAATAACAAGGTGTGTTGTGTTCCAACGCTTTTGTTATCATTCGCCCGTTTTCAACCTCACATGGACCACTGGACAAAGAAGATTATTTTTATTGCACTTCAAAAGGTGCAACGGACCGAATATGTGTGGAATTGAGAGGAAAATCGATATGCCAAGGCGTGTATTTTCACTACGGATAGCGGTTCTAGGAAAATGGATCGCGTACCACGTTAACGTGGTATAGATAAGGATTAAAATACTAGTTTAAGGGCAGGCCCAAAGGAAAATCTTCAATCTTAGATTAGATTTAAACAGTAGTAAATCATGTTCAAATTGGAAAAAAAGTATATGGCAGGAAACTTCATTATAAATGTGAGGGTCGACCCAGACGAAAACACGATACGATAAAATTTTCTCGATAGAAAACCATCACAAAGTTACCTCTAATTTTCATCTAATTTGGTTTGCATTCTATTTTGGTGCATATTACTGAACCACAAATTAGACAAATAATAATACTCATTATAACCTAGCGATGACCCAAGCGATTTTTAAAAAAAATGTCTATTTTAAAAGATAATCGAATAAAAAGCATTTGGCGCTTACTACATTTTTAATCCGCGAGATACGCTGTCTTCCGTCTCGCGTGACACGAGCTTGAGGCATCAGTTTGTTTCACCAGTCAGTACCCCTCGCTCTGTTGAGACGGGAAGTCTATGACAATTTTCTCCGCGCCTAGCAACTATTATTAATATCGACATTTTGTTGAATAATAAATGGGAAACAAAAAAATACAATGAAAAAGCGAGAACTTAAACACTTGAAGACTAAAATGATTGCTAATTGCCGAAGTCGAAGGTTTGTTTTTATATCAAGGTACTTATGCGTATAGTATACGCAAAATAAACAGATGATTTGACCGCTCGATATGATCGTTTATTGTTTTCGTGCGAAATTATATAATTTAGCTAGAATTTATTTTTGATAATATGTGAGTGTTGTCCACGCTTCCTCACTAAAATTAGAAATACGAAAGAATTACAATATCCCTCCCTCTCGACCCGTCTCTTTCTTTGTTTGTTACTTTTTTACAACTAGTCGAGTGAGGTATTAAAACAAAGAATATAAGATTGTTCCAAAAACTCGATTGTTTTAGGTATCAGTTCCCGGAAAAGGATATTAATCGAGTGATCGAGTTTGTTGATGGTTCTATCGGTAGTACCATTGAGGTCAAAAACAATTTTAAACCACCACCCTGAGGTACACCGGCAGAAGTATAACAACAAGAAGAACACGTCTGTTCTATGCATATACGTTGCCGGCGGCCTTACAGGTAACTACGAAGCGAGCGAAGCATGCCAAGCAGGATATCGAAATTGACGATATTGAACGCATTGCTTAAATCCAATAAGCAAAGAATCGTCAGATTTCCTCCCCATGCCTAAGCGTATGTCATTAGTAACGTTCACTAGCGTACAGTAGCGGTGCTGTGACCAGGACGAAATCCGGATTGGAAAATATTCAGCAGACTATTCTTGCAAAGAAATGCACTAAGCTGATTGTGAACAAGGTGTTCAAGGACTTTGGAGAGGAAAGGCAAGATGGAAGTAGGTCGGTATTCTGTAAAGGAAGCAAGATTAGATTTTTTGGGTAAAGCAGTGATTTTTGGCTCTTTCCACATCGGAAGGAAAGACACCATAGGTTAAAGAGTAGTTTAGGATATAGCATAGAATAGGAAGGATTTCGTCGAGGACATCCCAGCATCATTTTCCAACTGACACAGTCACTACTAACTGCATTAGACGTGATTTTAACAACGCTCTTCTTAACAATCAGAAAATTTACTAAAAATAAATGGGGGATGGTCCGGAGTTGGAACATTTGAAAGATAGTTTACTGTAGCTGCTTTTAAGTTCTCATTACAGCAGGGTGTAGATGAGAAGTGTTGATTCAGTAAATCAATAATATGTATCTAAGAATCGATTCTTGGCGTGATTTTAACTTCCATGGATTTATGAAATTTCCAGACTTTACCTAGATCTCTGTTTTCAAGTGATGTGTGGTTATGGCGGCGTTGGGAATCTCTACCGGTGGGTATTATTGTTATTGCAGCGATTGTGAGCATCCACAAGGACGGTTTGACGAAGAGGGCCGATACTTCAATTTTGTTTTAGTTTCAGCTTTCTTATGCATGATGCTTGTAATATCGTCGCAGATGCTTGATTTTCACTGCATGAATTGAGCGTGAACATCGTATAGCTGATTGTCTGTCAGCAGATTGACTTTTTCATCCATTGAATCGACACTGAATAAAGGACCCGACGAAAAATAAATTCAAAAACAATCATTGTGATGATTATAAGATATTTCTTATCACTGTGTTTGATTTGCTTTTATACCTTTTGGATTTTTTATCACCTATTTTATCACTTCTAATTTTTTATGGTGGAATGGAGTATACAGAACTTTTATTTCTCAACATACAAACACAAAATAGGATTGCATTGTATATATTACACAAGTAAAGACATTCTTATCCCTGCACATTAGCACTGCTACATTTTGCGAATTGATGATTTTGTGAAACCGAGAGCGTAGCGCATATTACTATTTTGTCCAAAGAAATTTAAAAATAGGATTTAAAAAAAGTCTGTTTTCAGGGTTCCGTAGTCAACAAGGAATCCTTATAGTTTCGCCCTGTCCGTCTGTCCGTCCGCGGCTTAGCTCAGAGACTCTTAGTACTAGATAGCGATAATTTGGCATGGATATTATATGTCGCATTACTGGATGGCCGAGATGCGATACATCGGGTCTTCTTCACGATCCAACATAGTTTAGATAGGTGTGGGCACTGCAGTGGGTACTCGAACGAAAAGATTATTTGAATTTGAAGTAACTTTAATAAACTAGCGATTAACAACCGAAACGCACACGTGTGTCGGGAACTAACACGTGCGTTGGTATTGAGCGTTTGCCTAGAATGTCCGAGCTCGACTGTCGACTGTCGCAACACTCGGTCTCTCCACCAGTCCTCGCTGCATCCCGTCCACCGATGATCGTGTCCAAGCGGTAGGGCTCGCTTGCGTTTCCGATCACATGATTTTTCTGACATTTAGCTGACAGGGGTTCCCCCCTGCCATCTAAATGGTTGTCTTTGGATATGTGAAAAATTCGTGGTAGTAGTATATAATAACGAAATTAAAAGGAAAACTATCACGGCTAAGTAGGCTTTACAAGTTTACGAATAATAGTCGACCAACTTACATGTATGGGAGAACATGATTTTCAACTATAATGTTAAGTTTGTTCTTGGGTAAATTCATTTCAACTACGGAACTCTTCATTGTGCGTGGTCCGACACGCACTTGGCCAATTTTTATCTGAATATCCTGCATATACTACGCAAACGCACTGCACTTGAAGTTTAGTGTACAGAGTTTCGTTGCGCGCGTCGTCACGCCACCCGCGGTTATTATTTGCACTAATGCGGGGGTTGGGAGACGCGCGGGTGAAATCAGATTTTATCCTGTCATTGGGCCCACTCTTAAGTGGAAATCTCTGCGCGCACCGGATTTATAACGGATGCTGTATCCTGTTTTCGTTCAGATTTATTGACGCGTATATTTGAATGGGTTTTAGGTTGATGTTTAATTTAATGTTAATAGAACTAATCTTACGGAATTCGATAGGTATGAATTGATTAGAAAGGTAACAGTAATGCATACGGCGCGGTGGTAAATTCGACATTAGAATTGATTTGGGCACTAATATGATTACTTTACCTAACATCACATTCACACACACATCACTTCACTTTATAATTCTGCCCTTATACCTATTTATTTGGGGTCGGCGCAACACGTATTTTCCTTCCATACTTCCTTATATCGCTCACAATGGGCCTTATAAGAAGGCTAAAAGTCACCCAAAGGGCAATGGAGAGGGCTATGCTTGGAGTTTCCCTGCGTGATCGAATCAGGAATGAGGAGTTCCGCAGGAGAACCAAGGTAACCGATATAGCCCGAAGAATTACCAAACTTAAGTGGCAGTGGGCAGGGCACATTGCTCGCAGAAAAGATGGCCGATGGGGCCGAAAGGTTCTGCAGTGGCGACCACGTACCGGAAGACGTAGCGTTGGAAGGCCTCCCACAAGGTGGACTAAAGACCTTGTGAAGGCCGCAGGAACCCGTTGGATGCGAGAAGCACAGAACCGGTCGAAGTGGAGGTGCTTGGGGGAGGCCTATGTCCAGCAGTGGGCGTCTTTCGGCTGAAATCGTGATGATGACTTCCTTATTAGTCGTCATCGTCTTTCTAACCATGTCTACATTCACACAGACCTTCCATTGTTTCTTTGGTCTTCCCTACTCTTATAGCCATCGAAATTCATACTCAAAACGTTCTTCACGACAATTTCCTTTACCTGATTACTTTAATAAATAAAGTTAGGAAACAGGGGGCCTAAAAAGGCCATTTTGGCAGAATCATAAAAGGGTAACATTATGAATCATAATGGACAGTTAACTGTTAAGTTAATCGTATCAAATCCCATTGGAGAATGATTTTTCAGTTGTTATTTTTTTGTCTGTGCTAAAATACCAAACAATCCAAATCCAATCCCCAATCTCTTTGATATAAATATATTTCTCGTAGTGCAGAGAAAAAAAGAAAAACACGGCCTGTCTTCGCCATATTATGATAATGTTATCCTTTTATGATTCTGCCAAAGTGGCCTTTTTAGGCCCCCAGGCCACAGACAATAATAATAAAACTGAGGCCCTCAGAATCGTCGACGCCATCCTATTTATCACATCCTCCAAACAGTTTGCTTAGCTGACAAATTACGAAACATTAAAATTAATTTATGTAGGTACAAATATTAATTTGTGACACTAACACCCTTGTCAGGGGCATACAACCTTGGGTCCTTTCCGTAGGGATGAACGCCTTGTGGCGGACAAAGCCGGGGTAAGGAAGGACTATTCACGCGAATTTCTCGCAAAATCCTCTCTGTCACATAAACTGCACTATTATTCATACAGTGGGTAGTAACCTAGTTCAACTGACGTAGATCTCTAGTATGATAAATCGAGAATTTCTGGAGCTACGCTTTTTAAATTGGATAGATTTTATGTAGAAAAAAAAACTGGCCAAGTGCGATTCGTACTCGCACACGAAGGGTTCCGTACCACAAGGCAAAAAAACACGTTTGTTGTATGAGCCCCTTAAATATTTATTTTATTGATTTTAGTATTTGTTGTTATAGCGGAAACAGAAATACATCATATTCTGTGAAAATTTCAACTATCTAAGTATAACTGTTCATGAGATACAGCCTGGTGACAGACATACAGACAGACGGACAGTGGAGTCTTAGTAATAGGGTCCCGTTTTTACCCTTTGGGTACGGAACCCTAAAAATGGTCTGGTAGAATGTTATCCGGAATATATCAAAGACAGAACATTATCTCGTCCACGTAGCGATTCATTTTTAAAATTCACGATTTTTCAGAATTGTAAACGTTACTTACGTTTGCTATATTTTCCCGCTCTCTGCAAATTTCTCTTGAAACAACGTGTGACCACGCGTTTATAAACCTCTTTGAATTTCGAACCTGTCGTAGAGTAAGAAGGTACTTCTATTTCATGGATATTTTAGGAAGATATATTCATTCTTTAATTCTTCTTCTTTAACACTAAAAACTTGAGCTTTTACAAAAAAAAAATTGAGAAACATCGAAACTATTTGTTTGTATAGAAAATATAAATAAAAGAATGGTTTATTAAAGGAAATAAATATGGCATAATCAAAAACAAAATATTTTAAAAATCCTTTGTTCACGATATAATGTGAACTTTTTCGGTCTTTGGTTTTGTTTTGCTTTTTATGGTCTATTTTTTGATACGTAGCTGTTTTTTCACTGATCTGTCATTATAATATTTCTATACCTGTTCAATACAATGTGAACATATATTTGGTTTTTTTCTTATTTTTTTATATTGTGTGCAACATTGATGTGCCTTGAAAATATTTTTTTTGGTGTGGCAACACACACTTTTCATTGTCATTCTTTTTTTACTTTTTGAAACCTTTTGAGTGTAACTCGCCATTTTTTTCTTTTTTTTATAATTAAATAAGTGAAATCTATATTTTGCTTCTCTCTGTGTTTTATTACAAACAATACCGAATGGCTGTGTTTTTCTGTTATAATATAGAAATCCAACCTGCCGCCTCAAGCAGTCGGTAATATCCTTATTTAAAATTTATTTCGTAGTTCTGCAAGAGAGTCGCAAAGTAACAAGCGCGTGGCGACGCTGTTGACCCGGAATATTGTATTAGATGTTCTACATAAAAAAGTCATAACTAAATTAATGATAGCTACAAATAAAACTGACAAAAAAAATAAACAACAAAAACAACGTATTATCTTCCAACAATGCAAAAAGTCATTCAGAAGCAAAAATTACGAAACTACAAACGTAACTTATCGAGTTCGTAAAAAATATAGCCTTTAACAAATGTAGAGGCTTTCTGAAGCTTAATAGGTCTCATTTGTTTTTAGGATCTCCTGGTTTTTGTTCTACGGAGGCGACGTGGCTAAGGGCAGGGCTTAATTCACTGAAATTGTTACTCTTCGTTCCCTTTGTTACGACATAATGGTATACAAACGAAAACTTTAGCTAAAACTACGGCAATTTATGTTTTTCAGTCCGTCGGTTCACAAATGTAAATAGAAATCGGTAAATATTAAGGCATATTTACATTTTGAGGTTATGTTTACTGTGCTGGATAAATTTCCAAGAACACTGTGTTTTTGGACTTTTTAAAAAATACGTATTTAATCAATTATAAATTTCTGCGGGGTAATTGCAAATTTTTCGAACATAAGAAGCAATGGATTAGCAATATCCTTCAAAATGATTCCGATTGTGATTGAAAGTGTGTTACCTACGCAAATACATAAACAGAATAAGTGGTAATATTATTTGACATCAAAATAGAAGAAAAGCTTTCCACCTTACCTACTTCCTAAATAAAAGTCCAGTTCCTTTTAGAACACGAACATTGAATGTATTCCCAGCACAATTCCCAGTATCGCAAGAATTAGTTATTAAAGTAGTGTTAAAAATTTCCTTTGTCTTGAAGTCAGTCGAAAAAGTGTAAATTTTCTTCTGCACCGTTGTATTTCAAAGAAGCCTTGTTTTGCAACTGACGTAAGAGAGAAAGGTGACGTTATTGCAACTTTGATTAAAGAGCGAAAGAGAAGGAAGATGTTTCCTAGTTGCATAAGAAATATTACCGCTAACATTTTTCGAAATTCAACACTCATTCCGGTATAACGCTAAAATGAATTTTATGCACTTTGTACCGAGTCGTGTTTTAATGAAATATTTTTTTCACGTTAACATCGTCCTTTCTGAAGAATGATTCTGGAACAGATACGCGGTTGCATCGTTTTATGTTGCAATTTTAATTAGAAACTAACGAGACGAGTTGGTTCTAAAAAGCACATACGGGTACAAAATAAGGACAACAAAGAAAACACTGGAACAGCTATTTATTAAAATGTGCTTGAATTTATAAGTCTGGCCTTTCTGTTGAAGCAAGGGTACCTACACTTAAGTCGACTAAACAATTAAATCATGTCCAGACGCCTTCTTACGTAGGTACGGTCAGCAACAAAAGTCGATAACACTTCAGTTTTATTAGTCTCAGTTAATAACTGAGTTTGAAAAACTAAAATATTAATATTTTGCTTATTATCTGAGATTAAAAAACTGAAATGTGACTTTTGTTGCTGACTGTACCTGCCAGCCTTTATAGTCAGGCCTGACATACCCCTAAGTTATTTTCTGCTAAATTGTGGAACTACAAAAAATATACAGGAGAAAAAAAAAATCAGGGACGGGTAGAATATCTTTTGCACTTTCAGAGTAAATAAGTATTTACTTTTTCAAAGTAAATTAGTTTAAAAAAAATTCTTGACAGATGAATGGATTTAACCGGTTGAATGCCGCCGTAATTACAGAAACAATAAAAAAAAAACATTTTTCCTCGCGTGGATCCACGTTCCAGCGGCTACAAATCGGTAAAGGAATCATAAGCGTCACAGGGTAACCTGGTCGCAGAAAGTCCAACCAAGCTATTATCTGCCATGGCATGATAGGTAATAAGCCTGGGGTGATCTCTGGTTTAACTGATATAGCACATCTGTTTTACCAAAAGGGTTAAGCAGAGGTGTTTGTGGCTAAGGAATAACAGCCTCACGGGTCGATCGATCAGGTTAAGCTACGCTTGCGGCAGTTGGTCCGTGGATGGGTTACCATCTTTACATACCAAGACCCCTCCGTGCCTCGGAAAGCAAGTTAAGCCGTGAAATTTCGGCTGTCATTCTTGGATCTTTAACAGTCGTTACGAGTCGTCAGAAGCCCGGGATCCTGCCGTTTTGCCGGAAAGATTTTGCCAAAATTTCACTACCCAAACAAATTTTAGCAACCTTTTTTTATAGCAATGCAATGTTTGGAATGATTTTAGTACGCACATTTTCATTTGGTCAAACTCTTACTTGGCAGAATATTATCTAGGATAATGTCTTTACATCAAACAATCTTCAGACAATAAACATTTAGTCAAAATTTGACTAAATGGTTATTGTCTATTATGTCGGTTTACTTTATTGGTATACTAGCTGACCCGACAGACGTTGTCCTGTTTTTGATTCGAAAGACACGTGGCGCCATCTATCATCATAATAACGTTATTGTTGTTTTCCTCGGGGACAGCTCTTTTATCGGGAAGATAGGTACCCTATGTCCGTTTCTGTATACCTGACAACGTATTATGTAAAATTTCAGGATGATCGGTTCAGTGGTTTAGGCGTGAAAAGGTAACAAATAAACTTACTTTCGCATTTATAATATTACAAAATTAAATATAATATACAACATTATTTTTAGTGTATATGCGAAACCCGAAACACGTGTCTAGTATTTTTATGTAAAGAATCTATGTACAAAATTTCAAAACGGTATCATGAAAAATCACAAAGTTATAAGCTTGTTTAGTTACCTGTTTATCCGTACAAAAACATGCTCACCCGCACCGCTCGCGCCGCGCCATCTTGCGCTTATTGATAATAGTACCTAGGATGATAATAGAACCTAACCTAACCGTTCGGCGCGGAGATTGGATAACCTACTTAGTGTCGCTCGGTGTCCAACCTTTTTAAAATATTTTTGGGACAAAATTTGACATGGGGTAAAATTATTGGAATCGACTCAGTTACTTATTCTGAACAAACTATATTCAGGTTTCGCATATACTAAAAATAACGTTGTACATATTAAGTTAGGATTCTCAACCAATCACAACAAACAAATTGACAGCATTAGTCTTTCAGAATAACATAATAAGAAAAAAAAACTGCATTCAAATTTTACCCCATCCCTCAAACTTGTCTAATTAAAGTTATTGACGCAAAAGCAATAAAGTGCTGAACGTAAAGATCCCAATTATGTTGGCGTAGGTAAGTGTTGCTTGCTCGACCCCTTTGCTTCAAAGTAACCCCTATCTTAAAGTTGACCTGAAGTTGTTGTTGGCTCTAACTTAGTACGGAATAATAAACGGTTGAGGTACTCTGTGTATAATTGCAGGTATGTTTATGTTTGTAGGAATCCTTTATTGAATGGTCAAGTTTAATAATTATTAAAACAGTTTATTCAAGTGGTTTAAAGTTAATAATATTTTGTACAAACACCCGGACCCACCACTCCTTTCGTAGCCTTTTGTAGCCCCTTTTAGTAAATTGTAATTAAAAAAAAATGCAATTAAGTTTTTTGACGACGGGTAAAAAAGCTTGATAATGTTAAGTATGTTAGTAATTAGCAGTGGTAGCCCAGTACTAGCAGTGGTGCCCAGTACTAGCAGTGGTAGCCCAGTACTAGCAGTGGTAGCCCAGTACTAGCAGTGGTAGCCCAGTACTAGCAGTGGTAGCCCAGTACTAGCAGTGGTAGCCCAGTACTAGCAGTGGTAGCCCAGTACTAGCAGTGGTAGCCCAGTACTAGCAGTGGTAGCCCAGTACTAGCAGTGGTGCCCAGTACTAGCAGTGGTAGCCCAGTACTAGCAGTGGTAGCCCAGTACTAGCAGTGGTAGCCCAGTACTAGCAGTGGTAGCCCAGTACTAGCAGTGGTAGCCCAGTGGCCACGAGTTTTAACTAGGTCGTGAGTTCGAACCATAGATTTAGTATATGTTCGAACCCAGATAGGCTCTTTATTTTGTGTATTTAATTTCATCACCACTGCTTTCAAAAAGGAAAACTTCGTGAGAAAACCGGATGTTTATTTATATGATTATGTGTCAGAAACTAAAATTCGAAGACATGTGACATCCGCGAAGCCGCTCTGGGCCCACGTCGTGGATTACGGCCCACTCTCACAGAGAGGAGGCCCGAGTCCCAGCAGTGGTAATATTATAGGTTGATTATAATAATGTTTATCAATATCATCATCATTATAAATTACAAGCTAACACTAAAAATATATATTATACAAGTATATAATTAATAATTAAAGAAAAAGATAGGAGCTCATTGGGCATCAAAAAAATCGTTCAATAATGATAATGTTGTTATAAAAAAATCAGATCATCTATCTTTTCAATTAAGGTTTGGGGAAAAATATGTGAAAGTTTTTGCAATTTCGAATTTTAAAGTATCACACCCTGTGATTCGCCACTTTTCATTAACTAAACAGTATAAAATTTATCAAACCATCAAAATACAAACTAAAATTAGCAAAATACGATATTTCACAAATTACATGCTACCATAATCGAATTTGGGCGTTAATTACATCCAGGGCTTTCGATTAGAGCTCATTGCTACTGTTTTCAGTAGTTCTATTAATTTATAGATTAGTACCTATGATAGGTTGGTGTAAATTACAGATTCTAATTAATATGAACGAGTATTTTATGCGTTTAATTAAAGATCCATTGAATAATTATCAAATTCTGACGCGTGGATGTAATAACGTAGGTTCTGTTTTTGTTTTTGATTTACCTGTTAATTAGCATAGCTTCTCTAGGCTGATTCGTGTTCGTCTACCTACCTATTAGGCTTAATTAAGTCTGAGAATAATGAAGTGAGATTGTCAGGGATAGACGTAACCTTCAACTTTTCGAATAATCTAATATACTTACGTAGTATGCGCAGATTGTTTTATTACCCGACTACGGCGCCGGCGCAGCAAAAAGGAGGGTTATGATTTTGAACGGTATGTATGTATGTTCATCTGTTCGCTCATAACTTCTAAACGACTTGTTATAATTGGACAAATAAAGTATCTTTGGAAGCGTCGTGATCGTTCGCTGGTTATAGGCTATGTAACATTACAATAAATTGAATATGGCGGCCTCTAGCAGATATAAAGTCATGACCTAAAAGATTTTTCTTTTAATCCTGGCGTGTTGGGTATCAAATGAAAGACCTTAATTGGGACATTTCAAAAATGTAAATATTACTGAAATAAACTCCAAAATAATTATCATAGTAGTAGTTTTTCATAGTAGCAATCACGGATAATGATAGCAATGGACTAAGGGTTGATTTTTCCAACGCCGTATAATTTTATCCGAGGTATAATCTTGAATTTTTGACAGTTTTTCCGTACAAAATCTGTCAGACGTCAATTTTATTCTACGAATAAAACATATCTGTCGATTGAAAAATCAGCCCTTAGTGAACTTAGCAAAAACAACCAAGTACTGTAGAGATTGAGGTTAGCACGCCCGGGTACTAACACTACTGTGCGTGTAATGCACAATTATATTTACCGAATAAAAGGACCCCAATGTCATTTTTTGCATTTGTCATGTGTCTTTTTGCAGATAGGCTCGAACTCAAAGCAATTATTTCAATTAAACTATTTACAGGCACTTTTAAATTGTCAAGAAGTCGGTCAGTCAGAAAATATGAAGCTAGTTGCCCATTCCAAAGCGTAGGTAGGTACCTATGGAGAAGAACGAGCAAGAATAGAAAACAAACAGCTCATTTATTAAATTAAATTTCAGTCCAGAACATCCATCGGTTTCTTAGTAAACTTCAACAATATCCGACGCTCCTGTATACTTAACTCCTTTGTTGACTGTACCTATCTTTTTAACCACTGTGCCTACAGCTGAAAGAATAAAACTATGGTGAACTCTAACACACATTTTTTTCTAGTTTACAGTACCCCCTAGCCTTTTGTTCACCATTTAAATTAACTAATAAAATATTTACTTAATCAAATCTAAATTAAAAATTTCCTTTGGAAATTTGACACTAACCAACTGATTTAATACCTAAACGGTCGTTTGAATGTTGGTGAGCACAGAGTTTACTTTCTTATCATCATTTTCTTTCATTTAATTGCAGCGTTTATGTTCAATCACTCCATCCATGCCTTCCAAACCTCATCTGGCGCCTGCGCCGGTACCTCTATTTATCTCGGGTCAAGAAGGCGCCACCGTGGTCACTGCGGTGACAGATGGCCATTAAAGAAAATGATCAACACATGTAGGCATGCGGTCAGACAGCTGAAACGAGCCCCGAATTCCGTGGCGACCCTAAACGATAAACAGCGCGTAATAGATCAACCCTTCCAAATTTTTTTGGGTAGAAAAACGAAAGACAGGATTATATTCATAATAAAACAGTAAATAAAGTAAAATAATGAATTAAATAAGCTAAACTACAGATACATCATGAAAAATACCGATTATTCATAAAATTCGCATCTATTTGAGCAGTGGTGGCCCAGTGGTAACGACCGTGACTTACTCGTACAAGTTGTAGATCGTAGGTGCGAATCCAGACAGGCGCTTTACTTTGTGTAAATTATTTCATCACCACTGCTCTCAAAACGGTGAAGGAAAACATCGTGAGGAAACCGGCATGTCCTAGAACAAAAAATTCGAAGTCATGTGACATCTACCAACCCGCACTGGGCCCGCGTAGTGTATTACGGCCCAGTCCCTCTTACAGAGAGGAGGCCTGTGTCCCAGCAGTGGGAACATTGTAGGCTGATTATTGTTTGTTTTTAGTTTAAAAAATAAGCAATTATTAGAGCCTAGGTATGGTTTTAATAATTTCTTCTTAAAATTATTTTTTTTTATGACTATGTAACCATTCTCTAATCTGAGAAAGGTAAAAGACATTCCACACTCTTCCTCGTTTTATAATTCTCGTTTTATAATTCTAGTGAGCGTGCGGTCGAGCCACAATCCGCTGCGTTTTTATCAGCAAAGTGTTTGACATGACGTGAGAAAATTTCATCGAGATATTTGTGTAAACTTGGCACAGTAATTCCACAACGGTGAATGCAATTTGCTTAGTTGTAACCTCTTTACCACCGTCCTAACTGTCGGGAGGGCGAACGAGGGAATTTCTCGCGGGATTTCTCATTTCAAGCTCAATTTAAAAATTTGTCTAGTATCGCTATATTATTTACTTTAATATTTTCCACAGACATTCTGTAAACATACTTGGGTAACATTAACCTTTATTTTAGTTGAGATATTTTTGTGACTTTTCTAAACAGCGGACGTTCTAATACAGCATTTAATTTCGATACGTGCATCGGAATACCAATCTTGAAATGACCAATATCGGCCTTATTAGCATTGATGGAGCGTTCGCATGAGTTAACTTCTGAAGTCAGAAGGCAGCATAATATTTTATTAACCCAGCGCCAACGACCCTGGGTCATACTGACCCGAATCGACTTAAATCTGTCATTATTATTTTTTCGTTGATCGTCCAATTTTAGCTGGATATACGGCCTTTCCCTACCCAAACCGCAAGTGTGCTAAGTGCAACGCCGCATACACTGCGAAATATACGTGCATTAACTCAAAACGGGTAAATATGACCCAGCGTCATCACTGGCGTAGTTTATTTTTTTCTTCTTAAATGTCATGACAATTACTTGATCAGGTCTAGCTCATGATGACCCGGTGTCATCGTCGCCGTAAATATATTCACGTCATTTGCCCCGGGTTAAAGTCATTCAGGTGAAATATCGGAAATGCTTATGTTAAATCAGAAATGCTGAATGTCGCACGCCCCTAAGGTATCATAGGTAGGTAATGAAGAGCAATAAACTGGGCAATAATTCTCCCAAATGTCATAGAGCACACGTGTTCCACTCTATTGGGAAGGCTTAAAGGTCCACTAAGGAAACCTTTGTGTAGCAGTTCGTGAACCCCATTCGTTATGCTGTCATTGTAAGAAGTGTATGATTTGTGGGCGAATATCGAAATCTTGGGTAAAGTTCTAGTAATATTATATAATACTGGGCAAAGTAAAAGAGTATTTGGGTAGCTGGCCTTGACAGGTAAAGTAGACAGTTTTGTGGAAAAATTTGCTATCTGGGCAGGAAAATTAAGAGGTCCTTGAGTGCCGTGTCCAAATAAATAGAGTGATTTTCTTGACAGATAACCTTCTAATATAATTATTTTTCTTACTTACGTTTTTTTTTATTATAATTATGTGAGTGATGTGCGTTTTACGGGTACAGTACTTAGATACGAAAAACTTTATTTTGACAGTCGCAAATACGAATTTCAAAATACCGATTTTCATAATTCCAAATGGTTCAAAATTCCTAATATATGTAACAACTCCGATTTATCAATCATCCTATTTTTATAATTTCAATATTCCTAACATTTATAATTACTATTCTCAAAATACCGAGTTTCAATGGATCGAATAACAAGAAGTCCGAATTAATGATAATTCGAAACATCAAACTTATGAATTCCGATTAATTAGAATTCCGAAATAAAAACGCCTGGTAAAACTGAATAGCAAGACAAATATACGAGTAGAAAACGGAATTTCGGCGCACAAAATATCGATAAATGCTAATACGATGCTACTAAATTGCGATGCACGTTACCGCAATAAATATTCACTGCGATACTACTTGACTTCGATGCACGGTGAAGGTATTTGTATTGTCATTCGCTCACTCTTGCATCCTATGTCAACGGAGCCCCGCTTCGCGAGGCCCTTATTTATGTGTAAAGGGTTTAACCTAACCAAACCTAACCTTGGGGTGCCCTTCGCTCGCTCTTGCATTCTACGTCAGGCGACGTATCGACCGACCGCAACCATGCAACCGATGTCACCCGAAGGGTTTGTCCTATCGTGTGTAGGGAGAACTGGCCGCCTAGCGCGCTGGCGCGCTGGCGCTGGCTGGCCTAGGCGAATCGAGTTCATCTTAAAAACAGGTTTAGCCAGTAACATAAATGTATAAGAAAAAGAAAACACAATAAAATAATATTAATAACAAAGTAGACGTTTTTAAATTACATTAAACGTTTTTACATAAAGATTTTGGATTTATTTAAGTAACTGAATATCTAAAATTGATTCAGAATCCTAATTTTAGCAGGTTATTCGGAAAATTGAAAATCGGAATGTCGTTTTTCGGAGCGAGAGCCCATAGAGCATTTGATTCTTCGAACAGTTTTATAATAATTACAACCGTGCAACATCCCATCGTAATATGAATTTAATAATTAATATAATTTAATTAATTTATTTATATACATTGATCAAGCTCATACTACATAATCAGGATCAGTAAAATACAGATATAGATATTCAGCTGCCTCCGGTTAGAATGGAAGCCGACCCCAACATAGTTGGGAAAAGGCTAGGCAGATGATGATGATATTGATCAGGCAGGGGTTCTTTCATAGTTCTAGGTAACCAATCCACTTTAGCCACCCAAACGCATAGTGTAACTTTTTATTTTTCCATATCCTGCAATAGTCCTACGCACCAACCGGGGGTTATCCTTGGGTGCACTGCATAGTGCATACAGGGATAATCGTCAGTTAGTGCCACATTTAATTAAATAGGCCCCTGCGAGTTGGCTTCGGACCCTCGTACGCCTTCTAAAGGACCGGGACCCCATGGTCCCGAGATATGTAAAATAAAATATAATTTAATAACAATATAATTTTGTACCAGAAACTTATTGGTTTGTTTAAAAGCTTAAACAAACCAATTAGTTTTTGATACAAAATTATGTGTGGGACCTTTCCGAAATCCCCTCAGTCAACCACATTTCAAAGGCAAACTTACTTTAAAAGAGAAAATCCTCTCCGGTGCTACTTTAAACACGTACTCTTGAGGTCCCATGTTATCTCTTCGACGGATAGAGGTCGTGGATTTCTTTGTTGTAAAAGCTCACTCTGGAATAAAAGCTTTAGGAAGCTACTTTGTAAGGGTTCACATCATGTAAGTAGTACTAAATAAGGGTCATTTGATGTACAAATCTACAAGTGAGTCCGACTGCTTCATTGGTTTAGTGGTCGCAAACGCTACAGCTGAGCATGAGGTCCTAGATTCTATTTCTATGTCGGCAACAGTATTATTATGGTTCTCTATCAAAAATTTCTCACCAGGAGCTTGAAGTCTGGATTTGTACCCAGTGGATGGCAAAAGGCTCGCCCCTATTAGGTACTTAGAACCTAAACTAAATATAGCTGGCGAAATATGGGTGCACTATTATGTACAGTCACGAGCATAAGTATGTATACACTTGGCTTTATTCAAAGGCGATTTTCTCCTTTATTTTTGAATGAAATTTTATATTATTACGAACATAGGATTTTTGAACCCATAGGTTTATGTAAAGTGTCGTATTTTAACGTTGCATTCGTTATTACGTGAAAAAAATTGCAATTGAAAATTGCCAAGTGTTGACATATTATTGCTCGTGACTGTACAGCTCTATTTATCCCATCGAGGAATACAGGGGTGATGATATAGAAAAAATAAGTATATCGTAGTTAGGTAACTAAAAATTTATATTTTGTATTTATTTATAAAGGTAGGTACACAAACAGCTTCTATCCTTACTAATATTATAAATTCGAAAGTAACTCTGTCTGTCTGTCTGTCTGTATGTTACCTTTTCACGCCTAAACCACTGAACAGATTTCGATAAAATTTGGCAGAGAGATAGATTTGCATCCCGGGGAAGGACAAAGGATAGTTTTTATCAACATGGGTGGATGCTACTGTATAATATAACTTAAGTACCTACTATAGGTATTATTATCCTCGGACTGACACAGTCCCCAATTGCAGGTTAACCAGCAACCATAGAAATAGGTGATCTTTAGAAGATTCTTTACTCAAGTAAAGAACTATTTTTAGTTGTGTACTAGTGACTTGAGTCGTTACGGGTAGTCAGAAGCCCGAAAGTCTGACAACCAGTCTTACCAAGGGGGATACCCCTTAGTTGTGGAGGTCAGATAGGCAGTCGGTCCATGTAAAATACTGGTATTTAACTGCATCCTGTTAGACTGGAAGCCGACCCCAACATAGTTGGGAAAAGGCTAGGCAGATGATGATGATGACGAGTGACTTGAGTTCTCATGGCTGCGCATTGAGTCATTCGAAACATCATAAATAGATACATGATTCACAAACACGGGGCACTCTCGCCTCCCATTAGGCAATAGACAGCTAGCCTTGTTACAGAAATCATCCTCTCCAAGTTAGCTCGGCCCTAGTGATCCGTGAAAACGAACATCGATAACCTTTCACTGTCACACAAAGGGCGCATTCAGCCGCGAACGGACGAAATTGATTTTTGCTCATATTGGACTGAAGACTACGGGACACTACACCGTACAATTTCAACTACAAAACAAAGTTTTCTATACAACCTTTCCGTATCGAGAAAAACGAAAAACTGACGGATTCTGTTGCGACAACGGTTTTGACAGGACTCTTTTAACAACGGTCCGGTCCTCCATTTACGTGCAGGTGTATTGACACGCGCTGAAATCGGTTGACGTTGTCAATATATGGGTATCGGTGACACGGGTGACAAAAATTCTATAAAGGCTTATCATGAGGCCAGTTGTTGATGATACGTCGAGGACACATTTTTATTCGTTTCTGAAAAGCCTAAGTACCTACTTGGATCCACAATACATTTTTGAAGGTTTGAACTCCACTATACTACACTATATTTTTGGCGCAGCCGTGAGTTTGCACTTTTTATTTTTATCTTTATTTTTATCTGATGTACGACTATTATCTGACTATCTGGTGTATTGTGTGTCTTTAAAGCCGCAATTATATATAGCCCGCGCCGCGTGTCGCCACGCGTGGGTAATCTATCGGTTACATACATTTAGTGCGTGGCGTGGCGACACGCGGGCGGGAGTAATGTAATCAATCCTATACTAAATGTATGTAACCGATAGATTACCCACGCGTGGCGACACGCGGCGCGGGCTAAATATAATTGCGGCTTAAGTCTGTGCTAAATAAATGTATTTTCTTTCTTTCTTTCTATACACAGGTTGTCTGGGACATCGACGCGCAAACTGAAACAATGAATTCAACACACTATTGATAATTGATGTTATAAAAAAAAATCTGCTGTACCATTAAAAAGGTAATCGTCGGTTAAAATTCTCCCCAAGCTCGAATCATCATTTCAACCGAAAGACGTCCACTGCTGGACATAGGCCTCCCCCAAGCACCTCCACTTCGACCGGTTCTGTGTTTCTCGCATCCAACGGGTTCCTGCGGGCGTCACAAGGTCGTCGGACCACCTAATAGGAGGCCTTCCAACGCTACGTCTTCCAGTACGCGGTCACCACTCCAGAACCTTTCGGTCCCATCGGCCATCTGCTCAAGCTCGAATAATTAGGTAACTTTAATAGAATGAATGAATGAAATGAAACTTTATTGACAATATAAAATAAAAAGAACAAACAAACCTTACACACAAATCTTGTTTTCTCTATCGGTTTCTTACTAAACTTCAACTATATCCGACGATTCTGCAAACTTATCTCTTTTGTTGACTGTACCTACCATAAGTATTAAAATACCATAATTAATAAAAAGAACAAACAAACCTTACACACAAATCATAACAATCCTATGATTTGTGTCTTCTAGTAAGTACAAAATATAATTACGTAACTATGTCTAATAAATACCTGTGTATGTGCGGTTGTTTGAGCCTAATTCACACTGACCTCCGTACTAGTGAAAACTGTACCACGGCAATAAACCCGATGCTACGAAATTAAAGTAACTTATTATCAAAAAGTCAACACATTATTCATGTGTTTAAAACCTGATGATTAATTTTTATTACCATGCATATGTTCTGAATTTAAATAAGTTCAATGAACGAATATTGATTACCAAATGAATGTGCAATCAAGCGTGAGGAGCAATTTTGTCCAATACAGTTCGGGGAAATCCGATTTCTGAGTTGTCGTGTTTTCTACTGGTTTATAACGTTATATACATAGGACCATGTTTTAAACATGAAAGTGGATTTGGTAACCTATACGTTAGGTAAGGAATAACTCCAGTTTAAATTAAACCTTCGGAGTTTTTTTAAAAGCGTAAAATCTTAAATTATTTCGAAGAATATTCAAAGACTTTATTAACTCTATTTATTTAAAGATAAGTCATTTGGAGTGTTGTAGATATTATGAGAAGTGACATTTTAATTAAAATATAAAAAAGTGGGTCTTAACTTAAGGGTAGATAACTAAACCAGATAGAAAACCCAAAAATTACTGTGTAGCATAAATAAATGAAAAAAGAATTTCAATTTATTTTGCCTCAAGATAATATCTTGTTGACAAAATAAATTGTTTTATTAAGGTTATTAAAGAAATAAAGATCCGAAGTTTTCCGGCGCGAAAATCATCCAAGCGGAATGGAATGGACGATTGCCTTTTGAAGCTTAAAATCTTTACTTTGAGTTTAATAATATAAATATAGAGAAATGGTGCCAAGGCTAAGTTTAATTAATATAATATTGTAATTGGCGTATTGCTGTTTATTTAGACCCTCCATTTTCTGTGATTCTGTTAGGTTTTAAGGAAATGTAACCAGATTGTTTGAACTCTTAATTGAAATATCTACATATTTTAATACTTATAGTAGGTACAATCAACAAAAGAGATAAGTATGCAGGATCGTCGGATATAGTTGAAGTTTAGTAAGAAACCGATAGAGAAAACAAACAGCTCATTTATCGAATTAAATTTCAGTCGACAACATCTATCGGTTTCTTACTAAACTTCAACTACATAATTATATCCGACGATCCTGCATACCTATCTCTTTTGCTGACTGTACCTATGTAGATGTACAGTCAACAAAGGAGTTAAGTATACAGGAGCGTCGGATATTGTTGAAGTTTACTAAGAAACCGATGGATATTCTCGAATAAAATTTTAGTTTATTAATAGAAAACAAAAAGCTCATTTATTAAATTAAATTTCAGTCCAGAACATCCATTGGTTTCTTAGTAAACTTCAACTATATCCGACGCTCCTGTATACTTAACTCCTTTGTTGACTGTACTTTGGTACAGCATATAGCATTATGTAAGTAGTCAATTCTTTGAAATTCCCTATTGCATTTTCTATTTTTACGAGTATCTTTCCAACATCGAAACACAGTTATGAACCATCAATCCAGCGAGAACATCCTCACGAATTTCCGACGGTTAATCGCTAACGTTCATCATATCATCATAATCAGCCTATAATGTTCCCACTGCTGGGACACAGGCCTCCTCTCTGTGAGAGGCAGTGGGCCGTAATCCACCACGCGGGCCCAGTGCGGGTTGATAGATGTCACATGTTTTCTAATTTTTGGTTCTAGGACATGCCGGTTTCCTCACGATGTTTTCCTTCACCGTTTTGAGAGCAGTGGTGATGAAATCATTTACACAAAGTAAAGCGCCTGTCTGGGTTCGAACCTACGACACCTACAACTCGTAAGTCGCGGCCGTCACCACTTGGCCACCACTGAGGTTGCGAGTATTACGCACCAAACCTTTAAAGAACATTACCAATAATAAGGTATGATAGATGTGTATATATTAGACATGTATGTCCTTCTCGGGCGTCCCCTATAGGCGTTTCCACTCATATATCTGCCTTGTTAGTCGCCTTTCATTCACACCCCTATAATAAAATTCACAACGCACATAGTCCACGAAATAACAGAGTATTATTTAAAAATAATATCGCCAAGGTTACTTCAAGGTTCCAGCACCGATCACCGAACTTATAGTTATTACCCTTACGAGTTTTGACCCTTTTCCATTTCAATTTACAGATGTGTCTTCGATACTCAAGGGAGTGATGCAAACGCCCCTTTGAAAAAAAACCAATAACCCGAAAAGGCTTTAAGTTCTTACGCTTTCAAAATAAACTTTAGGGATGGGGCCTTTGTAGGTGATAAAAGAAATAAAAAGTTTAATGTAAAAGATAAAGACAGAATGCACTTTATTACGGAAGATTAGCTTCAAGATTGGTTTCAATGGAGCTGACTCAAAGGAGTGTTGAAGCAGTTTTCTTTTATAAGCTATTTTAATCTTTGGTGAAGTTGTTTTGATGGGAAGGTTGTTGGATTAGCTACTGGCCTTCGGTAAACTGTTAAGTAACCAGAACAAAAAAATGCAAAAATTAACTTATTAACTAAGATTTTGATTTGGGTTTATCGTACATCATTATCGTCATCATCATTTCAGCCGAAAAATGTCTCCCCCAGTCACCGCCATCAGTGCACATATCATAAAAAATAAATCCAACAAACAAAAAAATCGATATGAGTGTTAGAACGCTATTTAACAGCAGTACTTATAACTTAGAAATTTAAAGAGAAGCATTTTTTAGGGTTCCCTACCCAAAGGGTAAAAACGGGACCCTATTACTAAGACTCCACTGTCCGTCTGTCACCAGGCACCGTGAACCATGAACCGTGAACGCGCCTAAATGCGCTAATACGAACGCGCCCGAAGCAAGAGGGGCGCGCGGGGGCGACGCGGCCGGCGTCTGCAGCAGAGCGCGCGCACCCGCCATTCGGCTAAAATCAGCGTTTGCGCATGCACGTAATCTTTAATGTCGCGATCGCGTGTGTCCGCCATTATTGTACCATGTAAAGCCGTATCATTTTTTATACAATATATTTTAATAACAAGAAGTTGAGAAGTTTATCATTCCAATCCTCAACATATGGCGACCGTGAACAAAGAAGAACCCTAAAACAAGGTCAGACCGTGGAAAACCGGCACGTTTTTGCGGCCCTCTCGAGTCAAGAAGATGGCGGCGGTAGCTGTTCGTCGGTGATCTCTGCGTGTCTCCGAGTCAAAAGGTTCCTGGTGATCTCCATGCTACGTCTCCGAGTCAACCGCTGTCTGCAGTCGTCGTGTTAGCGTGGGTCTCAAACCTCTAAGCTGCGCACAATCGGCACCAGCAGCGGCGTGGCGGCGTTGGTATTGATATTGGAAGTAAGCCCGTTCCTTATATACTCTCCTTTCCCTGTTTCTTTTTGGTGTGTGGGTGCCTGGCTCGTCAAGCTATTTTCTTTAGCATAAAGCAACCTAGGTATTTGCGTCTATACTGGCGCAACTCATTGCCACATACCTCTTATATAGGTACTTATTTACTGCCTTTAAAGTCACTATTCGGTACTATACTGTACCTACAGTCTGCTTAGCAAAAATATTAATTACAACATTGTTTGTGAGCACGTGCTTGGGTGTGCGTCTATTCTGTCGCAACTCGCTGCTATATACCTCTAAACAGTCTTATGTTATTGCCTGAGAGAGGTCACTATTCGGTACTATACTGTACCTAATGAGCTAATAACGCATGGCTTCATCGCTCAAGAAACTAATGTTCTAGTGCACGTTGCACGTAATTTTCATAATCGATTCGTTATCGATAATATTCTATCATTTGTTTTCTTAGAGCATAATAACTATTTCTATGGTTCTTAGTACTCTAGAGCTAAGTCTGTCTCTTTATTTGAGTAAATTCTAAGTCCTAGGTATCCTAAAATTACCTACATTTTCGTAGGCGTGTAAAATCCTAAGGTAGCATTATATTCAACGACATTTGCCGAACATTCCAGCGTTTCCGGGTCCGCGTGTACGGCCCGCGCGCTCAAGTACTCCGTGTCTTGCGCCTCGCTGCGACCGACGCGCGTTGCGGTTGCTGCCACGTGCTGTTGACGAGCTCGGCGACAGCGGGTGGCGGGTTCGGCGGCAGCGGCGTGGTTTGAGCTGGTTTGTCGGCTGGATTGTATAACCGGTGGGATTGCACATATTATTTAAGTAGTTTCCTACTATCTGCAAGGTTGCCCGACTCATTGTTTGCGCGTGTTGTTAAGTAGTGTTTCTTTCATTTCACTCAACATGACGGACGATACGATTACCTCTCCTAATGTGGAGGGTAATGACAATGTCAAAACATTGATTCGCAGACGTGGTGGTATACGTAGCAGATTAACAGTATTTAAACATTTTATTAGTAAATACCAAATTGAGAAAGCCTCTAGTCTTAGTCAGTTAGAAGTGAGGGAGCTGTCTTTGCGACTCACACAGCTACAAGATTTAATGTCAAAATTCGACACAATTCAATCTGAGATAGAGGAGATTGCAAATAATATTGATGAACAAATGTCAGAGAGAACTTCTACAGAAGGTGAATTCTTTGCAATGATTTCTTTCACACAAGAATTAATAAGTACATGTTCAACAAATAGTAAAGGAAATTGTGAATCTGTACATTCCAGTTGTAGCAAAATGAACAACTCGGTGAAATTACCAACCATAAATTTGCCCACTTTTGATGGGAACTATTCTAAATGGCTAGAGTACAGAGACACATTTGACTCATTAATTAATAATAATGAGTCTATACCATTAATAAATAAGTTTCATTATTTAAGAAACTCATTAGTAGGTAGCGCTTGTAATATAGTAAGGTCCATAGACTTTACAGCAGCGAACTATCAATTAGCATGGAAGTCTTTATGTGACAGATTCAATAACAAAAATATTCTTATAAATAATCACTTGCAGGCATTAGTTACTATCAATCCGATCCAAAAAGAATCTTTCAAAGCTTTAAGATATTTGATGGATCAAATTCAAAAGAATTTATATGCTTTGAATATATTAGATATTCCCACAACTGGCTGGGATCCTTTAGTTATATTCTTGATTTCTGCAAAGCTAGATCCCAGAACTAAGAGTAAATGGGAAGAACACAAAGGTCATTTAACACACCTGCCTTCTCTTGAAGAATTTGTAAAATTTTTAGATAATCGAGCAAATGTCTTAGAGACAGCTAATGGTAGTCGATATTATGATAATAAAAATTCAGTTCATAGTAAGGAAAATAAATCTGTTAAGTCATTGGCAACTACGTTAGCTGGTTCTCAAACTAAGACATGTTTTATCTGTAATAAATCACATTATGTACATCAGTGTAATAAATTTAAGGCTTTGAGTTTAAATGATAAGCTGTCTGAAGTGGCTAAGCATAAGTTGTGCACGAACTGTCTTCGTGGTGGTCACAACAATTCAGAATGTCCATTGAGTAGTTCTTGCCGGACCTGTAAGGAAAAGCATAATTCAATGTTGCATAACAACAGTACAATTACTAATGTAGTCACAGAAAGTACAGAAACAACTCAGCCACCCACTAGTAATCTTCCAGTTAGTTTGTCAGCTCGCTCGCCAGGCCAAGTTTTATTATGTACTGCACAAGTAAAAATAATTAATACACGTAACAAGAGTACTCACCTTGCGCGTGCGTTGTTGGACACTGGAAGCCAGTCTTCATTTATAACAAAAAATCTGAAAGAGAGGCTAGGGTTACCAGCAACACAAATAAGTTCTTTTAATGTAAGTGGTATAAATAATGCAGCATGTAAAATAACAGAATGTTGCAATATTGTGTTAAAGTCTAGAATTAGTTCATTTAATAGAACTGTTAATTGTCTAGTAATTCCTAAAATTACAGGAACATTACCCGGCGTTCAAGTAAATGCTGAGCGTTTGGGATTGCCCAATGGGGTAGTTCTGGCAGATCCCTTGTTTTATGAGCCTGCCGAAATAGATATCTTGCTTGGTGCAGACCACTTTTTTGATATTGTAAATAATAATAGGATAATCTTAGGAGTGAATAAGCCTATATTACAGGATAGCCAGTTAGGATGGCTAGTTACCGGCCCTGTCGGTGAATCTTATTTTACTCATAATGTACATTGTAATTTAGTAAAAAATGATAAAACAGTGTCACTTCAAGATATCCATAACTCTGTTAAAAGATTCTGGGAGGTAGAAGAATTACCTACAGGTTCTACTAATTATTCTATTGATGAGCAATATTGCGAGTCTCATTTTATAAAAAACACTTGTCGTTTACCAGATGGACGATTTTCTGTAATGATGCCGCTGACGGAGGCCCCGGAGGAGGCACTTGGCAAATCGTTTCCTATTGCAGCTAAACGGTTCTTAAGTCTAGAAAATAAATTAAATAAAAATGTTGAAGTTAAGAAACAATATAGTGAATTTATAAAAGAATATAGTAGGTTAGGACATTTAAGCGAAATTGAAAGGCCCAAGTTTGGTTGTTACTTACCTCATCATTGCGTCATTAGGGAACAACATGATACCACCAAGCTGAGAGTAGTCTTTGACGCTTCAGTTAAAACAAGTTCAGGGAAATCTTTGAATGATATCCAGGCTGTTGGTCCCACTGTACAGAGCGATTTATTATCTATTCTTATTCGTTTCAGAATACATAAATTTGTTTTAACAGCAGACGTCGAAAAAATGTACCGACAAGTAGCCATAGATAAATCACAGCGGCACCTGCAGCTTATTTTGTGGAGGGATCAAGTTGATCAGCCTTTCAAAATTTTACAACTCAATACTTTGACATATGGGATGGCTTCAGCTCCATTCTTAGCTACTAGGACTCTGGTGGAGCTGGCTGATAAATGTCAGGATAAGACTATTGCCAATGTCATTAAGAACGATTTTTATATGGATGATCTCAATACAGGTGCCTCAACTGAAGAGGAATTAAAACATATCTATTTAAATGTCACTGAAACATTAAATTCTGCTTGTTTCCCATTAAGAAAATTTCGCACAAACTCTCATATTCTTAGTGACAAATCAGAATTATCTAATTGTCTTAATTTTCATGACGAAGCTAATGTCTTAGGTCTGAAATGGTCACCAAAGACTGATGATTTGCATTTTCCAAATGGAATTGAGTTCACTTCAAAGGTTACTAAACGAACTATTATTTCCACCACATGCAAAGTATTTGATCCTTTGGGGCTAGTTAGTTGTTGTATCATTAAAGCAAAAATTTTATTGCAACATTTGTGGATTGCAAAATTAGACTGGGATGATCCCGTACCCGAGCCTTTTGCTAAAAGATGGTTTAATTTCATCCAAAACTTGCATCATTTATCTGATATTATAATACCTCGTTGTGTTTTAGGTGATAATTTAGAAACCCAGTCAGCTGAGCTACACTGCTTTGTAGATGCAAGTCAGGAGGCGTATGGGGCGTGTGTATATTTACGTTCCCAAGATAGTAAACTTAACATTACAGTAAGGTTACTATGTGCCAAAACTAGAGTTTCTCCAATTAAGGAGCTCACAATCCCGCGTTTAGAGCTATGTGCTGCTCTGTTAGGGGCTCAAGTTAGTGAGAAGGTATTACAGTCAGTACCATGCAATGTTACAAAAAAATATTTGTGGACTGATTCCACAGTTGTACTCGGATGGCTGAAAACTCAGAATAAAGTCTTACAGACATTTGTACGTAACCGAGTCAACAAAATTACTGAAATTACCAAAGAATTTGAATGGAAACATGTTCCAACACAGTTAAACCCAGCAGATTTAGCTTCTAGGGGCATTGACCCACAGCATCTGCAGTCATTACATTTATGGTGGGAAGGTCCTTCATTCCTTAAACAGGACGAATCTTATTGGCCTACCCAACCTCAAACTATACACAAAAACTTACCTGAAGTCAAAGTATTAGTATCTGTTGATGACATGTCTGAAAATAAATTATTAGTACCATTTGAAAAATATTCAAGTTATATTAGACTTAAAAGAGTTTATGCGTATGTTTTACGTTTCATTAATAATAGTAAAAGTAAACAGTTGAAACTAAAGGGACCTTTGCAAGCTAACGAATTAGAGAACTCTTTAATACTATTACTTAAAGTTAGTCAGTCAGAGTCGTTTGCAAAGGACATAAAACTCGTTCAAAACAAATTAGAACTGCATCACAAAAGTAAATTATTATCCTTACATCCACTGTTAGATACAAATGGTTTATTAAGAGTGGGTGGAAGGCTAAGTCAGTCTGATTGTCAGTACGACAAAAAACACCCAATTTTACTGGATGCTAAGCACCACTTTACTAAACTTGTAATGAGATACGAACATTTACATTTAATGCATGCAGGTCCACAGTTGCTTCTGTCGTCAGTCCGCGAGAGATTTTGGCCACTAGGTGGTAGAATCTTAGCTCGCACTATAGTTAGACAGTGTGTTGTCTGTACTCGAATGAAAGGTCAGACTGCACAACCTTTAATGGGCGACTTGCCGAGTGTAAGAGTCAACCCAGATTTTCCCTTTAATTCTTGTGGAATTGACTTTGCTGGACCCTTTATGATTTCTTCCAAAAAAGGACGAGGTAATCGTATCACCAAAGCCTATTTATGTGTATTCGTATGTTTAGTTACTAAGGCCCTACATTTGGAGATGGTAAGCGATCTCACCACTGAGGCTTTCTTATCATGTCTGCGCAGGTTTGTGTCGCGTCGCGGCAAGCCCTACGCCATCTACTGCGACAATGGAAAGAACTTTGTTGGCGCTAACAATGAGTTGGGTAGGGTTATACAGTCTAGCGTTCAGGCGGTCTCAGATTATGCAGCTAACGAGGCTATTAAATTCAATTTTATTCCCGCATATTCTCCACATTTTGGTGGAATTTGGGAAGCCGGTGTTAAATCCGCGAAATTTCATGTAAAACGCGTAGCAGGCAATGCTTCACTCACGTTTGAAGAGTTAGCAACGCTCTTCACCCAAATAGAAGCAATCCTAAACTCCCGACCTCTTTCCCCCCTGTCATCAGAACCCACTGATACCAATCCTTTAACTCCTGGGCACTTTCTAATTGGACGCCCGCTGATGTCAGTACCTTCACTACCTGTGAAAACGTCTAGACCCAACAGGTACCAGCTTATAGAACAAATACGACAGCGGTTCTGGGAGAGGTGGCGACGAGAGTTCATGGCCGAGCTACAAAACCGAGCAAAATGGAGAAGAGGGTACGCACCAATCAATGTCGGAGACCTCATTATCCTGAAAGAGGACAACTTGATGCCGCTCCACTGGCGTATGGGTCGAGTCTCCAAATTATTCCCCGGAGCCGACGGGATTTGCAGAGTAGCGGAAATCTACACTGCTACCGGCACCATCAAACGGGCAGTCAATAAAATGTGCCCTCTACCTGTGGCTGATAAAGAAGAGTTGAAAGATTTCAACGGCGCGGAGGATGAACGCGCCTAAATGCGCTAATACGAACGCGCCCGAAGCAAGAGGGGCGCGCGGGGGCGACGCGGCCGGCGTCTGCAGCAGAGCGCGCGCACCCGCCATTCGGCCAAAATCAGCGTTTGCGCATGCACGTAATCTTTAATGTCGCGATCGCGTGTGTCCGCCATTATTGTACCATGTAAAGCCGTATCATTTTTTATACAATATATTTTAATAACAAGAAGTTGAGAAGTTTATCATTCCAATCCTCAACAAACCGTGATAGCTAGACAGTTGAAATTTTCACAGGTGATGTATTTTTGTTGCCGCTCCTGACCTGACAAACCTGTTTTTTTGGCGTTTATGCCTTGTGGTACGAAACCCTTCATGTGCGAGTCCGACTCGCACTTGGCCAGTTTTTTTAAATATTGCTTATGTAAAGGTATACCTATTATTTTCATCGCCTCATAGATGCAACTTTTCACGTCAGATCCAAGTCACACTTGACCATTCTTTTTTTAGCGAAACCAAAAATAAATATGTGATTGCTATCATTAAAGTTTATAACAATTCGTAATTCGGATATTCCATTCAATTTCTTATCAAAAGTAACATTTGAATAACGGCATTTGGGACGAGTTTGAGAGGGGACCATTGTGAAAGTTCTTGATGAAACTTCTCTAATATTCGAAGTGGAAATTTATTCTTTGGCTGCCATTGAGAAATAAACTGGGCTCTCAGTGTGATTGAACCAAATTTATTGGGAAGTGAAAATAAAGCATCGGCTGTGTAAGGGAAGGAACGACAAGCGAACATTGACGAATTGGGTCGCGGTAATAACTGGACTAATATTCTATAGGAATCACGTCTATTTCGCCAATTACTTTATTTCCTTTCTAAACATGATTACCTACTTAGTGCTTGTTAGGGGTATAATTCTATATCATTACGCTTAATGAAGCCTTTCATATCTTAATGTTAGACGTAGAGGTAGTCAATTTGATGTTTTGATGTTTTGCGATATATCTGGACCACTTAGCAAAATATGTGCGTTATATGACCGCTATAACAACAAATAATAAAAATAAAATTAAAGTTAAATTAAAAATAAAATTGAAAAAAAAAACGTAGTTTTGTTTTTTTTTAATATTAAGGGCTGATTTTTCCAACGCCAGCTAACTTTATCGGAGGAATGATTTTGAATTTTTGACAGTTCTTCCATACAAATATTGTCAGACTACAATTTTATTCCTCGAATAAAAAATTATCTGTACCTACTTATATTGAAAAATCAGTCCTTAGTGTTAAATATTCTATAGTGGTACGGGACCCTTCGTGTGCGAGCCCAGCTCGCACTTGGCCAGTTTTAAAAAACAGTTTCCCATAAATTATTATTTATTTATTTTTATAAATACCTACATACAATCTTTAAACAGGTTCATGTTTGTTTTGTACCATTAAACCAGAAATGATTTGTATTGGTAAATAAAGATCTGATTAAATTATTTGCCCATAAAATCACAATACGTCATGCACCACATATAACTAACGTTCACATTTTTACGTTGCTAAATTTATTACGAACATAATAACATATACCCCTAACGTTTTATGTTATAATGAAATGCATTATGGATCTACCTTTAATATGCAGAACTTTTTAGTAAGTACTTACCCACATTCTGGCTTAATTGTGAATTTCCCACACACGAACTAAGAGTGTTTTGTTAAACAAATTTTATAGAGCTTAACAGGTGCAAAGTTTGAGGAAAATTGCATACAGCTTGCATAAGTTTACGTATATTAAAACTACTAAATTAAGGAGGGAGTTTTATGGAGAATACTAAGTTTTAGTCCAACAATGATTATACGTGCAGCCATGTGGGTACTTAATATGATAATTTATGTTTATTTTTTAGGTTACTCGTGTTTTTATATTTGACTGTCAATCAATCAATCAACTCAGCCTATCGCAGTCCACTGCTGGACATAGGCCTCTCCCAGACTGCGCCACAGCACCCTGTCTTCCGCCTTCCGCATCCAGTCTACCCCAGCCACCTTCTTTAGGTCGTCCGTCCATCTAGCTGGGGGGGCGTCCCACACTACGCTTGCCGATACGCGGTCTCCACTCCAGGACTCGTCTGCTCCACCGGCCATAGGTCCTTCGACAGACATGGCCAGCCCACTGCCACTTCAGTTTGCTTACTCTGCAAGCTATGTTGGTAACTCCGGTTCTTATTTGATTGTGTGATGGGTGAAATTACACTCTATTAACGCTTTAATTTGTGACTTTATTTTTTCGCTGAAACGGTTCATAAACTTGTAATACAGAAAAAACATTTCCAAGAATGGTAGCAAATAATAGGCTAGCCATTTTTAGGGTTCCGTACCCAAAGAGTAAAAACGGGACTCTATTACTAAGACTCCACTGTCCGTCTGCCTGTCACCAGGCTGTATCTCATGAAGCGTGACAGTAGAATTTATACAGATGATGTATTTCTGTTGCCGCTATAACAACAAATACCTACTAAAAATAAAATAAAGTTAATATTTAAAGAGGTTCAAAAGATACGTTTTTTTTGGCGTTTTATGCATTGTGGTACGGAACCCTTCGTGTGAGAGTCCGACTCGCCCTTGGTCGGTTTTTTATATTTATGCATTTAGGTAGGTACTACTGCTCTCAAAACGGCGAAGAAAAAACATCGTGAAGGAATCGGCTATGCGGCGGAATGTTCTAGAACCAAAAATTCGAAGACATGTGACATCTACCAACCAGCACTGGGCCCACGTGATAGATCACTCCCTCTCGAATAGAGGAATCCTGTGTCCCAGCAGTAGGAACATTCCATAATCCATAATCAGCCTATAATGTTCCCACTGCTGGGACACAGGCCTCCTCTCGGTGAGAGGGAGTAGGCCGTAATCCACCACGCTGGCCCAGGGCGGATTAGCGGATAGGTTTTTGGTTCTAGGACATCCTTACGATGTTTTCCTTCACCGTTTTGAGAGCAGTGGTGATGAAATAATTTACACAAAGAAAAGCGCCTGTCTGGGTTCGAACCTACGACCTACAACTCGTAAGTCGCGGCCGTTACCACTTGGCCACCACTGCTCTTAGGAACATTATAGGCTGATTATTTAGGTATCTACTACAGGCTAAAATATTTCTCAATACCCAAACTCAATTCATGCACTTCATGAAACATTTTCAAAGATTGAATATCATTGACGGTCGAATTCGATTTAAAATATCTCGGATTGCGAACTAGAATGAATAAAAGTCACATTTCTAGTGGTCTGATGTGGCGCCTGAGCTCCCTTTAGTAGTATTTTGTATCGGAATTTTAAGCAAATGGTGCATTCTACGAAATAACGGGTTTGCAAGTAAGTTGAATAGCTCATTTGAATTTAAATGCGTCGGATGCGTGCGTGGAGGATGTACGGATGAAGCCACGAGCCACGAGCCACGGCTGCCATTGCACGAAATCCCTGCAATATTGAGAGACTCATTCACATTTTAATCACAGTGACACTGCATTTACGAAGCCCGATCGTGTTTAATGAATTCGTTTCAAGAGTTATTTTCAGAGAAGTCACATTCGTTTGGTTGTTTTATATTTATAGTGTAGGTATCTGTATACAGTGTGTATCAGAAAAGTGTGGTCAAATTTTGAGGGTGTGGTGCAGACAAACTGAACAACGTTTTCCATAGAAAAAATTGAACAGTCTCATACAAAACTTCAATACCTACTCGACCCAAATGTATGGGACGGCTGATTATTTTTTCGCGATTACGCCATCTTATTTTAAAATATTGATAAGCAAATATTGTGGAGTTTCTTGTCCATTCTTCTCCATAAGAACACTACCTTTTGGAAGGGGCGACTAGAATCAATTCTATTTTATTGTACACTACTATTATTATAGGTATCTCTGCCTTACTTGCTGGGGAAAATACGCGTGAAGTTACTTATATGAATAAAGTACTTGTGTGTAAATGAAGGTGAGATGGGATCCACCTGTAAGTTATTTGCATAAAACAGATTTTCATAGCACTACCTTGATATGTAGAAGCACCATGTATTGGAATGAAATTGGTAGGTCTCTACGCATATTTCTACATATCAATGTACCTAAATTCCACCCTCAATAATAACTAAACATGATGTTCACTCAAATTTAATCACATACAACAGTGGCTTGCTTCTGGAATTCTACACAACAATTTGAAACGTTAAAAATAGGCAAAAACGCACCCTGATTTATGACTGGGTTTCATTCGTTTTGATTTACGGTACCGGCGCGCGAATATTAAAGATTCGTATTGATATATTATTCCTTTATCCCCATTCTCCCTCACTGCTATTTACGAGAGTTTCCCCTACCCTCATAACTTTCATCGTCCTTTTTACGGTGAGACTTGTAAAAGCAGCTCGGGGTTTTCATATAGAATAAATATTACCACGGTATGTTCCGTTAAAATCAAACCCCGTGATTAAATATTTGGTCTTTGTTGTGGATATCCTCATTATTTGTACACTTTTCAAGTGAGGGTTCTTTTGTTTGGTTGTTTTGTGATTCAAAGTTAGGAAAAAAGTAACGAAACCAACCACAGTATAATATACACAGTATACAGTTTTGGCTACTGGCTGACGTCATTACGTCAACGCCGGCTGTCGCTGAAAACCAGCGCTGGGGCTCTGTCACGTATTCTTACCATTATGCTGAGCCATGGCCGTTTTGCGTAGATGTGACGCATATTTTCTCCCAAATTGTTATTTTGTTTTTTTTGTTTGTTTTTTTTTTTTTTTTTATGCGCCTTGTTTGCCGCAAATAAATGTATTTTCTTTCTTTCTTTCTCTTTCTCTTGCCCACCTTTATAGGCCTGCTCCGTTGGTCTCGTGGTCACAAGCACGACTGTTGAGCGTGTGATCCTAGGTTCGTTTCCCGGGTCGGGCAAAGTGCTATTGCCATTAGGGTTTTTTTTGCAGCCCGTAGTTTGGAAGTTGGCGGTGTGATACCCGCTGTTGGTCCTGCGCCTGATCTATCTCCGGTCGCGTCGGATTGTCGTCTCATCGGACTATGAGTGTGAGGGAAGACAAAGGGCACCTGTGTCTGCGCACTCACCTGGATACTATATAATAGTTCCCGCACCTAAGGCTAGTTTCCACTGAAATTAGTCGCCATGGCCGAAATTCGGTCTGGGGTACTTTATCAACTGCCTTCAAAAAAGGAGGAGGTTCTCAATTCAGTTGTATTTTTTTTTAATTTACATTTAGGTACCGAGCAGTCTACACTGCTGAAGACCGCATAACTTAGAGGCACGTTGTGTAGGTATGATCGCGATCCTCAGCATTGCGGGAACGACCAAGGAGAAGAAAATACATATTTCGGTGCGGATTCATAGACTGGTGGAAAAATCTGTGGAAAAAATCAGTACTGCACCGTAGCGCATGTGCTTGCGCCGTGCCACTTCACATCCCATTTTTTATCGCCCTTCATTTTCAAATCCCTTTCATTAAAGCCTAAGTAGACCACGCTACGGACCTTTGTATAATCAAGATAATATAAAAAGAGGTCGAAAAGTCGCAAAAACAAGAGTCGGCTTAGTCATCAACCCAGTAATAGAGCACGATTGGAATCTTTTCATTTGCAGTGAGCCATGATCAATTTCGCCCTCCGCGATAGACTTATAATGAACACGAAAATTATATTATATTTCTGATTATTCTATTGTTTCAGGGATTTTGATTAAACGGGGTACCGTCATTCCTGAATTTGTACTAAGAGCCGAGACAAATCATTTCGGATTAAGAAGATTTCTTGTATAATGCTGATTAAAAAGTTTAATTCGCGCTTATTAAACCTTTGGAATAATTAAAATACTTTGTAAAGGAGTAAATGTTCCGTAAATAGAGTTGTTTATTAGGAACAATGAGGAGCTTTTATCTTTACAGTAATTGCGTCTGTATAACTTCAAAGAAAATTACAGTCTTTCATTAAGTAATAAGTTTGGAATTTTGAATAGCTTTCGATTTAAAATTACATCTTGTTACTATATTTTATAAATAACTAGGGAACCTTACAGACGTTGTCCTACCCGAACAGCCCCATCTACTGGGTCCAATTGTGAATCTAAACCATCCAAGGACCCACTCTAACACACAAAAAAAATCACCAAAATTGGTCCAGCAGTTTAGGAAGAGTTCAGTGACATACTGACATATTGTAAAGAGATAGCCTGAAACACAGACCAGGTTTGAATAAACCTAGTTCGATCGGGTCGCTACCTAACACTCTAATTCCGAACCATCACTACTTGCACCTGTTATAAAAAATATATTTTAGTTTTAGTTTATTTTTAAGCACTATAATTGTATGAAAAATTTTCTACTCTTGGATAAATGTACACCTTTTGTAAACGTTTTTATTAAATAACATAATTATTATTAAATAAAATAATAATTATTATTAAGTACGAATTATATACATAAAGATTACCATTGCAGTGCAGGGGTGGCCCAGTGGTAACGGGTCTGAATTATGAGTTGTAGTTCGTGGGTTCAAACCGAGGCAGGCGCTTTAGTTTGTGTAAATAATTTCATCACCGCTGCTCTTAAAACGGTGGTGAAGGAAAACCGGCATGTCCTAGAACCAAAAATTCAAAACAAACACAAATACAAAACAAAACATGTGACAACTACCAATCCGCACTAGGTCCATGTGATAGATTACAGTTCACCCTCGAAGAGAGGATGCCTGAGTCCCAGCAGTGGGAACATTATAGACTCATTACGCAATCATTGTGGGCTTTAAGGGACAACTTGTAGCGGTATCTACAACGCCACATGCGAACAACGCGTCATACCGACGTCACGCAAATCCTGCATCGCGCAAGCAGAGTTTACCGCGCAACTAGCATAGATACAATGGCCCGACATGAATCGTTGGGCAGTTGCCCGCCAGACACAACACCCGTCTGGTCGGAGGATCCTCCATTTTCTATAGAGTATGAGTGAGCTTTACACCCTGTTCCTCATACCTCTATAAACTAATTGGATCTCGTTAATGGTTGGATTTATTAATGGTTGGTTTATTATTATTCACCCATACACTCAGTTAACAAGCTGGATTGTATCCAATTATTTTGGTATTGTAGGTACTTACCTACTTTATACAAAGTTGTAGGTACTCACTTATAGTTACTAAAACAGTGAAAGGATTATTATATGAACAATTATGCAACAATTTGAATAATACTCTCGACTTCGTATGCCCAGAAACCTCGTTATACACGTGAAATAAACGCCAACTTTTTTAGCTCCACTTAAAATGTTTATGGCTACATTCTAGGATTCCATATTTTTATATAAGTACCTCGCCTGAGGAAAGAATTGCTACGGTTATACGGTTTTACGATTCACAAATGTTTTAATTAAAAGAGAATATACCTTTGGGAGGATCAATTACGGAACCCCCTTGGTTTAAATCACGGCATAAATAACAGTGGGAACCCTAATACCTGTCTGTTTGCGTAGATCTACGGATCCTCGTTCGGAATTGCTGCATCAGTTTTGATTGGGATTTCACAATTTTGAAAACTCAAATAGAAATGTTTTTGTAGACTTCCCAGTGTTGTATGTGCACCTTTGATGTTGCTAGGAAATAGGAACAACACAATTTCGGAACTTGATGTTTTGAAAAATTGGTTTTACTCAAATATAACCTACTTATAACCTTTACTCAAATATAACCGATAGTGTTTTTTTTTTGTTGATGGCAATTTACAAGAAAAATAAATTAATCGTTTAAAAAACATTAGAAAAACACGCTTTTATAAATGCACGTAAAAACAAAAAAGAAACATCGTGTTCAAAGTCCATTACGTGGCCTTTCTCACAAGTGCAAACACGACTATGATACGATATTCTATCATGGAATGCCAGTGCCTATCTTCCGGCTTCATCATCAGACCTTGAAACCTAATCGTGGTCAAAGTTCATTACAAGACTTTTCTAAGAAATCCAAAACAGCTATAATACGATTTTCCATCATGAAGTTCCAGTTCATATCTTCCGGCTCCATCATCAGATCAGTTCGACAGTACCATATTATTGTATTGTCATCAGAACTACATACAGCTGCCAATTTTCATTACGCTACGACCCTTGGAAGATGGGTAAATTAGTTACCTTAGATTCCATTACATAGTTAGTTACATACAGGTCGACCTAATATAAGCGTGTTAATTAATGATTATGAACATGGGTTTATTTACAGAAATACATTTTTTTACAAGATACCTCTGCCAACGTGAAAAGCAGTTTGTTGGCGGACATAGCTCCTTTTTAATTCTAGTATATGTAAACATAAATATAAATCAAAATCAAAAGTTATTTATTCAAATTAGGCTGATAACCAGCACTTTTCGAACGTCAAAATTACAAAGACAGTCCCCCGAAACACCCGCCCTTCACAACTTCCTAGTGCTTTCGCTGGGAAGAAGAAGTTGCGCAACGAACTCCCCAGCAGCACAGCTGTCTATACAGTTTGAAAATACTTGATTGTATACAATACCAGGTTATGTAAAGTAATTACAATTACAAGACACAGAACATTAACCGGTAAAGCTCCGCGCGTGATCGATGGGTCACGAAACAATAGAAAATCCATAGGAAACGACCAATTGGAACCGTGCACCTAGCTTCTGACGTTTCATAAGTGCCCATGTAGGCTTATGTGAAATAAAATATTTTGATTTTGATTTTGAATCAATTGTGTCTCATTAGCGGAGCTATATGTCAGCTAGCCACGCCAATATACCAACAAATACAATAAAAAACTATACGAACTCAAGCAAAAAATCACACTAATATTATAAAGGCGAAAGTTTGTGTGTGTGTGTTTATATGTTTGTTACTTCTTCACGCTCAAACGGCTGGACTAATTTTGATAAAATTTTGTATGGAGGTAGCTGACGCCTTGGATTAACATATAGGCTACTTTTTATTCCCATATTCGCACGGGATCGACATTTACGCGGGTGAAACTGCAGGGCGGAGCTAGTCTTATTTTAATATGAGGTTACGTATAGTGCTTTTATATTTCATTTATTTTACTTAAAAAAAATATTATTTTCTTCTTACGTGTTATTTCATGTGAATATTACATTTGGGGAATATTTTTTAAAGGAAATGTGAAATATAAATCAAATTTTATGTACTTAAGAGCTGCCTTCTTATTTCGGTAATACTAACTGACAATATCCTAACAAAAAAACCAAACCAAAAACGTGTATTAAGGAAAACTTACACGTGAAAACGTTTCCTGAAAAAAAATGGCCGTGTAGCATAAAGGCTGGACGAACAGGCGCGACACGCGATATAATCGCGCGCGACACAATGGCACCGCACGTCGCGCGACTTGCGGTGCCTTTATGTTGCGCGCGATTTTATCGCGTGCCGCGCCTGTTTGAAGGAACCTTAAAATTGTACCTTTTACGTTAACTATAGTCTTTCCACTTCACCACCGTACGTATTGTTATTGTTTACTAGCTACCGCGTAGTATGTCGATATAAAGTAGCCTATGTCATTCCCCAGGTATCTAACCCAGGGACATATCCATACCAAATTTCATCACAATCGGTCCAGCCGTTTCGGAGATTAGCCAGAACACACAGACGGACAAAAATTATATTTTATTTTTTAATAGGTAGGTTCCGTATACATATACTTACATATACCTTGCATATACATTTAATAAAAAGCTGTTATTTTGACAATACAAACAGACACTTAAATTTTATTCATTTGTAGGGTTCCGTAGGTACTTCAAAAGAAAAAACGGAACCCTTATAGGAGCACTTTGTTGTCCGTCTGTCCGTCCTTCTGTCTGTCAAGACCCTTTATCTCGGGAACGCGTAGAGGTATCGAGTTGAAATCAGCAGTCCCTTGCTGCTGTAGAAAAAACAAACACATAAGTTAACGTAAAAAAAAAGATACGACCGTTTATGCCGCAAAAAACGTATATTTCGACACTCTCAAGGGAATATAAATTTATAGGGTACTTCCCGTTGACCTGGAATCATGAAATTTATCAAGAAGCAAGGTCATGTAGCACAAGTAAAGAAAAAAATCCGAAAACCGTAAATTCGTAGGTGCATTACAAAAAAACCCGTGATATTTACTATTTATATACCTACAAAGTACGGAACCCTCGGTGCGCGAGTCCGACTCACACTTGACCGGTTTTTGAGAATGTAACAACTATACCTACTAACGAATTGCTTCCTACAAAAACCGCGAGGTGTTACTAGTTGCCTTATTTAAGTTAACAGGCACTTTATATAGATTTATAGTTTCATACATAATGTATGTTGTCTGTCTGAGTGTAGGGGAAGGAAAATATGGCCATTATAGTTTGTACTCACGTAACAACGTGAGATTTTTTTTTAAGATAATAGTATTATTTTTTTTGTAAATAGACCACAATATGTCAAGAAATATTTATGGTAGGTACGTTAAACTAAATTATGGTTCTTTGTGGGTAATATTATGACAATAACATACATAGTCATCCTACAATTTTTCTTCAGTAAAGCGAAAATGTCTCGTGCTTTGGTCTCCAATACCTACTTACCTTCTGCATGTCGGCTATTTCATATATTTTTTATACAAAGATTAACACAAACAAGATTGGCAGATTTGGTGTCGCTTAGTTTCAGAAGCGTTCATGAAAAAAAATATTAAAAAAGCTAACGCATGCAAAGTAAATAACTTTGCATTCGTTAGTTTTTTTTTTTTTTTTTTCGTTTAGTCTATACTTTCCCATTCCTTAAGTTTCATTCTTAATACATAAATAATTATCTAAATAAGTAAATGAATTAAGTCACATCGCATGAGCCCGGTTTTAAGCCAGAAAAAGCCTTTAAAGTAAGTAAAGGCGTACGAGGGGCCGAAACTAACTCGCAGAGGCCCCTTAGGAAATTTTAATGAAATGCGGCACCAACCGACGATTATCCCTGTATGCACTTGCAAGTGCACCCAAGGATAACCCCCGATTGGTGTAGGACTATTGCAGGATATGGAAAAATAAAAAGTTGGACTATGAGTTTGGGTGGCTAAAGTGGGGGTTACAAACAACTACTTATGTTCAGTTCCTATAAACCATCATCATCATCTGCCTAGCCTATAAACCAAACAAACCATTTTGCTTATCAATGGTAGAATTTATTTATTGAAAAACTGACATCTAGACAGATTAATTATATCGATTCAAAGACGCTGCCGCGTGCGGCACCCGTCTCGCCCCACCCCCCGGGGCCTAGCGCCAGCGCTCATACTCACCCGGCTAGCAGAACTCAGACTGAGCGCGAAAGTGGCGGCTTACGATTTTTGTACGTAAGCTGAGCACGCGATGTAGTTGCTCTTGCGTTATCTTGGTGTATCTATATATCTGTGGAGTGGGCCATAATCCACCACGCGGGCCAGTGCGTGTTGGTTTGCGGATGTCACATAACTTCGAATTTTGGATTATACTGTGGTCGTTAATATTTTTCAAAAATAATGAAAAACGATGGTTGTCCCGCGAACAGTAATGACCTATGCTGAAACGCACTAACTATAGTAATTATTACTAGCATAGCTGAGAGCGTTAAATTATTTAGTTATAAGTAGTTATAACGAAGATTGCTTTAGCACCGCACAGCCAATTATTATCCTCTTAACTTGTGATAGTGTTGGTAATAACGTTATCTGAGGAGATTTTTCATTCTGAGTATGATCGCAGGGTAAACGGATTTTATACGAAGCTTTTGGTTTTTCTTCAACTAATTCTTATATATGTCGCATCAGCGGGTGGCCGAGATGCGATACATCGGGTCTTCTTCACGATCCGACATAGTTTAGATAGGTGTGGGCACTGCAGTGGGTACTCGAACGAAAAGATTATTTGAATTTACAGTAACTTTAATAAACTAGCTATTTACAACCGAAACGCACACGTGCGTCGGAAACAAACACGTGCGTTGGTATTGAGCGATTGCCGAGACTGTCCGAGCTCGACGGTCGACTGTAGACTGACTGTCGCAACACTCGGTCTCTCCACCAGTCCTCGCGGCATCCCCTCCACCGACGATCGTGTCCAAGCAGTAGGGCTCGCTTGCGTTTCCGATCACATGATTCTTCGTTTACCAATCAAATTGTTAGATGGCGCTGTTCACTGTACTGTGTTGCCATCTATCCACGACACGGCCATCCCTGACTAGCACCCGTCCTCGGGTGTAGTACCTGCGGACCAAATATACTCACAGAGTAAACAAGCTCGGCTATCCTGCCAATAACTAAGGTACTTCGGCTATCCTGCCAATACCTACTCACTAAGGTAACTCGGCCTATCCTGCCAATACCTAATGACTCAAATCTATCTCATTGTTACTTTAATTTCTCTAGTCTTCATTTACAATGCCTTGTTGTCAAGGTTTCGCACCCCCAACATTAATCATTAGAAAAGGTTCCATCAGTAAGTTGAACCAAAGAAAAACAAAATTCTAACGAATCAATTACAATTTACCAAAATTTGTGCAAAAACACAGTCCAGAATCACACCAATGATTCTTTCTAGATCAGTTGTCACATAAGCTACTGCACATAAGGTGCGGTTGATTCTAGTCACCACATGTGCTCACTACACATGAGGCGCTCTGTGCACCAACACAGACCAGAATCGACCCATTGATTCTCAGAAAAAGAAAACTAGCGCAATATGTGCTACAACACATGAAGCGCTCTGTGCACCAACACAGATAGGACTCGATCCATTGATTCTCAGAAAAGAAAACTAGCGCAATATGTGCTACAACACATGAAGCGCTCTGTGCACCAACACAGACAGGACTCGACCCATTGATACTCAGTAAAAGAAAACTAGCGCAATATGTGCTACAACACATGAAGCGCTCTGTGCACCAACACAGACAGGACTCGACCGATCAACAAGTTAAACCATCAAAATTGTAACAAATCAGTTATAATTTACCGAAATCAAACTCATAGGCAATGTATACTCAACTCGTGAAACTTTCATTGTAATCTGTGCACCAACACAGACCAGAATCGCACCAACGACTCTTTACATATCTACCGCCACACATGTTACAACACATGAGGGGCTCTGTGCACCAACACAGAAAAGAATCGCACCAACGACTCTTAAGATATCTGCCGCCACATATGCTACAACACATGAGGGGCTCTGTGCACCAACACAGAAAAGAATCGCACCAACGACTCTTAAGATATCTGCCACCACATATGCTACAACAAATGAGGGGCTCTGTGCACCAACACAGAAAAGAATCGCACCAACGACTCTTTAGACATCTGCCGCCACATATGCTACAACACATGAGGGGCTCTGTGCACCAACACAGAAAAGAATCGCACCAACGACTCTTAAGATATCTGCCACCACATATGCTACAACACATGAGGGGCTCTGTGCACCAACACAGAAAAGAATCGCACCAACGATTCTTAAGATATCTGCCACCACATATGCTACAACACATGAGGGGCTCTGTGCACCAACACAGAAAAGAATCGCAACAACGACTCTTAAGATATCTTGCGCAATATGTGCTACAACACATAAAGCGCTCTGTGCACCAACACAGACAGAAATCGCACCAACGATTTCTTATAGACCCATCGCCACATGTTACTCATGAGGTTTGGTCTTAAGTTTTGAGTTTGAGTGTACAAGCCATTCTTAACCAAAGGTGGTCTCACTACCACTGTCATCAACTATGACATCTAATTTTCGAGTAACTTGGTGATCGGGTATCCTTCTCACACAATCATGAGGGTATTCTTAGGCTTGCTGAGTCAAGCGCCTTTACAACTAAAAAGCCCTAAAAGCAAACTTAGCTAACTTTAATCAAATCGAATGTTATCGTAATTGCATTTTTTAAGACCCTGTGTCGCGTGGTCTATTATATCATCTAAGCTAATATCAGTCAACTCATCATCAGTTGTCACTAAGCTAAGTCAATACACTTTGACGCAACACAATCTTTGATGATAGAGTGACAGAATCGTAATAAAATGGATGTGGCTCACCCAGTATTCATCAGTACACTGCTCGGATTGCTGACATAGTAAACTTGAACCGTATCACTCGGTACTAGCCGCTGCTGCAGGCACTGGCTCGGAACCGCCTGGCACCCTCGCCGTACTGGCGTCTCCATCATAGCTTCGTGGACATCTCGAAGCAAAATGTCTGGTGTTGCCGCATCGAAAACAGATGCTGTGGGGCACTGCCATCCTGCTTGCACAAGTTCTTGTGTGTTAACCTGTAACCAAAAATTCAAAAGCAGTGCACGTTCCACTCGGCCAATTCTGACCATATGCGGCTTCTAATTTTTGAAATCAGAAAATTTTAATCCTCTTCTTATTGTTTTTAAACTATACCTCTAATTTAACTAAACAAACTTTGATTAATCTTAGCAATAACATCCAATGACCAGAGCCATGTAAACAAACTTTGATTTTAACTAATGAAAGCGAAAATCATCAACCAGAGCTATGTAAACAAACTTTGATTATCTAATCATAGCGAAAATCATCTACCAGAGCCATTTAAACAAACTTTGATTATTTAATCATAGCTAAAAATCATCTACCTGCCTTCGTCCTATCATGATATTACTTTGCAAGTAAATGTCGGGTAGAAACCTAATAAAATCTCAAGTTGTTGCTCGCTAATCACAACGCTACATATGATTCGTTCTGTGCTGAATACACGCGTTTGACCAATACTAATCAACGCAACAACGTTATTAACTCGTTTGCCACTTAATTTAGCTGTACAACTCGCTTTTACTAACTTGCATTCAGCACCAGAATTGTAAACAAAACAATACAGCTCACCTTTATTTTGTAACGTGTCTGAGGGCAGATAAACGACATCTACTCGCCCTTCACTACTTCCAGCACGTTGTCCACCATCAGCTTAGCTGTCACTGCTCGTGCAGGGTCGCGATATGTCCTGGTTTCTCACTTGCAGCACACGAAGGGTTTCACTGATGGCTGCGAGGCTGCTTGGCTCGATTCTTAGAGCGTGGAGTGACTTTGTCCTTATCCAGATGAAATCCAGGCAAAGAAATATCGTACCGTGACGTCATCGCTCAATTCTCCATAATTTTTTCAGCTCGAGTGTATCCCAGTTCTGATGTCGCATCAGCGGGTGGCCGAGATGCGATACATCGGGTCTTCTTCACGATCCGACATAGTTTAGATAGGTGTGGGCACTGCAGTGGGTACTCGAACGAAAAGATTATTTGAATTTACAGTAACTTTAATAAACTAGCTATTTACAACCGAAACGCACACGTGCGTCGGAAACAAACACGTGCGTTGGTATTGAGCGATTGCCGAGACTGTCCGGGCTCGACGGTCGACTGTAGACTGACTGTCGCAACACTCGGTCTCTCCACCAGTCCTCGCGGCATCCCCTCCACCGACGATCGTGTCCAAGCAGTAGGGCTCGCTTGCGTTTCCGATCACATGATTCTTCGTTTACCAATCAAATTGTTAGATGGCGCTGTTCACTGTACTGTGTTGCCATCTATCCACGACATATAGATCTTAACAAAGTCAAAGTCAAAAGTAGAAATAGATATACTAGCGACCCGCCCCTGCGTTGCACGGTTTTTACGACTTGACAAAACATCGATATACAGGAAGATTTTTTATCACCATCCAAATTTTTACAGGGTGTTCTACCCATGAATATGAACAATTTTCATTAAGGGACCAACTCTGAAATCACGAAAACAAAAATCAGCTGTTTAATACAAAAGTTCAATACCTACTTGACCAAAATGTATGAAATAGCTGATTTTTTTTCGTGATTTCAGAGTTGGTCCAATAGTGAAAGTTGTTCATATTCACGGGTAAAAGACCCTGTAAAAATTTGGATGGTGATAAAAAGTCTACCTGTAGTGTATACTCATAAACCTTCCGGAATCAATGCCCTAATGATGGTGAAAATCGCATCAAAATCCGTTGCGTAATTTAGAAAAACGACGCTGCCACACAGACAGACACGAAAAGCGACATTATCTGGGGGCATGGCAGTGCCCCCGCCAAGACGAGCCAAGCGAAGCGCAAGGGCACTACCTGCCTTTTCTCGAAGCGCTTCGTCGTTTTTTTGAATCCTCATAACTTGGGTTTGGATTATACCAGATGAACAAAATTCTCGAGATATGATGTCAATATAGACTTATTAAACATATTAAGTTTCAATTGCATAGCTCTTTATTGTAATGATTATAATTCTGTAAATACATATTTGTTACGACCGCGGATCATAGTTTTAATCAACGTACAACTTAATACTGACCAGGAAATTGCAAAAAACGAAAGAAAATTTAAATTTCGCGGGCTACCTTAGCGCTTCCGCCTTAATATGAAATCGGTAACCTGCTAACACTCAATTTATTCATTACAAAATCTATATGAGCTTAATATTGACATTCCTCGATGACACAGTACCACTACTAATAATTATAACCATTTTAAACCAAAATGTTGTGATAATATTGTTAATTAACTGATTATGAGTATAGCTTTATTGTATAGAATTCGATTAAAACACTAATGGGCTAACTATATAACGTAGGATCAGACCGGAATAACTCGTAATTTCGATTATGACGTTTCAACGTACATGAGGGAATCAAAATTTGTTGTAGGTACTTGTTGTAAATTACAGATAAGTCTATTAATTGGTATTGATTAATATACAGGGTCAAATTAAATTAGTTAGCGAAACTCCACACACGTGATGGGTATCGATATTTAACACGACCAAATAAGAATTAAAAATAATTCAATTTGACCCGGTATACCAAAACAGGCAAGTAGGTAGGTAAACATTATTTAAGGGAAAAAGAGGAAGTGAAGTAAGTAAATGACTTCAACACAAATTATTTTTAAAATTGGCTATATTAATTTAAAGCTTGTGTTTAAACGCCTACCAGAAAAGTACCTATGTATTTTACTACCAAAATATACCTGCCAGAATGGATAAATGCTCACCAAATTGTGTTTCATAAAGTATTGCAGAAATGAACCTATTCTCCTCTTTATTCTATGCCACATCCTATGTCGACGGAGCCCCGCTTCACGGGGTATTTCTGTATAAAGGGTTTAAAGTAACCTAACCAAACCTAATCTCGGGGTGCCCTTCGCTCGCTCTTGCATCCTACGTCTATTATCCATTTTGGTAGGTTTAAAAATTATTTTGGTGGGTATTTAAATTGTACCCTTAATTTAATCCTACTAGGTATTGGATGTAGGTATGATCTATTGTAGCCTGTTGAACAACCATGGAATATTACGTAGGTACGCGAACAATAAAAGAAAAATCCAAATAAAAAGTCGTCTACACAAAGCGTGCTATATCCAAATTTCCATCCGCTGCCTTGTTTCTCTCATTTCCCGGCGACGGTAGGAAATAAAATCGCAATGAAGCCAGAGCTGGTAATTTAAAAATAATGCAGCAAAAATTGGTAGGAATGCGAATTTGGAGCAAATTGCTGTGCGGTTAGATCAGGCGCCTGATGGCAGTGGGTGACGCCGTGTGGCGAACGATGTTATGATAGTGTATTAGATTATCTTGTGGGTGGGATAGTCTTGATGATGATGATTTGTATTGGTTCGTTTTCTTCAATATGATGAAAGCATTTAGAGGCTTTAACTGTTACTTTATTGACTATTCGAAAAGTCTGTGAACTGCATAGTTCAGACTTACACAGATTCACGTTTAGATAGATCGGTATATATCGATCTTTCTTCATATTTAGCCCGTAATGACCCACTGCTGGACAAAGGCCTCGCTTTCCCTTTTCCCACACATATCTATCCTCACCTCTGGGAATAAGTAATGAGAATAACAAAATAGAAAAGAGACAATTGATAAAGATAATTTCTGATTTTGATCATCTACTTTTGCTGTTGACTGTACCTATCAGAACTTATACAAGAACAATTTCTTCTAGCAGTCCTTGACTGGGATATTTTATGCTCTTTAACGGTTGACTTTTTTACCGTCTGAACAAAACAAGGTATAAACGGTGAACGGAGTAAAATGCCTATGGGCACAGAAATCTATTTTTTTTTTCACAAAAAATAAAATCCCTTTTTATTACATTCAATCCTTTGAATGAAGCCTTCCGATGGTCAAAGGATTGAATGTCACTACGAATTCATTGACAATTTCCGCTCGTAGAGTAATGCCTATAAGTTGATATTATTTGTCGATTTTTGTTTAAAAGTTTACTTCAAATAAATATTAGTACCTATTTATTGATACCTATCAATAATATTAGATTGTACAACTAGTGTGGATAGAAGTCAAGGGGTGAAATGACTCGTTTATGTCCGAGTTATACAATCTGCTTTTCACTTCGATTGCGAGAAAATGAAACAGGCTTAAAGTATACAACAGTATTTTCACTGTTCAAAAATGTTGCAAAATTGAAGAAGAGAAATAACTAATTCCCGCCACAAAACCTTATAATTATTTTTTTTAATTTTCAGCATGTGTTCAACATTCGACTTGGTACGTACATTCATACTGCCAAGTTATAAAAACGTTTCTTTGCGTTTTTGAATAATAAATGACAACTATTTTATCTGGTTTTAATAAATTAACTATAGGAAACACGGAAGTGACATAAATTAAAGCAAATGAAATAAAATAACGACTTTAATCTGAGACGTTTTATTGTGCGTGTGGCTGTTGGGCCTGATTATCTTAGTCTTAGAAAAAAAAAACTTTATGCACTAGAGCATAAAAAGTGACTTTATGTCGCCTACGCACGACGTAAAAACGAACTTTTAGAGCATGAGAAGTGAAAATACTATTATACGAGTATATTTGAAGTACTTAAACCTTTTTTTTTTCAAATTTACGTTTTTGCAAAAAAAAAATATTTCTGTACCATCTGCTCCGTTCACCTTTTATACCCTGTTTTTGTCCAGACGATAAAAAAGTCAGCCAGTATAAGTCAATAATAAGCAAAGGGGAAATTTAAAAAATATCTAGTGCTCACCGAGAACCTTAGATATAATTCGTCCCGACACGACGTATACATCTATTCTCCTTTGTCGTTACGTTCTGCTCACAAATCATTGGACGCGACAACACGGGACGGTGTCGCGACATTTTCTTACAAATCTCCCTTTTATTGAACCAGGGTATCATATTAAGTAAACAATAAATTATAGTGGAAGTCACAAAACAATCTCTGTTGCTGAAATGCTGAAAATATGTAGTTACTCGTGTAGGCTTTTTGCAGTTTTTCGGTCTAACAATAAACTTGATATTTAGAAGCTAAAAACAATAAACTTGATATTTAGAAGCTTCTGCACGTGACTTTGTCCGCGTAAAATGTATTGTTCCCCCGTCCCACCCCGTCGCATCACATCACCTGCCCGCACTATTAGTTCGTTTTTCGATGATCCTTCTCACTTTTTTTTTGCACGGCTCCTAAGTGTCCCAGAGTGATGTTAAATAGACTATAGTCTTCCTCAAGAATTAGGCTGTCAAAAGCAAAAATATGTTTTCTAATCCGACTGGTAGGTAGTTCCAGAGATTAGCGCGTTTAAACACACAAACAAAAAAATAAACATACTCTTTAGCTTTAGTATTGATTAAAAAAAAAAACTTTTATATTTATACCATATATAAGTTAAGTTAAGTAAGTTATAAATAAAGTTTTTCAACAAGAAGTAGGTACTATAACGGTCAGAAGTCGACTAGCAATCTCACAAAACTATGGCATAAGAATATTAGTTGTACTTATGACCTTCTTCTATAAGAACGTTTGACAACACTACACATTGGCAACTTGTTGGCCGCTTATGATTGTTATTACAAATTTCAATAAGCTAAGTGAGCGTTACGGTGGCCAAAGTAGTTAGCATTGTGCCTCGCATGGCGAACGTTCGGGTTCGAGTCTCACATCAAACATGAAAAATATTTTTTAAGTATTACAATCATGTGAATAAAAATGCCGAGTTGCTAACAAATATTTTAAATATTCCACAACTAAACGAATATTCTTTCGTTTTACAATTATAATCTTAGCGTCGTTATTAAAATATGAGGGTAGATTTGAAACAAAGTGATAAGTTCACTTTGTAAATCTACCCTCATATTTTAACTACTTTACTAGTTTACCTAAACTACTCCACTATTCGCTATTGTTGGTTGGTGAACATAGTTACGAGCATTTGTGTTATCTTGTTGTTGCTATTTTAGTATTCTTCTCAATTCAATATGCAGGCTAATATTAGTATTGAAGCCAAGGCAAATATTGTGGCCCTATAATAACATAAATAAGTGTAAAGGATTTCTTTTGTATAAAAAATATTATAATGTTACCATATCAAAATTTGCTTCATTTATTATCATATTATAATAATAAATTACCTTTATTGTAATATCTATTTGTTCAAAGTAATTTACTAAAATAAATTACTAAAACATACAAATAATAATAATTATATAAAACATAAAAAAAACTGGCCCAACTAGGATTCGAACCTACACCTATCCCGTTCACATTAGCAAGTGCAGCCTCGTTACCGATCTAGCTAATGTTAACTTATATTCACTTGTTGAAATTTTGCATTACTATGAAAAAAATAATCAGACTGCGATAAAGAAACAAGTTACTGATATTGTCATCCTTGTCTAGCATTGACCACATCTATGACTACTCGTAGCGCGAATGCGCGATGCTACACGACATGTTAGTTTGTTAGCGTTGGAACATCACTCACACGGATAAAAATGCGTATGTGTGTATAGGCGCCGCAGCCCGTATAGCGCAGGCGATAATGATCATTGCGGTGTAAGTGGACTTCTGGCCGTGACTGTACACAGTTACATTACAATTTGTCCTCATTCCTTATAGAATTAAATGTGAAAAGTCGTCTCATGTTCGGACAATAAAAAAAATATAAAAACAAAAGAGTGTGGAAACTGACGTCAAAACCTCGAAAAAATAATAAAATACAATTGCTGATTGCTAAACAACAAAATAACACCAAGTTCCACCATTTTTCGTCGCGTCCAAATTACACAAAGCTCACTTTATATTACACTGACGTAAACAAACATAAAGTCGGTTCGACGTCAGATCCTCAAGCGGTTATAATCTTGCTGAAGCAAATTTCGAGGGAGGATAATCAGTATTCTTCAACACAGCAGAGCTAAAGTAAGCAATGATTTATTATATTAAAAATCCTGCATTATCCCTTAGATGGGACGGGCTGACTCGGCTGGTCATAAAGAGTTCCCGGATTTAATAAAATTTATTCAGCTCCGTACTATGGGGACCGACAAATCATAATTCTACCGAAATACATACTTATTTAGTCGGGACGGGAAGTTTTAGAGCTAGTAAAGTTTATTTACGCTGGTGCTCCAGAGAATACGCTGAGTGAACGGGCCGAAACTAAGTTTTGTAATATTTGACCAATTTTTTACCCTAAATAGTATCCGAGCCTTTCTGGCTGCTTTTAGACCTTTTTCTGAAATGAAAGTGTCAATAATCTAATACATATAAAACTTGTTCCGTACCCTTCCAATGAAAGGGTTTTCGTCATTATACATTATCTAGTCCAGAATTTTCCATTAGTATTTTCCAGTTTTTCCACCCCACAATAGTTTATTTTAACACAATGTGTATATGTAGATAGAGTTTGATTCGTTGGAGCTACCCTGACTTCATCAAACATTAGGCAACCATTGGCCACCACAATAACTACAGTACCGGAGCGCTAGCGCCGCGTCTAAAAATTCTACTATCCTACTTCCTACTATCCTATATCCTACTTCCTATCCTACAAATATTATAAACGCGAAAGTTTGTGAAGATGGATGGATGTTTGTTACTCTTTCACGCAAAAACTACTAAACGGATTTGGATGAAATTTGGCACACAGATAGTTTCTAACCAGGATTAACACATAGAATACTTTTAATTTTGGTAGTATGTTCCTGTGGGATATTTTCCGACATCCACGCGGGCAAAACCTTTTACGGAATAAGCTATTCTCGAGTCACCGACACACGTTTCTTCAAACTTATTCTCAAAATATTTTGTTCAGAGATTTTGTGCCCAACAACAAGCGAACAGTACGACAACCAGTGCCTGTGGAACATTCGTGGAGAAGGATATTAAGCTAGACTCATTATTAGGACGACAACGACTCAAATTAGCCTTCACCACGCGGAGCAGTTGAACGTGAATTTCTGGTAAGTTTTTGCGAGTTTTATACGACATCTTTCCCACATAATACCCCAGTGATACGCAGACTACCTAAAAGTACTACTTCTCAGGATGATTTTAATGATATGAGCCTAATGACCGTAAACATACCTAGTTACCTACCTACATACGATACATAAATCAGGAAATGAGCATGTAAGTTCATTTTAAAACTTAAAAACAAAAAAATAACAAATCTTCAGAAGAAATATTTACCTTTTTCGAATAACGAACTTGGAACCTACAAGGTACAACAGACGGGTGAATAATGATTATGCAACAAAAAAAATTATTAAATATTCAAGTGTTATAAGCGGCTTCAATTAAAATTAATTCGGCCAAGCATATTGTAGTAAGCTGATTAATTTCGTCGGTGGAGGTTCGAGTGACGCAATTTCTTTCGGGTTCTCCACCCTTTACAAAGGCTTAAAATCTCCAATTTGGCTCAAAATTAATTAAGGCTGTTGTGAAGTAATTGCTTATTAGTGTCAGAATTGCTTTGACCAATTCTATTCTAGACTCTTTCATAAAATTCAAAACTAGAATAAAAAATGGCTGTTGTTTTTTTCTTTGAGCTTAAAGTTGATTGTTAAAAAGAGGCTAGTCTTCTAATGAGGTGGAAACACGTAACCGAATGCGATATTGCAATGGAAAACGGAATTTCCTAACCTTAATAGTCAATTAACGGGAGTGAAATAGAGTAGGAGAGTGGTGATGGGCTATCAACAACTATTAACCCGTCAGTGCTGCCATAATTGCTATGGTAAGCTATGTCCAACCTTGTTTTTATTGCAAATGGTCAGCAGTCTATTACTGGCTGGCAACAAGTTATTTATTAACTGAAAGTTATCTTTATGTGTCAATTGTTTCCACAATCTAGCATTGATGAACAGTACCTGATCACCGCGAGTTCATATTTTGTCAGAGTCTTCACCCATATTCTAAGCCAGTTCCTACTCTCTTCTCCACGTCGTTGTCTTCGCCTCCATCAGTGACATTGACAGTTTAAACTTGTTACAAAAGACAATTACTGCAATTGGCGTCTTTTTGTTTTCGTTTTCACACCACACTTACACACACACACTCGCACTTATACTCATTCGTCATACTTACTTAATAATATAGTAACTATTTTGTTTGTAAATTTAATCTTAATAACTATGTTAGTGTAATTTAGCACTCACACACTTACACACACTCACTCTTCTCTCTCTCTCTTCACTTATGCTATAAATCTGCGTACGAGAACACTTACTCTATTTTCTAGTCATAGATCAGAAGGAGATAACATGTCTCATCAACGCCAAAGTACATTATTTTTTCCTGGTTATAAAATAGATACATAATCAGCCTAGAATGTGCCTACTGCTGGGACACAGGCCTCCTCTCTGTGAGAGGGAGTGGGCCGTAATCCACCACGCGGTCCCAGTGCAGGTTGGTAGATGTCACATGTCTTCGAATTTCTGGTTTCCTCGCTATGTTTTCCTGGTTATATGACGCTATATCCGATATCGGTTTTAAAGGTATTCTATATTTTATACACATAAAACCCTAACGAACACACATGACCCAGCTGCACTTTCACACGGCCATCATTTTTACCTAAAAATAATCCTGTTTTGAATAGCCGCATAGTTTTGGCATATTTTTTATGATTCCGCGCAAACGTACAAACTGAGTTAAAGCCTTTTTCTGTTTTTTTTTTTACAATTAGATGTGTTTTAGCAATAAAATTTCATAACTAACCTCAGTAAAATGTATAAAAAGTGTCAACAATTCGACTGTTGTTAAAATGATATTCTTTTATTTTTGTACACATTTAATAATAAAACTCAAAACTGACGCGTTAATTATTTATGTTTGTCTTGCATAAAACAGTACCAAAACTTGAGACCTTTGGAATGATCATTGCAGAATTTGTCTTACTTAAGTAAGGACTTTGTTCTGACCAGCAAACACAACAATTGTGTACAAGTTGATTTGCAGTCACAATAAAAAGGGCAATTTGCGTTTTATTATCACTACAAATCACCTCTCCCAGAGTCGTGACCGCAAAGATTCCTTGATTCCAACATCTGAGCCTACAATTAACCTCAAGCGAATGCTTATAATGAATGATTTCATAAATCACCCAAATTGCCCTTTATTACGCATCTTACATCACTTTAATTGAGAAAACCGACGCAATGAGAGTCGAATTTTCGGCAATTTCCTTCGGTCGTGTGAGTATTTCATTTTCTATGGTCCCTATTTAATTACTTGCAATATTAGTACGTAATTACTACTTTGTTCTTTGAGATACGACTCGGACGAATTGTAGGAATTGAGGCGCCCGGCGTTCGTAATTTGATTCGTAGCGGCCATCTTAATGTTAAACTATAATAACCGTATCTTACAAGAACTTATGTAGTAATTTATCCTAGCATTGAACTTAATTTTCCCTTGCGAAATTCAAAAATAAATTATATTTACCAAAATGTTACTAAGTTGATTTATTAAACAGCACAACTGCTAACTATTTAATGTTCACAATAGGCTATTTGACAATGTAAAAAATAAGGTCATAATTATTGACACTCGTATAGATTATCGCTTTTAAAATCGATTTGCATTAATTTTACTACAAAACAATGTATTATTTATTAAAAAAAATCCCGAATAAACTTCATCTTTTTAAATCTGGCGCCACGTAATCGAAAATGGTCTGGATTGGCTGAACTTATGATGACGTCATGATATAGTCAATTTCTGTCTATCGTTGACAGAACAGATGACTTTTGTCTAGTATCTCAACCGTTTCAACGTTTGTTTACGTGTATTGTGACGTCACGACGCCATATTGTGAAAGATAGCGTTTTGGCGGCTTATTTAAACAGTACATTTTTATTTACTATTTTCTAAAAGAAATACATTATGCAATTTGAAGTAATAGGTTTTTGTGGGCTCGTTAGACACCATTAAATAATCTGAGATGTTTATCAGAAACCAGTCAAATAGCCTATTATTCTCTATCTTGCGTGCACTTTGGCGTAATCAAAAGCTTTTTACGAACATGGATTCAAATCCTACAAAACATCATATGTCATTATAGAGCCAACAGTAACAGCTAGTACACAAACACGTCAAAACTTTCAATACAGTTTAAATGCCAATTTATTCAGGATGTTAATACACACATGCATATTCATGTCAGCCATCCTTCCATTTCAAAACCCACAAATGTTGATAGAAAATGATACGACACATATTCAATGTAAATTTTAGGTCAGCATGTTAATTACAGTGGCTTTATAAGCTTTAATTGACGTTTAATTGCTTTATTTAGAAATTATCACGTTGCGTTAAAATATGGCAACATTACACACAGATGTTCAAATGAAAAACACATCATTATGTGGCGTTTCGAAATGTGGCAACACTCTGAGATAAGAATGAAATATAAAGTATATTGCTTGCGATGGAGTTGACATTGTTTTCTAAGAAAGAACATTATTTATTTACAGGTGTTCCTATTAATGTCACCTCCGATGCTAAAACGAAAAAAGAAGATTAATTTATAATGGGTGACGAAAGGTTGAAGACTTACAGCGTTTGCCCACCGCCACCGTCAACGGGACGTCAACGAGATTATTCGAACCGAACCGTCCGTGGTCGGTTTTATATCTTGTTACCGTTAGATACGTACGAATTTACTTTGGTAAATTTAAAATACCCTGCCCCGCCGTCCGCCGAGGTGCGCTGGCCTTTAGTCAGGGGTTACATAATATCGTACTGTAAAAAGTTATTATTGTTAAACCATATCAGCCTGTACTGTCTTTCTAAAGAACAAAGGATTACCTATCACTTAAACCTGTTACGAAGTCATACTATAAAAATCAATCTGCAGGGCCTATTCCCAACGATGTTGGGGTCGGATTCCAGCCTAACCGGATGCAGCTGAATACCAGTATTTTACATGAAGCATTTGAAGCGTTTGAAGCATCGAAGTTTTTGACATAGAACGACTGCCTATCTGACCTCTACAACCCAGTTCTTGTGTAACACGATACCTATTGGTGAGTAAGGTTGTCAGATTTTTTGGGATTCTGACTATCCGTATCGACTGTCAAATATCTACGAATGACAGCCGTTTTTATACAACTACACAAGTTCGGTAAATATATGTAGTTATCTAAATAAAATACGGCTTATTAAGGCTCCTACAAACAGGCGCGACACGCGACGAGAATCGCGCGCGACACAGAGGCACCGCAAGTCGCGCAACGAGCGGTTGAGAGCCTTTGAGTCGCGCGCGATTCGCGTCGCGTCGCGTGTCGCGCCTGTTTGTAGGAGCCTTTACCCTCTTAGAACTTAACTCAGTCCCTAAATTACGTAGCATAACCCCCGTAGCCACTAAAACGTAACTTGTTAAGCACTCAGCTGTTAAAAAGATGGACAAAACTGTCATAGAATCAGTAGTAGAAATAGTTTCACGCTATCACGGTATTTTATGGGTCATTAAACCGTTGATAATGAGTCACAGGTGGTCTTACGGCGAACGTTGTCGGATCTACGCCCGGTATGTTAATATGTTTTTAATTGCTTTTCTATTCCCGAACTAAGGCAGTTTCCGAATGCGCCTTAGTCGTAAATCACGGGCCGTTGATTGGGATAGTTATGATTTTCAATATCGGTGGTTATGGAATAATGAATGATGAATGGGTTAGCGTAATTAGCATAGGCTTTTTTTGCGTGGGAACAGATGAATTTGTAACTTTTTTCTGTAACTTTGGATTTTTTCCTAAAGCGCGGTCACTGTCGGACTGCATAGAAAAGAAAGAGAAGCGCGATGACACAACGCTGGTAATTTGTTACAAAATATGAAGCAATTATTTAATTACAAAAAATCTATTGTTTGCACTAAAAAATTAAAACACTAGTATTTTAGTATGTTGCTTGTAGAATAATCTGACAAAAAATCAGAATGATTGTATGTATATTAAGTATGGTTTTTATTGTAAAAAGAAAGTTTTAGAGGTATTTTCATATTTTTTTTCTATCGTATCAAATTAGTTGTATTATGTTTTCAACACACTATCTACCTAGCATATATCCTGAAGAATATCATATTTTTCTGATTTTGTTTACTGTAGTCGATCATATACTTTTATTGTATCTAAAACTCGCGTTTTTTGTGTTTAGGTCCTGTAAGCCCCTTAAAGGATGGATTTGCTATTCTCAACAAAATGAAAGGCAGTGTTCAATTCAAAGATTTTAGATGATATTTTTCCTTTCTTTTTAGTACTAAAGACTGTTTGGAATACAGAATAATACTCTTCAATGAAATACTTAGATACCGCAAAACACTGTGAATCGATGTTTCCGTACTATTGATTTTCTTTCTATACCAAGGCTTCCCAACTATCTATCGAGTATCAGCTGCATCTTATCCCATGTAAGTTGTAATAGGCAATCTAGTGAAATGGGTCATTGTGGCACTTGGAGACGACGGCATCCTTGTCGTTGTGGTCAATGTTACGGACTGTAATGTTGTACTTTACACGTATGTAGGTATATACACAACAATATATAGACATTCTGATTGTGGACCTGGATTTGTAAGCCATACTAATATTATAAATTCGAAAGTAACTCTGTCTTTCTGTCTGTCTGTATGTTACCTTTTCACGCCTAAACCACTGAACGGATTTTGATAAAATTTGGCAGAAAGATAGATTGTATCCCGGGAAAGAACATAGGATAGTTTTTATCCTGATAATCTTACGGGATCGTTAACTTACGCGGGGCGCTGCTAGTCGTAACTATTATATTTGCGAAAGTAAGTTTGTTTGTTACCTTTTCACGCCTAAACCACTGAACTGATCATCCTGACATTTTGCATATACGTTGCCAGGTCCAGGCCACAGAAACGGACATAGGGTATCTTTCATCCCGAAAAAAAGTGCTGTTCCCGAGGAAAACAACAATATCATTATTTTGATAATAGATGGCGCCATGTGTCTTTCGAATCAAAAACAGGACAACGTCTCTCAGGTCAGCTAGTATTAATATAAGTCTGAAATTGTCAACCCGTCTTGAGCAAGCGTGGTGTTGCTCGTGCCTTCTCTGTATGAGAAGAGGTATTTGCCCTGCAGTGGGACAATAATATACATCCTTACATTTTGATCGTTTTATTCCCTAAAAGGGGTAGTTGTACAGACGCCAGCAGGTCAACCTACCCGAAACTGTCAGATTTTCGCAATCAACCTTGAACCTTATGCTTTAGCAATAAAGTCGAAAATCTATTAAAGAAATCTGACAGATTGTAGTAACTTGATGTGCTGGCGTCTGTACTCATCATTATGAACAAGTTTTACTATGGAATCAACCCTGAAGTCGTGAAAAAAAAGTCGGTTGATCCATACATTATGTCGAGTTATGCTAACATAAATGTATGGATCAAAATAATTTTTTTTCACTTTTTGATGGTTGGTCCCGTACTAAAATTTGTTCATAATGATGAGTACAATGACCCCTTTTAAGGATTAAAACGATCAAAATGTAACGGTGTATAATACTGGTATTAATTGTAATACTATATATAGGGTCAAACTAAATTAGCTGGCGAAACTTCACAGAAGTAGTTTTTTTTTTTTGCTCTGTGAAATAAAACTTTTGCAGTAACGTTATTCAGCCTGTACGTACACAGACACTCACAGATTCGTGGACATGTCTCGTGTCATACAAACGACCATATGACAAAAGCTCATACCTTGATTTTAAAAAAAGCTAATCAGCAAAGCTGCCCTTGGAAATGTAATCCTTGTACGTTGTAATGACGTAAAGACTACCACAAGGTAAACTTCCAATAACGTCATCAGAACACACTTTCACATTACTAATTTAATGACGCAATCAACCATTGCGTGGGAGTCAACCTCCTGTCAATAATCCGTATTCATCATTCATCATCATTTCAGCCGAAAGACGTCCACTGCTGGACATAGGCCTCCCCCAAGCACTTCCACTTCGACCGGTTCTGTGCTTCTCGCATCCAACGGGTTCCTGCGGCCTTCACAAGGTCGTCGGTCCACCTTAGGCCTTCCAACGCTACGTCTTAGTTCGATAATATTGAACCCCATTTTTCTAATTCAACTCCTATTCCAGTTTAGGCTCATTGGAGTGAAACGAAGCTGGTCTCGGAGAGATTGAGGAAGTTGCGACCGCGAACCGCGACAGGACTCGGCACTCTCAACTTTGTTCGTTTCATGCGTAACTCTAGAAAGAACTTAATTTGTGTGACACATACATTTTAATGCCGCAAAACATGACACAGCTTCACAATTAAATGGTTTTTGTGTGCCTTTTATTCGGGTTTCTTTTTTATTTATTTGTATAAAGGGTTACCAAATAGGTACATACTCAGCATTAACCCACAATATTCGTTGTAGTTATAGATCTCCATTTAAGTAACTAAATAATGGAAAAGTACGGCAATATTAACACAGTGAAGGACACTGAACGAGACACAATAGAATTTTATTGTTATTACGTCGAGAGGCGTTAAGTGTCCCGCAAAATGTTAATTAGCGAATTTGTATTAAAAATAATATAGGTACCTATATCATATCGCAGGCAATTTGTATGATTCCGCGTTTTACAAACGGCGTCGTCCGTTTAAAAACGCTCACCAAATTAAATTGTCCACTCTTCATTGATGATGACTAAAATAAAAAGAAAAGAAAAACACAAACAAAAAATAATCGATGGAGAGGAGAAAAAAGAAATTATCAACGACTCGACTCTCCGATTATTAAAAGTTTTGTGAGAACGACAATCACTAAACATTAATTTGGGGATGTCCTTTTTGCAATACTATTTATTCTGTCTTCTTCTCTACTGTATTTTAACTACTAACACTAGTAACAAGTTATAAATATTATAATTACTAGCAGCGCCCCGCGGTTTCACCGGCATAATGTCGATCCCGTAGGAATATCGGGATAAAAACTATTCAATGTCAAGATGTCACTGTGTACACTGTATATGACATTGGATAGTTATTATCCCAATGTAGTACCTACTCTCGTTGACTCGCACGAACGTCAGGCTAGACTCTGTCGAACGCCACCAGATGGCGCTGGCGTACCGGATACGACTTGATTGCGACATATTTTATATTCTACTAGCTTCCGCCCGCGGCTTCGCCCGCGAATTATGTCAATAAAAACTATCCTATGTCCTTCCCCGGGACTCAAACTATCTCTATACCAAATTTAATCTAAATCGGTTCAGTGGTTTAAGCGTGAAGAGGTAACAGACAGACAGACACACTTTCGCATTTATAATATTAATATGGATTATGAGCTGACCCTGTCTCTAGGGAAAACCAACTGCATAATAACCAAGATTTTCACTCAATATTGTTTGCCAGATCTGAAAATCATTTTAAAAGCCATTATATTTTATCAATCATCTTTTTACGAGTACCAATTTTTCAGGAAATAAACCCTGAATCTCATTAAATTCGCTCATGACGGGAAAACGTAAGGCTGTTGGTAAAATTCAATGTCAGCAGCATATTCCGAAAGCAGTCGAGACTCCCACCAACATATTATCGGCAGTAATTTAGGGATAATGTTCGCGTAATTTCATTCGGGCCACCCACTAAATCTATGGCCTTTAATAAACGCGAACAAACTCTATGGTAACAATTATTTAACGAAATTACTGCTTTACATGATACCCTTAATGAAATTACAAACAACGTACCGTGCGCGGAGATTTAATTTGACAACATAATTAATAAATATGTTTTAATTATGTCAGTTTTGTAGAATTACGATCATAGTGGTCATATTTCGTGTAGCATCTTGGATTTAATTTGAGAAAGCTGTATTACTTATGTTGAATTAATTTCTGTATAAAGTTGTAGAAAAATATCTTAAGAGGATTTAAAATTATCTGGTTAAATATTTGAAACTTAAAAGTCATTTCTTCAAGTGTAATTAGTATTAGTGTAATAGTGTAAAAACTTAATTTTCATTTGAAAGGCTGTGAAACCTGATTATAGAAGTTTCAAATAATAGTTATGAAAACTGACGTCACTTTAAATATCTGAGACACACTTGGCGCAAAACGTATTCCATCAATAATCACAATGGAATATCATTAAAACGGAATGGTGGGCGGGTCTCCGGAGAATTTAAGCAAATCCCGTCTCATGTCCCAGGAATTGTTGAGCGAGACACGATCCGCGTCCAAATAGTAGGGGCCCCGGTGAGCCCACGTTAATACGTGCGTTAATTGGTGACCCCCAACCCGTACCCCTCGCCTCACCTCGCCCCCGCCTCGCCCTCGCCTCCAATTCGTAAGGGTTCGTCTCCCGTTAATAAGAATCTGACACTAACAATTTATCAGAATTGATTAAATTTACTTTACGGTATTCGCTCTCATTGTATTAGTGAGTTTAGAGAGATTTTGCCCCTTGTAGTATTTCAGACTCGTTACGTTATTCCGAGAACCCTTAATCCTACAAAATACGGCAACACAATGTAGAATGAAACACAAAAATGGCGTCTGTGACTTGTTCGGCGGACATCCATTAAGCCAAACGTTTTGATGAAGTTGGCGAAATCTAAACAGAGCTGACCGATCAACAAAAAACGGCACCTAAAGCGGTGATAAAGCCATCAGTCTTGATCCATCCTGGCTGTCTGTGTGTGTTGCCACAAGGGCTGACAGATCGCGTATTGTCAGCGGTCGTGGACATTTTTCGCGTCACCCTGACAAATGAAATAAGAGGATTGGTGTGACACCCAGCCCCTCGAGTGCTCGGGAAATCATATGCCGTCGTGAGGCGCATATGGGATTCGTGTTTGTGTTAGTTTTATGACAAGAAAAATTTATTCTAACGGCTTTGTTTCTATAAATAACTGGGTACAAAAAATAAGAATACCTACTTGAAACAATACAAACAGAAAAGCATTTTGTTTTATTAAGGACTGATTTTTCAATAGTCTGATAACTTTTATCTGAGGAATAAATATTGCTGTTTGACAATTTTTGTATAGAAAATATGTCAAACTGTCATAATTATTCTTCAGATAAAAGTTATCTGACTATTGAAAAATTAGGCAATCAAAATTTGCAAAGACTTGTGTTTGCCTTACATACAGACCAAAATTATTCATCGCAACTAATTATATCGTAGGACCTGCAAATTACAGAGATGGATAATACATTGTTTTAACAAGAATTAAAGTTCGTCTAGAATAAAACTTGAGAAAAATATTTCCATAATTACGTCTTTAAACCGAAAGCCACGAGAAAGAGCGGATCCTTTCCAAAGTAAGTTACATAATTCTAAGCTTTATGAATATGTTAGTCTTAAACGCGGCTTAATCCGACAACGTTATTATAGCTTTTACCTGAGCGGAGAAAGTAAACTGTCTTGTTTATGTTACACTTAAAGAAAATTATTTTACATTGTAGTTTTTTTATACAAGGGTTTTGATTCATGAGGATGCAGGTAGCGGAAGGGCTGTCAATTGAACAGACGTATACTATTCATAAAATATAATTACACCAAAAAAATTTACCTAAAATGTACTATTTAGTTTAAAACAATTGTACCTTCTTTAAACCGGAATTGTATTAAAATTAAGGTACACCCGCCATATTGATGTACGTTCGGCCTACCGAGGTAAGGATCTGGCTGCTACTCCAGTTTTTAGTGACGATTTTGTGACGCATAAAGATGCCAGCTAAATAATTTTTGATGTTCTGTCACAAATTGTCGCGGATGGCGACTGAAATAGGGTGACAATGTATTCGAATAATTGATAAATGGGTACTTGTTCCGTTGGAACAAAACAAATATTGAGTACCTAGGTACTTAATGAAACAAAACGTTGAAATTGTTGAAATAATGTGACCATGTAGATTTCTAAGTTAGGTTTTTATACAAACACTTTTACGCATAATCAACATTAAAAAAGAGGTTCAAGTAAGATATAATAATGCTGTAAAAAGCTCAATAAAACGTGTCCGTTATAAGTAATATTTTAATTTCACTAAAATAAGTTCAGCCCGCGACTTCGTTCGCGTGAAATTTCTTATTCACCCGACCTACCCCCGTCGCATCGCATCACCTGCCCGTGCTATTACTTCGTTTTCGCTTATAGTTCTTTCTTCCTTTTTTTTTTCTTTTTGCTGAGCTCCTAAGAGTGCTAGCGTAATGGTAAATAGCCTTCCTCAAGCGTTGGGCTATCAAAAGCAAAAATAATCTTTCAAATTCGACTGGTAGTTCCAGAGATTGACGCGTTCAAACAAACAAATTCTTAGGCTTCATTATTAGTATAATATGTAGATTAAAAACTATGCAGGGACGTTAAGACATGACAACACAAATCCGTAAACCCGTATAATAATGTCTGCTATAAATCCTATCATTGTCCGTCTGTATGTCGGTCTGTCTGGAACGCCTGTAGGGATCAAGTTGAAACAAACGGTCCCTTGAAGCTCTAAAAAAACACGCTTCTAAGTTAACGCAATAAAAAATACGGACATTTATGCGACATATTTAGATGCTCGCAAATAAATCAAAACCTATAGGGTACTTCTTGTTGACCTAGAATGCAAGAAGCAAGGTATCACAGCACAAGTAAAGGAAAAGTCCGAAAACGTTAATTTGTAGTTTTATCACATTATTTTTATGCGATTACAAACTTACATTTCTAGTTGGAGAATTAACCGAGACGATGTATGGAAGAACATGATTTTCAACTACAATGTTAAGTTTCTGTGACCAAGTCATTCCAACTACGGAACCTCACATTGTGCGTGGTCCGTCACGCACTTGGCCGGTTTTTTGTAATTTCGGGCGTTACCTACTGACGGGCTAGTAAAAAAGAAAATAAAAACAAAAATCTGATCAAGTTAAGTTTTTCTACAATTTTAAACTGTCCTGAAATAAAGTCATTAAGTATAACAAGTTGCTCGCTTTATTTGATGCTAAACTGGTAAGTACTGATACAGACGAGCAACAACATAAAATACTAACTTTACAAATAAAATACCTACTTAATAACGTTTTTAAGAGAGTATTGTATTCATTAATTATTTTAAAATTGGCAATATACTCGTAGGTACTCTACCCATAATTATGCTGAAGGTGGAAAGCGGTAGTTGTTCATTAATTAACGGATTAATTAACTTCACTGAATAATGCACTCGATAACTGTAGTGTGGTATTGCTGGTTCGTAAATAACAATTAACAATTATCGCGAATATTGTGTTTTTCCAGTATTGTGAATGTTCAATATTTTTCAACGACCTTTTTGTTTCATATTGGCTGCTCAAAGTTTCAATCAATCGATCATCTCAGCCTATCGCAGTCCATTGCTGGACATAGGCCTCTCATAATATGTATGGATACGCGGTCTCCAGGACTCATCTGCTCCACCGGCCGTCGGTCCTTCGACGAACATGGCCAGCCCAAAGATTAACGCACAAAAATGAGCAACTTTTGTGGCTGTTGTGTAGTTCTAAAGTTGCCAGTATAGCTTAGCTGTAGGTAAGGTGTACAAATGACCGCGGAGCCCCCCGTCACCAATATTTTTTAAGATAGCGCGTTCTTACATCTCTCTTTTTATGATTGTTCTTCTTTTATTAGAGTACTTTTGTTTCTTAAGTGAAATTTTCTAAGTTAGAAAGGCGGGGCTTTCGCTGTAAATCCGTACTTACTCTTTGTGTCGTAAAAGTTAGGCGATTGAAAAAAATTGTTTCTTTTGTGCTACAAAATCGCTGTTAAGAATTGATTTACCTACCTTTGATTCGTTATTGCAAGGTTTTTTATATACTTTAATGGCAGGCAAAAATACATGCTTTTAAATAATGAAACTGAACTTAGCGGTATAAATTCAAATAGTTTAATGCTCACGATAATGGCATAGCTAATTACGGTTCGGGCTAACACGCTATTGAAGTAAAGAAAGTGGAGTAGTTATAAACGCGCGCTATGCAGAGCTTGTGCAGAAACATAAAACGGCAAGGCGAAGTGGATTGACTAATAAGATTAGCATAATTACGCGCGGCGACTGCACGCGAACCCATAGCTTTTCATAATTAGCAGCCGTTGTTATAACATTCGTGAGTCGTGTGTTGGCTGAGCAGAATAAACGTACATATAAGCATACTACTTATTTACATACTCGCACGTTAATCTAATAATATCTTGAATGGAATGCAAATGAAGCTGGGTTTTCCTGCAAGAGCTTTGTGAAAAACTACGTTCCGTTTCCGTTTGAAACGTTTTAAGTTGTTAATCTTTGTGGAGTGACTTCAATCGCTACATCAGCTACGTCCGTCTAGAGCTTTGATAAATTTATTTAACCTCAAATCCAGTTAAACGAAATACGCGGCGGAATTGCAGTTCTAAATTAATTGGTTTCATTTACGAAAGTTGTCACCGTGCACTGTAATTAAAAACATACAGGCATCGCGTCCAGATTAAATAGCAAGTTGTTAATGGTAGTAATACACAAACACATTGCAGTCCTTAACTAATCTTCATCATCATCTGCCTAGCCTCTTCTCAACTATGTTGGGGTCGGCTTCCAGTCTAACCGGATATAGCTGAATACCAGTATTTTACATGGAGCGACTGCCTATTTGACTCAGTTACTGAGTAATACTGGTAAGACTGGTTGTCAGATTTCCGGGCTTCTGGCTACCCGTAACGACTGTCAAAGTTCCACGAATGACAGCTGGGACCGACGGCTTAACGTATTTTCCGAGGCACGGAGGGGTCACGGTATGTAAAGATGGTCAGTGGTCACCCATCCACTGACCAACCGCGGCAAACCTAGCTTAACCTGATCGATCGACCTGTGCGGCTGTTATTATTTAGCCACGGGCCTTTTTTTTGGATACCGACGAAAAAATTCTACGCTAAAGGGTCTAGAATTATATTCTAAATTCATCAGTTTGCGCACTGGTTAAAAATTTTTTCTGTATAAAAAAGGGAGGGTAAAGAATCATAGGACATCAAAAAATTATCTATTTAATTTTAAACAATTCAACACATGTCATGATTAAAACGAAACCCGGAATTTGAAATCTGTGCACTCATTTCAAATCAATTAAAGCTACATTGAAAATCAACCATAAACCAACAAATAACTCATGTCATTTCAGAAGCATAACCAATTATACAATACAAATTAATCAGTGTAAATAAAACGGGATATCCAAATAATTAATGGAAGCCCTTTAAACACTCGTTGGAAAATACATGCGATATAAATTCTGACAACGATACTACAGTCGGATCGTGGTGGCCGTTGAGCAAATATTCAATAAGGGAACCCATGTATTGTATTGCACCCGCGATTCAGTTTGTTCACTCTTCAATATACCGATATTGTTTTGGTCGTATTGAAAACGGAATCAAACAGTACAAATTGCGGAGCCGTATTGTCGCGTGTGTATGTACCTATGGTTCCATTTGGATCTAGTGTTTGGATAGTTGGATCATAAAGTTGACCCTTCCGTTCCTTTTGATACTTTTGCAGTTATTGATCCGGTATTGTGCTTTTGAGTCGGATAGCTTTACAAATTGAAGATAGGTTTACTGGTAGAAAATATCAATATATAGTCCGCCTCTGTACATTTCATGTGTAGGGTATTGAGTTTGGCATCCATTGCATAAGTATGATCTTAAATCTGTTAAATAGACTTTAAATGCAGGTTAATTGCAAGGCTCATGATCGAAAGCAAATAATACCTAAATAATTTAGCAGACAGGAAAGGGCTGGGCATATGAGACCTAAGCGCCAACCAGTGTGTGGAAAAGGGAGAGGGAGGCCTTTGCGCTGCAGTAGGATTATACAGGCTAGCGGGCGTGCGCCTTTCTTGTCCGTGTTCCACGCCGACTAGGTATTGTCAAATGTCTTTAATAGATTTTCAACTTTATCGCTAAAGCTTATGGTTGATTATGGTTCAAAGTTGATTGGGAAAATTTGACAGTTTCGGGTAGCTTGATGTGCTGGCTTCTGTACATCGGCTTAGAACTCAGAAATTAAAGGCAAATGTAAATTCGGAGAAAACATTAATTACTATTTTACTTCGTACGTTTTTTTAATGGTATGATGAATAAAATGAACATAGAATTATCAAATAAATATTAATTTCATTCATAAACAAGACTAATTCGTGGTCAAACGCATGTGTTGCGTGTGTTTGAAATAAACATAATAGTTGCTATGGCGATTGAATTACAATAAAATTGCGATTCCTGTATTATTGTTTACTCATTGAGCTAATATTTAAATTTCGCTAATTATGCACATAATTGTACATGTTCACCACAGATTTTTAAATGAGTAACGTAAATAATTGATTGGGTAAATAATTAATTTGGATGAAACGAAATGGTATGTAGGTATAATGTTTATGCACTAGCAGGACTTTTACGGAATTTTGTAGAAGCAGTCTTTACTGCTCCTACAAAATTCCGTTCCGTTGTCTTTACAAACAATGTTATTTGCCTTAAAAGAAAGAGAAGCATTGTTTAGTCGTTTGGGCTTAAACACAAAAAACACAAGTTTTAGAAACAATAAAAGTATATGATCGATTACAGTAAACAAAATCAGAAAAATATATGATATTCTTCAGGATATATGCTAGGGTTATATAGTGTGCTGAAAACATAATACAACTAATTTGATACGATAGAAAAACATCATGAAGATACCTCTAAAAACTTTCTTTTTACAATAAAAACCATACATACAATCATTCTGATTTTTATCAGATTATTCTACAATCAACATACTAAAATATGTTTTAATTTTTTTGTCCAATACCAATAGATTATAAAAACGTAAATAATTGCTTCATATTTTGCAATAAATTACCAGCGTTGTGTCATCGCGCTTCTCTTTCTTTTCTATGCAGTCCGACGAGGCCTATATTCATCAGAGAATTTTAACACTGTGCACTGCGGTGTAGAATATTGCAGTTTTATGTCAGCGCCATCTCTTGACCGATAGTGGAACTAATGTAACTTTTGTTGATGATTTCTGAAAAAGTGTGCTATTTAGAGACTTCGTTTTATTTTTCCTGTAATTTTTACATAAAATTCTATCACATTGAATAATTTCAGATTTTTCTCTTTGCAAACTTCGGAGATAAGGTATTTTTAACAGTATTTTTCATCAAAAGTCGAATACTGTGCGGAATAAAAAAAAAGAAACTGGGCTCTTTCATATGACTCCACATGCCCTAGTAGCCCCACTTCGAATTTTCCAGACAAAGTCATTCTAAGCATTTTAGCACAAAGTCAATAAGGTAACAGTATATTATTTACAAATTGTTTTAGTTTTGTTTTCATAAAATAAAATGTTTACCTCAAACTGTAGTAATAATATGAAATAATATGATTAACATAGTGTTACAAAAAATGCAAATAGTTGTGACTATTATTACTCTTATCAATAATGAATTGCCCTATAATCTAAAATTACCAATGTAGTCAGTTCAGAATAATCCCCTAAAATTAAATCATGATGAATAGCAACCTTAATCATTTTTCAGGGAAAGTTAAAGTTTTCCCTTTTAGTCCCTGTTGCAAAAAATATACATATATTTTTATTTCTTTCTTATTTGCAAAATAGTTGGGCAAACGACATCTAAAACTATTCCAAATTTCAAGTTGATAGCATTAGTAGTTCTTGAGATATCCAGCTGTGACAGACAGACAGACAGACAGACAGACTTAGTCTCACCATAAGGGTTCCGTTTTTACCATTTTGGTACGGAACCCTAAAAAGGTTTATTTAAATGTCCAATCTTATTTCAAATGGAGTATAAATTAATATCCATCAATAGGCATTGAAAATGCACTAAAGCTGCCCATTGAATAGAACCAATAGGTATTAGAGTGCAACTCTATTCATGTATTGAATGTAATAATGTTCTAAATTCCAGTGGCGGTGTCCGGGCTATAGAATTGAGTAAAAACGTTTACTGGGACAAACATATAACTATTAGCCTGCTTATGTCCACAGATAACGTATTCGATACCGGCCCGTTGTGTTTTCAGTATCACAACACTTGACTAATGAAATGGTGATCGTAGCAGATAAAAATCACACATGTACCTACATGAACCCAGAAAACGTAACAAATCTTTTTTTAGGAAATAAATTCTTTAAATTATTATAAAAACCGCATCACACAGACAGAAATATATATCCCTTAGAAAAAAAAAAGAATACAAAAACTTATTTTTTGTATTCTTTTTTTTTTGGCTCATAATTTGTCTAGAGTTACAAAATTAACCGTTGTAATGTTAATGTTAATTAGGCTTAATTCAGGGTAAATTCGGGGTGGTTCGTCACACAGGTTATCCTAGTATGGACGCCAGTCTCTCACGAAGGATCATGTTTTATGCATTTTTGTCAAAACGCTATTTATTTCTGTCTCTGTTTAAAATTACATTATGAACCTTTGTGAAGAGAGAAAATATAAAGATTATTTATTATTCTTATAATTATACAGATGGACACAAAAAGTGACTTTAATATTCATAATTCTTTGTATAGATAAAATCAGTTTTCCAAAAGCATCATACTTAGGAAAGGGTTCCCCATCAAAATTAAAAACCAACTATAACATCTGAGCAAACGTTAATAATAGTGTAGTTCCCCTAATTTTCGGTAGAGGGCAGCACTAGAATTTTATGGACGGGACAGATGGAAACGTCACTACGCAAGCGGGGTCTCCGCGGTATAACATTTGGATTTATTCAGTCGTGAAATTAAACAAGCCCCTGAGCGCCCTCTATCACAATTTATGTTCGCACTAGATTGTAAAGGTCCAACGGCAAGATCTGACTGTACCCTCATTAATTGGTGGAGGCGTCATGACTAGCTTGTGTTTTGTACTTGATTTAAGGACTGGATGATTTGAGTCTACCGTCTAGTTTTAATAGGAAAGGGTCCTCATTAAGGCGATTTAATGGTGGAGTTCCATGTTTGGTGTACTGTTTTTAATTAAAAGGTTTTTGGTTAATGTGGGTTGGTGGACTGGCTTCAAAATAATAATTGAATACATTATATAGATGAGGAAAGAGCCTGGAGCCTCCAATAACTTTGCCCAACAAGTTATTTAAAAAATCTATTCTTATAAAGCCCTAGCAGATTCGAAAGACTAAGGTGATTTTTCCTTGACAGCACGAGTGTTGTCTGCTTCCCTCCTGCTTCGCTCCCCTATTTATGTTTTATATTCCTTAGAAAAAAAATGCCGCCTTCAAAAGTACTCGAAGTACGTATGTACACTTACATTTAAACTTTAACGAGCCTCTTGCTCGTACAATATCCTATCGCCCTTCGGCCCTGTATCTTACTCATACCCTACAATATCGCCCTCTGTGCATCATGATAAGGGTGCGTAACTTCGAGGTTGCGAGAGTCTCGTAAATATTCATTACCCTGGCAACATTGAACTCCTGCTTAAGAATAACACGGGCATCTTCTTTCCAAGTTTATTAAAAGGGAGCTAAATTTCCATTACTTGAAAAGTTTGCGTAAAATGCTTAATTTTTTGGGCAGTTCATGATTAGCGTAAGTATGAGTTTGGTACGCATGTTTAAAAACAGCATAAGTATTTTTTTTGTGCCCATAATGAACTGGACATATTCCGCCAAAACTGGAAGGAGGACGCGAGGGCTCGCAAATGATGGAAGGAGTGGAGGCAAGCCTTCGCCCAGGAGAGGGACAGCGCAGGCTAACAAATGAAAATCACTTTGCTAAAATAATAATATCATATTGATTAGACTTAAAAGGATAAACATGTTACACAATTTGTCTTAGCTACTTATAATTATGCTTAAAAGTAAATTAGTTACAATTGTATCTAATTATTAGCGTCTCCTGCTGAACTAGGTTTATAGCCTGTGTTTCAAGTCGGAGCGGTTCAAGCCCTCGGATTGGGTATGCAAGTATGAGTTTACGAACAAAAGGAAACAGTTTTTATTTAAATATTAACGTATTTACTTTAAAAGAAAGAAAGGGTTGCTGTCCTCTAGGTGTGAAGGTGAAGAAGTTGAGGGGGCCTAAAATGGCCACTTTGGAGAATCATAAAAGGATAACATTATGAATCGTAATATGGCGAAGACAGTCCGTGTTTTTCTTTTTTTCGTTGCACTACGTAGGTATAATCAAAGAGTTTGGGGTTGGATTTGGACCGGATTGATTGGTATTTTAGCACAGACCAAAAAAAAAATAACTGAAAACTGCTTCACCAATGTCATTTGATACGATTAACTAAACAGTTAACTGTCCATTATGTTATCCTTTTATGATTCTGCCAATGTGGCCTTTTTAGGCCCCCTGTATATGTATGTGAGAGTAGAAATATGAGTAACACTTGCTCGCATAACCCACAAAATATTAACCAAATACACCATAAGCCCTAAGAAAAGATAAGAAAAACCTCAAACCCCTACAAATATTACAGAAAACCTACACATGAACAGATTTTATTAAACCAAAACCTTTGTATCTCTAAATCCGTTTCAGACAAAGCTTTAGTATCAATAGGTATCACTATTTTACTGTCGCCATAACTTTTGAAACAAGGGTCTGTAGTTATCCTAACACGGGAAATAAACAAATCCCATAGATTTTGTGGCGTGCCAAGTATTTTCTCCGCTTTTATCCCAGCGTATGCCTTTTTCTATAGAGATTTGGTTGTAAACCCGATGTGGTTTGATAGCATCTGTAGCCTTTTAGGTTTTGGGATAATTACGATGATGTAGGTGTGGTAAAAGGGTGTAGACTGCGATAAAGTATTGCGGTGGTATGACAGCAGATATAGGTACTTGCAGCTGATTTATATCGTGGTGTATTTTAAATTCCTAAATCCGTTCCCGAATTTATATTCGAATAAAAGTTTTTTTTTTTTAAATTTTGGCATAATTCCAAAATATATTTCGAATACAATAGTACGTATCTATATCGTTCCTTTAGACATCATTTACAACTCGGTCAAGGTTAGCATATAAAATTACATGGGTATAATAATATTCCCAAAATATAACTCTCTATGACAAAAGACATCGTATACATTCACGACAAATATAGCCCCATACATATTTCGCGTCGCCATACACAAATGTTAATTCTCTACGCAATAACCATAAAAAACATCCATTCGTAGACAGGTTACGAAGTCGATGAAAGAAGCGGAATAACTAGCAATCAAAAGCTATTTATTGCCCCATTGTACTAAACTCGAACATTTCTGCGACTCATGGCCATAGGAGGTGCTTAACGTTCACAATTATTTTCCTAGCACAATACCTATGGGCGAATGTTATAAGCTTAATAGTTTTATAAATACAGGGTGCAGGGATATTGACGAGCAAACTGTAATTATGAATTCATCACTTGTTTCTAGACCACCTACTGTAGTATTTCTTTTTATTGGTTATAAAAAAAATGCTGTTTCATAGAAGAGCGCAATACGTACGCGGTTAAAATATACGGAACAGCAATTTTTTTTTTATTTATTTAATACTTCAAGCACATAAATGTTCAGAGACTTACTGCCATAGGCATTTGAATAATTATAATTATTACATTATATATATTTTGTTTTTGGCATTTTTTTTTTTTAATGACTGACGGAAAATTTCAGCGAAAGGAGTCTAGAATCACTAAATACATGTGTGTGTGTGTGTGTAAAGGCCTCAGAATTTAGACAATCAGTGCCAAATGAAGTATTTTAGTCCAGAACAGCAAGGAAACCCTTTTTTTTTTTTTGCGGATGGGAAATCATCAAATGACCCCTCCCGCTCTGGGTGGAGCGGAAGGGAGTGTCAGACTCTTACTGACTAAAACCCACCCGTGTTCCTTCCTTAGCCCTTTATGTTCCGGGCCAGCGGTAACCCTTTCGGACAATCCCGCTGACCCGGCAGGCTTCGGCCCTATGGGGCCCCTCCTCGATGCTGACATCTCTTTGAGGCGCGCGTGGAACACGTACGCGCCGTCGGGCACGGGCCTGGTCCTGATCGGACGGTGAGCTACCCATTACTCTCCGCCCGCAGGCCCGCGCCTACGGTGGCCGGGAGTCGTCACGCGGCTCCCGACGCCCGGAACGTCTCCCGCGGCGGCTGGGCCGGGAGGCTCTCTCCCTGAGCCATCCCGCCACCTCCTGCAGCATGACTGCTTCGCTGCCATGTGGGGCACCACGTTGGCATCCAGTGCACCTCCGAGGTAGACCGCAGCACACTGTGCTTCCGCTGCGGTCAGCCCGGACACAAGGCCGGCTCGTGCAACGCCGCGCCGCACTGCATCACATGTGCGGCTGCTGGCAAGCCGGCCGATCACCGGGTGGGGAGCAAGGAAACCCTTGTTCTGTCTTGATGCTAATCACGTCAAAATAATATTAGAATTTTGTACAATTCATTATTTTGTACTAAGCACCTGCTGTTTCATTAGCAGCTTTGCCTATATAGAATTTACAATCAAAAAAATCTATAGTCAAAAGTGTCTTGACAAATTGACATTGATTTCCTTAATTTCTGACATCGCGTCTCTGCCATTTTGTCGTTCATTTTTCCCGTTCTCATCCTACTCGTGCAGATAAAGAATTGTTTATTACTATCCATAATACTTACCTAACAATTTTTTGTAAGTATTAACTAAACTAACCAAAAATTACGTCTATACGATCACGCTAATAACTCCCGTGCAATTCGCCATCGGATAAAGCCTGCACGAGCGATAAAAACTTCCCGAGATCGGCATAATAGTGCTGCGATTGGCATAAATAACATCAATTGTGATGTTTTCTTTGCTAATGTCGTCGCCGGGAGCAGTGTGCGTGTAATGTGCGACGCCATTAAAAGTACATAAATACACGATCGTCTCAATAAACGTCACGAGGCTAGGTAGTTTGTTGTTGTAAATAAACTGCACTGTGCAATCTACAATGTTGCTTTTTATTACTTCTGTGACTTCATTACGGATATAAAGTTTGAATTCGTTTAGTTTCGACGTTTTCTTGGATTCAATAAGAATAACTGTGTTGGTTTACTGTGTAAATTGCTCAAATTGATATCAGCTCCGGTACTTATCATTTTTGAGCAATTTTCTTGAAAGAGTTTTTGAACTACCAAATAAGACCATAGCTAATATGGTACCTAGAGACATATTCAAAATGGCGTAGGTAGTCAATTATGATTATTTTATAAACAAGAACTATAGGAATACGAAGTTCCGACTGATGGTTGGCAATAAACGAATTAACATGTTTATTGTACCTATAGATCCATACGACCTAAAATGTTCTAGCATAAAACAATCAGAAGGTTAATATCACACGAGCATTCACTAAATAATCCAGAAAATCTTGGAGAGTGGAACCCCCCTCTCTCCCTCCCTCCCCTAGTTGCCTCTTGCCCTTGAATAGCTTGATGAAATTAAATACCGGTGTTTTTTCTCTCTATTAAGGGTTTTTGATTTTTCTTAAGAAAGGTGCGCAAGCCGAATTGGTCGCAGTAACTAAGCCAGGGCACCGCGACCAAATGGGTTAGGTTAGGTTAGAACTAATCCCCCCCAGTGGGTTCCCGCATTGTCGAGGCGGGGGGGCTCAGTAGCCGTGGCTTGGACACCCACGGTGAAGCGAAGAGGAACCCGAGGAGGGGCCGCTCGTCAGGGCTTTTGCCGACAAGCCGACGACGTAGCGGCCAACATGTAGGTTGCGGTGCCGCTTGGGCGACATCGCAACTAAGGCGGGCCGCGATGTCGTACCGGAGGCATCGCGGCTGAGGGTTGGAGGCCGCGGCGGGAGAGGAGTGCCGGTATTACGGTGCGCCGCTCTCCCTACCTTCCGCGGCCTTGACGGGGTCGCCACCGTTCGATGGCGGACGCGGTGGGGCCGCAGGGGAAGAGGAGTGTTGGTATGACGTTGGCCACTCTCCCTATCCTCTGCGGCCGAAAATTGGCAGGCGGCTGGGCCAATGACCTGACCCGTCGCAGGGGGACCAAGGGTGGCAGAGACGGGGTCGTCTGGCGCCCATGTGCTGGTTTGGTCCCTGGGGTGGTCACGGCGTGCTATGTATTCTGGTGCGCCGGTGATGGGGAGTACTCCCCGGAGGAGGGTCCGGTGACGGACAGCCGCGGCGGGTTCACGGATGAGTGCTAACGCGTGCCCGTGTTCCCGACATAAGCGGCAGAGGAGGACACCGTGGAGTTTTAGTGGGTTAGAGTCCCACATAACTGCACTATCTCCCCGTGGTAGTGCAGAATGCATGAGCATTTCTCCACGTAAAAAAAAAAAAAAAAAAAGGTTAGAACTAATGAACAAATGAACTTTTAGAATATTTAACATAAAACTATTTAGACTAGATACTAAATTAAATTACTAACTAACTGTACAAATAAACCATATCAGCTCAAGCCGTTCAGTATTCTTTGTATGAAACTCCCTACTGTAACGCACACTAATCGGAATAGTAACGTCATCGCATCGTCTCGGGACAAGCTCACGAACAGCGGTGCTTACGGCTCGTCGTCCCCGCGCTTACGTCTCTCCGTACTCGAGCTTACGTCTCTTCGTCCACCCTTGCCCCTTTCACCCCTCTGGCCTGCCTGCTGCACCATCAACCAGCGGTCGGTGAGCCGTAAGCGCGGCGTCTCGCCTAGCCGTAGCCGAGTCGACGGATCGGAGCTACTGATCCGCTTTGGTTACGTTAGGTTGACGCCTGTTTGACGGCAAGCGAAAGGCAATACGGTGCCGATCCCTTATCCGGAAACGTGCCTAGATGACTGGCAGTATTGCCAAGATACACATTAAAAATTTATTGTGTGTATATCTTTATGGACTCCTTTTTTTTTTTTTTTTTTTTTTAATAATAATAAATTTTATTTTTCAGAAAAAACACATCTAAGGTTCACAAAAACAATTTGCCAACTAAAATGAACATTAAAGAAAAAAGTGTATCGTTGGTGCCTGTACTAATGAATGAGAATCATTGTATCACAGACACCACCTTTAAACTGGAACATTGTAGGTCTGTAGTACTACTCAGTAACCAAAATTGTTAATAACTTAGGTACGGAGATATCTAACAATCTCATACAATAAATAAGTTTTAACTTTTGTGTCTGTTTTGCTAACAGTAGTGTTAAAAACCATACATTAATTAAGATGAGCAATGTACGGCAACGATCCCAAACAAATTGTCAGAAAAGGCCAAACTGTAATTATTGAAGTCCTCCTTCAATAATTACAGTTTCTAGAATGTAAATATTTTATTTTATTTTTAGGAATGGTCCTTCTCCAATTCCTTACGTCACGAGCCTAGCTTGAAACCAACGGTTTGGTAGCGTGGTCACACAGTAATAAACATAAAACATGAAATTAAACTCGTGCGCGATGAAAAGCCATAAAACCTTACATATTACGAACTATAGGCAAAATGCCAGAGGTTTTCATTTGAGAACTGGGCAGAGCCTCATACTAATGTACTTTTTTAGGGTTCCGTACCTCAAAAGGAAAAAACCGAACCCACTTCGTTGTCCGTCTGTCTGTAAAGAACCTTTTTCTTATGAACGCGTTGAGATATCAAGTTGTGATTGACATCAAATACTTTGATCTACGGATCCCTTGGAGCTGTTAAAACTCAATCTTCCAAATCAACGCAATAAAAAACACGGCCATTTATGCCCCATATTTTGAAATTTGCAAATAAATCAAAACCTATAGGGACCTCCCGTTGATCTAGAACAATGAGATTTGTCAAAAAGCAAGCTCTCACAGCACAAGTAAAGGAAAAAGTCCAAATAACTTAGGTACTTTGTTTTTCATAGTTCTTTTGAGAAATATAAAACACAGACTTTCTTTTTGCGGTTTGTAAAATCAATACTGTGCATGCGTTAATATTCACCCCGACTACGGAACCCTTTACTTTGTTTCAACACGCACTTGACCGATTTTTAACAGTTACACCGTTCTTAAGTGTAAACTTAATCATTTTAATGTGACAGCAGTGTGTATTGTAAATAAAAGGTTTAAGAAAGTTGGTGTAAGAAGTATTTCAGTATGTTCGCGGAAGTATGAACACCCGGATAATGTATTGAGATATCATCGTTAATGTCTGCTGGAATGTCTTTCTTTGTAGTAAATGTTTGGTGTTTATTGTTACACATCCATGCAGTATAAATGTTTTGGAGGGGCTCGGGACTGAATGAGAACACCGGCACGGGTCGATTGAAGGTTTTGAGCTACGCTTGCCGCGGCTAGTTCGTGGATGTGTGTGTGTGTATTTATTACATACTAGCTTCTGCCCGCGACTTCGTCCGCGTGAAATTTCACCCTCTTAGGGGTGGAATTTCGAAAAACCCTTTCTTAGTGTATACCTACTCTTCACAAAGAACACACCCTCCAAATTTCATGTCTCTAGGAGCAGCGGTTTAGACTGTGCGTTGATATATCAACAATCAGTCAGTTTATCATTATCATTTTATATATATATATATATCAGTCAGTTTATCATTTTATATATATATAATATAGATAAGAAGAAGATGAAGACCCCTTCAAACTACGGAAAGCACGATAAGCAGTTGGTCCCGATGCCATTCATATATCTTTGACATCCCAAAATATCGACAACCAGTCCTATTAAGGATCTTATCGTGTGAGTAACTGGGTTGTGGAGGTCAGATAGGCAGTCGCTCCATGTAAAATAATGGTATTTAGCTGCATCCGTTAGACCGAAAGCCGACACCAAAATATTTGGGATAAGGCTAGACAGATTGATTATTATGCGGTACTTAAAAATTATTCGTATTTCAGATGTCTGTTACATCAGGGGGCCTAAAAAGGCCACTTTGGTAGAATCATAAAAGGATAACATTATGAATCATAATGGACAGTTAACTGTTAAGTTAATTGTTTCAAATCCCATTGGTGAAGGATTTTTCAGTTATTTTTTTTTGTCTGTGCTAAAATACCAATCAATCCAATCCCAATCTCGTTGATTAATAGGTACCTACGTAGTGCAGCGAAAAAAAGAAAAACACGGACTGTCTTCGCCATAATTATTATGATTCTTAATGTTATCCTTTTATGATTCTGCCAAAGTGGTCTTTTCAAGGCCCCAGAACTCAATTCACGTTATGACGTTTCTACTATTACCAGACTAAACACTTTTGTTCTGACATCATTTAATCAAATTCATTTATACTGATAGTGTGAACCTTGAAAAGCTGAAACATTCTAAGAATATTAATCAATACTAAAACGTGAATTAAACCTAAAGTTTTCCAAAAACAAAACAAAGAACTTTTGCCACGCAATTTGCTCATACTTATTTCTCATACCCTTTAATTTCCAACTTTTAATCCCAGCTAAAGCTAAATAGCTGTAATCAAATAACACACATAGCGATAATACCACAATATAAATTAAATACGATTTATCGTAGCGCCTCTACGGCGTAGCACCGTAGCGCCCACGCCGCCCGTAGCGTTATGTCTATGAGTCACGTTTTGCTTTTAAAAGCTGAAAGTGTACTAAATCTGTTTTTCTTTTATTTTAAAACTGATTTATATTGTAATTTCGTGATTTAAGGGTGAGCGATAACGTTGCGTGTCATAAAATAATATTTTGAATTTTCAAAGGCTTTGCGGCAAATAGTTTTTTTTACGCCGAGTTGTGAATGTCGGTGATTTTTCTTCAAGTATAAATATTTAAATTGTTTTTGTACCATGTTTTTGTATTGAAATACAAATAAAGTGACCGTGCCACCCTTGCACGAACGAAACCTTCAAAACATATTTTTAACCTTGATCAGAATACTTAAGGGAAAATTTGGGAACACGTACGATTGTAAATCAGTGTTATCAGTACGTGATAGGCACTGCCCGAGTAACTCGTAAAAGCTTATTTTACATTGTTTGACAGCATAAAATTCCCATTTAAATAAAAGTAAAAAATATTTCGAAACTCATTTTTTAGCTTTCATCGTCAGACTTTATAGTCTCGTCTTGTTTTGTATTTTAAAATGAATACGCACAATATATTTACACCTCTTTTAACATTTCGAGAGTACATTAGTGACGACTGAGCTCGGACCCACGTAACTTTTTAATTGTTACGTGTAATTTATCACTTAAACTAGGAGGGCCTAACGACCGCCGTCCAAACAAAAGGCCCCATTATATCGCGTGATTCTAACTCTCACGAAAATGTACCGAAATCCAACTAATTAAATGTTTACTACGTACCGCGTACACCCTTGTTGCTACAGCCGCATTACACCACATTGTTATTAAAAATACGATGTAAAACAAAATGACAAACGACTGCTTTTTACCCAATTAAAATCTACGAATTGTACATGTTAGTCGATGTTTTAACAAGCAACTTGCTTCGTGTCCGTATTTACGATACGTCTCGTTTGGGGTTGCGTGAATTATGTTATAATTACCTGACGACTATCACGTTGGAAAACAGAAACAGGGTGAAGTCGCGTGCACTCCAATACGCTCCCCTTCTACTATTGTTATCACAGACCGAACCCCACAAGTCCGTTTTCTAAATAAACTACATTAACGCAAACTGACGCGTTACGTAACACGAAAACAATGGCCAAACCCAAACGCGGTGCCATTATAGAGTCGCGCATTTCTTCGGTGAAAGGGGAAAGGAAATGAGTCGATAAGGGGTTTATGTAATGGGCAATTCAGCAGTTACATTCCAACGATATCGATTTTTAAATTCTTTCAAATAGAATTTTATTTAAATCAAATAGTAGGGAGAAAAGGGTTGGAGTTCAAAAAATGTTTAGGGAAAGAGAAAGGAATTATTGAACTAGGTATATTGTGGTGATTGATTTGGAAGGGGCGTCAAAAAGCCACGAGGTTGAATAATGGCGCTTTTTCGTAAAATGAAACATGGAGACGTGATTAAAGAGCTTGAGTCATGTAAGCAGGGAAACCACACCTCGAAACGCGGCCGCGCAAAATTAATAAGTAAAATTACTCTTCTTTACCGTCTCATAAATTACATTGATGGTGGCTGGCAACACTTAGAGAAGCCATAAAAGCAAGCTTTATTATAATCAAACAACAGGTGAAATACTACAACATAACATTTCAAAAATATTTTTATCGAAAGCTATACAAGACTCGATAATAAATGGAATATCAAAATTAAAAGAAACAGGGAACAATAAACGTCAGAAGCAAATCATATCTTCATTTTCATTCAATTGTATTGTCTTGTTCATTTTTATTGTGAGCGTTTTCTAAGCTATCGGAGTATTGTCGGAACGTAAGAGGGATTCTATTGTGTACTTAAATCAACGAGGGGCGGACGCGGCGGTATGGTTAGCAGAAACAAAAGGCTCTTTCTAAAATCAACGTCGACGCCTTCAAAAGTGTCACTCCACTGGAATTCCTTTTCGTTATTCTTGCATGAAATTGATGGTAATTTTTGTGTCAAAGTTTTGGCTAGCTTGAATTGTGGAAAGTTTTACTTGTTTACTTTTTAATTTATACTTTGTAAACTTCCTTCTGGTAATATTTTATTCTTCTTTGCTTCGCTCTTGACACAGCGGTCGTAGTCACGATAAATTATGTCCAATTGCAGGTGTTGTCTTAGCTCGCATGATGACCTCTCTCCATCTGAAAGAAAGAAAGAAAATACGATTATTCCTGGTAAAAATGACGCAGATAAAGAACACAAACATAAAAAACTGGCCAAATGCGAGTCGGACTCGCACACGAAGGGTTCCGTACCACAAGGCAAAAACGCCGAAAAAAACACGTTTGTTGTATGGGAGAGGCTCCCCTTAAATATTTATTTTATTTTAATTTCACTATTAATTATTAAAGTAAAAATACAACTGAATATTTTGTGAATTTTTCAAGTGCCCTACCTGTTGCCATTGTTGATATCGAGCAAAAAAGGGCAAAAAAATCGCGTTTGTTGTAAACACATTTTTTTATTGAAAACTTCTTTAGGCGCGTTGGGCATTTTTTCAGATGGGAAAAAACTATTGAACTCAAGCTACTGTTACCGTAACCGACACCGCTTCGGATTCGGGATGTACTCGGTTTCAATGTATATCCGATATGTCAGTGAGTGATGACAAAGTATTCCGTTTGTGTATTGTTTTCACTTCTGTCGGCACTCCCGGAGTGCCAGTCTTTTTTTTTTTGTTTAACACTTTTTCTGAATATTTTGTGTTTACATAATTTATTTATAAACAATTTTATTGAATACATCTTCCTATTCTTCACCGCTTCCCTTAGTCACTTTTACGATACCATGGGGAAATTATCATTGGTTCCTATTTAGATTCAGACCACAAATCAGTCATAAATATTTCAAAAATAATGTTTTTACGATTGAAAACATAAGATAGGAAAACAACTGATAGTAAAATATAATACTTAGATGTCTCGTTATGCCGATAAAAAAAATCTTTATAGTGATTTAGAAACGTTTGGTGTAGCTAAGAGATATGAGATTGTATGTACATAAAATGAGCAATGGTGGCCACCATTGCTCATTTTATAACTCATTTCATTTTGTAACGGCCCCGACTTACGACTTGTAGGTAGTGGGTTCGAACCTAGACAAGCATTTTACTTTGTGTAATTTATTTCATCACCACTGCTCTCAAAACCGGTGAAGTAAACATCGGCATCGTGAGGAAACCGGCATGTCCTAAAACCCAAAATTCGAAGACATGTGACATCTACCAATCCGCACTGGATTCGTGCAGCATTAAGGCCCATTCCCTACTCACAGAGAGGAGGCCTGTATCCAAGTAAGGCAACGTTATAAGTTGATTATGCTTACGTTAAAAGATTTCGTTTACAAAGATTAACAGCTTATTAAAACTGTTAATTTTTCCACGAAACATTTTTGACACAAATCGTAACTCAGACGCTCTCACGATCAAACAAATGTTTCGTGGCCAAATGTAATAAAGGTAATGTTTATTTTTTAAACAGGGAAGGCACGTGAAGTAATCGCTATAAAATGGCAGGTAATGGGGCCACTAATTAATTACCCAACCAATTATGACACTGAATTTTAAAAGTGCTACATCGCGTGTCACACGACTGTCCCAAATTAGATGATTTTGAATTCATTTGTCTTAACTATGGAGATAAGGAAAGGTGAAATTAAAATTGTTAACAATTAGTTAATCTATTGCACAGGTAAAAGCTGTAAACAGTTTTCAGCTGAGTAAGTTTTTTAAACATTTTCTTATCAAGGGCCTGATTCAGAAGGCAGTACTCTATATTAAATAGTAACTTCTCTCGTTTGTCTATGACCAGTCCCTGCAGGGTTTGACAATAATCTAATCTTATTTAATGAGGAGATCCGCAGGAGAACCAAGGTAACCGACATAGCCCGAAGAATTGCCAAACTTAAGTGAAAGTGGGCAGTGCTCGCAGAACAGATTCAGGAGTTCTGGAGTGGCGACCGCGTACCGGAAGACGACCGACGACCTTGTGAAGGCCGCAGGAAGCCGTTGGATGCGAGAAGCGCAGAATCAGTCGAAGTGGAGGTGCTTAGGGGAGGCCTATGTCTAGCAGTGGACGACTTTCGGCTGAAATGATGATGATGGTATAATAAAGTTGAAGAGTTTGTTTGAACGCGCTAATTTCTAAAACTACCAGTCAGATTTGAAAAATTCTTCTCGCAGATGATAGTCCAATTCATGAGGAAGGTTATAGGTTATTAAATATCACGGTACGACCCTTAGGAGCCGAACAAAACCAAAAAAAAGTCAGAAAGAACGGTACTTAATTGAAAACGAAGTAACAGCGCGAGCGGGCGATGTGATGCGACGCGGTGGGTCGGGGGCCGAAATTTTACGCTGACGAAGTAGCTGGCAGAAGCTAGTATTAAAATAAGGACTAAAAATCTAAGTTCTAATAAATGATAAATGATTTATTTTCTGTAAGTAGGTTTGTACAAACACTTTTACACGTCAATTATATTTTTTAAACTAGATGAGGTCGGCGTTTCCTATCTGACTACTCTGAGAAGAAAGGCCGAAACAAACTCAGAGGTCATAGTCTCTTTTAAAGTCCAGACAAAATCTTGGTCAGATCGTGTGAAGACCATGTAGATTGGTGTCTGAAATGGTATTTTGAGGAAAAAACCAGACAGATTGAGCGGACCTGTCCAATCAGTGCACGCATTTGTCAAAAATCGTGCAGCTCAACTCAGAACTTGAGGAGCTCAACGATTCGACGAACAATACCAAAGAAAGGACATTTGGGTAGGCTGCGTAAATTACTCAAACTGCCAGATCATGATTAAAACTAACTAAGAAGGAAAACAAAAAAAAGAAATGACTCACATAGTCCTCACATTCACAATAATTAAATAAAAATATATATATATCCAACACACTTGTTAAAATTCTAGGAAAATCATCTACTTTTACAATATTTGTAAATATGTGAGCACCATGTATCTATCATATAATTGATTTACCTGTCATTGCTTCATTTCTATTTCTTTTCACCTTTTTCGGTAGACTAATTTTATTCTAGGTGCATCGTCTTCACATATAATTATATTATGTATACAAGACCTTGTACAACATTTTAAAAGAGTAACGGTGGAGTTTCTTTCCCATTCTTCTCCATACGAAAACTACCTTTTGGAATGGGCGACTTGAATCATTTCTATTTACCTAGTTGTAATTTTTGACGTTCAAAAGTGCCTTTAATGTGCCTATTTGAAATAAATGATTTGACTCTGACCAAAAAGCCCATTATTCATACTCATAAATATTCTCAATTTCTATACCACGTTTGAGCTCGTAGACGTCTAAAGGATCAAAGACTAGTCTCAAAGACCGCTGGACTAGTCACAATGAACAGTCGTGCCTCGTGGTATGTTTCTTAGAACAACCCTACTTGCCAAACGGATTGAAGAATACAGTTGCATATACTGAACACGCGCACAAAAGGAGACATGCATCCTCTTGTCACAATCCTTTTACAAAATTTTGAAACATCCTGTAAAGAGGCGTACAATACCCATATATAAATGGCACATCGAGTACGATAATTTTCTTTCGAATACTGGACTTATGGCATTAGTATTGCCGTGTAATGTGCATTTTATGTGTGCAGTGTTATACTGTTTTTATTTCTTTCTATACGAGCTTCTGCCCGCGCCTTCGTTCGCGTGATGTTTCTCGTTTTAACATTAAACATAGCCCATGACACTCAGGCATAATGTAGCTTCTCATTACTGAAAGAATTTTCGGGATCGAATCAGTTGTTCCGAAGATTACCCCCTACAATCTCACAAACTTTATCTCTTTATAATATTACTATAGGTTAACGCCCGAGTACCTACAGCCAGTCGATTGTGTAAAAATCTCACCATGAAAACTTAGGTGAAGTGAGTTTGTTTCTGCTAGGAATTGACACTATTGACAGCTCACTCCACGCTCACTTCACCTAAGTTTTTACGGTGAGATTTTTACAGAATAGCACCGCAGTACATTATCCCCTTGACACAATCGTTAATCAGCATTTTTAAACTGTAAAGGTTCCATTATTCACCACTGACCAGCATGGTATGTTAAACAGATAAAACCCGATGCTCTTTCCATATTCACACAATACAACTGAATAAATACCCTGTACATCGAACATACAGTATTTACCATTCATATCGGATAACTCACGTGTTGTTTAATTCGGTTTCAGTCATACTACAGGTAGTAAATGCACACCAATGAATTATCATGTTATTGCAATGAAAACGGTTTCCGAATCAGACGGAATAACAGCAAAACAGATAGTAAAGTGATCTTAATTGATTCAAGTGTCAATTATAGTCTGCTCTTTGAAGTTTTAGTTGAGTTGGTTTTTTAATGTCATGTAAAAAAAAATGTTTGTACATTTTCATCAAGCAGATAAGATACACTTCGATACGACAATTTTTCTTTGGTATTGTAGAGATTTTTGAAAGTCTTAATAATTTTAAGTTTTATTTTTATTAGTATTAAGTATCATCTTGAAATTTCAACGACCCTCATGAAATGATTCATAAAAACTGGCACAGAGCGAGTCGGAGTACCACAAGACAAAAACGCCGAAAAATACGTGTTTCTTATATGAAGACCCCTTAAATTTTTTAACTTTATTTTATTTTTATTATTGGCTGTTACAGCTGCAATAGAAATACATACTCTGTGAAAATTTGAACTGTCTACCTATTACGGTTCATGAACTGACAGACAGACGGTCGGACAGCGGAGGCTTAGTAATAGGGTTCCGTTGATACCTTAAAAAATAGGAGGAAAGTGCTCGTCACATTCAGAATGTTAGACAAACGGTTACCAAAAAGGTTTGCAGTGAGTCTTCCAACCTTTTTTAGCTCGAAACAGAACAAAACAATGCAAAAAATTATTATGACATCTGTCACTTCAGCCAAATACATTGTTCCGTATCTCGGCCGCGTGAGTCGCACCGAACCATGCCACCGATGAAAACATTATTTTTTAGGAACGTATTTTCATTCTGTTAGTGAGTTATTAAAGTGGTGTGCGTCGTAAAACCGGAATGAATAAAAAGTCGGCCACTCCTCGAGTGATGTAGGCGCTGCATGCAATGCGAGCAAGTTGACAAATGAGACTGGCTTTCACTATATTTTTTTATTATTATTTCTTCCCCCGGAATCCCTTTTTTAATGAGGGCGCGCTGAATGCCTTATCTATTGCGATTCATAATCCGCGATAATAAAGTCTCGCGCCATTTTTCACAAGTTGCGGTTGAGCGTGGCTTTCATCACTTTTCCGCTGTTTTGAAATGCAAAATATAATAAGACTATGAATCAACAAAACAAGGTAAATTGTGTGGAGCACTCCAACGCAGGATATTGCAAAGACAATAAGAATAAAAGACAATAAACTAACTCAATATTTCATTCAGACAATAGAAACCAAACCCCTTATCTTTCGATGACTGCTTATAAATAGAACGCCTTTATTGGCTAAAAGTTAGTCTTTCGCGGATTAGAAAGGTTGAAATTCCGCCCACTTGAGTTTAAGTAGATTTAAGTTAATTCCAATAAGGCCGATTTATAAATAAATTAATGGATGACAGTTCTTCTTCCTTAAACTAAATCCCTATTTATTTATTACTAAGTTTCCACGGCTCGACAAAGGAGCATTCCTTGGTATAATGCACATAAAATGTATTACATCATGAGTAAGCAAATAATAACTGATACATAATTAATTAATAAAAATAACAAAATTAAATCCTAACTATCGCAGTGCGTGCACTGCACTTTCTGCGATATTTTACAGCGCGATTCTAAAATTGTGTCGCAAAAAGTAAAATCGTGGTGCACGCTTGGCCTTAAAATCACAACTGCTTTCTTTACTACGATCGATACTTCCACGATCTAACCATCTGACAGCTGTCATATTATTACCAGCATACATAAATAATAACCAAAGTCGTTTTCAATGTTGCTAATAGCATAAAATTATTTTATACTATTTTATTGATGTGCCAAAGCTTGTTTATATTACAATAGAAATATTATATTCTGTCAATTATTTTGCAGAACAAAAGCAGGACTAAACAAACAACTCAAACATAAAACCGTTTAACAATGGTTTATAGGAACTAGGTACCTACTTATCATCACTTGGTTATGGCTGCAATGAAACATGATAGATTCTCAACCACGTTGTAAACTTTCTGTTCAATATTTATGATCCACTTTTCTCTCACAAAGCGTTGTGTTCATACTCCAGAGTTTGCCATTTTTCCATTTCTACTTCACATTTAACGCTGCATCCATATTATTATCAGAATAACGAATATATGTCAATATCAGAATAACGAATATAGTGTAATTTTGAAATTGCAGCACCGATATCTTGATTGTTAGTGTTTTAAGAAGGACTAGCCACAATGCGTTCCAAAACAGGTATAATGGATATAGGCAAGAAGACTACCCGGCTCAAATGCGATTGGGCGGGTCACATCAGCTCATGCACGATTACTGTTGGGCATAAGTGTCCACACATTGGGTGCCTGAAGATGGATGGCGCCGCCGAGGCCAGCCCAGAAAGAAGTGGCGAAATAACCTGGACGAGTACCGTGAGAGCTGGTTCGAGGTGGCGCGGGAAAAGAGTTCCTAGAAAAACTTGGGGGAAGTCCTTGCCCAGCAGAGGGGCTGGTAGACCAAACAAAAAAACAAAAAAAAAATACAATGCTTCTGAGTGCGATCCTCTTTAGTGAGGTCTAAATTCGATCCCTGGTTGTGGTAAAGTAGTTATTAGGTCTTTTCGTTTGAATGTCATTTCTTCATCAGCTGTTTGGAGTCAGGTTAATCGCGAAACGTTCATCTCCTTTAATATGGATCCTGTAAATAACTGTGAAATGTGCCTCTTCCTAATGATTCGGGGAAAACTTTTAGTTATTTATACCTAGTTTGCTTTTAGAAAAAATACTGTCAATATTATATGATAAACTAGGCTCTATGAAAACTCTCTAATAGGTTTTGTCATTATTTTACCTTGAAGTATAAAAATAACTTGGACGCAGAGTAAATTGTCAAAAGGCTTTATTATTTTTTATGGAATATATAAATACCTACGCTTTGGAATGGGCAACTAGCTTCATATTTTCTGACTGACCGACTTGACAATTCAAAGGTGCCTGTAATTAATTAATGGTTTAATTGAAATAAATGCTTTGAGTTTGAGTTTATGAACTATAAATATGTGAATGAATTTTTATTTTGGTACCATCGAAATGCGTGTGGGTATGGTTAATTTTATGGCTTTTCATTAAAAGTAGGTCGACTTAAAAATAGAAACGAGTCGCGATAACAACTCACACAATCATTATTATTGACTGTTAGACTAATTTGAAACTGATTTAAGTGCTACGCAGGGCTTACGAATTTGTGACGTCATTGCTACGCCTTCGTAGCTCTTGATATTTATGTTACGTTTTTAAAGCTACATAAAATGATGGTTACTACGTGGGTGATAAAAATATATGAAATTCTCTTATTAAAAAAAAGAAACGGAGAGCTCAACAAGGCAGTGTATTGTTGTCTTTAAATGTTTTATTTCTACAGCAACCTAGTACGATAAAAGCACATAATATAAAAAAAATACGAGCTCTACAGTCAAAGTAGGCACTCTAAACGACAATCAGTCAAAAAACGTATGACTACCCCGACAGACAATAGCGCTTACACAAGCAAAACACGGACTCGTACTTTATTCGTCTCTCCAGACGCCGTAAGATTTTTATTATTATACTTACCCTTTTTGTTGTAACACACCGTGCGGGCGTATTCGTTGTAAGGAGCGGTAATGACGCGCTGAGCGTGAAATACGCGAACATTTCGGTACCCTGGAAATGGAATGCACCTGCCTCCTTAGGTTTTATGTGAAGTTTCCTCACCTTCTTACGATGCTTGGTAAGGGCTGCCAATATCGCCGTCCTCACTTTGTGACCCCTCATAATACGAGTAATACTTCTTGAGAGGGTATTGAACGTGGGGCCGGAGTCGCGCAGCCCCTAATTTTATGAGGCGACTTGTACTTCAGTTTGTTTCTTGTTGATGTTATAAGAATGTTTGGCATTAACATTTTTATGATGTACCAACTTGTTATTAAGACTGCCGAAGTTGATTTGGTAGTTTCGTATAAAGGCTATCCCTTTTTATGCGAGTTATTTTGTGTGGAATTTGTTAATAATAGTTTGTTTGAGGAGTTTTTATGTTGTTTTGGTATAATGTCTTGTGTCTTTGTTGTGATGACAGAAACTAATTTACTGAGAACACCATGGCATAGTGCTATCAACTTCTAAGCTATAACACGTCTTATTATAATACAAAATAACATAACATCACGCATGTATCCCTCCAAGGGTTATGTAGAGGTGTATCTATAGTAGGTACCTATACCCACAATTCGCAAGGTACCTACGTTTAAATCCCATGAAATAGGGGCGAGCCTATTGCCATAAACCAGGCACGATTCCAAAATCTATACAACATTATCTTTAGTATATGCGAAACCCGAAACACGTGTCTAGTATTTTTATGAAAAGAATCTATGTACAAGAAAACTGTATCATGAAAAATCACAAAGTTGTAAGCTTGTTAAGTTACCTGTTTGTCTTTGTGTTTGAGATTGGATAATTGTGATGATGTCGTAAACACGCCGAGACGAGTCTACTTCAAATTTGTTTATCATATCACGGCAACATTCCACCCGGGCCTGCTTGTGAGCATCGGTGAGGTTGTGCGGCACCCAGCGTGTAACTATCCTCCTCACGCGAAGATGCACGTGTAGAATTTTGTAAAGGCTTCCCGATCCAACCTGCAGTATGTGCTGAATCTCTTGATACGTAACTCTATTGTCTTGGATTAAATTTTTCACTGCTAACACGTTTTCTTCCGTAACAGCCGTCAAAGGGCGACCACTTCTTTCTTCATCCCCCAAAGTTAATGGACCACGCTTGAATTCGTTATAAGAAGTTGCCTTAGAAGGGCCTTCATCCATTAATGCCATTTGAAGTCTATCATACGATTCGTCCGGTTTCAGGCGATACTTGAAATCGTAAAAAATCATAGCGCGAAAATGTTCCCGGCGCAGATCCAATTATTTTTAATGAGACACGGTAATTTAAATTAGCTCGCAAACAATGTTGTGGGAAATTTTGAAATTGGAACGTACCTATTTTTACTTACCAATTATCATATTTTCAAAATAGATTAAAACTAGCCAGTCTCTAATACATAAAAACTTTTTTTCGCGTGGCCTTTCTGAGTGGCCTGATATACTCGTATAATACAAAATGTATACTCAAAACTTGGACACAGAAAGTCGACTACAGGACATAACTGAATGTTTTCTGTCATCCCATAGGACCTTAGGAGATTTTGAGTTTCTATGAGACACAGATACAGCTACATACTAAGTTGTGTAAATATTTTAGCACAAATGACTTGTAACAAGAGTAAGTAGGGCAAATCATTGGTTGAAGCTTACAAATTATAAGTTCTGAAGAGGTAATAACAAGCTAAACCAGTACTTATACCTGGATCATAAATGTTTACCAGACTATGTTGTGTAACCCCTTACACTTCGTACGTCAAGTCTGTGAAGTACATTGTACCTTTACGAGCTTTGTGAAAATATACTTAGATACAAAGTTTGTAAGTAGGTTCTTGTATGTGTAGTTTCTTCAAAACGAGTATCCAATATCCATCATATTATAAGTTCAAAAAGTAACGACATGTTTATACATGTCGTTATTTTTTGAGCTTATTTACCTACATATTAATATGCAGGTAAAAGATACATATTGTGATAGATATTGTAACAAAAAATGACAAATTCTTGTAACACAAAATAAATTCAAAACTTTAATATAACTGTTTCGAAAATTGTACTTGAAAGCAAGATGGGATACCTATCTCAAAATTAAAGTATTCGTTTGTATTTATCAAATGAGTCTAAATTACGATTAGAACAAGACCATTCACATTTAATTAATATTAAACTGAGAAACACAATTACACATTCATAAAACATTGCAATTATGAAGACAATGTCTCTATTTCTGTCTATAAAACAGTATAATGCCTTTATTTACTAGGTCGTACCCTCTTTCGTAGCTCTGGGGACCATTCCCTCTCAGCTGGGTCCAATTGAGTGACAAATAGACGCACAACTTTATATATTCATGACCAACTTTACACTTTTACGTTTTACTACTTCGCGCTTTAGTGCTGGACTGTAGTTGAATTAATGTAAATAGTTAAATAAAACCGATTTGTTGTAAAAGAATAGTTGTTGTTTGTTGAAAGCTAAAGTGTTTTTAGCAAAAGTTTGACTTGTTTGCATAAATCCATACTAATATTATAAATTCGATAGTAACTCTGTCTGTCTGTATGTTACCTTTTCACGCCTAAACCAAACCAAAACTATCTTACTTCCTTCCCAGGTATGCAATCTATCACTCTGCCAATTTTTTTCGAAATTTGTTCAGTGGTTTAGGCGTGAAAAGGTAGCATACAGACAGACAGATAGAGTTACTTTCGAATTTATAATATTAGTATGGATTAAAAACAAAATTATTGTATAAATTATTGGCTGTTAACGTCTCAGGGACAGGCTATTAAAGGTAATAAATGTCATAACATTAATAGGAGATTCTTCTCCTGCTTAAATTAATGTTTGAATTTAAATCATATATATGGAAGACAACGTACATATAATTATTAGCAAGTCGGCAGAAGTACTGTGCGATTCATGAAAGTACTGTTAACTTTTTTTACGTTTTACTTTGAACTATTATAATTTTCTATTTTCTCTTTTACATTAACTCTCTTAATATTATTAGTATAGCATCGATTACGTTGTATAGCGTCTGTATAGTTACACAACGCATTGTCTTCTCCTTTCGAAAGTTAAATGACTGACGACTGAAAGAGAGAAATCGGTGTGAAATTATTCATCCGATATAATACGTTTATTATTAAGGGGGTAAGTATATTTACTGTGTCTCTGTAATTGGTTTTTAACCGTTTTTTAAGTAAAGTAAATAAACGTTGTATTACACAAGTAAGTACCTACATATATTAGACACGACACAGTACGATGTACAACGCCCCCAGTAACTATAACATCATATAACTTACTGCTCCCACGCAAGCGTCGAAGCATAAACAGCAAACACGTTCCAAGAGATTTACACGTACTTCACACACCCTATATACTCCATAAAGGCAATGAGGATAATAAGCAAAAAAAGTTTTGTTCACTGAACACAAATCTTGCTTAACAATCCCCCACGATGTCCACAAAAACTAGGAGAGCTAGTCCACGTACGGCCACAAAACAAAACAAAACGTTGCTCTAAAACCACAATATGTTTCCCCCGATATCTTTTGTTTCGTTCGCCTTTTGTTCTTTGAATAGCAATTGGGATAATCCAATTTCACATGAACATTATTGCGACACTATTAGAAGGGATGTATATTTACATAGGGCCTTTTGTTTCATAGCTTTACTTAATATACATATACAGCGCAGCAAGTGGCTCCTTCGAGTTTTGTTAAAAAGTAATAGGTTGGATAAAAGCGGCTCTGGCTGGTGACAGTCTTTCTAGCGTCGCATCGTCGCATCGATGGTTGCGTGGCGGCTGTTTTCTGATGACAGAGAGGATGTCAGGAGAGCCGCTGTGATACCACGGCCACGAGGAACTGCTATATTCCGGCTATCCTGATGATATTTAAGCTTCTGAACCACTAATACGATAAGCATGTCAGTAAAGGCTATTCTGCGCCGTTACACTTAGGTTTTATTCCACTACCGTTGACTATATTCAGCTGACAATCCCTGAGGGCCAATTCTCGTTATTTTAAGAACGTTCACAGTCTGATCTCAGTCTCAATCTGTCAAAAATACCTCTAATTTCCGTACATTTTGACAAGTTTTTGGCATTTGTTTGTCGTCGAGATGAGACTGCGACTAGATTTTGAACGTTTTAAATTACGGGAATTGGCCTTCTGGTTTCTGTATTCTGTTGACAATCCGTTAAATCTTTATCCTGTTTTGACATGAGGGAAAAAGTGTTGGGATGTTTGTGCATGCTAGGTTGTTTTGGTAAAAGCACGCTCGATTCAGGACAAAAAATATATTGGGGAGCGGGTTTTTCAAACTAAAAATATAGTCCTCCAGACCATGGCCATCACTGCCAATCTGAACAGAGACTAGCCTTCGGCACAGGAGAGTGTACTCTCTCTTCCCTCACTGTCATAGTCCGATGGGACGGCAATCCAACACGACCGGAGAGAGATCAGGCGCAGGACCAACACACACACATGTATCACACCGCCAACTTCCAAAATCCAGGTCCAAACTAATAAATTCTTAATGGAAAAATCTAATAACACTTTGCCCGACCTGGGAATCGAACCCAGGACCGCTCAGCAGTCGCGCATGCGACCGCGAGACCAACGTGGCACTTCAACGGGTCTGTGAAATGGTACACGATATTATTATTAACGTCGTATTTCACGCCCATTAGTAAGTATTCACCGCACTTCGGATATTGTTACAATTTCAGTTCCATGACGTTAATTTTTAATAACGATAACAATGCGGTTCGTAGCATTAATTATTTGGATTGCAAATGTCGGTCTGATACCGAAATTGTAAGTATTCAAATTTTCACCACATTTTTCTGTTGACTACGCATTACACAATAAGGCTAGTTTTCCACCGGAGATGAGTAAGGATGCGTAGCGAGGGATGTATGTAAAACTACCCAATACCAACCAACGCTAACTTAGTTCAAGCTATGAAAATGAAGCGATGTTATTGGTTGGTTTCACACACATCCCTCGCTACGCATCCTCGCTCATCTCTGGTGGAAAGCCACACACGGGATGTGTGTGAAACCAACCAATAACATCTCTTCGCTGCGCATCCTCGCTCATTTCTGGTGGAAAACCAGCCTTAACGTTAACTTAAAGCATTAGTAACACAGTTAAAATAATCCTTATGTTACATAGATATTTTACATAAGCAGAAGGTCTTAAATTAAGTGGTTCTTAGGAGTAATTCTATTAATTTCTAATAATATTCTACTACCTAGAAACCCCCCAAACCCCCAACCAACCCAACCAACCTCCTATTCCCAACCCTATACCTCCCTATTCTGCGCCTTGTTTCCCCGAAGAGGTTGGCCGAGGAGTACCTATAGTACATCCACATTTCACCAGTTATGTTTAAGTCCCATGTAATAGGGGCGAGCCTATTACCATTAACTGATCCAAGCTTACCAAAACGTTGCTTTATGAAATTATAAAAATGCTTTTGGCAGATTCAAAATCAGATATTTTTAAGTAATATATTTCAAAAGCTTATCAAGCATTGCCTAATTTCAACTGTCATCCAGACCGGTACCGGTACCAATTTTAGGTACAGACGCCAAGCACATCAAGGTACTACAATCTGTCAAATGTCTTGAATAGATTTTCAACTTTATAACTAAAGCATAAGGTTCAAATTTGATTGGGAAAATTTGACAGTTTCGGGTAGCTTGATGTGCTGGCGTCTGTACTTTTCGAATATCACAAATCTAATACCACAAATCGCGTATTTGTACCTTGAAGTTATTTTTCTAGTGCCTATTAACTATCCTTTTTACCGACGAGGGGCAATTCTCGTAATAAAAAATAGAACGTTCAGAGTCTGGGGGCCTAAAAAGGCCACTTTTGAGAAAATAAAAGGATATCATTTTGAATCGTAATATGGCGAAAACAGTCCGTGTTTTTCATTTTTTCGCTGCACTACGTAGTTATAATCAAAGAGATTGGGATTGGATTTGGATCGGATATATTGGTGCACAGACAAAAAAAAAATAACTGAAAAATGCTTCACTAATGGGATTTCATAGTGATTAATTTAACGGTTAACTGTCCATTATGTTATCCTTTTATGATTCTGCTAAAGTGGCCTTTTTAGGCCCCCTGATCTGTCTCAATCTGTCAAAAATAACCTCTAATTTTCCTACATTTTAGACAAGTTTTTGACATTGATTGTCGCTGAGATGAGATTGCGACCAGATTTTGAACGTTTTTAATTACGAGAATTGGCCTTTTTTCGCAGTCTAACTGACGGAAATATTTATGTGGTACCGGTTTTGGCACTGGTACAGTACCGTCTACTGATTAGAAATACCAGTATTACAGGTACTAATACTTCTGGTACTGGTATCACACCAAGGTCAATGATACCGGTTCCCAAAAACTCCGGTATTTCAAGCTCTGGTCGTACCAGCGACACAAAGAACTGTCTCTATTTAGAACGCCCACCAACATACAGTACATACATATATTTACAAATACCTATAAACTTTCCACGAGTCCTCATATGTCCCTTTTTTGCTTATAAAAGCGGGATTACAAAATTTAGCTCCGAGCTGTATTTGTTTTGGACTGTTTAATGTTTATGAAGCATTTTTTGTCCTTATTTACCGTAAACAAAATATATGTCAAAATGTAATATGAATATTACGTAGGTTTACATTTTCCTCGCGGATTTCTCTCAAAGCCTGAAAATAAAAACGTGATACATTTGAAACCAATGCCGAGTTTGACGGCACGGTTGGCGCAGTGGTTAAGCGAGTGACTGTTGCGCTGCGTGTCGCGGGTTCAATTCCTGCACGGAACAAATATTTGTATGACCTACATGTAGTTGTTCCGGGTCTGGCTGTTTGTGTATGTGAGTTTAAATGTTTGTAAACGCACCCACAAACAATACAGGAGAAATTCCTAATATTCCTAATATAAAAATATGCATACTTACATCATATATTATAATACAGCGTGTAAGGAAAGATGGTGGTACCTATAGATCATCCGAATGAACAACGTTCACATCGCAAGATGTTCAGTCTGAACGTTATCGCGATAAAATAATCAGCCGTCTCATACATTTGAGTCGAGTAGGTATAGAAGTTTTGTATGGTACAGTTGATAATTTTTGATGTTGGTCCCATTGAGAAAGTGGTTCAGTTTGATGATCCACCATAACCTTTAATATGATTACACCTTTTCGATACACGCTGTATAAAATTCCACCGATAACTCCCATTGATGTCTGGTATTACTGAATGATACCAAAAGTAGGGACGAAGAGCATAAAAATCAGCCTATAATGGTCCCACTGCTGGAACAAAGGCCTCCTCTCTTCGAAAGTGGGCTGTAATCCACCACGCGGGGCCAATGCGGGAAGGTAGATGTCTCATGTCTTCGAATTGTAGGTAGGTTCTAAGACATGCCGATTACTCACGATGGTTTCCTTCTTTGTGACTTTTAATGATACAGTTTTGAAATTTTGTACATAGATTCTTTAAATAAAAATACTAGACACGTGTTTCGGGTTTCGCATATACTAAAAATAATGTTGTATAGTCGCTCCGTGTTATCTGCGAGCGCAATCCAGACTCAGGACGCTAGTAGTTTCTATTACACAAAAAAAAAAGAAAATTTAATTTCCCCTTGCAGACTTGATATTAAAAACGGATAGGTTTATTTTTATCTTTTATATCATGATATGTGTGCTAGTGATGTGTGTGAAGAAGACAAGATGATTATAAGACACAGTGACGGCACTGTGTCATATTATAATCAACTTGTCTTCTTCAGCATTAGGTCCGTTTAGGACCGTTTCTAATCCGTTATATCACATATAACAACGATTGTTAATAGAACACTGCGTTAACCAATCCCTGTTCAGCAGGGTAATTGCGTAACGATAGTAGGAATGGCTTTGATTTTGACAATTCAATAACATTCATTGCGTTATTTACCTTGTTGAGCATTTTTTCGAACATCTGGTTCCGACAAGGAGGCTTCTTCTTCTTCTTCTCCACCTTGATGAAGCCATCCTTATCGCACGTATCCTTCTCTGGACCCTGCCTTTTCAAAACCTTGTTTGGTTTCGACCGGTTCCGTTTACCCCTTTTGGGTTTTTCCACTAGTTTTACCTGCGAGTTTTGCGACTCAGCAGGCTTGTTAGCCGCTACTATTGCTGCGTAGGCTCGTTTGGGGGTCGACGAACCTATACACGTCGTTGTCTCCACCTGTGTCGAGGCAAGGACGGCCATGGCACGCGTTGCAACGCATGCATTCTCGGCAGTTGGAGACGCATTCGAGCTCGCCGAATCGAAAATGCAGATGGAATATCCCTCAAAATTATTTAGATTGTGACAGTGTGTTACGCAACTAGTGTGCAGTATTCGCGGGAACTTGGCATAAACGGAAAATAACTAGGCTTTCGAATTGATTGGTGGTGAAAATGCAATAAAAACCGAGTAAAAAGCGTTTGAGTACATTACCTACATATTTAATTTCAAGGACATACTGATACTGAGTAAAACAAAGGTATTATATTTTATAAAGGCTCCTTCAAACAGGCGCGACACGCGATAAAATCGCGCGCGACACCAAGGCACCGCAAGTCGCGCAACGAGCGGTGCCTTTGTGTCGCGCGCGATTATATCGCGTGTCGCACCTGTTTGTAGGAGCCTTAAGTAATTACTTATTCGTAGCCCGCAGATATTTAGTAGGTAGTTAAATAAGCTTTAAAAAGAGCTTCATCAAAATTTCGTCTAGACACCAAAGTGATATGTCTTGACTTGATATCAGACAGACATGTCTGCATGACGAACGGAAATTTAATAGTTGAAATTCGAATTTCATATCAAATTTACTGCAAAAGATATCGAGTTGGTAAGTTCTTAAATAAATGAGCAAAAGTTTCGACGGAATAATAATTTGAGATAGAACACGATTTATTTGTCATCGAGAGCTTTTTGTTGGGACTCTTTGGGAATATTAATCGGAGAAATCAAAAGTTGATACTAACTTTAAGCTTTGTTCTTTGCTTTTATACCTACAAATACTTGAAGAACTCTCAATTGAGAATAATTATGAGGCATTTTATTACCTTTGCTTTTCTGTGCTTGAAAAATCATTGGTCGTTTAATAACTTGGTTTAAAAAGCCAACATTTTTACAATAAATAGTTTTTGCCCTCGGTTCATCCCACGAGACCGTACTACCAGGATATCAAGTACCCTATGTCCTAAACCAATCCTTTGAACCAAACATCGAAATCCGGTCAGCCACTAAGGCGTGGAAAGATATCAGAGGGACAAACAGATAGACAGACAAACAATCGATGTAGACAAGGGTCAAGACTCCCTGGTCGCTCTTCGTAATTTGATGCATTCAGGTCGAGGCAGTATCGTCCACTGCGCGATAAATTATTTATGAATGAGATATCGTCACTGTACCAGTTTAGTTTTGATAAAATAAGATAGGTCATTGTGAAGCTTATCGAGGTGGAATTTATTTATAAGCTGTATAAGTTGGCAGGAACATCGACACACAACCTATAACATTGAATTCAGCACATGATTCTAGACCCTCTAGCGTAGATATTAATCGTGGGTTATTAAAAAAAATCTGCCATTTCATAGGAAAGTACAATACCCACGCGTTCGAAATGTATGGAACAGCAAATTTTTTTTTAATAACCGACGATAAATTTCAACGTGGGGTTTCAGAATCATATACAGCCGGTCGATTCTGTAAAAATCTCACCGTGAAAACTTAGGTGAAGTGAGTTTGTTTTTGCTAGGAATTGACACACTATTGACAGCTCACTCTCACGCTCACTTCACCAAAAATTTCACGGTGAGATTTTTACAGAATAGCACCTCTGAATGAAGATATCAAGATGCACGTCGAAGTCGCCACCACCCCATATAGGCTCATAATCAGCCTATAATATCCTACTGCGGGGACACAGGCCTCCTCTCAGTGAGGGGGAGTGGGCCGTAATCCACCACGCGGGCCCAGTGCGGGTTGGTGGATGTCACATGTCTTCGAATTTTTTGGTTCTAGGACATGCTGGTTTCCTCACGACGTTTTCCTTCACCGTTTTGAGAGCAGTGGTGATGAAATAATTTACACAAAGTAGCGCCTGTCTGGGTTCGAACCTACGACCTACAACTCGTAAGTCATGTCCGTGACCACTGGGCTACCACTGCCCTCATGTATACCATATATACCTGCGCTGCGCCATGTCTTAGGTATAACTACGAGTATTATGCTAAGGTTTTATGATAATTCCGATCCAGCCTGTCCCTTGCTACTCTCTCCCAGCGACGCCCTAAGCCGAGATCCCGCCGAGGTCAGTGCCCTTAGGGTGTAGTCGCTTAGTTTTTAAGTTTTTTAAGCCCTGGCTGGAGCCCTTAATTTATTGAGGCATCCACAAGCAAGCCCGGTTAAGCAGACGACAACGTCATAACTTGAACTGCGAGAGGCAATTCACAAAAAAGGGGTTATGAAGCGTGTCATAATGCGAAACTACACCTAAACCCCAGTATATTTGTACATTAAAAGAGAGTTTATTACTCTAGCTTTCTCCTCAATAAAGCTACACCCGAATTGCAAAGGCCCATTGACTAACAACTTAAGTAACAATTACCGAAACGTAAAGACTACTTCCGTTCCACACAGAGCGCCCTAAAAACGAGAAACTACCCGTAAGTGGTAATAAAATTCCTTCGGCACACCATTAACGCAAGTTGGGGCCTACAACCGACACTACGTCATTAAAGGTGCTGTAATTGCTCAAACGTAATGGTAAAGGAAAAGTATTTCCAAATTTCGCCAAAGGGCTCCCGTAAATTGTGATTATCTTTAGTATAACGTTGCTACCAACAGAACCACTCGTTGTATTTTATGAGGAAAGCCATCTGGGTCCTCGTCTGCTACAATAAATTCAACGCACACTGTTATGTCTTTTTCATGGACACCGAAGATATAAAGAAAGAATTTTATTGCGTTCAAAATAATATTTTTTGGACGTAAAAGTAACAGCTACTTAGGAGCAATATACCCTTTAGGACGGCATCGGCAGCAATGGATGATACAAACAAGTACGAAGTAAACGTTCCGTGATTATTTTGTAAAAGTGAGGGAAAAAGGTTGTTTTGTTGCGAAGTTGTCTTCACACTAGAAATATGTTTTTGAGAGAGTGCCGAGGGAAGCACTCCTCTGCTAGATAATGGACGTTTATGACTTGACGCGGAGCAGCGTTGATATTCACGCGGCAAAGCTACATTTCTCGCCAAATAATGTTTTTCTAAAGCTACCCGGCAAAAAATACGTGGGTTCCTAACAGAAACAGATTGCTCCTTGATCTATTCAGCATTAATTACAAAGAAAGAAAGAATCGAGCATTTCTGTCATCTTTTGTCAGCGATACGAAAACATGGTGAATTATAGGTAGCTCACATCAAAGGAGGAACCATTATTCACGCGTTTGGCAAATATGTCTCCAGGCACCCGCCCCACTCGGCAAATACAAAAGGAATTACTTTTATTTTTGGTCTCAACCGCAGCATGTTGCCTTATGATAAATCACTTTCGCGCTACTGCAGGAGCGTTCAACAAAAACATTTGAAACGATCTAGTTCGTGGCAAAAAGGTACACATTCGTGAAACTGATGCTCGCTTTATCAAAGTAAAATCTGTGCTCTTTTTCTATACATATTATTTCCATACGAGCTGTGGAAAAACGTGGAAACTACGCTGTGTGTGTTAGTGTATTTTAAATATTACGTTCTGCTTATTGAATAGTTTATACGATACTCGCGTTCATAAATAATGCTAAAATACTAAAAGGCGCCATTTTAAAATTACCTACAGTCCGCAAAGAAAGGCAGCGTTAATAAATAAAGTTAAAAAAGTGTGAAACCTTTTTACACGGAGCCAGTGGCGACATCCAAGTTAGTTTATTACAAAGGAAATACTTCACTAAAACAGTACTTCCTGACTAAACAGGGCTGCGGCTAAGTTTACATTTAGCTAACAGAACAAGCAATTTCATTTAACAGCAGAATGCAAAAGACAGGCTTTGCGGTTATTGCAATACATCGCCCTGGTCCCCGTAGATTCCATGCGATAACAAAGACATCGCACACAATGTGTTATCCTCTGTTATTGTGTCCAATGGGAGAGTACTAATAACACTGCGATATTGCAAGACGGAGATTTTATAAAACGGGACTGAAACGTTATTAAAATGTCTCATATTTCAACATGAATGGGATGAAAACATTTTTAATAGGTAGGTATTACTCGTATTTGAACCCATATACAACCCTTCCCAGTATCCGGGGATCGGCCTAAAAATAATTAAACCAAACAGCCAATATCCCTAAAAACGGCCCACGTCACACCAAATTGAATGACTCAATTACGACAAAAACACATAGCGTAGACACTTGCGAAGTTAGTTATTCAGCAAAACATTATTAAGGGCAACATGTCGGGCGTCCCAAGTTCGTTGCTCCACGAAATATGTAGAAGACCGCACACGAAAACAGGGGGGAGCATATTTCAGTAGTCGTTGTGTTACATTCGTGTCAATTATCCGGGAGTTTTGCCCGGCGACGATTGCGAGTAACGGCCATCATTTAGCCGGCTGGGCGCCGATCTTGTAACATTGTACATTTCGCCTGCCATCAGTAATGTATGCGCGTTATTAAAGAGCCGTTGAAGCGATCCCACGCTTAATGTCTCAATTAGAACACAGATGCCGCGCGCCGGATTGCGAATTAAAGCTTTTTTTTTTATTTACGCTCAGTTTTAATCGTTGTGCTCCACTAATTTAAACATGTTGCTCGTTATACCCCGATATTACAGTAAGACGGGCATTTTTTGGAACAGTATAAAAGGCACTTAGGTTTTATCGGCGACTCGTATATAAAGTAGTAGGGTTATCCCCCGGTCACTTTTTCAAGCATCCGATTTGGAGAAAACTACGTGGTAGCAATTTATGAGGGCGATAATATCTGGATATAAATTCAAAGGATAACAATAAGACCCTTTATTGCCCCCGTTGTTTTCACAAATACGATTCAGCGAACGATGTGGAGTTTTTTTTATGAACATAAAAATTGGGTTAAGTATGTCACGTTCCTTGATATACAGATCTTTACATCGGGAGTTTTTATTGCTCTAGGATATACCGCTAAGTGATTTGTACCTAGGATTTTCGAAGAAAATTGTAATTCTGTTTTTCTTAAAAACAAAACTGAACAAAATACTATAGACTTAACTTTATTCTCTCGCTGCTTCTACATGATTTTAGGGCGTTTTATAAAGTAACAGAAGTAACTAGATTCCTTTTACAATACCTACTGATGAAGTTTATTTTTTTAAAGGCTTTGCATCAAAATTATGCTCAAAATTATGAAGATGAAATTGTGTGAGTATAAATCGAAACCAAAGAAACAAGACCAAACATTTGAAATTCATAATTTCAGAATATCGTAATTTTGAAGTGTGTAAATTCCACTCGTATCCAAATAAATTATTCTTGGAGGTGCCTGCGTCTATAAAGAGCACACGTATATAATGAATTCGCTTACGAAGCGTTACGGTCCTCGGATCATTGAATATAGATGAGGGATCAAAGGAAATTACGAGTCCTCGATAAAAATTGTGCTGCGCAAAGAAATTCCACTTACTTCCTGTAAGGCACACTCGTTTGCATACCTCATTTGAGATCCTAAGTTATCAATCAACAAAATTTTATGATGAACAAGCAACCAAATAAAAGAATCAATTACGGCTACGGATGAGTTCGAAAAAGATGAAACGAAATAAGTCTTGGTAGACAAGAACACGGATTAACCAGTAACACCCGGAGATGCGGTGCCGCAGATTCAAATTTATAAATTAACATATAAATCGAAAAGATTTACCCTAAACAAGATCAAAGGAATTTGTCCGATGCTTGGAGAGGCTGGGAGGCTGGCGTCTGATGACTGTTTATGGTGGAGGCGTCGAGCCGAGTGCGTCGGAGGTCGAGCTCTACAATTTTCCATTTACATTTTTGTACCTTTTTGATGGAAAAACTTGATCTTTCCATATTACGTAAGGGTATATTGACGGGTTATGTGAATTTGCGTTTGTGTTAGAAAATTATGCTTTATTCATTTGCTGTGTTGTTTGTTTGCCTTGCTCGACATTGTGAACTGTAAGCAAAGTCATTTCATAGTTCAAATATGGGTCACAATCGCAGGTTACATTCATTTTGACATAAACTTTGATGACGATCGGCAAAATGATATTCTGTGTGTATGAAATTTTGTCAAATGTCTAATTGCTATCGAACATACAATAAATAGGAAAGCCGATGAACCTGAAATTGCGTATAGAGGCAGAAAGGTAATTACAATTCCAGTCCGTTCGGCGGTTTTGCTATTCGTATCTCCTAAATAATAATTTATATATGTGGCGTCCTTATATTTTAGAAATGCTATTCTTTATGATTGAAGGTTTTATAATAAACTATCCTAACTAACTAACTACTAAGTGATTAAAAATCACGAACATTTTTATTTAGTACTAGCTGCGCTCCTCGGTTTCACCCGCATAAGTCTTAATTTCGTGGGAATATCTGAATAAAAAGTATTTTATATCCCAATCCAGGTCATGGTCTACCCATGTGCCAAATTTCATCCCAATCCGTATAGCCGTCTTAGCGTGAAAGCGCAACAAACAAACACAAAAATATTAATTCTCTTTATAATATAGAGAGTTTAGAGTAGCTGTTGCCCATGACCTCGTCTACGATCTAGGATGAAAAGTAGCTTGTGTCCTTATTCAGGTCTTAGGCTACCTATCTGTCAAATTTCATAATTATCCGTTTAGCCGTTTTTGAGTGATTGAGTAACAAACATTCAAATTTTTACATTTAAAATATTTATGGTTGATTTTTCAATCGACAGATTTTTTTTTCGCGGAATGTAATTGACGTCTGACAGTTGTTGTATTGAAGAACTGTCAAAAATTCAAAATTATTCTTTGGATAAAATTATCTGGCGTTGGATACCTAAATCAGCCCTAAGTAGGATTGGTCACTAAATACCTACTTGATACTTTACATATTTATCAAAATACTGCCATAACAATGCAAAATACATTTGATTAACTTTTATCCTACCTAACCTCAGCGACTCAATCTAATTCTTCTATCGACTCAATAGCCAATAATATAAAACTGAACGGCGAACAAAACAATCTTTGGTTCGAGTTACTATAAAAGGGTTAGTGGGGGCGTGTTTGTACATTACAGTAGCAAACAATCAATGAAGGCAATCCAATTAACGGGAGCCCACTTGGCTTTCTTGCCCAAATGGCTGCCATAATCATTACAGGCAAGTAGGTATTACGTCTTGGAAACGTATCGAATGCCTACGTGGAATCCATTTTCTTCAATTGGATTGGTACTAAAGAAGATATTTCTGCATATAAATAGACCTTATTATGATATGATTTATTCTAGTTATAATATTTTGTTGGTCCTCTTTAAGGGCTTACATGACCTAAAGCGCGGTCACTGTCGGACTGCATAGAAAAGAAAGAGAAGCGCGATGACACAACCCTGGTAATTTATTGCAAAATATGACGCAATTAATTAATTACATAAAATCTATTGTTTGGACTAAAAAATTAAAACACTAGTGTTTTAGTATGTTGCTTGTAGAATAATCTGACAACAAATCATAATGATTGTATGTATATTATTATGTTTTTTATTGTAAAAAGAAAGTTTTTAGAGGTATCTTCATGATTTTTTCTATCTTACCAAATTAGTGGTGCTATGTTTTCAATACACTATCAACCTAGCATAATATCCTGAACAATATCATATATTTTTCTGATTTTGTTGACTGTAGTCTATCATATTTTATACTTTTATTATTTCTAAAACTTGCGTTTTTTGCGTTTAGGTCCTGTAAGCCCCTTAATATTAATGGTTTTCGGAAAATGTTCGACTTTAATAAGTACGGTGCCTTGAATCGAGGTTTACGACGGTTTTCGCTAGCATTAAATTATAAAAAAATGAGACTGAAATAGGTACTTATTATTTATTATTTGCCCTGAATTAATGAGTCCTTTGAAGTATTTAATTGAAACACTCTCAGTTTACTCGACGTTTTTATAAAAAGAGAAAAATAAGATATTTTCACACTGCAAAGTAATTTTATATGACAACGCTGTACGTGTTTATTATTTTTCGAGTTATCTTGACATCTCGGCTCTTAGATCCAGTGGAAATATTCTGAATAACTCACGCGTTACACACATCATATCCAGGATTTTCTTGCGGGAAATAAAGCTCCAATATGAATACTTGTATAAATAAACCATTCCTTACAACACACCAAGTTTCACCATAAAAACGTGCAAAATAAAGGGAATAAACCAAGAACGAGGGATTTTATCCGTATCCATGATTTACGATTAAGGGGAATAGATATTTGCTGTTATTTTCTTGTGTTATAGACGGGTTTGGTCGTAGTACACAATAGATATAATATCTATGCGCGTCCACGTAACAATGTGTCCATGTTTCAATGTATAGACGCCAGCACATCAAGCCACTACAATATGTCAAATTTATTTAATAGATTTTCAACTTTATCGCTAAATCATTAGGTTCAAAGTTGATTGGGAAAATTTGACAGTTTCGGGTAGCTGAAGTGCTGGCGTCTGGACATACAGTAAGCCGCAAAAAGATTGTCTTAAAAGGACGTACCTATACATCGACAAGAATTCATTGGATTGTCTACAATTATTTGTGTTCCATGTATCTATAAATAATGTACCCAATGTGTAATATGTCCATTAAATCATTGTCCATTCCAAGGTTGTCTGGAAGAGATCGCAGAAAGCGATAAGGCCGCCATTGTACTATATTTTGTAATGTTCGATTTATTTTTTGTTATGTATTTTTGTTGTGTAATAAAGTATCCGTACTAATATTATAAATTCTAAAGTAACTCTGTCTGCCTTTCTGTCGGTCTGTTTGTCTGTATGTTACCTTTTCACGCCTAAACCACAGAACGGATTTCGATAAAATTTGGCAGAGAGATAGATTGCATCCCGGGAAAGGACATAGGATAGTTTTTATCAACATACCTCGCGGGCGAAGCCGCGGGCGAAAGCTAGTATATAAGTAAATAAATGTGTTTTGTAGTTACACTTTGATGCCTAGCACACATTACAGTCGCAACGGGCCGCAGCGCAACACATTTACATGCAAAAAGGTGCGGTGCGGCCCTTCTGTAGTGTGCGTTGGTTGAAAGAAAATGTACAGACTCCAGCAACCAAGTCACTACAATCTGTCAAATTTCTTTAGTAGATTTTCAACTTTATCGCTAAAGCAAAAGGTTTAATGTTCATTGGGAAAATTTGACAGGCGCGGGTGGCTTGATGTGCTGGCGTCTGTACGAAAGTGATGAAGGAGGATTTTTGCAATAGGTAACACTGTCAGTAGCAACGGCTTTTATTTTGACAGTCCAACAAAATTCATTACGTTGTTTACGTTGTTGAGTTAATGAAATTTTTTTCGAACATTTATTATGAAGCAATGGATCCGCAATATCCTTTAAAATGATTAAGATTGATAGTGTGATTGCTCAAAAATTGTAGACAATTAAATGTGATAATGTCGATGAAGCTATAGGTACGTCCTTTTAAAGACTGATTGACTGTACCAGCTCTATTTGAGTAAAAGAAACTAGAAGTCATCATCTGCATCTGCCTAGGCTTTTCCCAACTATGTTGGGGTCGGCTTCCAGTCTAACCGGATGCAGCTGAATACCAGTATTTTACATGGAGCGACTGCCTATCTGACCTCCACAACCCAGTTACTGGGTACCGATATCCCTTGGTAAGACTGGTTGTCAGACTTTCGGGCTTCTGACTACCCGTAACGACTGTCAAAGATCCACGAATGACAGCCGGGACCAAAGGCTTAAGGTGCTTTCCGAGGCGCGGAGGGGTCACGGTATGTAGAGTTGGTCACCCATCCACCGAACAACCGCGGCAAGCGTAGCTTAACCAAATCGATCGACCTGTGCGGCTGTTATTATTTAGCCACGGGCCCCTCTAAAAGAAACTGGAAGTATGAAATCAAATATTTATTTCTATAGTATTTATTTATTTATTTGGGACAAACAAACAGTAACACATTATATCTGCGCAAATAATATAAACAAAGATATTAAATAAATGTGAAACTCACACCGTTATCCACAGCATATACAATTCATATAACTTTACTAATGAACAATGCATGCGAGTAAGACTACAAGACTGTTTAAATAACTATACATCGGAATCCTTAAGTTTCTTTAACAAAGCAGAACGAAATCTATTTGCTGACACTGAGAATAAACGAAATCTATTTGCTGACACTGAGAATAAATCTAATTCTGTAGTTTCTGAACAAAAATCATTATAGTTTTCGCACAAGCGACGTAGAGGCGCCCGCAGACCAGCATTGGTGCGGCAATGGGACACAGCAAAAAGAGGACGTGCGCGCACCTCTCGTCTAATAACAGTTCTTGGGACACAGTAGCATTAGTAATATCAGAGCAGTTATACCTGTTATAGCACACGTCGAAAAGAAACATAATTTCTAGATATAAACGTCTAGACTTCAGGCTCATTAGGTTGTATTTATCAAGTAGATTTTTATAGGTTGGGAAATTGTGGGAGCACCTATAGTGCATCGATCTGAGGAATTTGCGCTGCACTTTTTCTAGCATCTCAACATATTTTTTATAAAAAGGGTTCCACACTACAACTGCATATTCGAGTTGAGATCTAACTAGTGCTTTATAGAGATGAGAATAAGTGCTTGCGTATTTAAATTCAGTAGCTGATCTCATAACGAACCCGTACATACGATAAGCCTTTTGGTTATGTTATCAATATGTTATAGTAAATAAGACAAACAAAAGATAGACGTAGAAAATGCCCAAGGCAGTTTTTTACTTGTGCATAAAGTTTTAATAAATAAATAAATAATAGAATGCCGTATAACACACGACGATCACATTATTCTATACAATATTTTACTCTGGAGATAGAATGCCAGGATTCCTTATCTGTTTTATCTGTTGGCATTCAATTTCTTGTGACTTTAGAGATATCCTATGAAATAGACATCAAAAGTTGTCTAGACACACATCATAAAGCCCTGTAAAGTGTAGTCTGACAATGTTGACAAACAGTCTCGGCACGGCTTTTCAAAAAACCCATACCAATATTATAAATGCGAAAGTGTGTTTGTCTGTCTCTTACCTCTTCACGCTTAAACCGCTTAACCGATTTAGATGAAATTTGGTATAGAGATATTTTGAGTCCCTGGAAAGGAGTTAGGATAGTTTTTATCCCGATATTCCCACGGGATCAACACTTATGCGGTTGAAACCGCGGGGCGCAGCTAGTAACTAATTTTTTTTTTGTATGAAATGAAGCTGGAATCACTGGAATATGCTCTCTATGGAGAGTTTGTCGATAACCAACATTTAATTATATTTCGAAGTCTACCTTTGTTCTTTGGGGCTCGAAAGGGATTTTAATCGGAATCAAGGTAAAGATAAGATGGATCAAAAACATAACCAAACGTTCCAAACGTTTTGGGAACACGGGGACAAGGAACAAGGGGTATCGTATCACCCAGTAACTGGGTTGTGGAGGTCAGATAGGCAGTCGCTCCATGTAAAATACTGGTATTCAGCTGCATCCGGTTAGACTGTATGATGAGTCTGTGTTTCCTGATAGCGATAACCTGGAGGTCTTAGGGTCGAGAATGAATAGATTACTTCTAGGCAAGCGTGCTCCACTATCGACTACATAATCGCTTCGCATCAGGTGAGATAGTGGTCATTGCGGTCAAACGCGAACCCTATCAATAATGGGAGGACGTGCGGTAGACATGTGGCCGGAGTAAATTTATATAACGCTATTTCGGTGACATGATTCCGTTGACATGGGGGTGGACAAACTGCCTCAGGGGCAATTCCCTCATGTTTAGTTCACATTCTTATCTCTGTCTCAATCTGTCAAAAGTACAGACGCCAGCCAGATCAAGCTATCCGAAACTGTTAAATTTTCGCAATCAACTCTGAACCTTATGTTTTAGCGATAAAGCTGAAAATCTAATAAAGAAATTTGACAGATTGTAGTAGCTTGATGTGCTGATCTGTAAATAAGTGTTTTTGTAAAAAACGTTTTTGTCGTTGATTGTCGCTGAGATGAGATTGCGACTAAATTTTAAACGTGTTTATTACGGGAATTGGCCTTCTTATGCTTCAAACACCCAAGAGACATGATACAAAAAAAATATAATACCAGCAAGTAGGTAAAAATAAACTGCCTCATCAGTCAGGTCAGGACTGCCTTAATTATCATCTCAAAGCTGCTACGACAAAAATGCAATAAGTAGGTGTTTACTCTACTCAAAATAATTCAAACCTCTGTTTTAAAAACAGTACCTAATCCAACAATTCTGGCTATAAAAAGACCTTTACTAACCCAACAAAGAAGATAAATTAATTAGCTCACTTAATCATGAGCAAGTTTTTGTTGAATGTCACTGTTTAGGGGAGTTCTTTGGAGAAAGGGGGCTGCGTAGGGGACCGGGACAGATTGGATGCATTAGAGAATGACATGAACGATGCTCCAAAAAAGCCTGTAACCCTGGCGACATGCTTGATGAGCGACGATCAAGGTTAAGAGCCTGTATTATGGGAGCTTTTAACATTGTTTTGACGAAGAATGAAGTGCAGGGATTGGCTTGCTGATCTAGCTTCTTTTTCAAGAATCTGGTGGCAGCTCAATGTAGGTTTCAGGGTGTAATCTTCGGGCCTGCGGACGGAGAGTAATGGGTAGCTCACCGTCCGATCAGGACCAGCCCCGGTAGGTTTCGGCCCTGACGGGCCCCTTCCCAATTGGAAGGGGCCCATCAGGGCCGAAGCCTACCGGGGCAGCGGGATTGTCCGAAAGGGTTACCTCTTGCCTGGAACATAAAGGGCTAAGGAAGGAACACGGGTGGGTTTTTGTAAGAGCCTGCCACTCCCTTCCGCTCCATCCAGATCTGGTGGGCTCTTTTGATGATTTCCCATCCTCAAAAAAAAAAGGGTGTAATCTTGAGTCCTAGAAATGTAGGTAGATAGGTACTAGGAAGGTAGAGTATCGAGTTTTTTAGCGAAACATTTGAGAAGCCTAATTAAAATATAATCAGCATATAATGTTTCCACTGCTGGAACGCAAGCCTCCTCTCTTGGAGACAGAGTAGGCCGTAATCCACCACGCGGACCCAATGCGGGTTGGTAGATGTCACATGTCTTCGAATTTTTGGTTCTATGACATGCCATTCCTCACGATGTATTTCCTCACAGTTTTGAGAGCAGTGGTGATGAAATTATATAAACAAAGTAAAGCGCCTGCCTGGGTGTGACCCCACGACCTACTCGTAAGTCGAGGCTGTTACTGCCTAATTATAACGTTGGTCTGCAATAGTTTATCGATTGATTACAGGTTTGGAGTTGTACCCTGAATACGATTCAGCCAAACTTACCAGTATCAACTGTTTTATACATACATATATGGAACAACATATATACAGGGTTAGTTTTCAAAGACCAGCCAAATTTAAGGGTATGGTACAGACTATCAAACTGAACAACTTTCTCCATGGGACCAATATCGTAATCTCGAAAAATTTGTCAACTGTCCCACAGAAAACTTCAATACCTACTCGACTTAAAAGTATGGGACGGCTGAATTTTTATTCGCTATTACGATATTGGTTGGATGGTCTGTACCATACCCTTAAGGCTGGTTTTTGAAAACTAACCCAGTATACAAAATGTAAAAACATTACACATCTACGCATATACCTTCGGGAAATACCGTCTTCATATCAAAAAGAAAGTTCAAACGCCTGGTAAAAGACGAAATAGGTGTTGTTTATTTGACCTCCACCAAGGTCACACAGAACTTTTTGACTTTGATCAAGGAAAACTCGCGTATTAAGGCTTCAATTTGGAAAAGTAATTCATTCAAAATACAATAAGGTACTCAATATTCATATGTGAGCACTTCTGGACGAGTTCCCTTCAGCGCCTTAGCAAATTTCATTTCATTCCTATGTAAATATACAGTCTTCCTATGTGGAATTGGTTTCTATTAGCCCTGTGATGATCTTAGGCCGGTCGTCCATGAAGCTTCTCTATAGTAACCACGTAAAAACTCAAAACACCAATGAGTACCCAGAATGCACACTAAAATATCAGAGCACTAGTGTTTCAATGGTGCTCCGAACACGATGCTACTTACATAATCAGGCTTTACTGTTCCCACTGCTGGGACACAGGCCTCCTCAATTCGAGAGGCAGCGGGCTGTAATCCTTCTCATGGTCCCAGTGCGGGTTGGTAGATGTCAAATGTCTTCGAATTTTTGTTTCTAGGACATGCAGATTTCCTCACGATGTTTTTCTTCACCGTTTTGAGCTTTCTTCACCGTAAAGCGCCGTACATCTCGTAAGTCGGCCGTTACCACTGGGCCACCACTGCTCGATGCGACTTACTAACGTGCTATGTGAAGAGTCGACCAACCGCTTGGCGATGTCCCGAATTACTAAGTGGGCACTCGGACCCCATGGCCCTAGAGTTTCAACCTCAAACGGCTCAAACAAATAAGTTCCAAAGAGATTGGAGTATTTCCGCCGTTTGAGGTTTTCCGCACCTGCAGCAGCCGCCCCAAAAAATCGCTCAATAAAAATAAAATAAAATATTTATATTAATGCCGCAGTTTTTCGACACCTAAATTCCAGCACAGAACTTACGTACTGACACAGCAATAATGTCGTGATTGACGAAGTTTTTACAGCTTTCTGAATTATTTTCAATGTTAAAACTTAAAAAAAAAACCCTTATGAAACCACCCACATAATCCACAACGAAAATGAAGTCCTCAATATAACGAAAGTCATTCATCAAGAGCAGCCTAAAGTTGGATAAGCATTGTATAAATAATTCTCAAAATGAAGGTGCTTCCATCATAGAATAAAGATGAGCACACATAGGGTAGGATATTGTCCGTCTCAAGGAATATCGATCTACCGCTCACAGGCCTTTATCTCCGTCAAATAAGACGGCTCGTGCCATGATTGGATGATCGTGTGCACCCGTTTTAGGTCCAAACTGCTTTATAAGCGAGAATGTATCGTAACATTTTTGAACGGGATAAGAAAAATAGAGGCTATAAAATGTGCTGTTACTAAAAATAGGACGCTATTTTGTGCCTAAATATTTTGAAGGCATTTCCTTAAACCTACAAAATACGCAGGAAGGAGATTCAGTAATAGGTACTTCAGGATGCAAATTGTTTTTAGTTAAATATAACATGGCGAGCTGTGATGGCCCAGTGGTGTCGGCCCTGACTTATGAGGTCGTGAGTTTGAACCCAAGCAGGCGCTTTACTTTGTGTAAATAATTTCATCACCACTGCTCTCAAAACGGTGAAGGAAAACATGAGTGGAAACCGAGTGGTGGATTATGGCCCTCGCATAGAGAGGAGGCCTGTGTCCCAGCAGTGGGAACATTAAGGGTTCATGTTATGATTATTTATTATAACATTTTGGTAAGCTATCGTTTAGAAAAGTTAAATAACACCTACCTACTTTTAGACATGTACTCAAAATATTCGCTATAAATTATTGTTAATGGGATCTTTATTTAATGATACAAAACAGCACACTTTTGTACTCAATCGATCCTTTAAAAATTCTTTATCACAAAGCAGAGCACATGGGCACTTAAGCACGTTCAATACTTTTGAGATCGACGATAAAAGATTGTGAATTAAGACAAGCTTGGGATGACGTTGACCTCTTCCTGTATCTACCAAGAATATTGAATATTTGTCGTAGTAAAAGGTATATATATATATTTCCGAGGGGCCCGTGGCTAAATAATAACAGCCGCACAGGTCGATCGATCAGGATAAGCTACGCTTGCCGCGGTTGGTCTGTGGATGGGTGACCATCTTTACATACCGAGACCCCTCCGTGCCTCGGAAAGCACGTTAAGCCGTTGGTCCCGGCTATCATTCGTGGATCTTTGACAGTCATTACGGGTAGTCAGAAGCCCGAAAGTCTGATAACCAGTCTTACCAAGGGGTATCGTATTACCCAGTAACTGGGTTGTGGAGGTCAGATAGGCAGTCGCTCCATATAAAATACTGGTATTCAGCTGAATCCGGTTAGACTGAAAGCCGACCCCAACATAGTTGGGAAAAGGCAGGCAGATGATGTCGTAGTAAAAGGTATATTAAAAGAGCCAGTTTCAGTTGGTATATCCAAGTTGCCTGGAAGAGATCGCAGAAAACGATAAGGCTGCCCCTTGTATGTTTTGTAGTTTTAAATGTATTTTTTTGTTATTTATTTTCTGGTGTACAATAAAGTATAGGTACCTATATAAATAACACATTATTTGCCTGTTTATATGTTGTTCATGAAATGTAATCGTATTTACAACTAAGCATCTTATGGCGCTACGTAAAGCTAATTGAAAAAAAAAATAAAGCAGTGTTATAGATATGTAATAAATGTATGTTTTTCGGGATATACTATAATGTACTGAGGAATTCTGAATTTAATTTTCTTTGGTCTAAAAATCATTCCAAAATTACCTACCTCGATTAAATTCGGATTCGTTTTTCTCTACATCCAATTACATGTCGCGTTACCTAGTGCCTATTTATTCAAAGTTCGTCATGTCTTAACTGATGGGCATTGAATTCGTGCCCTTCCTATGAAATAATTACCATTCTACTATAAATTCAAGAGATAATATTATTAACAAGTAAATATACTGCACAAGGACGAACCTATCCCCGCATAACCCAGTAAAGGCATAAACATAATAGCACTCGTACCAAAAGATTCGACCCTCAAGATGATAAACAAGTATGGCGGCCAGTCATAAAGAAAAGTGACATTAGCGTGAATGAAAACGTTACACGTTATAGTGTGACCTACATGACTCGAGAATATATGACAGTTATTAGACAGATAAGAAGCAGAAGTATTGTAATGAAGGTGTAAATTATCCAACCCACTCTGCTGCTGATATCGTAAAAGACAATGAAGGATTACAGCAGAAGGATTAGATAGCATCCAACAGTTTACAAAATCAAGATTAACTTTTACTTGGTTGCTCCTGATAACATATTACATCATTGTTTCATTCGTGACACTGTTCTAATGGATAATCAGCCTATAATAATCCCACTGCTAGGATACAGATCACAGAGCCTTCTTTCTTCGAGAGGGAGTGGGCCGTAATCCACCACGCGGGCCCAGTGCGGGTTGGTAGATGTCACATGTCTTCGAATTTTTGGTTCTAGGACATGCCGGTTTCCCCGCCATGTTTTCCTTCACGGTTTTGAGAGCAGTGGTGATGAAATTATTTACACAAGTAAAGCACTTATCTGGATTCGAACGAGTTGTAGGTCATGACCTACGACTCGTAAGTCAGGGCCGTTGCCACTGGGCCACCACTGCTAAACAGCTATTATAATGCTTAAACTAAAATTATTATGCTTTATGTATTACGTACATGTATATAGGGTGACTGGTAATTAGTGACCGATACTTAAACACGTGATTTTACTCATCATTATGAACAACTTTTACTATGGGACCAAACCTGAAATCACGAAAAAAAAACAGCTGTTCTCTACATTTTGACGAGTTAGACGAACATAAATGTAGGGAACAGCTGATTTTTTTTTCGCGATTTTAGGTTTGGTCCCATAGTAAAAGTTGTTCATAATGATGAGTAAAATCACGTGTTTAAGTATCGGTCACTAATTACCAGTCACCCTATATAGAAAACATGGTGAAGGCATAGAATGGGTTCCCACTGTCTAGCTTACAGCCATATTGGACAGGTTCTGCTTGTAATAAAATTGCTGTTTTTCACTCGTACTAGGCGACACCTAAATGAATGCCTAAATTATATTTATACTTTAATTTAGCGTTGAAACTCGAAAATCTTTACAGCTATATAGCTGTAAAGATTTTCGAGTTTCAACGCTGAAAACGTTGAAAATCCACCAGCGCGATTTTATTTAGGTATTCATTTAACGATCTGCGAAAGACTGCAGGCAGATGCTGGATGCGTCAAGCTGAAGACAGGGCGCTATGGCGCTCATTAGGGGATGCCTATGTCCAGCAGTGAACTGCTATAGGCTGATGATGATGATGATGATTCATTTAGCTGCCGACTACTGAGTGAAAACGGGTATGAGTGTTGGACATACTTAGAAGAGCACGGAGAAAGACAGCCACTTTCTGACTGATGATTTCGAACTGATACTTTCTAACTGATACTTCCTAACTGATACTTTCTGAATGATAATTTCTGACTGATACTTTCTGACTGATACTTATTTGTACAACAATTGTAACCTTATCGTAAGAATTTCACCTTCTGTGTACACCTGCGAGAAGTTATAAATAACAGGCGGCAATGTCGCGTGACAATTTTCAATTAAACATGTTCGTACGCCGCACCCAACACGTCACACTGCCGTAAACACGTATATTAAGTAGCGTGATGGTTTTAGTTATATTATTTAACTTAATAAAATTATGACCCCCATGTGTGCGTTGCCCTGATTTGATTGACCTCGGTATATTGTTTTAAATAATGATGTCTGAGTTATGCAGCAACTTTCTCCCTGCTACAAGGTCAATTCCCGTAATTAAAAACGTTGAAAATCTTGTCGAGTCTTTGGTCAACTGGACCACTCGAACTGGACTCACGGGATCAGTCAACCTAATCACATTTTGAATAGGTCGACTGGACCCACTGCCCAATTTCAACATTAGTAGAGTCACGGAGTAAAGCCGAATCTTTTAGTTTTATTTCTATGACTTAAAATATACTAATGTCGCAATCTCATCTCAGCGACAATGAATGTCAAAAATATGTAAAAAAAATGTAGGGAAATAGAGGTATTTTTGACAGATTGAGACTGAAATCAGACTGTGAACGTTCGTGATCTCTCAAGCTCCGCTAATGAGAGACAATTGTATCGTATTAGGTACATAGGATACGCGCGGAGCTTGACAGGTTAAAATTCCAAGAATTGCCCGGATTGACCTGAAAAGTAATTAGATTTCTGAACCAGAGAATGAGCCAATACCACCAAAGCGAAAAGCCGTCCGATTTTTAGGGTTCCGTACCCAAAGGGTAAAAACGGGGCCCGATTACTAAGACATCGCTGTCTGTCCGTCCGTCCGTCCATCCGTCCGTCCGTCTGTCTTCCACCAGGCTGTATCTCAAGAACCGCGATAGCTAGACAGTTGAAATTTTCACAAATTATGGATTTCTGTTGCCGCTACAAAAACAAAAAAAAATATTTAAGGGGGGCTCCCATACAACAAACGTGTTTTTTTCGGGGTTTTTGCCTTGTGGTACGGAACCCTTCGTGTGCGAGTCCGACTCGCACTTGGCCAGTTTTTTATTATCAAACCGTACCCGTTTTCAGGCGAAAAAGATTAAAACGTACAACAAAAACAATCCTATTACAAAAATCTTTTAAAAACACGTCATCAATTTGTGTTAAAAAACAAAAGCCGTGAATTGAATTAAATTATTTGAATATCATTATCAATACGAAAATATCATGAAAAATAATAACCATCACTGTAAAAGACACTGTGCCTATTGAAGCAAACATTTTATAACGACACCATCCAATCGGCGGAAAATATTTTTTTTTCTCTGGCAACACCCTCGTTAAAGCTGTCGTTACGTTGTTTCTACGCACCCTAAAGATATTTCCGATTCAATGATTACAGGGAGTCAATTTTTAAACAATGTCAGCAACGTTGCTTTGTACTGAAAAAGATACTTTTATTCTTATAAACGTGTATAAATGAGCATCATTTTGTATTTCATTGACTTCTTTTTCTCCTTAGATTCCGGAAAATGCTATTTTTATGTAGGGATTTTGATTAGAAACGTCTGTGGAAAACGGTTAATATAATGGTTTTATGGGTATTGACTATGTAGTTTCGTAAATAAATAAATAAGACGTCGGTCGTAAACGTCAGTTCTACACTGTGGCCTGTCAAAACGGTAGTTTCTTAAGAACCATTTCCATTGTTTTCCTCTTCAAAAGGCCCATTGAAGCAGAAATAAAAGGAGCGAAGGACGAAATTCGTGCATCAATATGGCCCAATGTGTACACCGTACAGGTTACTTTTCTATAGCTAGGGTTGTTACATGTTGAACGTAATTTGTTCATTTAACTTTCAGGGAAATTGATCCCATAATTTTTCCCTTTCAGTTCGTCCCTATTCAAGCGTCGAGATTAGGATCGCGGGATACCCGACTCACGTGAAACTACAACTTAGTTCCGGTTGAATATTAGCGGTAGCAACAAACTACCCCCATGTTTACTGGTATAAAGTTTTAATAAAACGTTACAAAAGGTCCACATACCTACCCGTTAAAAAACATTCATACCTTAATATAAAGAAGCAAAGGTATTAAGTCAAGGCCTTAAAGTATTTTACGCCAGGCCACAAATTAGAATCTCACTCACTTAACGTCAAGAAAATCGATCCCTCTTCATAATTGTTTGACGTTGCGCTCAAGTTAAAAGGCTCTTTAATCTTCTCGCTGCAGCGCCACCGTCTAGGCCTGGCCTTAATAATGGCCTACCTGCCTATCTTTATGCCATTGCGGAACATCACTACACGGGTCGTGTGAGTAATAAAAATCACACATAAAATATTTATCCTTTACGTGTTCTTATTGATAGCACGTTATAAAATTTATGAAGTTGTTAACTTTTATATGGTCGATATCGAGTAGTCGGTACTTGTGCGGACGTTTACCTGAATGGCTGCCATAAAAATGTTTCTTGAGAAATATGTGATTGCGTATATTAGTAGTAGGTGATTGAAAAAGGTGGTACTTACAGCTTTATCTCAATTTTTTTAATAAATTACTAGCAGCGCCCCGCGGTTTCACCCGCATAAGTGTCGATCCCGTGGGAATATCGGGATAAAGTCCCGGGAAAGGACATATCCTTTCCCGGGACTCAAACTATCTCTATACAAAATTTCATCTAAATCGGTTCAGCAGTTTATGCGTGAAGAGGACAGACAAAAATAAGAAAAATAATCTGTAATGAGAGACAGACACACATTCGCATTAATAATATTAGTATGGAATAGTATGGATGGAGGTCTGTTTGCCAGACTTTTTGATAAACACGATAATAAAATCACAAATAATAATACAGGCTGGCAGTCACATCGACAGGCAAAAATAAAATCTGTTTTTAGGGTTCCGTACCTACCTCAAAAGGAAAAACAGAACCCTTATAAACCCTTAGCTGTCCGTCTGTCTGTCCATCTATCAAGACCCTTTTTCTTAGGAACGCGTAGAGTTATCAAGTTGAAATTAATATCAAATACTCAAGGCTGTGATCCATTGAAAGCGGTCAAAATGTTAAACAGTAGTTTTCTTTTTATAATAAATTTCAAAAGAAAAAAAACCTTTGGATCTACCAACACGCAGATTTTATCAATCGATATTACTGTAGCTTTAAATTTTCCTAATCACAAAACAATGAAAACACATAAATAAAATAAACCATAAAAACCGACCCTCCCGTTATCAGTAGGCGTATAAAATCTAATTTCCATTTTTCACAAATTAGGTAGGTACCATTATCTAGAAATGGTACATGTCCCGCACGGTATCGCACAGAAATCTCCAAACATAAATCTGTTGCCAGCCTTATCTGGCGACCAAGATTATTATTAGTTGGCGACTTTTACCTAACGACCCACGCGTTACAGTCATAACGAGACTAATTTATCGTTTTTGTTTATTGCCTCATTTCACCTTATAAAGTGAGCCGTATGGAGGACGCACCTGGACACTAATAACATCTTAATGAAACCTGGTTTCTCAAGTTTGTTGGCGGCATGTGCTTGAAGGAGCTTGAAACTTGCCATGTCATAGTTGGATAGATCTAGTTTGCGTTGGCTATTACCTCTACGATTTTACCTCTACGATGGAAATCTAGATTCGTTCTCGGAATCACACGAATATTATAAAGGCGAAAGTTTGTGGGGGTGTGTGTGTGTTTATATGTTTGTTACTTCTTCACGCTCAAACGGCGGGACCAGTTTTGATAAAATTTTGTATGGAAGTAGCTGACACCCTGGATTAACATATAGGATTAACATATACTTTTTATCTCGATATTCCCACGGGATCGACATTTACGCGGGTGAAACCCCGGGGCGCAACTAGTATTATCATAAAATTACTCGTCAATATAGCACTAGAGCTGATATTCTCATCTCCGTATTCCTACAAAACGAGCTGAAGTCTGAGCCGGTTAGACTAGTGAAACACAATCATCCGAATGATAGGTAGGTACTGCTCACATTATTCAGTCTCTCCAATAAATTGCTGCTCATGCATTAAACATTCAGGTCCTCTTAAATAATAAGAGACGCTCTACGAAGGTACTATTGTTTATTCTATTTTTTTTAGAGGCTCAGATTGGAAAAGCTTTTTACACCCATCCCATTTGCTGGGTCTAGAGAACACGTTACATTTCCTTATTTTGATGAAAAAAAGTAGGAAAAACACTTTATCTTCAAATTCCCTGTTATTTTCTTGAAAGGTACTATAAAAATGTACGTAAAACATTTACGCACCATAAATTTTAACATTGAATGTTATTTGTGGCCATTAATGAAATTACTGAAAGAAATATATTGGACGTTTGGTCCCAACTGTGGTCGATATATGTGGTCCCGGGCCGTTTACCAGGAAGTTGCGTGTGTAATTTCAATTGAAATAACACGAGGTAATATTTAGATTTGGCTACCGAGGCGCGGTGAATGTGTGGAGTCAGGTGTGCTAAATATACCTACAAAGCCCCAAGCTGACTCAGGCTCGAACTCAGACAGGTGCTTTACTTTGTGTAAATAATTTCATCACCACTGCTCTTAAAACGGTGAAACAAAATATCGTGAGGGAACCGGCATTTGTCTTAGAACAAAAAATTCAAGACATGTGACATCTACCAAACCGCACTGGGCCCGCGTGGTAGATTACAGCCCACTCCCTCTCGAAGAGAGTAGGCCTATGTACCAGCAGTGGGAACATTATAGGCGATTCCATATATTTTTAGGGTCCCGTACCCAAAGGGTAAAAACGGGACCCTATTACTAAGACTTCGCTGTCTCTCCATTCGTCTGTCCGTCCGTCCGTCTGTCCGTCACCAGGCTGTATCTCAAGAACCGCGATAGCTAGACAGTTGAAATTTTCACAAATTATGTATTTCTGTTGCTACTATAACAACAAATACTAAAAACAAAATAAAATAAATATTTAAGGGGGGCTCCCATACAACAAACGTGTTTTTTTCGGCGTTTTTGCCTTGTGGTACGGAAACCTTCGTGTGCGAGTCCGACTCGCACTTGGCTAGTTTTTTAACCGACTTCAAAAAAGGAGGAGGTTTCTCAATTCGACCGTATATTGATTTTTTTGTACTGTATTCTTTGAATAGTGCTTCCAAGCCCGACTGCTTACGCCAAAGATCACAATTTTAGTGTGCCTAACTAATTTTATAGAAATATTCGTAATAACTTTTTGCAGGACTAGTGCTGCGGGCTATTTTTGTAGACTACCCTAATTTGAAATACAGAAAAATATGTTTAATTTTTTTTTTTTTGCCTTTTCGACTTGTACAGTAGCCCAATAAAGCAAACCAAATTTGCCTCAGGCTCTCACTGAAAACCCTGAACAAAGAGTGGTTTAGATAACGAATACACAAAAATAAATAAAATTCCCTTCTTTGTGGCCATTGTTTGTTAGCTATGTTTTTATACTGTGACCCTATGTGACGTTCAATAAGCTTTTTTTTACTGTTTAAGGTAGACATACACTAACGTAATCGTGGCGGTTCACGTCGTATGCTGTCGTGACGGAGAGTGAGCACACTAATCTGTCGTGTTCTGGTTTTGGCTTTGGAATGCTAGTAAAAAACTATTGATCTTGCTTAGCTTTTTCAAGGGTGCACTAAAACTACATAATTTCATAGAAATATATTTGTTGTGGTGTATGGCGATACACCACATCATAGCCTCCACTGTTGTCTCGTGCGATAGGCGGCGAGCAGGTAGCACAACAGAACGTGCCACGACACGACACTCCGTATGCTTCTGTCGCGCTATACGACACCCTAGTATGTTTCTACCTTTACCGTTTTTATCTGTTTTACAAGCGTACCTACCTATTAATTTGGGTCGCAACGTAATAACGTGTTTCCGGTGTTTTGGTTTTTATTTTTAATTGTTCCGAAGATAAGGGCAGTTATTTTTGTAACTGTCTGTTTCTGTGGGGGTTCAATCACATAAAAAGCTCCTTTATTCAAAAACCTACTTCAATTTTAATTGTTTGGGTTTTTTTTAAATCATAATTTATATATCTTTCTTTTATGTTTCGGTCGTATAGGTATCTACATTCATTCGTTTCATCATCATCATCATCATTTCAGCCAAAAGACGTCCACTGCTGGACATAGGCCTCCCCGAAGCACTTCCACTTCGAGCGGTTCTGTGCTTCTCGCATCCAACGGGTTCCTGCGGCCTTCACAAGGTCGTCGGTCCACCTTGTGGGAGGCCTTCCAACGCTACGTCTTCCGGTACGTGGTCGCCACTCCAGAACCTTTCGGCATTCGTTTATATAAATTCAAACCAAACTTGAAAAAAAATATTTTCGAAGATTATTTGTTTTAATTATATTAATATAATATTGGAACAGAAATTGCCTTGTTGATTTAGCAAATTGAATTCGTAACTGGAGCATCAAATGCTTGCTGATGTCAAACACCGAGAAACCGTATTATTCGGAGCCCTAATTCAATAATCAGAATGTTCCACCCCTAGCTCTTGTCTTGAACTGTTTGTAAAGCTCACAAATTAAACTACGAATTTAATAATATAATAAATTTGTGCCTATTTGTTTGGAAGATTCATTGAATTTCTGATTTGGTTCAAAATTGCTCAACTAAAAATAATTTTAGTTGAGCAATTTTTATTATCGATATTTCTTAGGTACCTTTAAGTTCATGGTTTATCAGATATAATATGTACTTCTAGTTGTGCAACCGATCTTTTTGAAGCATTTGGGTATAATGTGTGTTTAGTTACCAACAAAAATGTTTCTAATTGTTGTTAATTTCATAGCACCTCTAACTGCCTTCTACCTAATGAAAATATATTCGAGCTTTAATTACACCTGTCCACAAATTGATTGGGGTGGTGGAAGAAATTGTTTCGAAATTCGAATTTGAAATTGGGTCATTTTCGATAAGCAATTATTTGTGCTGTTGACTGTATTATTAGTGTCCTATAGCACAATACGTTCCAATTATACATTTTTGACAAACAGTGATGGACCAATGGTAATGACCGCGACTTACGTGTTGTATCCTCTTTCTGTGAGAGGGACTGGGTCATAATCTACCACGAGGGCCGATTGTTTTTTTCTAGTACATACCGGTTTTCTCTCGATGTATTCCTTCAGCGTTTTGAGAGCCTTGGTGATAAAATAAATTACACAAAGAAAAGTGCCCACTTGGGTTCAAACCCACGTCCTACAACTCGTAAGTCGTGGCCTTTATCACTGGGCCAGCCTGCTCTTGCCTCCCCTAAATGGGCTTTATTACATAACTGATGAGATCTAGATTCACCCCTACTGGAACACAAGACTAGTGTTACAATATGCTTGTTTATGACATTATCTACTAAAACAAATTATTGAACCTCTATTGTTCAATAAGACAAACCTCTTTAAAAATTTTAAACCGCACCAACTCTGTGTGTCATCACTACTCTTTCACCAACCAACTTGGTTTTTAACCGACGAAAAAACGGAGGTTTTTTTTATGGATGACCACGCATATCTTTTTACAGAATAGTCCGATTTTGATAATTATTTTTTTATTTGAAAGGTATACTCTCGAGGTGGTCCCATTGTCAATAGTAATTTTGAATCGAACGTGAATAGCGGCGCTACGCCCCTTCGCCGGAAAATGCCGAGCGTTCACGAAGTTAATGTCAGCGAGACAGCAACCCGAATGGGCACACACGTGAGGGCACACGTCGTTGCAAGTGGTCGTGCGGAGAGCGCATTTTTTGGAATGTTACTGTTTATCGCTGGAGATTTCACGTTGCATTGTTAATTTGATTTGGTTATTCCTTTAAATTTAAGGTAATTTAGTGATCTTTGTTCATTGATTGTTTGGTGCCGACTCAAAATTACTTATGTACATTATTTTAAGAACTTAGTTATATAAAAAAGGTTTATTATTTTTTGCTTTTCAGATTTTTCGGTGGTTTAATTTTTTTTAACACCACTAGGTACTCTTTTGTTTCACTCAATAGTTTCAAGACATATTCAAAGCCGCAAACACCTGTTAGTTCTAAAACCCTTTCCCTAATACGGATTGACACGTGAATTTCAAAGTTCATGCATAAACAATACGAAGGGCTTCAATTAAGGAACTTAATGCATGAGTAAAATGTTTATATTATGTAGATGGGGACCGGCTTACGTCTTCACGGATGTCGAATTTGCTTTCATTACTTTAAGATTTGGAACGGTTCAATGATTTTCGATATATACATAAGTATTTGTTGAACGGAACGTAGTACATGCAATGTAATAAAAAGAGACAGAAAGATTGTGACGTAGCAGCTTGCTATCTCTCTCACTTGTGGTCTATACTCTGTACTTGTCAAGATGGACAATTAGGTTGCTCTGTAAGAAATAAAAATACTTTTAATTTGTATTGCGTATATTCCTTTACAACAATCATCAGTATTGTAAAAAACTCGAGTCCTAAGTCTTACAATATTAGGACTTGAGGTCTTTTTGAAGACTCGAGTTTTGTCTAAAAGAACTCGAGACTCTAGTCTTTTCAAAAGAACTACTGGGGTTTATATATAAGTTAAATAACAAATAAAGTAGAAAATTTAAAAAAATGTTAGTAACAATTTTTTACTATCTAATTATTTTAAGTACTTAAAAAATGGTTGACAGTATTCAATTCGAATATAACTAAATTAGTACATAATTTAGAACAAATTTTTTATAGTTTAGGTAATATACCTTAAAAGTAGATAGCTTTTTTTTACTAACTTTAAAGCTAGTGAAGACGTAGTTCGACTCAAAGAACTCATAGGACTCAAAAGACTGAAAAACGCATAGGACTCAAAAGACTAAAAAAACTCAAAATACGTAAACAACTCATAGGACTCAAAAAACTTAAAAAACTCGTGACTCGCGAGACTATTAGTCCCTTGTCTTGAAAAAAGACTTGAGTCCCGAAATGAAGATTACAAGACTCAGTCACACTCTCACTCTTTCACTCACAGTCTTTTACAACATTGGATGTAATTTTATAGACTTTAGGGCGAAATTAAAAATATAATAAATCAAGATAAATAATTTAAAGTGATCAAACCAAAACAGGATTTTTGAATTAGAGCCTAAAATCTTCTTATATATCTTCTATATATATATATTATATATATAAAATGATAAACTGACTGATTGTTGATATATCAACGCACAGTCTAAACCGCTGCTCCTAGAGACATGAAATTTGGAGGGTGTGTTCTTTGTGAAGAGTAGGTATCCACTAAGAAAGGGTTTTTCGAAATTCCACCCCTAAGAGGGTGAAATTTCACGCGGACGAAGTCGCGGGCAGAAGCTAGTAATTCATAAAATGTTTTTGCAAAAATATTACATTGTGTAAAGTTATGATTTTATATTGTTACTGAACATCATCTGCCTAGCCTTTTCCCAACTATGTTGGGGTCGGTCGGCTTCCAGTCTAACCGAATGCAGCTGAATACCAGTATTTCACATGGAACGACTGCCTATCTGACCTTCACAACCCAGTTACTGGGTAATACGATACCCCTTGGCAAGAAGTCAAACTTTCGGGCTTTTGACGACCCGTAACGACTGTCAAAGATCTACGAACGACAGCCGGGACATAAGGATTAACGGGCTTTCCGAGGCACGGAGGGTGTTGGTATGTAAAGATGGTCACCCATCCACGGACCAACCGCGGCAAGCATAGCGTAACCTGATCGATCGACCCGTGAGGCTGTTATTACTTAGCGGCTAAGCTCTTTTTTCTTTTTGGGTGGGAAATTAACAAATGACCCCCCCGCTCTGGGCGGAGCGGAAGGGAGTGTCAGACTCTTACTGACTAAAACCCACCCGTGTGCCTTCAGTGGCCTGTGCCATGGTATCTCCTTCGAACAACCCGCAACCCTGGCAGGCATCGGCTCTAGCGACCCCGTCAGTTAGTGCTGACATCTCTTTGAGGCGCGCGTGGAACACAACGCGCCGACGACCCGGGCCTGGTCCTTACCGGACGACGAGCTACCCAATACTCGCCGTCCGCAAGCCCGCGCCTACGGTGGCCTGGAATCGGCTATCGATTCCCGACGCCCAAGTAATAACAGCCTCAAATCTATGAGGGGCTTGTGGCTAAGTCTCAGCCACAAGCCCCTCATAGATTTGAGTCGAGATAAGATTCATATTTTCAAAAGGAGTTTCATAACTGAAAATTAGCCTAAAATACGAGCTCCTAAATAATTTTATCTTCATAAAACTTTTTCTTATCATCTTATTTCAGAAACCAAATTGTAATTATTTTCTAGTTTACACTTGAAGAAATACGTAGACTTTAAAATTCCAAGTTCGTAATGTGTAACTAATGAACACCCTTTTACATAAAATTTTAACTGAAACTAAAGTACCTACACGTCATAAATATGTAAAACTAAATTGAACACAAGTCAAACATTTACTTTAGAAAGTTAATATTAAAGAGCTTATTAAAACAATACAGACTTCTAATGAGTAGGTACCTATACAGGTTGAAATTGAAAACATGCGACAAACCGAAATAGGAGATTGTACTCGTAATGAACAACTTTTACTATGGGCCCAAAGCTGAAATCGCGAAAACAAAATCAGCTGTTCCCTACATTTTGACGAGTTATGTGAACATAAATCACACACACACACACACACACAACATATCACACATCAAGCTACTACAATCTGCCAAATGTCTTTAATAGATTTTCTGCTTTATCGCTAAAGCATAAGGTTCAAAGTTGATTGGGAAAATTTGACAGTTTCGGGTAGCTTGATGTGCTGGCATCTGTACATAATAAAGTGTAGTAGTTGTTCTATTCTATTCTACAGTGTGGCGATTAGGTAATCACAGGGCTTACAGGACCTAAACACAAAAAACGCAAGTTTAAGAAACAATAAAAGTGATCGACTACAGTAAACAAAATCAGAAAAATATATGATGTTCTTCAGGAATTATGCTAGGTAGATAGTGTGTTGAAAACATAATACAACTAATTTGATACGCGAAAAATCATGAAAATACCTCTAAAAACTTTCTTTTTACAATAAAAACCGTACTAATATACATACAATCATTATGATTTTTTGTCAGATTATTCTACAAGCAACATACTAAAGCACTAGTGTTTTATTTTTTTAGTCCAAACAATAGATTTTTTGTAAATAAAAAAATCCTTTATATTTTCCAATAAATTACCAGCGTTGTGTCATCGTGCTTCTCTTTCTTTTCTATGCAGTCCAACAAAGACCGCGCTTTAGGTCATGTAGTCGCCTCAATTGAAACCACGTATCCAGTATCCTACGTTACGTATTTTGAACATACACAATTAAAATAATTAATCACAATTATCATTCTAGACGTGGGACCTTTTTTTTCGTTTTTGTATTTAATAACATTAAACTTAATTTGTGATTACCTAAAATTATTACCTATTATTGTCGCCGCCTGGTCGACACTTCACGTGACCAAAGAGCTGGGTCGTTCTTTGGCCAAAGAATTAGCATTGCTATTCAACGTGGCAATACTGCCAGTCTTCTGGGCACGTTTCCTGATGACAGCGATGCGGACGAGTACTTCGACGCTTAGGTGTCCTTTGTTTTTGTATTTATTTGTATAGTAAGTTAGTTAGTCTTTTAATTTAGTATCTAGTGTAAATAGTTTGGATTTGGTTAATATTTAATTAAAAAAATTTGATTATTTGGTAACATACCATAAAGATTGCTCAATTTATACACTATTTCTTTTGTTTGAAAAATTCCGTTTTGTATTTTTAGTAAAATTGTTTTATTATTTTAACAGTCTGATAACCGCTGTACTATTTAATGTGATAACCTAACCACTATTCTGTATTTTAAACAAAACAAGAATGTACAAAATGTAGCGAATTTGGTTTAGGTACAGTTTCCTATCAACTAACGGCATTGAAGCCATTAAAATTTTTGTATCCTCCAGTAAAACAGTCCATTTATAAATTGCTTAAAACTTTTGTCTCAAAAATAAGCTTTTGATGTCTTTATCTCGCGTCTGGTTAGTCTTGGCTTTCGTTCGAGTCCCCTCCGCGATAGAAGCAAGTTTAAAGATAAACCATAATTGAAATGTCAAGAGCATTCTTTCTGTAACTGCTCAGTATTACTGGGAGTTGCCAAGTTACGATACTGTACCGTCCTCGGCTCTTGTTACAGCGTTTTCAAAGAATCAATACGGTCTATTTTACGATAACCAGATTAAAAATTGAGACAGAATTCATAAAAAGTTAGCTCGAATTACGCTTTTTAAATATCAGGCTGCTGTGGGAATATGAATTGGGAGCCATATTTATTTGAGGAATAGATCGGAGGAGGTTCGGCTTGGATGACTTTGCAACCAACCTCCAAGAATATTTTAAAAGTTAATTTTTTGTTATGAGATAACACTGTTTCTTATTTAGAATCGAAAAAATTTGATACTCAATCTCAGTGGCTGACAGTGGTTTATTTTTAAGATAGCGATTTTCTTCAATATGATTATGACCTACGATTGAAATTCTATAATTATGCGTTTTCTTTACGTAGTATAATAGTGTCCCTATCCTAACAGTAGCTACAATAGTACCTTTATGATGTAATAGTAATAGAAAGCCGAGAAAGATAAACAAATCAAGTATCTTGACTTGGCTCGCGAGATTGTTGGCATGTGGGATGGGGACTCAGCGATCATTGCGCCGATAGTCGTAACAGCTAATGGCTTAATAGCCAAGAGCCTCGACCAACACCTGAAGAGGTTCTCGTTGGGAACTTGGAGCTTGTTTCAGAAAGCGGTATTTCTGGAAACGACTTGCATTGTTAGGAGGTTCCTCTCTCTGGAGCCCTGACCGTCCAGGTCAGGGCTCCAGAGAGAGGGACCCTGTTCCAGATACCAGAGGGATACAATTTTTTTTTATATTTTTAAATGGTTCTATATTTTTTTATAATATTTAAAAATATAATTTATATGTACAGACGGCACATCAAGCTGCTACAATCTATCATTCTTCTTTAATAGTTTTTCAACTTTATTGTTAAAGCATAAAGTTCAAAGTGGATTGGGAAAATTTGACAGTTTCGGGTAGCTTGATGTGCTGGCTTCTGTACTATGATACAAAGGAAATAATAATAGTACCTATAATAATAATAGTTCACCTAATTTTGTTCATGAAATGCAGTACCAGAAACGGTAATAAAACATTTAATAAATATAAATAACAGTTACAGATAATCACGTCACATTTTTTTTTGTTCTCTAAATGGAAATCAACGGAGCTGTACAATGGTTTTCTCCTGCAATTTCCTGTTTATCTGTAGACTGAAACGAAATATGATCAACCGAAGGCTGACCGGACCATGCCAACCGTATTTATTTGTCTTGTTAGTGCAAATCTATTGGAAAAACAACAAGAGCAAAACACAGAAAGCTACATAAACAACTGACAGATAAAGATTTATATTTTTATTATGTTTTATTTGTTGCTGGCAGTCGAAACTAGCAATAACTTTATTGGATGATAAGTTTCTATTACATAAAAAGTTATGTCAAACAGTTTCTTTTTGTATCGTTTTCTTAGTAATTTATTTGTATGTTTTCAATAAAATGAAGGCTTCGTGGCTCAATAATAACAGCCGCGCGGGTCGATCGCTTGCTGTGGTCGGTCCGTAGATGGGTGGACCATTCATAAAATCACGAGACCTCTCCGTGCCTCGGAAAACACGTTAAGCCATTGGTCCCTGCTGTCATTCGTAGACGTTTGACAGTCGTTACGGGTACTCAGAAATCTGACAACTAGTCTTACGAAGGGGTATCGTCTAGTAACTGGGTTGTGGAGGTCGAAGCCAACCCTAACAGAGTTGGGAAAAGGCAGATTTTAGTTTTCAATAAAATCACCGCGACTGTAACTTTGCTAGTAAACATAGCTCATTACAGTAAATTATATTGGTAGGTATTCAATAGTTAGATATGTCATAACATTTCTTTTTTCATTTCATTTTTGGTATTTTTTTTAATAATTACATTCTGACCTGTTTTTTAACCTTCGGATGAGTTCCAGTTATCTTATCTCATAGATATACCTAATCACAGCATTTTTTGTAGGTATAGTGCCTTTCTAGATGTTGTAAAACAGCCGGTAATTTTTTTTTTTTTTCGTATGGGAAATCATCAAATTACCCCTCCCGCTCTGGGTGCAGCGGAAGGGAGTGTCGGACTCTTAGGTACTGACTAAAACCCACCCGTGTTCCTTCCTTAGCCCTTTATATTCCGGGCCAGCGGTAACCCTTTCGGACAATCCCGCTGACCCGGCAGGCTTCGGCCCTATGGGGCCCCTCCTCGATGCTGACATCTCTGTGAGGCGCGCATGGAACTCCTCCCTAAGTTTTTACGTTGAGATTTTTACATATTTCTGACTGGCCGGCTCCTTGACGATTCAATACTCAATACTCAATTCTTTATTGCATTCCACAATGTAGGCTTAGGTGGTAAACATTTGCCAAAAGAAACAATCATGGACCCTGTCGGGCACAGCAAAAGATAGATAGGGATGTGGAGAGTGTGTCTATGAATAATATGAAATATATAATAATATGAAAAGTGTCTATGAATGGTTTGAATTTACAAGCTCTAATAAAAGGAAACCAAGAATATTTTCCATTGGTTGAAAAATGCTTCGGTTTGTACAATAAACAAAAATCCATAATATCGCCGCTTGAGATCGCATAATGCCGTAACCGATTTCTCAAGCGCGTCACGTGCCGATAGCGGCCTGTCCGGTCCCGTGTAACCGCACACGGTACAAATCTCCGACATTTACTGCCGTCATTCGAACGTGGAGAAGAAAATCCTATTTCTACTTTCTACAACTTAAAGTGCATTCTCACTATTGAACAACTTCTGTGGCCTTTCCGCTGGTTATTGATTTATTAGTGACATGTGGCACAGGTTTTATAGGTCATGTCTTGTTCTAGGAGAGATATATATATTACTTCGTTTTCACTTAGCGTTCTTTCTGACTTTTTTCTTTTTGCTCGTGATGGTAAATAGCCTATAGCGTTCCTCGACAATTGGGCTATCAAATACAAAAATATTTTTTCAAAGCCGACTGGTAGTTTCAGAGATTTACGCGTTCAAATAAACAAAAAAACTCTTCAGCTTTATTATTAGTTTACGAGTATACAGGGTGAATTTTTTGAAAACTAAAGAAAAAAGCTTATTTTTAACAAAATACTTTTTTATTTTTTGTTATTTTTAGAACAGATTACGTATATACACCAGATAAATTACCGACATAAATATATAAATTTTACAAAGGGTGACACAATGGGCGGTTATCGCTAAGAGCGATATTTTAGAGAAAACCTTTGGATGGATTAAAAAGGGGAAATAGAAACAAATACTGTGGGTAGTCTGTGGTGTACTATTTACATAATACAATAAATAAATACATACATAAAGTATATTATACTAATCTAAATAAATATAATATTAAGCATGAAACAGGAGAAAACTAACCTGGTTCTTTTTAATAAACGATATAAAAAGAAGTAATTATTAAATTAATCCAGTAAATAAGCTGTTAAGAAATACGTACTCGCAGTTTATGTCTCAATATAAACTTAAATAAGACAAAGCTAGAGCAACGAAGAGCTTCAGAACCAAACACGGATTATCCGGCAATAAGTCCTGATACACACTGAATAACGCCAGCTCAAAGGCAGCATGATTAAACTCTCAAATACCGCCAGTGTACACACACCATCCGGTTCTCCACGCTATAAATCAATCCAGCACGGCTTTCAACCTCAATACAACTGCTTTCGATAATTAATAGACCCCGTTATTTAACGAAACCCGCTGAATAAGAAACTGTTTCATTGAAATCAACTTGGAATTGATGAAGCCGTCCTGGGTTCCTAAGATCCGCCCACACCTCACTTTACTTTGTAAATAATGTTAAATAAGATGGCTCTGCTTCTAAATTAAGTGTTTGGGTGTTACTGATTGCTTTCTCTAGTGGTATGTGACAAGGATGGAAGAGATTAGAAATAATTAAAAAGTTCTTTACACAAGCTTAAACACGTCCCACGCTTAATCATATACTGACCGATTGGTGTTTCGGTAAAAGTTGAGTTAAGTATACCAAGAAGTTTATTTTAACACCCTCTTTCGGCCTATCTCGGAATTTTTTTGATATCTTATTTCTAGGCGGAGTTATACCTATGTCTGTCTCTTTCACACGCAAACGTTTCGGCAGGTTTGCTTAATCGTTTTTTGCGATTTCTCGAAAAACGTCTTTTTGAGTTATGTCAGTAATGATTAAGCGTGCAACGTGTAACAAAACGTAATATCAAACTTGTAATCCTCGAAAAGCTAGGCCGTTTGTCCATTGCCACCGTCAGCAGGACGTAAACTAGAAACGAGATTATTCGAACCGAACGTGACGTCCGGTGGCGTGCGGTGGAACGCGGCCATAGAAAATGTATGTATTGCCACTTAGGTGCCGTCATCTCGTTCTCGTTGACGTCCCGTTGACGGTGGCGGTGGAAAAACGGTCTTAAGCAAAGGTATATACCTATAGGACACCCACATTTTACGATTTCTATACTATCACCATCAAAATGTCTCAATAAATAACCGCAAAGCAAACACGTATAAAACCATTTGTGCTATGGAAGACATTTGCGAGGCCAACGCTGACGCTGCGGAAGTGGCCGAATTCTGGTTGAAGCGATAAAATAATAAAAGAGAATCATCGATACGACGAAGAAAAAGACCATTTGTAAAACAATACAGCACCCCTTAAAATTATATTTGTTAGGTCATAAAATTTGGTGAAACATGAAACCGTAAACATACCAAAATATACTCCCTAATTTAATGTGGCGCCTTGAAAACATATCTCAATAAATATGGAGGGTTCGAACCGCAATACTATGGAGCAGGTCGTAAAAACGTATAGGTGACAACACATCCCGAAGCATAAAGCATCGAATTTATTCCCGATATAAAGGTCGTGACGCTAAACAAAAACAAAGAGTTTCCGAAGACGCTCTGCGTTATAGCTGAAAGGTCATCTTCATAAAATTGTCCGCTAATACGGATATCAACGAAAGTAGATGTTCACTTCAGACTTTTTTTATCAATTATTGAGTACAATATTTACTAAAATTTAAACAAATGTAAAATTACGTTCTTCTTAGCGATTTAGAGCTGATTTTACCAAAGACAGATATATTTTATCTGTGGAATCCAATTGACGTCTGACAGTTCTAGTATGGAAAAACTGTCAACCATTTTAAAAAAATCTGAGGATAACTCTTATTCTAGCCCCCTTACTACAAACGTTGTATAGCGTCTGTGTAGTTACACAACGCTTTGCCTTCCTCTTACGTAAGTCAAATTACTGACGACTGAAAGAGAGCAATCGGTGTGTAACTATTCAACTGATATAGTACGTTTATTAGTAAGGGGGTAGGTATGGTCAGCGGGATTGTCCGAAAGGGTTACCGCTGGCCCGGAACATAAAGGGCTAAGGAAGGAACATGGGTGGGTTTTAGTCAGTAAGAGTCTGACACTCCCTTCCGCTCCACCCAGAGCGGGAGTGGTCACTTGATGATTTCCCATCCGAAAAAAAAAAAAAAAGGGGGCAAGTAGGTATAAAAGTTGTGAAATTCGCCCCTCAATGACCTACTCAAATTTGTTCAATAAAATGAAGTTACTATGAACTCTTAGCCACATAAAATGCTGTAAAGTTATGTACCTATCGAATTATTTTGTGTCTATATGATAATTAAATACAGTAAGTAATATAGTGTTAACCGACTCTTGTTGCTAACCATACTGCGGATACTATCTAACGTATGTACAGTTACTGAAAACCGTATCTTGTCTAATATGCACAGAGCTGGAAAGAACCAATTCCATTAGAGAATGATCCTTTTTCTGCTACCCCGATCCAAAGGTATTTTGATCCGCTAAAGCATATTGTGCTGAAATGCAACGAAAGTTCTTTGACGTTGCAATTCTTATCGCTGCACCGGTTCGCTTTTAATTTGCGAGAATCTTTTTCGTCATTTTGTAAAGTCGATTTTGCTAAAGTATGAACTTTACGTCAAAGAAGCGCTTTCAGCATTTTGTTGAAATTTTATGATTTATTAATCCGTTATTCGGTTAGTAGAAACCTTTGTAAACTATTAATACATTGGCAATTATGCATTTTTGCAATGTATGCAAATTATTTAATTTAGCGGAAGTCATACATTTTTGTTTGTTTGTTTTAAAATACATTATTGTAGAATATTTAGAACGTGTTATTCTTTTCATTTGTCATGGTGAAAATATTGTCAGATCTGTGTGAGTCTGTGATATCACTTAAATAATTTCTTCATATATATAGCTAAACCAACCATTTTCAGGATTCCGTACCTCAAAAGGAAAAACGGAATCTTTTATCATCATCACTTCATTGTCCGCCTGTCTGTCCATCTGTCTGTCCGTCTGTCAAGGCCCTTTATCTCAGGAACGCGTGGAGTTATCAAGTTGAAATTATTATCAAATACTCAAGGCTGCAATCCCTTGAAGCAGTGAAAATATCAAACTTCTAAGTCAACGCAATCAAAAGATACGGGCGTTTATATTCCGAAATCAAAACCTATATTAATTAATAATAGGTAATTCCCAATGACCTAGAACCATGAAATTTGGCGAGAAGCAATGTCATGTAGCACAAGTAAAGGAAAAAATCCGAATACCGTAAATTTGTAATTATATTACAAAAAAAAAATATGTTAAAACTATTTACATACCTACAAAGTACGGAACCTTCGGTGCGCGAGGCCGACTCACAGTTGATCGGTTTTGTAAATTAAACAGTCATAATTATGCAAGTTTCAAGTAATGCACAAAATTACACAAATAGACAAACCCTCACTCAAAAAGCCACGGAAAGGCGAGACCGTTTGATTGGTTGTTTATCACTCTGGGCTTAGCGAAAGGCATTCGCTGCAAACACTACCGGATCCGTAGACACCAGTATTGGGTTTTAGTTTCTAGTCAACGGCTTCGACAACAATGGCCGACTTCAATCCATTTCCGGACACAAATCTCGCACCGTCGACGTTGACTTTACTCGAATATCGAACTGGATCTACGAGTCGTGTTCATGGTATTATTTCTGGACCGTGTCCGTTGTGGTTGGAATTGATACTTGGTTTTGTTTTTAATGTTTGCTTTTTGAAAGTGGTTTTGATACTTTTGGGTTGTTTTGTTAGCTCTGTTGGCTAAAATATATCACCTATCTGTGGTTACTGAGTGGTCAGAAGCCATAAAATCATATGCATTACAATTGCATCTTCAACTAATATTTTTCTTTAGTTTGTCCATAATTTCTTTTCCTTATGTTGTACGTACATTGCAGCATTTCCTTCACTTCCTATTCAAAGTGACATGTCTATGGGAACTACCACATGTCTACTAAACCTAATATAATCACAAAACAATTACATAATTAGACACAATTAGAGCACAACAGTAAAACGATACCTACTGGACAGTGAGAACAAAACATCCGCCATTGTGCTTACGAAAAACTGTCCATCTAATGAAATTGGACTGGACACGGGACGAACGGCCCTAAATAGATAACATCTCGAGTAAGTTCGGAGACTCAGACGAGGATAATTAGTTTAATGACCGCCCCGTATTCGGAATAAAAGGAGATTGTTTCTTTTACTCGGGATTTATCGTCAGATACCGTTGAAAAACAAACGTGATTCTATTTCGGTTGATTGTGATTTTATCTGTATTTGTGTTATGTAATTGCTTGAAGGGTATCAGTGGATCTGTCCTTGCGTAACATAAAGATTTTAGTCACAAGGTGACTCTTCAAAACTATATATTAACTGGTTGAAGTAGGTACTTACACTCAAACTCAAACTTAAAGCATTTATTTCAAACCATTTACAGGTGCACTTTTGAATGGTCTAGGAGTCAGTCAGTCATAAAATGAAGCTACTTGCCCATTCCAAAGCAATAACAGCAAAGTAGCTACCTATGAAGAAGAACGGGCAAGACTGTCAGATACAGTGCCTAACTCAGATTGGCAAAGGATAGGATAAACAAGCTTTGCGCATGGCTTCACTGGCGTGGTATGTTTAAATGTTTAAGTACATATATCGCAGTTACACCTACCTACTCATTTCTTTTCTTCAATTTTTAGCTTGTCACTTACCAACATAGACACAAAGTTGGCTCTGGTACCTAACCCTCTTTCTAATAAACGTTGTATAGCGTCTGTATAGTTTCATAATGCCTTGTCTTCTTCTTTCGAAAGTCAAATTACTGACGACTGAAAGAGAGAAATCGATGTGTAACTATTCATTACGTTTATTAGTAAGGGGGTAAATAGCAATCTCCACATTATAAATATTTAATGACTAGCTTCTGCCCGCGACTTCATCCGCGTCGCATTCTATTGCTCACTCGTGCTATAACTTCGTTTTCTGGTATTATTAGGGTACCGTAGCTCAAAAGGAAAAACGGAACCCTTATCATCATCACTTCGTTGTCTGTCTCTCAAGACCCTTTTTCTAAGGAACGCGTGGAGTTATCAAGTTGAAATTAATTTCTAACACTCTGGGCTGCAATCCCTTGAAGCAGTGAAAAATAAAACATCTAAGTCAACTCAATCAGAAGATAAGTACGGGCGTTAATGTTCCGTTAATGCCGCATATTTTGACTCGCATGGAAATCAAACCCTATAGGGTACTTCCCGTTGACCTAGAGTCATGAAATTTAGCAAGAAGTAATGTCATGTAGCACAAGTAAAGGAAAAAATCCGAAAACACGGTAAACATACTTATTCGAGACACGATTTCCGTGATAAACTATTTACATACTTACCTACGGAACCGTCGGTGCGCGAGTCCGAATCGCACTTGACCGGTTTATTTATATTTATTCGGCTCCTAAGAGTCGTTGGGCTGTCAAATGCAGAAAGTTTTTATTTTCAACTAGCTGCGCCCCGTGGTTTCACCCGCGTAAATGTCGATCCCGTGGGAATATCGGGATAAAAAGTAGCTTATATGTTAATCCAGGGTGTCAGCTACCTCCTTACAAAATTTTATCAAAATTGGTCCAGCCGTTTGAGCGTGAAGAAGTAACAAACATATAAACACACACACACACTCACAAACTTTCGCTTTCTAATAATATTAGTGTGATCTGTCTGGTTGTAAGAAACAAACAAACTCTTCGGCTTTATTATTAGTAAAGATTATCCAATAGGTGATTTGGAGGACTCTTCTACCAGGGATTTTCATTTAAAATACTTATCGATACCCATACCGTTTTATCAAGCCCAAGTAATTACCGAATCATGAGTGTGTTTACTATATGAAGTCACTTTGAACCTCCATCTTTGATGCCGCAAAAATAAATATTTAACGGATCTTATTTGTAATCGACTTCGTCTCAAAAATGATGTAAATAAAGATGTCAATGTAAGAGACTGGCTTGGTTTTTTCACAGGATCTAATTATCTTTTTCTACCGTTCTGGATATTGATACAATGCTAAATTAAATGCTATGCTATGCTAAATTATTTAGTAAGTTATAAAGTCCAAATATAATAAACTACATAATACTAGCTATTGTAGATAAATGACTTCACCCCATTATTCTAAGAATCAAAAAAATCTTTTGATCGTGTCCAGGTCAGCACTTATCTGTGTAAGTACATAAATCCATGGCAGCCCTGTAAAGAAGACCAATTCCCGTAACTAAAAACGTTCAAAATCTAGCCACAATATCTTCTCAGCGACCACCAGTGTCAAAAACTTATGGCCAATTCTCGTATTTAAAAAACATTCAAATTCAAAACGCAATCCCATCTCAGCAACAAACAATGTCAAAAATGTAGAGAAATTATTATATTTTTGACATTTAGAGACAGAACTGACTGATAAACGTTCTTAAAATTGCGAGAATTGCTCCTCAGGCTTAGATCTCTAAAAGCAAGTGAACCTCTAAACATTTTAAAATAATTACAATTTATTACCGAAGCCTGCCAGGTCAGCGGGATTGTCCGAAAGGGTTACCGCTGGCCCGGAACATAAAGGGCAAAGGAAGGATCACGGGTGGGTTTTAGTCAGTAAGAGTCTGACACTCCCTTCCGCTCTACCCAAAACGGGAGGGGTCATTTTGATGATTTCCCATCCACAAAATAAAAAAAAGTGAAACTCTAAACATTTAAAAATAATTACAATTTATTACCTTTGGAAAGAGATTGACGTACTCTATTGCCAAATAAGCCCATGCAAAAAAAAAAACAAAATGTCACATCAGACTGTCGACCCCCTAGAATACGAATTAAAATTGTTATTTCGTCGCACCTCCCCTACATTATCGGATTATCTAGGTACCTTTTAGGCCACAGCTGTTATGCCCCACGCTTAAATTACGGGGGCTCTTAACTGGGAAGCTTATTACCCGACTTAGGCGTGGAAGGTGCTGTGTTAACGGCTTGCTCGTGATTTGTTTATACAATTCTACGACAGTGCCTAGTCTGCATAAATGGGTCACTCTCTGATACCAGAGAAGGGATTTAAAATCCGTGAATAATAATAAATAAGAATAGCTAAGAATAGCTTAACCAAAAACACACACACACACGCTAAGAATAGCTTAACCAAAAACACTGCCACACTCTAGGAATATTTTGGTAACCATTTAGTTACCAAAATCTTCCTAGAGTGTGGCAGTGTTTTTGGTTAAGCTCGGAATCAAATCATCACAAGAATGACTGAAGCTGTGGCGAGACAGTGTTTCCTTACCCAAACCGTTCGTTCCACCCGCTGAAGACCTCCCACCTGGACATGAGTTACCTTGGGTAACCTGGAAGTCTTTAAACAGACTCCGGACCCAGTTTGGCCGAAGCAAGGAAACCCTGTTCAGGTGGAGATTCATAGACGACTCTGCCTTGGTGTGTAAAAGTGGTGGCGTTTCACAAACGATGGGACACTTAATATCGTGTACTACGTGTACTGTCAGCTGCACGTTACAGGAACTGGTGGACGCTGGTGATGGCGCCAAACAACTTGCCGAATTCTGGGTCGAGTCCATTTAGATTGCTATCGACACGCTAAGTGACTAAACACACTATGCCGAAGGTACGCGACCGAAGTCCGGCATGATTAGGCCTGCAATGTTATTTGAATTACTGACATTAGGCCGAAATTACGTTGCGTTATAGCGTACAGCCGAACTTCGGTCGGGCGTAAGTTCAGCGGAAATTCGACGGCAACGTATTCTGTAGAACATACATTATACGCGACCGAAATTCGGTTCAATTGCCGAAGAAGATCCGGAGCGGGGAGCAGCGGGAGGCAGGCATGCCCGCATGCCGCGTGTACGCAACTGAATTTCTGCCGCGTAAGTTCGGCACTTATGGTGTGTCATACCAGCCGAATGTGTCGGAACGTAAAATCAGCCGCGGAACTTCGGCCGCGTACCTTCAGCGATCGCGATGTGCGTTTTTATTTCGCCAAGTGGGAACTTGGGCGAACTCGTCGCGTGATGAAGTCTTGCTATAAAACTTTTAATAATTACGTAACGCACAATCGGCACAATGACAATGCCTTAATTTTTTACAGTTCAACAACATTCATTGCGCTGTTTACTTTGCTGAGCAGAAAGCTTCCTAAGTTTGCAAAACTTTTGCAAACTTAGGAAGCAAAGGATAAGCAATTCCTTCAAAATTTTTCGGATTGTATTTGAAAGTGTGTAACGCAACTAAGGTGCTGGAATAATAATTGGTAAGTGCGGGATGTGTCTACAGAAGACATTTACAGACCTCTTTTTATAATCAACTAAATGCTGATCTACAGAAAAGAGGAGGGACGTGTTTCTAAAAATAACTTCACAAGAAACAAAGGAATAAATGTCTGTGGATTTGAAGTGCATTGCTTGTTACCTCAAGCACTCTTCCAAACTAGAACAAGTAGTGACAGAAATGTAGCATTTTATCAGTACTCAGTACTCACCACATTTTCACGTTTTGGTTATTAGGGGCCACCTGCAAGTTCAGGACACATGTTTCATTTGGATAAATTTAAAAGTGTTATAGAGCTACACTTATAATCTATAACGTTCCCACTACTGGGACACAGGCCGCCCCTCGGTGAGAGGGAGTGGGCCGCAATCTAGCGCAAGTTGGTAGACGTCGTGGCGAATATCTGGTTCTAAGAAAGAAAGAAAAAGTATTTATTGCGACTCGTACAGGAAGCTCACAAACTAAACCCAGCAAAAAATAAAAAACCAAATTATATAAAAAAGTAACAAAAAGAAAAATTAAACAGAAAGTCCTATACGAGGCCAAAAGGCTCCTATCTCAGCATGGTGCTGCGACATTTAACAAGTAGGTAAATTTCGCAGCGCTGGTATTCTGATAGGGCCCGCTGTGATGACGGGCATGGACAGAAATAAATAAATAATAAAATAGATTTAAAATTTAAAATATTAGCAAATAAAATAAAATATTCATTTTTAATCCGCTCCAGACGTGACCTCATTACTTGTCTATGCCTTGAGTGTCAGACGCACACTGGTATGTCTGTGGCATTGCTGTAACAAGCAAAAGGTCGCAGGCGCCGACCTTTCGGCGAAAATAAATAAATACCTACCTTTAAAAATACACTAAACATTACGGCTGTCTAGTGGAACAGTATTACAGTGAATCATATCACACTCATATTATAAAGGCGAAAGTTTGTGGGGGTGTGTGTGTGTGTTTATATGTTTGTTACTTCTTCACGCTCAAACGGCTGGACCAATTTTGATAAAATGTTGTGTAGCAGTGGTAGACAATTAACGGCATGGGTGAAATGGAGAAATAGAACTAAGACGGTTTCCTCACGATGTTTTTCTTCACAGCTTTGATGAAGGTGACATAATTTTTTTGTGTATACTTCACAGAAGTATCGATATTTAAACACTATAAAACCAAAGGAACCAGATTTTCTAAACTCATACTTCAAGTAGCAACATTCCCAGCGGCTATATTGACCCCCCAAAAAATAACCATCAAATATTTTACCCTGTATTTTACATACAAAAAAAAACGGCTGTAACTATAGTAGATTATTGTACAAGGGTCGAAAGGAATCAATTCCCATGCGAGGTATTTAGAGCCCGAGCGCAGCGAGGGCGGCTATAGCCCGAGTGATGACTTTCACCCGTGGTAAACACTCTACTTTTCGTTTCAAATCTAAGCAAAGTAAAAAATAGTAGTTTATCTAAAATAATTATTTTATTTTTTTGTCTGCTCGCCACTTCATAAAATCATTGTATGTATTTAAGTATCTTTCTTTTGAAATTTCTGGCAAAAGATTTTCGATTACTGTATTTGCCTAGTCTTTAACCGAATCTGGGGTCAACATTTCAGAATCGCTTGAACTTATTTTTAATCAAATAGTCTATAAAACCAAGTTTTTGAATTTCGGTACAGTTTACAGAGTTAGTACCCCGCCAAATATACTATAGTCTTTTTTAAATTTTAAATATGGAACACACTGCGTCACCGCCGCAAGCCGTCCCGCTTAGTAGTTTTTTTTTTTTTTTTTTTATTCACACTGGCTGTTTACACACTCACAAGACCGCAGCATTTTTCTTAATATGTGAAAAAAATCTTAGCTAAATACCTATTCATTTCCGCCCTAGAGTGAGAAGCAATTACTATTAGTCTTTCCCGCCCAAAAGTGGGAAAGCAGCGTCTCCCACCCGCTATTCGGATCAAACAAACACTACTATCCGAGTATGAGAAATGAAAAAGATTTTTTGTTATAGCCGAAGGCCAGAATGATGTCCAGTAAATTGCTATACGGCCGTCCATGTGAAGAGGATCACAAGGGAAAATTGACATCGGCCAAGTCAATTCGCAGTAAAGGTAAGAATATGAAGGAAATTCTTTTATGATACGTTCACTCAATGATTAAGGGTGTGTCGTTTATTAAAATGCTATGCGTGCAAACGTGTTATGTAGGACACAGTATATAATTAAAGTATAAGCGAATGGTAAGGAAATTGCAGTAAGCACTCGGTAAACGTTTCGTAGAAATTAAAAATCGATGAAGTTAGTCGACGGGAAAATTAATGAAAATATTGTATGTTTTTAGTTTCAGTTCGTTATAACGTTTGTTTTTTTTTTGGTGAAAAAAGTATTCAATTGTAGCAAAACTAAATTATCTGCTGAAGTTTACTTATGTAACCTTTGTAAAGTCAGAGAAATTAATTGTTTATCAATTTTACTACCAACTTAAGTTGTCCGTGTACTCAAATCATAACCATTCTTTGACAGTTGTATGAAAAGCCGTAAGTTGTATAACACAATCATATAACCATCATTCTTTGACAGTTGTATGAAAAGGCTAATAAAACATGGCAAATTGACGAAGTGTGTCAATTTGAAACACACTGTACAACAGCATAGAGAAACTTGGTTAAACACATACAAAAAGAATCCAGAACACCTGCATTCTTTACTCCATCACAGCATGTAACACAATAAAAACAAACAAGTAAATGGTGCAAAGTGTGAAAACTAACAAACGACACGGGCCCAAAAGCACGTTTTCCAAATTCCACCTGAAAGAGAATTTTTTGGGGAGAAATTAAGAAAAATGCGGACAATGCCACGGGACGGAGTGGCCTTTAATAATAAAACAGCAGCGAAATAAAGCACTATAAACTATTCAAAACCATTTCAACTACTCACATGTCTGTTACAGTTTGTCGGCCTTTCCTGTGCCTGTTGTGCGGGATAAAAAGCTCTATCCCTCTTATATATTAGGGCTAAGGTCCCTTGGGACCGATTTGCATTCCGCAATCAGGTGAGCGACGAGGGTCTAAGATTCACACATCTCAACAATTCAGAGTTTGTTGTTGACTGATTTTGTACGACGGAGCAAAATGTTATTTTACAACACCAATAAAAGTGTTGAAGGAAAAGTTTTCTACGTTTTGTTTAGACTTGAAGCGGATAGCAATGTGTTTGTTATAGGTACTTAAAAACAATGAGGTGGCTTATTACCTGTGTGAGGAACAAATGTTATGCATAACTAGTTTTTGCCTGCGGCTTTGTCCAAGTGGAGGTCGGAAATTATACCACGGAAACTTATTACCGGGATAAAAAGTATCATAAACTGTTATAATAAACTATCTATGTGCCAAATTTCCTGCCAATCCTATTAAAAGCATAATACTAATGATTGAAATACCTACTATCGTGAATTCGTGCAAGCCTAGTACTTTTTGTTAGCTAACTGCTCAGAAAGTCGAATCATATTTCAAATATTAATTGAAATACACCTAGCACCATCTAGCGTCCTAAAGCAATTGTGACCATCGAAAGTTATTGTTCTATTCCTCGGGAACAATATTTTTTTCCGAATGAAAGATACTTACCCTATGTCCTTTTCAATTCCCCTTTTTTTTTTGAGGTTGGGAAATCATCAAATGACTTCTCCCGCTTCAATACCCCTGACCAAGCATATATGCAAAATTTCATGATGATCGGTTCAGTGGATTAGGCGTGAAAAGGTAACAAACAAACTTACTTTCGCATTTATAATATTACACACATCAACACGGTCTAGGGATATTTCATACTCAATTAAATAACTCGAAAAGTACTGGCCGCATTGGAATCTTTTATACACCGATTTGTTTGTAATTTATCTCAGACTAATTCCAAATTTAAATTTTTGAAAATTCTTTTGTTTCGGTGGCAAAAAATGTCTTGATGTATAGGAGAGGGAATTTTCATTTGTGCGAAATTTAGAAAACAATACGAATTACGTTTACTTACAGTTTTTTTTCATTTTTAAACGAAAGATAAAGTTAAAATTGAGGTATTGTAGCCATGCAACGCCGACATTTGACGAGGGCGGAGATGTTACGAGCTGTGGGAATGCTGGAAGCTGGATCTGTTCAGCGTAATGTTGCTGAGGCCATAGGGACCCATCAAAATGTAATTTCAAGATTGTGGACACGCTATCGTGCCACAGGTGAAGTAGCGGAGAGGCACCGGGGGCCAAGTCGCATCACTACCCCCAGACAAGACCGATTTTTGCAAATTACTGCGCGAGCACAACCAAATGCAACGGCGACTCAATTGGTCCAAAGGCTGCGAGTGGAACACCAAGTGCTTGTGAGTGACCAAACTGTAAGAAGGCGACTGCATGAAAGCAATCTACGCTCTCGTAGACCACTCCGGGTCCCACCTTTACGGAGAGGCAATCGTGGACGACGATTAGAATGGGTTCGGAACCACGTGGACTGGGGCCGTGAGCAATGGTCCAATGTGCTGTTCACGGATGAATCCAGGTTCGGCTTCCATCCAGATTCACGAAGGACGCGTGTTTGGCGAGTTCCTGGACGATGGAGCCGTCTCAAGAACCCTCAGAAAGTTCACCCATACCAAGGAGGAACAATTATGGTTTGGGCAGGAATTCGTCTTGGAGGACGGACGGATCTCGTTTGGGTGCGGGGCAATATGACGGCAGAACGATACGTCCAACAGGTGCTGGGGCCCGTAATCTTGCCCCACAGAACACAAATGGGGCAAGATTTCCTGCTCATGCACGACAATGCCCGGGCACACACGGCGAGAACGGTAGCAGCTTGGTTACATACACATAATGTTAGGGCCTTAGACTGGCCTGCTCAATCGCCAGATCTAAATCCCATTGAGCATGCGTGGGATATGCTGCAAAGAAGAGCTCTGAAGGAAGTTCCTGAAAATCTGGCTACAGAAGATCAACTTTTTGCGCACCTCAGAAGGACATGGGACAATATTCCGCAGCAAGACATTGACAACCTTGTTCTGAGCATGCCGAATCGTTGCCGATGTGTTATGAACATCATGGGCGCTTTCTCAGACTACTAACTTCAAGTTTATAAACACAAATTAAATGATTTTTCTATTTTTTTCAGTTTTTACTCACAAATTAAAAGTTCATTCATATACGATTTCCGTCTATGCTTCATTTTTTTTCCATAAAATCCTGAAATTTTAATCTAAGTACCTTAACCATTATTAAAAAATGGTAGAATATTAAATAACGTATCTTTTAAATATATACATGTCATATAAATAATTAACACATTGATAGTAATTCGCTTTTTTAAAAATATCTCTAGACCGTGTTGATGTGTGTAGTTAGGAAGTAAGGATAACGAAGTAAAATGCTTTTGATATAAAATTAAAATGCTCTTTGATACATTTGACTTTGTAGCGGTATCTCTACAACGCCACATATGAACAACGAGGCATACTGACGTCACGCAAAATCCTGCATCGCGGAAGCAGAGTTTACCGCGCAACTAGCATAGATACAACGGCGCGACATGAAACATCGGGCAGTTGCCCGCCAGACACAGCACCCGTCTGGTCGGAGGATCCACGCTTTTCTATAGAGTATGAGTGAACTTCACACCCTGTTCCTCATACCTCTATAACTTCATCAACAATGGGATGAGTGATAAGCAAGACAGGTAGCCTGACTCCGGAAAAATACTTTTAAAGCTACATCCTGAACTGCTGACACAGTTATTGCCGAAATCCTTGTCACCAAATAAGCTGTCGCCTGAAACTGGCAAGACTATACAGGGTTATTTGTAAAACACCAGCAACCTGTTAAGAGGTCATTGTACTCATCATTATGAACAACTTTTACTATGGGACCAAACATGAAATCGCGAAAAAAAAATCAGCTGTTCCCTACATTTATGTTCGTATAACTCGTCAAAATGTAGGGAACAGCTGATTTTTTTTTCGCGATTTCAGGTTTGGTCCCATAGTAAAAGTTGTTCATAATGATGAGTACAATGACCTCTTAAGAGGTTGCTGGTGTTTTACAAATAACCCTGTATAAAACTGATCCAAGTTTTAAGACTCTCAATTTTATTTGTGCAAAGTTTGCGTTTTCATTCGCAGACATTTCGGAAAAATAATCTCAAGCACACATTAAAATTTTATTATTAGTGCCCGTGCTGAAATTTTGAGATAAGCCATTCTGCTCATGTTGGCCAAATATCTAAAAATATACTGTAGAACAACTGCAATAGTAATAAAACTCTAGTTTATATAGTTTATAGAAAGCTGTGGTGGCATAGTGTTGACGGCCGCGACTTACGAGTTGTAGGTCGTAGGTTCGAACCTAGTCAGGCGCTTTACTTTGTGTAAATAATTTCATCACCACAGCTCTCAAAACGGTGAAGGAAAACATCGTGAGGAAACCGGTACGTCCTAGAACCAAAAATTCGAAGATATGTGACATCTACCAACATCTCTCACCGAGAGGAGGCCTGTGTCCCAGCAGTGGGAACATTATAGGCTGATTATGTAATAATATTGGCGCCGATTCCCTTGTTCACAAACTAAACTAAATTTAAGTTCAGGCATCTGTTTCTTTCTATTTCATTAAGACAAGGACAGAAGATAAATATTAGTTTAGTCCTGTCAAATTAAGATACTCCATAGCAAGTTTAGACGTGATTAAAAACATGGCTATTAAAAATACGTCAATTTACGTCAGTCGCTGACTAATTTGACAGGACTAAACTAATATTTATCTTCTGTCCTTTTCTTAATGAAATAGAAAGAAAAAGATGCACTGAACTTAAATTTAGTTTAGTTTGTGAACAACAGAATCGGCGCCATTGTTTATGGTACCTAAAGTGGCCTCGTAATTGTTTTGTCACCCTAAGGTTGAATGTCGCTTGCTCGTCATAAAACAATACGGTCTATTTGTCTATGTTATGGTTAGATTTTTTCAACCCTGGAGTAGTTTCAATTACATGGTCCAGTTGAAAACCAGTGTCAAGCACTAGTTGTCTAGCGTTTTTGCTGAACTGTACCAGGCGCAGCCGTGAGGCACACCTTCCTGCTAATTTCTTACATCTGACTTTTCACAATTTACTTGTTTTTAGCAAATGAATATTACATTGTGTGCCTTTTATAAGTCTGTGCTTAATTAATGTATTTTCCTTTTTTTGTATCTTTCTTTTAAGGGAATTGTTGACAAAAGTCGACTATACATGCGAAGCTTTAAATTTCAGATTATGTTCCGCAGCGAATGACGTCAGAAGAAAAGACGCAGCGATCCTATTTTGTTTTCGCCAAACCTGAATAATGTGCTCTACAAATAGATCACCCCATTTCTCACATCCTGTATGTTTTACTGCCAAGCTACAACCGCGGGTAGGCTGCTAATGTCGATACTTTTACCGCATCATTTGTAAAGGTTTTTAGACGAACTTAACTGTATTCTGGCGTAATGATGATAATCATGTATTTACACTGTGTATGTGTGTTGTTGTTGTTGCCTCGGAAAGCACGTCAAGCGGTTGGTCCCGGCTGTCATTCATAGATCTTTGACAGTTGTTACGGGTCGTCTGAAGGCCGAAAATCTGACAACCAGTCTTACCAAGGGGTATCGTATTATCCAGTAACTGGGTTGTGGAGGTCAGATAGGCAGTCGCTTCATGTAAAATACTGGTAGTCAGCTGCATCCGGTAACACTGGAAGCCGACCCCAACATAGTTGGAAAAAGGCAGGCAGATGATGATGTATGTTGTTGTAATGCTAGGTATTAATTTCTCAAAAGATCTTATTTCACACAATCTCCAATGTAAAGTTTTTAATTTTGCACATAATGTCGTTCAAATCGAATTTTACAGAAGTTGTGATTGCAACCCTTGTACTTAGGGCATACTAAAAGTTTCTGGATTCTGATGAATAAGACTAGATATAAGATTTACGATACACTTATTGTTTTTCAAAATATATTCCCTCGCAATTAATGCATTTTTGCATTCGCTGAAACCACTGTACAGAGCAGTTGGACTAGCAGTCTTCCTTAGGGACCTCTTCAATTGCTTTATGGAATGCATTCACCGCCGATTCAAGGCTTGTAAAACGTGTGCGACTAGAATCATTTCTATTTAGTTTTTTTTTGACGTTCAAAAGTGCCTTTAATGTTGAAATAAATGATTTGACTTTGACTTTGACTTTGTGTGCCTCTAAGTTTGTCGTTAATTTTTGGAAACAAAAAGAAGTCGCAGGATGCGAGGTCCGGGCTGTAAGGCGGATGCGTCATCAATTCCACATTTGAAGCCTTCAAATAGGCTTCTGCTACCTTAGCGGAATGTGAGGATGCGTTATCGTGGTGAAGGAGGACATTGCTTCGAGGGCGCTTTTCGCGAACTTTTTCTAAGTCTCTGGGCAAGCAAGTGTTGACGTACTAATCTGCAGTCACTGTCCTTTGATCTTAAAGTAATACTGTAGTGTAATGTACTGATTTGCCGAAAAAAGAAGCTACCATTGTTTTACCAATGCTTCGACTTTTCTTAACTTTCGTCGGTAAATCTTCAAAAGGAAAGACCCACTCTGCCGACTGGCTTTTTCTCTCTGGTTCAAAGCAAATCAGCCAGGTTTCGTTACCTGTCACGATATCATAGACAGCCAATGATTGTTCCCCGTTAAACTTTTTTATAACTTTACGGCACCACTGGACACGCAGTCGTTTCTGGTCCTCCGTTAAGTCATGCGGTATTCATCGAGTGCAAAGCTTCCAAACCTTCAGATGCACATGTAAAAGGTTTTGCACTTGGCTCATTCCAATGCTTAACCTTTTGACCGCCATACGTCAAAAAATCAAAAACGTGCCGTCGGCGTCAAAGTCTGTCATGTAGTCGAACCGTGGCGTGCTGGGCACATTTTGATTTGTCATCTATACTGTGGCGGTCAAAAGGCTAACAAAGCACGAATTTGCTGGCAAGTAATTGCTCTCTAGTAATTTGCTCCAAACCACGAATACACAGAGCTGCGACATGGGGCTTCATCACCAAATGGCAATTGAAGTCACTAGCAACTCTTGTTGACTTAAGCCACAAGGAAATCATAAAAAATCATTGAACAATCGTTCAATGATTTTTTCATTTTGATAGCGACGCACAATTTTCGAATGGACGTCACAATGAAAAAACAAATGACAGTTTCGCAAATTAACCCCAAAAAGATCCATTTTCGAATTCCATAATTGTTTTTTCATTCTTTTGTTGTAAGTGGCCAGATCCAGAAACTTTCAGTATGCCCTACGTATTTACTCCAATTTTGTTTTTGCAACTTTCTATTTTCGCAACCTCAGCCTACCGCTGTCCACTAGTGGACATAAGCCTCTCCTAGGTTGCGCCACAATACTCTGTCCACTGCCTTCCGTATCCAGGCCCAGCCACCTTTCTAAGGCCCTCGGTCCATTCTGGGTTTGTCTTAAGGTAAACAACACCACACCAATTATAATTACTACTCATATTGCTGATGCCTCCACCAATACGTACCCACTTTATTTTGTATCCAAACACCATTGTAATGTCTCGTATGTTTTCGTGTGCCGTTAGCTAAGATCCGCCGAAGGGCATATTGATAAACGGCCGCTTAGCTCTCGCGACATGCGTGCGAATATATCGCTGGAAATATTTCATGTTTAACGTCTGCCGGCTTCCCACAATGTTTAGTACGAGATGATTCCAGATTCTTTGTTGTGTCTGTAAATAGAGCTTGACGAGTAAATTCGAACAAATGTGGTCGTTGTGTTCTTCATTTGTTATATTTTTTTAGATGTTTGTTTCGTTCAGTGGTCAATCGTTTGAATTATTGGTTGAATTGTGTGTGACAATCAAAATGTGCTTATCGTCGTCTTCGTATAGCTAATCAGTACCTATTATCTATCTGTGATCGATAAAAATTGTTGTTTTGTTGATACTTATGGTTGTTCTAGACAACCGTGTTGACAACCTTGCTTCACACTTAGATTCTGGGTCTTGTTCTTCTGAAATATCGACTTATTTGTGATTACTTTTTACACTATTAACTATACGTATACAGTGTGAGTCTTCATAATGTACACATAACGAAATGAGGGAAACATAGCTTAATTTTATCGACGGAAAAAATATTTGAAAAACTAAAAAAATATTTAAAAGGAACTTTACCTGCTAAAGTATGGTGATTGCAAGGCCTTTCTTTAACGGTTGATAGGAAATGTTGTGATTGAGTTATAAACATGGTATTTTTACGTTTAGAAATCTGATACGATGGAGAATAATTTAAAGTTATAAAAAAGGGTAGGTAATCGGGGCTTTTATTGAGTAATTTCACAATTATTGTAAAAATTTATGAAATAATATAAGATTTTTGTTAAAAAAAAAACATAATTCTCAATTATTGAGGGCGATTATTTTATACAGGGGTGACAGCAGCGAACAAGAATTTTAAAAATGCTAAAAAATTTTTTTTTTTACTTTTTTAAATATTATTTTTTCCGTCGATAAAATTAAGCTTAGTTTCCCTCATTTCGATATGTGCACATTATGAAGACTCACTGTATAATAATGCTGAGAAGTAACGCAGACCATGGCATTCTTAACTTCACCGTAGTCAGTTTCCTCTTAATTACAATCTTAGCTTCGAATTTCCATTGCTCTCGCTAACTTCTATACAAAAATACAATACGAGTATAATTGAATCGATTAATGTTGGTAAGCTCAAGTTACTCTGCATCGTTTAAATGCATAAGTAATGCGAAACAGGGTTCCTTGCGTGTCATATACTCCATATTAAGCCATTGGAGCTAAATATTTAAGTTACATTCGGGGCTGGCCCTGTTAGGTTTATTTATTTATTTTGTTAAAACTTTATGCACAAGTAAAAAAAATACTGTACAAAGGCGGACTTAATGCCTGAGGCACAGATCATGTAATGGCCTGAGGCATTTATAATTATGCAATTTGTAGTATTGAAGATAGTGACACGACTTAGCCTAAGTTAAAATCGATCGGTAGTAATGAGTATAGAATAACTTAGTAACTTACACTGCTAAGGATTCATACGTAATTTATTGTCCATACACCCACCCGATCGTATAAGCTAGAGGAATTATGGTACTAGAGATCTCAAAGGAAAAAAACCTTCCTGTAGCGATGATTTGTACTAATTGGTGGTACTAATGGTGTGAGAAACCATTCTATAGAATTGTAATGAACATTTTAGCACACCGCCCTTGTAAAAAAAGTTCGAAAATGTTCTTAAGTAACTTTTTAGACCTACTCATGCGTATAAAGTTTCATTAAAATCGGTTCATTAATTTCGAAAAACAAGGGCTTGAAAGTTTGTATTAAATGCCGTACGTCGTAAAGGCTTTTAAATAGTATAAATAAAGATGGCGGGATGAGATGGACTCCTTCAACAAGAAATGTGGGCCTAAAAAGGCCACTTTGGCAGAATCATAAAAGGATAACATTATGAATCATTATGGACAGTTAACTGTTAATGTAATCGTATCAAATCCCATTGGTGAAGGATTTTTCAGTTATTTTTTTTTTTGACTGTGCTAGAGTCCCAATCAATCCAATCCAAATCCAATCTCTTTGATATACCTACGTAGTGCAGCGAAAAAAAGACAAACACGGACTGTCTTCGCCATATTATGATTCATAATGTTATCCTGTTATGATGCTGCCAAAGTGGCCTTTTTAGGCCCACTGGTCCTTAGCAGCTATACAAATTGGTGATTGGTGTTTCAACCTCCTCCTACGACACCTTTAAGAAGAGAGGCGTTGACTTGAATCCCCAGATTCCCCAGCGGGAATCACACAGCTAACCCGTTGTCCTAGGTGAATGACAAACGCGATAATGCGACGCGACGCGAAAATATCAAATGGTCGTTAAATGTAGGTACTTGTGGCCTACGTTGTCGCCTTAATCAGTGTGCGACGAAACGCGACGAAGTGTGGACTTGTTTTTTGCGCGATGAGACGCGACGCAGTCTGAGGGTTGCTAACTTTTTCTAGAAGAAGTAGAGTATATCTGATTTCAGAGAGGGTAAATAAAGAGTACAAATGAATAAAAAAGAGTACCATTTAATTATTTTTCAATGTATTTTAGCACTTTTTGCGGAGAAATGTAGGACTCTATTCATCCTAATTCTAAGTCTAGTTAGAACAGGAGCTAATTTTTAATCAATGTGAATGAAGAGGGCCTCTCTTCTCGCCACTTCACATTTATTACCGAAAAGACTCTTTCGGTGAATGCTGAAGTGGCGGTGGTGGTGGGCTAAGTATTTAAAATATGAATTTTCGATTACCAACGCAGTACCTATACATGCCCATGGTTAAAACAATAATGAACTGAGATTGCCGCATTTGTCGCTCACGCACGAATGACTACAAAATAGGACGCCCGTCGCGTGAAGTATTGGTCGCATTACGTCGCGTCGCGTCGCGTCACTACGTGTCGCATCCCGTCGCTCACTTAGGACAACGGGTAAGTAATTTATAGCAATTACAGATACCTAATGTACCAAAGTACGTCTAAATTCACAGCATACTTATCTCCAACGACCGAAATAATGCAAAATATTATTTAAGGGAGCGTCGCGAAACCTCGCGGGAGTTCCGTGGAGCGATAATGTTCGATTTAAGAAGGTTGTAAAATATTTTACGACGGCTGCCACCTACCCTGAGTCATTGAGACGCACTCCCTTGCCAATTATAACCGCATACTGCAGATGTTGAGGTATTTATGTATAATTTTAGGTAAGTATCAAAATGGGGTTGGGTATTGTAATAAATAAGATACCTAATTATGTTATTGTAAGGTCGTCGTTCGTCGCCCAACGACCCCCTTGGGTTTAAGAGGGAGTGTATGTAAAGTCAATCCGGTTAAAGGCGGCTAGAAGCCCCAAAAAATGGAACCTAGTTACACTTGGTGTACAGTCAGGCTGTGTGAGAGGGGCTCGTGGCTAAATGATAACAGCCGTATGGGTCGATTCAAGGTTTAGCTACGTTTGCTGCGGTGCTTGTTCGTGGATGGGTGACCATCCATTACTCATCGAGGCCCCTCCGTGCCTCGGAAAGTACGGTAAGCCTTTGGTCCCGGCTGACATTTGTAGATATTTAAAAGTCCTTACGGGTAGAAGCCCGAAACTGACAACCAGTCTAACCCAAGAGCTATCGTGTTACGCAGTAAGCGGGTTGTGGAGGTCAGATACTATTAGACAGTCGCTTCTTGTAAAATACTGGTAGTCAGCTGCAACCGGTTAGACTGGAAGCCGACTCCAATATACTTGGGAAAAGGCTAGGCAGATTAATTTTGAACAATCAGACTGAAAATATAATTATTTAAAATATAGTTTCGTAAAGAATATACTCGTGGATATTCGTGTGTTTTGATTCTGGGAAATTGTTATTAATTAAAAACTGAAGCTCCGGCCAAACCTACGCGACCAAAGCGACTGCAAAGCTGAGCATCAGTCACGCGGCGGACGCCTGCTCGTGTTTATCTATGGCGCCTTGAACATCTACGCGACTGGAGTAGTCGCGCAACACGTTTAGTTTGGCATTGTTGACGCTCCAGCGTTGCAGTTGCTCTGGTCGCGCAAGTTTGTCCGAAGCTTCAGTTTTTAATTAATAACAATAGCCGAGCGTTTTCTAATAAAAAATACAAATTGGCTTTACACACACAGGAAGGCAACTCCTTAACATTATTATAATCATAACTAATCTTTGTTTTTATATTTCTTTGTGTTTATATTTAACACGTTTTCAACAAAACTGTATCTAATGGCAAACGATAGATTTTATTTTGCTTTGAAAACGACGGATTTTTTTCCTCTTGAAAGATTCTTTTGATCATATTGAAACGGAGTTTTTAATTACCTTTTACGTGATTTATAATGTCAAAGAAATTGTTTTTATTATTTATTATATCATCAAAGACTTTTGTGAATATTTAATATTTGATCTTAATATTGAGATTATCATTTAATGACATCATCTTCTTGCAGATGACATAAAAAATAATGGAAAAATTAATAGAACGTAATTTGTTGGCGCTTCTAAAAATATGTGCTAGTTTTATAGTTAGGTACCTACTGGCGGATCCTGTCACAATTTTTTTATTGTTATCATGAAATTACAATGAAAATGAACACATGGTGTTACACAATCCCTTGTCTGATACACAGATGAATGTAGTTTATATTTATTTTGTTGATTGCTGCTCATTTAAATAATATTTTTTGTTGAAGTAAAACAGAATAACTAATTATTTTTTGTACTAGGTACTAAGGGTCGATTTTTCAATCATTAGATTACTTTTACTTGAAGAATAAATGTAACGTTTTGACAGATTGTCCATACCAAAACCAATGAGGTTATTGACAAAATCTGTCAAAATGACGAACTTACTCGAGTTACTCGTCGGAGAAAAGTTAACAGGCGATTGAAAAAAAGGCCCTAAGATCTATTTCTCATGTTATAAGGTAGTAAAAATACTTCCCTCACAGTTTAAAGGCCCCAACCCAAAAGACACTAGTTTTGGTACCAAAATAAACGCTTGCAATAATTTCATAGCTGTCAGGTACAAGCCTCCAGAGCGACATTCATTCCATTTATCTTCGCTAGTTCGCACAATCCCAGTAGATGTAACATTTACTCGCTGCTTAATACTAAATATACATTTATCAAATAATTGTAGTTTAGTAAGCTGTTTTAGTAGGTATGTTATTTAGATTAGCTTAGTTTACTTTTGTAGTCAATAAGAGTAAAACTTAAATCATTAATGATGATATCTACACTGAAAGAAATAAGCAGTAAATAAAAATGAAAAACACATTGATCTGAACTGCTTTAAACAGTTCCATAAGAGCCTAACGTTCAAAACAGTATTTTTTACTGATCCGAAAACAGTTAAAGCTTGAGGCAAAATGTTACCGACATGTCATGACTTTAACGTTTTAAATAGCTAACAAAATAGGTCACAAAATTAACTGTTTTATTAATTTGGTTATATCGTTCAAACCTTTGAAATTTACTTACATTACAGTAGTGGTTTTCCTTTTTTTTGTTTTTTTTTTTTTTGTAAATAGTATGTTCAATTATTAAAAGTTACTGGTTTGTCTTTTACTGTTTTACAAACATTTCTTCTTACTGTATAAAATCAGTAAGTCTTAATGAAATCGCTTTAATGTGGTGTAGTAAGAAATTACTTTTTTCAGTGTAATAGGTAGATCTAACATAATTTAGTTTTGATCCAGATTCAGATTTATGACCTTTGCATACAAAGGCGCTAATCAGCCTATAAAGTTCCCAGTGTTGGGACATAGGCTTCCTCTCGGTAACAGAGAGTGGGGCGTAATCCACCACGATGGCCCAGTGCGGGTTGGTAGATGTCACAATTCATGTGGATCAAATTTTCGGTTATAGGACAGCCGGTTTTTAACCTTTGGGTACAGAACCCTAAAAAACCACAGCCTCTTATCATGCATTTCAGGACTATTGTTCGATTTTAACCCTTGCTCACTGCATGTATCAGAAAATGATTAGGTTAACAAATACAAACATTAAAACTCTTACGTAATTAAACTCTCAAATCCATTATGAAATCGTATTTCCCATTTCGCCCATCAGATCAATAATAGGCGATGATTATAAAGCTATAGGATTATAATTACAAAGTCAGTAAACAGATTTACGAGTGAAATGCGCCACAGCGGCATCGCTTGAATAAACATGAATCATGAACGGTTTACGGCGTTGGAATTTGACCGATATCTGCCAATGTTAGGGTTGGCATATTTAAATATTGAGATATCTACGTTCAGGATTAAAACAATGGCTGATTTATGAAGAGAATGTCGCCAGGATTCTGAAAATAGGCAACATAGCAAACAGCTGTCAAATATATACATTATTTTGCTTACATTATCCATAATACTAGGGGCAAATGGCACTAATGAAACTGAACTCGATATGAATTGCAATTATAACACTGAAGTAGGTGTTAGATGTAAAAAAACATTTGAAAAGTTTCCAAAAGTTTTTTTTTACTTATAGTATAACTAAATACTCAGTGTTACGATATTAATTAATGCAATAGATAATCAATAGTACTAGACTACAAAGCTATGGTTCATCATTTCATTTAGGGCGAATTTCACCAAAGAAACTGAACACGATCAGAACGTCTAAAATGCGTTTAAGAGTTGTCAATATTCCATAACAATAATGAAACAAACAATTGTCTAATGCTTCTCTTTAAACGCGATTTAGATGTATCTAAATCGCGTTTCTAGTACTATTGATTATCTATTGCATTAATTAATATCGTAAAACTGAGTATTTAGTTATACTATAAGTAAAAAAAACTTTTGGAAACTTTTCAAATGTTTTTTTACATCTAACACCTACTTCAGTGTTATAATTGCAATTCATATCCAAAATCAATCAATCAAATGAAAATCAAAAGTAATTTATTCAAGTTAGGATGGGAATCAGCACTTTTTAACGTTAAAATTACACACATAGGTACAACAGGCCCCCAAAACGGTCGCCCTTCACCACTTCCCTGTGCTTTAGCTGGGGAGAAGAAGTGGCGCAACAAACTCCCCAGCAGCACAGGTGTCTGTTCAGTAAGAAGAACCTGATTCAACCTTAGTTACTACCTAGGGTACTGATTCAAGTTTCATACTAAAGTGAAGTTTGGCTACAAAAAAAGAGGTTTTAAAGGTGTTCGAACTATTTATGTGCCAATTGCCAACCCTAACAAGCTACGGCAGAATATCCTTGGAAAATACCTTTACATTTATTTAGCGGTTCACTTGTTAATTTCATTTTGGGGTGGGTTTGAATGATGTGGTAACAAATGCGTTACGATGGATAGCGTAATTCACGAATCAGTAAAATCAAATTGCTCCAGGTGGGTATTTGTTATTTTCATTTATTGGTGTAGGTTCTTTTTTAGCGGCAGCACAAAATTTTACGCCTTTTCGACTGAGTAACGATGTCCTGCTTGTACCGTTAGGGTCTGTACATCAGTGAGAGAAATAATAAGAATCTTTGATATCGCAGTAACTTTAGGTACAACATCGCACATCTTTGGAGTACTTACACACACTATACAGGGGGCCTAAAAAAGCCACTTTGGCAGAATCATAAAAGGATAACATTATGAATCATAATGGACAGATAACTGTTAAGTTAATCGTATCAAATCCCATTGGTGAAGGATTTTTTTTTCTGTGCTAAAATACCAATCAATCCAATCCCAATCTCTTTGATTATACCTACAACATACTTGTGAAAAGGCTTGGTACATTGATTTTTGTACAATTGAAAAGTCATTAAAAAAAACAAGCTTGTAGTGCAAACTGAATTTTATGAGTACCTAGGTAATAAGGTTATTTTTCCTTCGAAGCTAAACTGCAAACGCGGATTAGGCTTGTGCATTATAATACTATACTTACACGTTTAGGTTTAGCTGTATTTAGGCAATAGTAATTAAGCTGTTTCTTATCATTTTAATGTTTATTCATTTACCATTATATTACATTGCCCTAAGGCTAAAATGTCCCTGATATACAATATACTTCAGGATCGTAACTCGAAATGAAAGCATCAGCATAAAAAATAAAAGAGCCCTGTAATGGCTCCCCGCTCGATGGGCATAATAAAATGTCCTTTGCTTTGCTTCTATGAGAAATTAGCTATCACATATTTTTTTAGCATTTCCATTCATGTCTTTTTTACCAGTACACGGTTACAGTCCTTCATATAAAATAAAGAACTGTTTTGAATTTATTATAATTGCCGCAGCCATCTAGCTTATTTTTTATTATGACGTGTAAAAGTGGTTCCATTACTTATTATTTTTTTTACAGAATAATCAATTTCACTTCGTGGTATTTACAAAAAAAAAGGTTGCATTTAGGACGCATAATTTATCGATATCAGAACATCTTCGACCATTGAAATTGAACTCCATGCGCTTTTGAGCTTCGTCCTGACACGAAGAGGCTTCAAACGTTATCAAAGTCCTCGTATCGACACAATTAGCACGCTGTCATTTGCATACAAAAAGAACACGTAAAGATAAGGAGCATTTACAGCCAGAACTGTCTTCTGTCACGTAAACAATTCCCCCCACCCATTTCGACACAAATCAGGACAATCTACCAACAAACGAACAAACAATGGCTGTTTAAATCACACCGTCATGTTTAACGTTGATAATATAGCCAATCACGAGTTTCGATATCCATGATATTCGCGGTTCGCGAGACGAGGAGGCGCGTGATCCGAATTCGGGAACCGCGCGATAACGCCTGTCGAATCAGATTTGAATATGAATAGAATATTAATGAAAAACTTGTTCCCGACTATCAGACTCGTTGGTGATTTGTTTTGCTTGCGTATACCGCGTATAGATAAGAGTTAAACCCGTGTGAATAGATTCCTTACGAAACGGGAGACTTGGATTATCTCTCTGCGTGGGTGTTGGTGAAAATTTGTAGGTTGGGTAAATAATTTAAGTTTACTACGTTAGATCTACGTGTGCTATAAATTTTCGCTATGTAGAAGACAAGTAGTAGATCAGTTAGACAGGTGCTGTGCATGTATAGGATGACGCTCACTTCAAGGATTTAGTTGTTTTGTGAGGATTAGGAAGTAATTGCGTTACACGAAAACGGTCTAATTATAGTTGTTACCTGATCGTTTCGTAAACAAGTTTCCATCAACAACAACTATGTGACAATTATGTGAGCTCAATAAGGAAATGAGTTTACGTCAATGTTACACAAGAAAATTACTTTATTTTGTGTCAGATTTGCTAAAAAAGGTAGGGTAGGGTGAGTTCAAAAAGATCCCAAAAGTGAAGATATTAACATACCTATGTCGGGTGTAGCTTTTCGTCTCACTATTTCTTTCACGGATAGGTATTTTCATTAAAAAGTCGTGTTGACTATCTTCATCTGTCAAAAGTCATAAAGGTTGTTAATTCCTCGCCTGATATCGGTTACAATAGAAAAATTAATTGTGTCTGAGTGGCAGTTGAGCTATAGAAGATACATCGTTTCGACCCTGCGCTATCCCACAGCTGGACAAAAATGCCTTCTCCATAGCTATCCTTATCTGTTGTATATCTGAAAAACGTACGTAAACTCGTCCGACAAATTCTAAATCAATTATAGGTTAATTAAATTCTGAATACATTATGTCATCATACCGAGGTCTTCACAAACTCTATTAGGAACGGTTTTCCGTTTACTTTAAATAGTCCACAGCTCAGTTACTGAGGACTATCTTCCCTTCAGTAAACTGTTAAGTACAATTTTACAACTTTTCCTTCAATTTAATTCGCTCTTACAGCAATCGAGTCATTTGAAAGTTCTCTGAGTATTTAGTGAATGCTTCTCTAAGAAAATAAAATTCATAGTAGGGTAATTAAGTAGTGAGAACTTTTCGGGGCGAAATAAATTTTCAAAAGTCGAGCGGTCGACATTGAGCAATTGCCGTACTTTATGCTAAGCTACGTTTTTAATTACTACTGAGCACTTTTAAGTTAACCGCTGTTACTTAAAAGGCGTGCAAGATTTTTCATGTTCAAAATTATACGGTTCTAAATAGCAAGTGTTTTTTATATTCTTTATTCTTCCAACGAATACTAATTTTTTGTAATTAATGAAATGTAAAAAAAAAACATTAAGAAATAAGTATAATTAGATTTATGGGTTACTTTTAAATAAATAACGTAATTTGTGTTATGGAAAGTTGAAGAGATTTAGTACCTATTTGAGAGCAAGCCCTAACTAATACATGAACAAGCTCGCGCCTTCTTCCCATGGGGATAGGCAGAAACTACAGAACCACCTGCTACGATCCTTGCATACTTATTTCACCTCGTTTACGTTCATACGTCAGTTGCCTTAGTGTGAGTTTTTTCGACTCACGTTCGATTGCGAGTGCGTTAGAATTTTGTATGGGAAATTAGGTTTCTCCTAGTGACCACCAGGTGGCGCTATAACTTTTTCCATACAAAATTCTAACGCGCTCGCAATCGAACGTGAGCCGAAAAAACACACTAAGGCCACAGGAGGGCAATTCTCGTAATTTTAAGAACATTCTGTAGCGATTCAATAAAAGTGCTGATAATAACGTAACCAAATAGTTTATTTTATTACTTAGTACATGCTTGGTAATGTAAAACGGAAGGAACCAAAAGACAATGTTGCAAACATATAAAAACGTAAATTAATGTTACCAACTAAATAATAATATAATTACATTTGCAGTTTACAATACGTTCACAGTCTGATCTCGTTCTCAATCTGTCAAAAATACCACTAATTTCCCTATATTTTTGACATGTTTTTGACATTTGTTTGTCGCCGAGATGAGACTGCGACTAGATTTTGAACATTCTAAATTACGAGAATTGGCCTTCTGGTTATACTACACTTACACCGGTTGCGAGTACCCCGAACGTTCTGAAGAACATTACCAATAAGGTCACAATATGTCCTCCTAGAGAGTCCTCACCCGGCGCTTTTTACATCTGCCTTTTTTTGACGTGACAACGTCTTAAATTAGGTTGCGGCTGGGAGTCACTTATGAAAAAGTGTAACGCTCGGTAACGTTACGATGAGTCACCGAACGAGAGAGAGGCCCGCCGAATGCCTTGCGTCTCTCTCCCACTCAACTATGATCGGTCTGCCGCGCGCGCAGCACTAGAGAATTAGGCGCATTGAATCGGCGCATGCTTGTGTCTCTGTCTTTGTCTTTCTCGAACGATGGACAATTTAATTATATTCATATCAATAAATATTCTACCGAGAAAAAGACGTTGTCACGTAAAATCTTCGCCCGTAAAACCGACTTTACAGGCAACCATTTTTTGTATACCTTTTTTTTGTCGCCTTTCATGCATCCTCTCAACATGACCAAACCTTCTTAGCATACTCTTTTAAATTTTTTGTCCCTACATTTTCTTTTAAACCACACAGTAGTGTTACCACATCATTCCTCAGCCTCGTGCATACTTGATACTTACTTCCATGCTTGATATTATAACTGCGAAAGTGTGTCTGTCTGTCTGTTACCTCTTCACGCTTAAACCGCTGAACCGATTTAGATGAAATTTGGTATAGAGATAGTTTGAGTTCTAGGGAAAGTCATAGGATAGTTTTTATCCCGATATGATTGACAATTATGCGGGTGAAACCGCGGGGCGCTGCTAGTCATTCATATTTTCACGACACATGCTTCGCAAGGAACTATTTCCACAGAATTTATTCTACTTTCATGCTTCTTTGGCCACACCCAACATTCACTTCCATACACAGGCACGTAGGCACCAGTACAGTCACGAGCATTAGTATGTATACACTTGGCTTTATTCAAAAGCAATTTTCTTCTTTATTTTTTAATAAAATTTTACGTTATTACGCACATATTATTTTCGAACCCACAGGTTTATGTAAAGTGTCATATTTCAACGTTGCATTCGTCATTTCACGAAAAAATCGCAATTGAAAGTTGCCAAGTGTTGACATATTAGTGCTCGTGACTGTACACCATTGTGAACAGCCAAATGTTTAAAATTCTCAATGATATTCAGTCAATTGTTTTGAACCTCTGAAAACTATTCTCTTTCCACCAAAATGTGGGCTTATTTTATTTGCTGATGAAAAATGCATAAGTTTCGATCCTCCCTTTTGCTAAAAGGAAATTGTGAAGTGTCAGGCATCCCTTCGGCACTCGGAACCATTGCCAATTGGGACATGTGGGTAGACAAGTGCTTCGGAAACACCCTCGTTCTTTCCACTTGAATTACTCGGAAATGTTACATATTTATATGTTTTATATTTATTTGAAGTTTCGTAAGGGGCGTATTACTATGTTGAGTTGGGATCAGGTACTTTGTAGTGTTGTCGATGTCAATTTACCTAAGTAGTAGCCATTATTTCAAAATACAATAGAAGGTTGGTTCTGCAAAAATCAGGCTTACTCAAAACGGTGAAGGAAAACATTGTGAGGAAACCGGTATGTCCTAAAACCAAAAATTCGAAGAAATGTGACATCTACCAAACCGCACTGGGCTTGCGTGGTGGATTACGGCCCACTCCCTCTTACAGAGGAGGCCTATGTCCCAGCAGTGGGAACGTTATAGGCTGATTATGCTGACATCATTATTTTTGAAAGAATGAAAGGAGACACTTTGCTGTTTAATACACATAGATTAAACTTATGCTAGAAAATTTTTTAATAACTAAAGGACTTTGGGAAACATGTAAACATTAAGTGCTACATAACGTCATTTAGCTTCTATTTTATTGATACCTATCAATAATGCGAATGATTTTATTAATCCGGTGTTGCGTAGCATCGTAGACGGCGTAGCACTCGTAGCACTAACTGTTACTACGTAACGTGCTACGATATATGTGAATTGAACCGTAACGTCTCAAGCAATGACCAGTTACTAACTGTTATAACTGTTCAAGCGTACTGCCATAGATTAAAAAATCTTGAACGAACGAATATATAATAAGCGTGTGGGCAGCTCATAATTTTTCTTAATTTTGATCATACCTTTCTGATACACCATGTAGCATTTTTATCTCACAAAGCGACACGCGCTTTACGCGCAACTAATAAGTGTACAACCACTATATGAATGTGTGCATAAAGACGAGTAGCGTTAGCACATAACGACGAATTCGGACGAGATCTCTTGGACTTACACACACATTTACAGCGTGTTTGTACACTTGGTAAATACAAGTAAAGCGCGTGACGCTGCGTGAGATAAAATTACTAATATTACTTTACAAGCGACGACAGCACAATCCTGATTGTTTTGAACATTTCATACGCCCCAAAACTGCAGGCCTATTTTTTTTTTTTTGAAACTGTAGGTCTTGAGAATGGGCTCACTTCTATAATGTGTTTATTCTATGGTCCTGCAGTACTTGTATCGAACACTATGGCTATACGAAGGTCGTGCATGCGTGTATTGCGTGTTCGATACGGTTGTTCATGCATGCTTCGTTGGAGTCACTTACATATGTGTGGTTATGTGACTGACTTGAGATGTTACCTAATATGGCAAGCAAATTAATTTAAGGTACCAACTGTAATATCAAGTGTTCTTACACTTATAACTATACAAATAAATATTAGTGTCTTCTTTGTAATGTCAACATAACAGCTTTTTGCTCAATACATATGAAAGTGACACCTCATTCCGGTTCGCTACATGTTTGCGTTTGGGCGCTCCGTGTGGAGCTCCACATCGCTGTCAATACGGTGAAGCAGTCGACTGCCTCGGACACCATGGCTTATCCTGCAGCAAGAGCGTTAGTCGGATGGCACAGCACGCCAGCATTAACGACATCAACCGTCGGGCTCTTGTCACCGCCGGGGTGCCAGCTGTTTTAGAACCCAATGACTTGGCACGCGACGATGGGAAGAGGTCAGATTAAATGACCATAATGTCTTGGAAGTTGGGTAGGCCTTAGGTGTGGGATGCAACACCCTCGCGCCATCCCACCTTCCTAGCACGGTGGGCTATGCTGGGGCGGCTGCTGCAGGAGCAGAAAACCTCATACGGCGCAAATATAACAACCTTATTGGAAGCTATATGTTTGAGCCGTTTGGAGTTGAAACACTTGGGGCTTGGGATCTGAGTGCTCATCGAATATGGACATCGCCAAGCGGTTGGTTGACTCTTCACGTGACCAGAGGGCTGGCCTTTTTTTAGCCCAAAGAATCAGTATTTTCATGGTAATGCCGCCAGCCTAAGGGCACTTATCCCATTGACAGCGATGCGGACGAATTTTTTTATGTCCAATGAGTTCCTGCCTTTTCTTTGTTTTTTATTATATGCTGGTATATAATATATAATTATATATATTAGTGTTAGCTTGTAAATGATAAGCAAGTTTACCTTCTTATGCATTTAGTAAAAAGTACTTATAACAAAAAAAAACCTTTTAATTTTTTGTCTGTCTGTTTTGGCTAATCTCCGAAACGGCTGCACCGATTTTGACGGGGCTTCTTATAAACAGCAACTTAGACAACTTTTATTTCAGTATAACTCATGAACGGCTGAACCGATTTTTATGATCTTTGATTTGTGGGATTTGTTTCCGCCCCTAATAGCAGAATAACCATTAAAACATGAGAAACATTCATGAAAAAATTTCTCAGGCGGTACGCAGTTCGCGGTCAGCTAGTACTTAAATAATGCCGTTATTGGATGGCAGGCTAACCAGGCGTTTACTACGACTGGACAGGAAAGGCCTGCGCCTGGTGAAGGGGACCATCACGGGACACTGCTCACTAAATAAACATTTTTACACATTAGGCATAACAGACAGTCCCCTGTGCAGGGCTTGCATGGAGGCTGATGAAACCATTGCACATGTGCTCTTTGAGTGCACAGGCGTCACCCAGATAAGGTCAGAAACCCTTGGGACACCCAGATCGTACACAGATGTTCTTAACAGACCAAGAGATTTGATCAGCTTCTGGAGGGAGGTGGGCTGGTTGGAATAACCACCGACGGCCGCCATGGCCCACGCACAATGGTCCACTGAAGGACTAAGTGCGGAAACCAAACCCATAACATAGAACATAGTACTTAAATAAAACAATGTCGTGTTAGTTACACCATTTCTAACTCAAGAACGGCTGGGCCGATTTTTATGACCTTTGATTTGTTGGATTTCTCTCCAACATTGATTTGTTTGCAGAATATCTAGTAACACATTGGAAAGATTCACGAAAAAAATAATTATTTTCTCATACATTCGTTCGTCTTGATTCTGAGGCGGTACGAAGTTCGCCAGTTCGGTTAGTTACCTATAAATTATATTGTAGTCTGTCTGTGAAATGCTCATTGCTATGCGGCGATCCGTGACGTAGGTACCTTGGGGTATTTGGACAAACAACGCCGGCAAACCTTCACGGTGTTTCGACTACCGTCAACAATCAGGGATACAGTTACAAACAATACTCACAATAACAATGTATTATTCACTGTCTTTAGGGCACATATTCAAACAAAGGAATTGTTTGAAATGTGGGCGAAGATTTTGTTTTGTGAGTGGGGTTTTTCATGAGACGTGTTTTGTTTTTTGGTAATTAAAGCACTATTTTCAGTGTGTTTTTGTTATTTTGTTTATGAACTGTAATTAGTTTATGAACTGTTATTAGCTGACACCGTAAGTGGATAGGCTAGTAACAACAGACGCATTATTAAAATAAACATTTTTAAATTTGCGTGACCAGCACGTGTGCACCATTGTGTGCACAGACACGGGCCAGCAACGACCAGTGTCTGCAATAATTTGCATAGACAATAGAGGAAAGTGAGAAATAGTTATTTGTGCAACAAGAGAGCAAAGTCGTTTTTTGCTGCGAGTGCTGATTTTGAATCCTGAGTGTGGCGAGGGATTCAAAGGAACGAGATGCAAAAAACTTTGCTCTCGTGTAACACACATAACTATTCACTTCAGCAGCGAGAACACTTTGTAAGGCGTGTTCGGAAATGCCACCCATGATATATTATTATTTAAAATATATTACGTAACAATTGAAACTAGAAATAAATATTTACAGGTTAAATATCAGTTTTATTTGGTAGTAAATACTTATTTTCGTTTAAATACAACAATAAGTTAAAATTCAATAAATTACATTAAAAGACATAATCTCATAATCTTTTTGCAAAATTTCTTTAGTTAGTAGTTAGTGTTTATCTTTGAGGTCGAATTCAAAATTGGAACTTCGAAAGGGCTGGTCTTTGTCTCTCTCTCTTTCTAATGGCGGGAAAGAGATAGAGTATGAATGTTTCGAATTGTATGATTAACCCAAGGCTGAATAAGATATTCGCGGCTTTCAGAAAAAAAAAATTAAAAAGTTACTTTGTCTCACTCAGTGAGCAAAATCGCATTTTGCTTACTGATTATAGGCAGCAAAACCTACATCTTTGAGATACTGAAGTGAAAACGTTATTTTTCTTCACTTTCCTCTATTGTGCATCTAATGTATATCCACTCGGGCCCGTGTATTGACATAAGGCCCACTCCCTCTTACAGAGAGGAGACCTGCAGTGTCTCAGCAATGATAACGTTATAGCCTGAATATGCTCTGCTTAATGATATCGAATGTGTGATGACGTACTGACAGACTCGTAGGATTGAGAATGCTTTTCTTTAAAACCACAATGTCAACTAAATTACGGCTCGACACCCTAAGTATTCATTACTAGCTTCAACCCGCGAATTCGTCCGCATAGAAGTCAACTACACCATAAAACTTTCCATAAGCAGTAGTAATAAAAACTTCAAACACAAAATATTGTGTACGTGTAACGAACACCATGATAGTACGTAATTTCACCTGTTTGTATTGTATTAACTTAATTACAGAATATCAGTTGATATTATCGCTGTTTTAGCACAATGCTTTTAAGCTGCATTAGACTTTAAGCCACACTATTAACATAACTCCATTAGTTTTTAGTGTTACCAATTTAAAATTAACATACAATTATGTAGGTAGCAAGTTCATAATATATGATTAACAGGTTTAAACATAATGTCATAAGCTCTTAAAAACCACATTCAGAATACATACATTTTAATAAAGTTGTAATTATAAAGTATGTATTTTATAATAACACAGTCAATAAACAGCACCCTAATTGCTTAACAATATCAATCTGAATCATTTTGAAGGTTATTGCTTATCCATTGCTTCATATTTTAGAAAAAAACTCTGCTCAACAACGTTAATAATGCAATGAATGTTGCTGAACTGTCAAAATTAATGCTACCTACTGATAGTGAGCTAAGCAATTACCCCGCAGTATATAAAAAAAACTGGCCAAGTGCGAGTAGGACTCGCACACGAAGGGTTTCGTATATACCACAAGGCAAAAACGCCGAAAAAAAAACACGTTTGTTGTATGGGAGCCCCCTTAAATATTTATTTTAATCTGTTTTTAGTATTTTTTGTTATAGCGGCAACAGGAATACATCATCTGTGAAAATTTCAACTGTCTAACTATCACGATTCATGAGATACAGCCTGGTGACAGACGGACAGTGGAGTCTTAGTAATAGGGTCCCGTTTTTACCCTTTGGATGCGGAATCCTAAAAAGAGGGTGTGCTTATGACATAAGTGAAAACTTACGACTGCAGCCGAATATACGCAATTCAGCACCGAGTATACCCGATTCAGTGCCACCGTCCCGAGCGTAAAGCCGCAATTATATTTAGCCCGCGCCGCGTGTCGCCACGCGTGGGTAAGCTATCGGTTACATACATTTAGTATAGGATTGATTACATTAGTCCCGCCTCGCGTGTCGCAGAGCCTGCTGACGCCACGCACTAAATGTATGTAACCGATAGCTTACCGACGCGTGGCGACACGCGGCGCGGGCTAAATATAATTGCGGCTTTACGGTTCACTTCAAAAGTAAAACAAATTCTTAAAATTCAATTATATTATTCTAGACCAATCTCTACCTCAACTTCTTCATAAACTTATTACAGTTCATAAACAAAATAACAAAAACACACTGAAAATAAACCTAACAGAATTAAAAAGCTGCTTTTCATGTTATGTTTCTCAGACTTTTCTTTTATCCACCTCAGCAGTTGAAAGGAGTTCGTTGAAAAAGGCAAGCGTTAGACACAAAAGAAAAAAAAATACACCCAGAGCGTATTTCTGTTAGCTTTTTTAATAAACAACGCGAGCTTACGAATAACAACAGAAATGTAATGGGAAACAAGAATGTATAAGATTGAAAGAATTGTTGTATTAATAGAATATGGGCGGGCCACGAAACGCGAGTGACTTTTGTTTTGAGCTTGTCAAAGAACTAGAAATATTGCAGTTTGTGAGTAATATTTTTACTAAGAATTGATTGTGTCAGATATGAAAGAAAAGTGAGTGAATGACAGCCAGACGGTTGACAGGGTAGAATAGAAGAAAAAAACGTGCACCGACCACCCAAGTAACAAGTAAGTAGGACAAAGGCTGGAAGATGGTGGGTATCAAAAAGGTAGAATTTTGGTGTCCCACATAACGATTTTGCTGTATGCTATGATGACCCTAAATTAAGGAAATCAAGGTTTATTTAATAAGTAGATGATGCTACTAAACCAATTTTCTACATTGATTTGTGATATTAGCACCCGAAACTCCAGCGCGCCCTGGACAGTCAACCTCACGCTTATCCTTGCTGATAGACTTATCTTTTTGCCACAATATAAGCTAATGCAGTTAAGAGAAGTAGAAGACGTCACACGAGAACAGGATGGCATATTTTTAACGTCTGCATACTCTTTCAGAAAGTAAAAAACATTTTCTTTCTTAAAGAACCACACTATTTTTAAACGAAACAATCACAAAGTTTAAGCAAGAAATGAAGCCATCTACTTCAAAAAGAGGCACTGCACCCATTAAGTTGGTGTCAACTTAAATAAACACCCTTAATACCTCCAACGACGTGGCCGCAGACCAAAGTCTAAATATTTGGTCGGAGGCGACTCGCTTATTACATTTCCTCGGAGTCCAGCCCCTACCTGCAAAATTTAATTGTGTTCTCCACATACGTCCCGATTCCTAAAGCCAATGCTCCATGGATAGCCAAGCGATATGAGGTCTGAACGTATGAACATATGAACAGAACCTTTTCATAATCATAATCATTTATTTGCAATAGGTATTGGTACAGCGTTGGTCTTATTTTAATAAGTTTAATTTTAATAAGTTTCCTAATACATAGTCAGACATTTGACATGCAAACTTTTACAATAAGTAGTTATATGAGTATATTTACGTAAATACTAGTTTCTAACAATCATTACTTTTTTCAATACATTGAATATTCATTAACACATTAAATATTTAAAACACATTATTCACATTCAATAATTTAAAACATATTATTTATAAATTCATTTGGGTATAGAATAAAATCGTTTTTCCAGCAACCATATTTTCAAAAGCCGTAACTTGCAAACGCCCTGTCTGTTCAGGGGGTCTAATCCCTAAGCATGAAATCCGTAGTTTTGGCCGAAGCTACGAACGTATTATATCCTACTCCGTATAACTTAAGGACATTTGATTAGTTCCGGGCCCGAACTAAGAATTATTGACACCATGATTTGACAGTTGTCGCTGCTCCCGAGACTCACGTATTTGAGTCTTTGGTCAACTGGACCCACTCGAACCCGCGGGTCCAATTGACGTAATCACATTTTTGCGTATTAACTACTTTCAGACGAGTCCGTATCTTCTTTCACTGACTTAGAGAGTAGTTCTCCTGAACCATTTTCACACGTATAGATAGTTTCAGAAGCTTATATAGCTTGGAATGGATACAATGCCTTTGCACCCGTAGAGTTATTTCTTCAAACCAACATTCATTTTAACTGATGAGAATATTCTGTGTGCGCTTTTTAGCTCCATGATTATTCGGTTTGTTCGCTCTACGATTCTATTATATTAGAACGGGTAAACAAAGCTTTGTAAATTAGTCTTTTGTCTGTTTGTTTGGATCCTCGACAAAGAACTAACGGGTTTAATAACCTTTCATTATATTATTAATTAATTATAAACAACGTATTTCAATATGGACTACTCTAGTGTATTACTGGTATTGTTTATTGTCGTGATAAACATGTTGTTTCGAAATAAATTAACGGTCTGGTTTAAGAGATTTGTTTTTAGTGGGTTCCAATAGGTTATTAACGTAATGAGCTTAAAGCTCAGTATACCATGACAGAAAAACAGGTACAAGATTATTTAATTATCCTTTTATCCACAAAACAAGCAACATAAAATACCTGGGGGTAATAATGGACGACACGCTTCAAAAACATATTGAAAGCTTAGTTAAAAGAGTGCGCAAACTAATATACCACGTTTAATAAAAATTGCGAACATTAGCAGAATCAAAATTAATCACAAAAGTTTATTTGGCCCTATGTCAATCTATAATTGAATACTGAATCACTTCTTGGGGTGGCGCACCAAAAACTCACTTGCTTCCTCTTGAAAGAGCTCAGAGAGCAATTTTAAAGGTAGCACACTTCCATCCCTTCTTTTTTCCCACAGATCTGTTACATAAATCCTGCAATGTACTAAATGTTCGCCAGCTTTTCATTATGCACTTAGTATTAAAACAGCACACCATGCTTGCCTACAATGCCGACAACACTAACAAGAGACGGAATGATCTAGTATGCATAACTAATGCAACCTCAAAACATGTCTTTGTAGAAAGATGTTTAACATTCTTAAGCCCATTTTTTTTTTTTTTATATGATTAGATAGAAAACTAAATATTATCTATAAACTAAATTACTATAGCCGTAAAAAATATACTTAAATATTTACTAACCATCGACTATGCACAGACAAAAGACCTACTTATTGTCTGCAAATAGAACTGCTAACATGCTATTTTACTTTTATTTACCTAAATTTTAATTTAGTTTTTACGTTATACTCATTGTTAATTTATTACATTAAGTCTTTCTAGCCTGAAGCACAGGTTCAACCTAGTTCAGGCAAATTAGCAACTGTGCGCTATTTTATTTAATTTTTAAGCTATTTATTGTAAATTTATCTTCTTTTTATAAATAAACGATTATTATTTTTGGTAAACAAGTTTTATTTCTTAGCTCTTTGGCTAGTTAAAGCTACATAACAGGTTTTGTATGGAAGAACTGTCAAAAAATTCAAAATTATTCCTCCGATAAAATTATCTGGCATTAGAAAAATTTGCCCTAATTCTTTTGTTTACATCAATCTGGGTGGATGGTTTCAAATATCTGACGAAATGCTTATCTGTCATGTTGCGTGTCTGCCGAAATGCGTGTCTGTCGAGTTCCGTTTCTGACAAGTTGCGAGTCTTCCTGAGAGATGACGAAATGCGTATTTGACCACTTGCGTTTCTGACGACATGCTAGTAATCCAAACGGGCATATATTATTATTATTATTGAGAGAAAAATGTCAACATTCAACTGTTAGTGAAACACCTTTTCCAATGTCGAAATAATTTGTGCCGTCAATACGAAAGTTCAAAACGTTAGTACATAGAGCTAGTCTCCAAAGCAATCTACTGAACTAACATTTGCAAAACAAACTGCGAAAGCGATGTTGCAATCAATAATACAATCGTGTCAAATATAGTTAGCAATTCTGGATAAACTCTCGTTTTTCGATACAGATCGAGCTCGGAGCGAGATCTCGAAACGAAAATCGAGACTCGTGCAAACTTACCTGAATTCGTATTAAGCTGCATTTCTGAAAATATAACGGGAAATCAATTTGGTTTTCGAGTAATATCAGGACGGTTCCAATTGCGAGAACTTGAAGGTATTGTGAGAGCTTGTCGACTGTCGAAAAGGAGGTGACTTTAATATTTTTGCCGAGGTCGAGACGACAACTCCGTCGCTTTGCAAGACGGTGCACGGTAATCAGGAAAATTATTTACTCATGTCTACGAGCCTCGTTGGAAATACACGTAGGGTTCGCAGTTCGCACGGATGTTGCTGGTTATCCTTCCAAATGTTTATCTTAAATCTTGATTTGTTATATGAATGACAACATCATTATGACTTCTATGATTAGTTTGCTAAGTCTAAAAATAACAGAATTAAATAGATAATAGTCCTCATCTTTTGTTGTACCCACATAGTAGTAAAAGCTTGTTATACTTAACAAAATTTTGATGTTGACATAATTTTTACAAGCACAGAATCTGTACCTAAGCTCTGATTTTTAATTTGCAAGACTAAAATGACAGCTGGGATCAAACTTTTTTTGTCAACATGACATTATTTAGTATATAATTATTAGCTATCACTTTCAGTTATATTTTCAGCCTAACTTTAAAAGTCTGTAAGAAAAATAAATAAAAAATATCAGTCCAACTTTTTCCCTGCGTTCCGTATCGCCAACCCTGCGACATTGCAAGCAGAATGAAGAGCCAAGGGAAATACGCTCCGGGGACGCTTTGTAAATAGTCACCGCAATGGCTTCTTGCAGATTAATTTCAAGTGAGAGTGCATCGTGAGACCGTATTGAAAGCGAGAGACTCACGTGTGTGTCGCGAGACTTTTAACAACCACACACGTATAGTATGAATATTAATTTATTATTATAGAGAGAGGGATTGCAGTGCAGCTGCGTTTAGAACTAAATTTGTTTACTTGTTTTCATAGGGAACGTTATTAGAAAGAATGTTCATTAGGAGTGTTTGTTATTAAAAACTAATTGTTTTCTTTACTTTGGAGGCAGCTTGCTCTAAGAAGTAATAAATACTTTTTCATAAATTATAGTACTTAGTATAACGGGTGACAATAACGATAAATTATTCGACCGAACCGCACGTTAAAAATTTTGTTTCAGGGCGGTAGTGGAAGTGCTCAGGTGCGGTTCGTCCAATTGCGGTTGAAATCAGTGCTCTGAGTGGAATACCTCGTAAAAATCATAACGAAGACAAGAGTCCTTGATCTTCGCCTTATTATGATTTTTTTTTTGTACTGGACCATACCTGGAAAATCTTTGAAATCTGGCTACAGAGAAATTGAAGGACAAAGTGTCACGTTTTTTTTTTACTAAAATTATTTTTAAATGTACCTAATCCCTGCACCGCATTGCATGCACAATGTTTTTTGCGTGCGTTACATAACGCACTTGTAAACATTAAATTTTCCCACAAAACAACTTTATGTTACCGTAGTTTTTTTTAACAAAAATCGCATTCATCTTGTTATTTTTAAGATTATTGCGACTAACATTCAAAATTATCTACCAATTTCACTGAAACGAATTTGATGGACATTCCCTTTGTGTATCGTGTTGTCATTCAACATCCAAATTGACTACAAAAGCATTTCCACGCCTGAATTACCGTTCATTAAAGCTGCCTTTCATGAAGGCAATCGCACAAGTTTCAAGGCATAAAGCCTTAGGCTAGGTCTGTACCTACTGATAGTCAGGATTACTCACAATGCACTCAATGTTGCCAATAGCTCCGTATTGAGCTTTGTGCGATGTGACTGCTAGATATCAGTATTATGTGCTGGCAATACCGTACCGTCTTTGAACTAAGCGACTAATCACTGACTCGTAAAAGGAGTGTTTTGTGAGTTATTGAAGTACATTAGGTTATAGAATCTTCAATGATTGAACATTTGATTGTGCAGGATCAATTACCTCCTCAATCAAATCAATCAAACTACACATAATATCGTCCCTCGCATGATTTTTGTTGCTGACGATCACGATCAAAAACAAAAGAAAAAGCGGATCAAACCGGAATGAGGAAGTTTATAGTGGATAAGACAGAGATTAAAACAGAAGACGAACAAGAAGGGAATCGAAGAGGGGGGTGGAGGGGGGGTTCAGGGGATCAGAACGGAATAACTCACTAAAAGGCCTATCTCATTTATCTCATTTTTAGTTGGTTTGAGCCAGGACAACTACACTATTCGTGATTCTTTACATTTTTCACTAACCGTCGTACCTCTATGTTATTTGGATCTCAAAATATAACCATTTTGAAAGGCAACAAAACGTAAAGAATCACGAATAGAAAAATGTAGCCATCCTAATTCAAATCAGTCAAAAGAATAAAGCCGCAATTATACTTAGCCCGCGCCGCGTGTCGCCACGCGTGGGTAAGCTATCGGTTACATACATTTAGTATAGGATTGATTACATTATTCCCGCCCCGCGTGTCGCCACGCCACGCACTAAATGTATGTAACCGATAGCTTACCCACGCGTGGCGACACGCGGCGCGGGCTAAATATAATTGCGGCTTAAGACTTTTAGTCATGCGAGGGACGATCTGATATACACAATATTAAAATTAACAGTGCACTGTAAAGTGATTATTATAATCATTTTATATTACAATGTTAATTTCAATGTTAAATGCGAAGATCTGAAAAAATCACTTTATGTTGGATGCTGCTGAATGTCTTGACATCCGTGCTCAAATTCCGTCGCAGTGATTTAAACAGAGCTTACGGAGAAACCAGTCCACATTAATTTGGGTAACATTCTATTTTTAAAATAGAATATAATACTCTAACTACGCACACACAACTACATTTATTTCAATTAAACCATTTACAGCCACTTTTAGACTGTCAAAGAGTCGGTGAGGCGAATCTGCAGGGTGACATTGAATACATGCGACAAACCGAAATGGGAGATTGTACTCATCATTATGAACAACTTTTACTAAGGGACCAACGCTGCAATCGCGAAAAAAAAATCCCTACATTTTGACGAGTTAGGCGAACATAAAATGTAGGGAACAGCTGATTTTCTGCTGATTTTCATCTGATTTTTCGCGATTCAACACTATCCAGCTCAACCATTTTGTAGGGAACCGAATGATAATGATCCTTTCTCATGTACTCCATAAAATTACAGATATAAGAGTAGACATACTTAGTAGGTATTTGTTGTCTACTACCACCTACTAACCAACAAACTATAAGTAATATATTTATAGTTTGTACAAGAAACATACAAACGTTCAGAAAATACAACTTCCTTATCGCCGACTTAAGTGATGTCTCGACACAGCAAGCTTAAAATGTAGTTTCCACCACTTCTGTATTTGAAGCATTGTTTCATAAACTACTTAAAGATAAAACAACCAAAACGCCGACATCTGGGTAACAACATAATCGCAACGCTTTAAATTATATCTCGGTGTTTAAACTTGGAACCAAACAACTTCTTCATCCTATCGTCTTCCCGGTTCTCAAATCCGCTTTGAATGAAATTATTTTCGTGTGTGTTCATATTAAGTACAGAACAGCTAGTGTATTACATACATAATCACACGCCTTATTGTCATGAGGGTAGGAAGAAAGTACAGAACGCCACCTTCCTTTTGCTTCGTTTAAGTTCATACATCTGGGGGCCTAAAAAGGCCACTTTGGCAGAATCATACAGGATAACAAGTTAAATAAATTGTTAAGCAAATTGTATACCTACTAAGTAGGTATACAATTCATGGTCATGGAGACAAAATGAAAACTTTCGGGCGTTGTCAAATAGAAACAAGAAGATAGCTAGAAAATTAAAGTACTGGAAAAATCATCCACACGTGCTGTAAGTTCCAGTGAAATAGAAAATTCCATAGGCAAAAATGATTTCTAACAAAAATATAAAAACACACAATCAGAAAAAAATAACTACTTTCTGAATATAACTGTTTTTTATCTACACAATGGAAACTTTCAGGCACAACCGCCAAACATGTAAGTCTATATTTAGCAAAGTTACCATTATAGTGCAACAATGTTAATAAAATATTAGATATAGGTGAAAATACGTTCATAGGATATGAATTATGTCATTACATCATGCCAAATGCAGGTATAAAGCAATTGTTTGCAGATTTAAATAAGAAACTTATAAACTTTACTCATGAAGATTTCTGTATCATCTACATAGGCGAAAGAGACTTCGAAGTCTCTAACAACTATAGACTTTTAATAGACTACATTAAAAATGAGCTTAAAAATGTAATTAACACCAATATTGTAATATGTTCACCAAATTTTAAACTAGGTAAAAATTTTGAAATTTTTAATAAGCGTATTGAAATATTTAATCATTGGATGTATTTAGATGTAGAATTGTGTGAGTGCGCATATCTTTTTGATTCCAATTTCTGTCTGGAATACACAAACGAAATGTTCTGGAAGTACAACGCAAGGGTAAATAATAAAGCAGTTGCCATCATTCTTAAAAACTTAATGTATTTTATGAGCCACTTGGACTCACAAACAGAAGTTTCGTATAATTTAGTTTCTCATCAGTATTTTGATAATATTGCTGTCAAAAATAGTGCCAATCAATCAGGCAACAACTATAATGAATTGCATACGGATCAGGCAACACAAACCGAAAGCACCCTTAATGAAACTGAGAATGATCTTTTTCGTTTATAATTATAATCATTTATTTATCTTAAATCAAAATATTAACGGATTGATAGGAAAGTCAGACTTATTATGTATACACCTAAACGAACTATTACATAAAGGGAAAATAGTAGATGTGGTGTGTATTACGGAACACAACATGATAGATGATGATGACTTACAATTGTATATACCGAACTATAAACTTTCAACATACTCATCAAGAAGCACCAGAAAAGGTGGTACGTGTATACTAATTAAGCATGGACACGAGTTCAGGGTTATAGATATTAGAGAATTTTGCGTTCCCGGAATTATGGAGTGTAGTGCCATTGAATTGGTAACTCATAAATTGATTATCATATGTATTTATAGACCCCCAAAATCTAATAGAGGTGCTATATCGATTTTCTTCGAAAAACTCGAACTTATATTAAACCGTTGTGGACGAAACTTAGAAAGAAAGGTATTGCTGTGTGGTGATTTCAACATTGATATCTTGAAAAATACTAGAGTAGCTATTGAATTTCTACATCTATTACTAAATTACAATCTGAAACCAAGTATAAAACAGCCCACACGTATATCGACTGGAACATGTATCGATAACATTATCCATAATGTCAAGGGTGGTAGTGGAGAAGTTTTAGAATTGGCCTTATCTGACCACACAGCTCAACTCTTTAAGTGTCCTGTAAAAAAGTCCTGTTCGAGTGATCACTGGTACGTACTAAGTAGAGATTATAGCCCTGAGAATAGGTCTAAGTTTATTGAAGCCATTAGTAATCTCAGTTTTGTTGAAGTATACAGTGGTACCGACCCAGAACTAGTCTTTAATTCGTTTCATGACCTATTTAAACTCTTCTACGATTTGTGTTTCCCGACTGTGAGGAAAAAGATCTCTACTCGTAAATCCCCGAGATGGATATCTAAAGGAATCAGAAGATGTAGTAAACGAAAAAGAGAAATGCTATGGCAGTATAGGCGATCACGTAATATTGAAAATAAACAGTTACTTATGCAATATTCAAAACGATTAAAAAAAGTGATACACTTGACACAAATATCTCAGAACAGTCATGTAATTAATAGTGCTGAGAATAAAACTAAAGCTACGTGGAAAATAATAAATAGGTGTAAATCAAACTTCCCCTCCGAATCCGTAAAAAAAATACTCAATGGTGATAAACTAATAAGTGACCCTAAAGAAATGGCTACGGCATTCAACGATTACTTCATAAACTCAATTAATCCTGATAATAATTATAATACTAATAATGCTATATCTTGCGTAAATTATTATCCCAAATCTCTATTTATGACGCCCACTGATTCGTTGGAAATATTTAATATTATCAATTCATTAAAGAACACAAATAGCGTGGGTTATGATGGGATAACTACTAAGATTTTAAAATCTGTGTCGCATATAATTGCACCTGTTTTGAGTTTTATTATTAATCTATGCATAGAACATGGCCACTTTCCTAATTTGCTAAAAATGACCATAATTAAACCACTGCATAAGAAAGGCGATAAAGCTGATATTTCAAATTACCGTCCAATAGCTCTGATACCGATAATGTCAAAAGTTTTTGAAAAAGTAATTTATAAATCTATAAACTCATTCTTTGAAGTAAACAATATACTGGCTAAAGAACAATATGGTTTTCGAAAAAACAGAAACATTAATAAAGCTGTCTATGAATTATTTACTGAAATTGTTAGTAATGTTGACAAAAAAAATCCAATTGCAGCAGTACTTATGGACATGTCGAAGGCATTCGATCACGTAAATCACGAAATATTACTGGGTAAGTTAGAACGATACGGCGTCAGGGGAAACATATTAAATCTAGTCAAAACATATCTCACTGGACGCAAGCAAGCCACTGTTTTAAATAGAATTTGTTCTAAATCCAAGGTAGAAGTTAATCATATGTCATCAATTAGAGATACAACATGTGGTGTACACCAAGGAACTGTCGTTGGGCCCTTGTTGTTTCTCATATATATTAACGATTTGCCAAAATGCACTGAGCATCAAACTGTTTTGTTTGCCGATGACAGTACACTTATTGTTCCATGTAAAAATATAGAAACTTATGAAGATGACATAAACAAGTCCATCCTTTGCATCATAAATTGGTTACTTAAAAATAATTTAAAAATAAACATCGATAAGACTAAGCTTATGACATTTTATCAAAGAACAAAAAAACTTAACTTAAACATAGCTTATGCAGATCAAATAATAGCTGAAACAAGCAGTACTAGATTTTTGGGACTTCATTTGGATACTCATTTAAACTGGAAATGTCATATAGAAACAGTTTGTAAGAAACTAAACCAGTACTCATATGCACTCTACAATCTAGCAAAAATAGTAAATGAGTCCGTTGTTCTGGTTTCTTACAAAGCCTATGTCACATCTACACTGCGTTTTGGAATAATATATTGGGGAAATTCCACTGACAAAGACATTGCGTTTAAGGCCCAAAAGAGATGTGTGCGTGCTGTGTTTAAACTGAAACCAACTGAAAGCTGTATTCCATATTTCAAAAAATTTAAACTCTTAACATTGTCCTGTATGTACATTTTTGAGACAGCAGTATTTGTCAAATCCAACTTCCATCTGTTTGAAAAATTGAGATCTAAACGACGCAACAAAGATATATGCGCTAAGCCACATAGCACTGCTCTTTATGCAAAAAGTTTTTTAGGAATGGCACCGAGGATCTATAATAAGATCCCTAGGCTAATTAAAGAAATAAACAACATACACGATTTTAAAAAGGCTTTACTGAAAATATTATATGATAAAACATATTATACAGTGAACGAATACCTAACTGACACATTATAATTACCTTTTTTTTTATTTTTTATTTTGACATTTATACTATAGAATTCATTATTATTATATATTTTATTGGAATGTTTCTTTTTTTATTATTAAGACGACAATTTGAATTAGAGTTATTTATTAATGTGTGATAATAATTGTTTGATAATTTATTAATAATCAGTACCAAGACAATATTTGTATGCCAATGACGGCTAGACATAGCGTTCTTTAATAATTATTGTAACATCTGTACCTAACCCACCTATGTTCAACAAATAAAAAATATTTGTATTTGTATTTGTAAAAGTACTTTTAGTGAAGCAGAAAATTTCATTAGGTACCCTTAAAATAATTTCTAACAAAAATGTGGCAAACAAAAATATGAAAACACCGCAATCGATACAATTTCATCTATCGAAGAGCTCTAAACAAACAAAACGAAGATTCATTTCATGTTATTTCAAAAGTTTAATTTAATCAACGTAAAATGTTTGAGGAACCAGCAAGGTAACTTGTTGCAAGTACTTGCGAGCTTTCTATAACTTTGAACAGGGCTGCAGTACAGAGAACCACTTCAAAACTTAGAGTATTCAACCTGATGATGAACTATATATATGCAGACGTTAAAGGAGAATGGACAAAACTGCCCCTAACCCCAATAGCGTAAGACACATACCAATGGAAAGATCTCACCAAGGAGAGTATTTCTTATTAAGACGATTTCTCTCGATTGTTAGCAGCTACAGAGCTCTTAATGTGAGTAATTTAGTACTGTTGTAATTCTGGTACTTCGTCAATTAAATTAACTTTCATTAATTCTGTGTCTTGCGAACATCATCTTTTAAGCTTTTAAACGGACATTTTAAAACATTGGCCTCCACGACGCCGTTTTAAGAACGATGTTTATTAGATGAATCCGTCGGCCGGACAGAACGTTAAGCCTGCTGCATTCCCCAATAGTGGTAAGATATATGCCAATGGAAAGAGCTTTCAAGGAAAACCTTTGCTACTAACACGATTTTTGCCAATTATTATTGTTAGTCAGTACGGAGTGAATGACCTAAAAAGGTGACAACTTTGGTACCGAAGTTAAGGAATTCTTGGCGCCCAATAGCCATAAGATATACACCATTGAAAAGAGCTTTTCAAGGGGAACCTTTGCTACTAACACGACTTTTCTCGCTAAGAAGGACTCCAAGAATATTTCTAAACTTCGATGCCCAAGTAGTCATATATTTAGGTCATTAACTCCGAACTGACTAACAATTGGCAAATTCGTGTTAGTAACAAAGGTTTTCCATAAAAAGTTATTTCCATTGATGTATATCTTAGTCTATTGGGCGCCAAGAATTCCTTAACTTTGGGGCCTAAGTTGTCACCTATTTAGGTCATTAATAACTCCGAACTGACTAACAATTGAGAAAAATCATGTTAGAAGCAAAGGTTCTTCTTGAAAAGCTCTTTCTATTGGTCTCTTCTCTTATCTTATGGCTCAATACCCAAGCCCAATGGCTTTAGGACAGAAACCCATTGCCCATTCTCCTTTGATATTTGAATAAACAGGTTTGTTTATTTCATATCTATTTACTCTCTGCCGTTTCTCTGTGCTTTATTTACATAATTATCAAGTTCATTAGATAGACTTTCATGTGTACGACTTGATCTTATTTAAAATTTTTAATGACTTGGAAAACCAAATGACGAGAACTAACTTTTCTTTACAAAATTATTTTTTTCTCTTGGACTCACGAACAGTATTACTCGTATATTTAGTTATTTTCGATCTCTAACACAGGATATACAAATCAATAATGGGCAACACTGGGTATTAAGTAGGGTGTACCCTTCACTTATAGGAGACCATACCATGCACAATAAAGTTATCAACTATGATAACAAAGTTAAAATAATAATAATAGTTGAAATGGAATTAGAGAACATTTTTTTTTTTGTATTTAAACAATAATGTTTTTAGCCAAACACAAAAACACAACATGGGCCACTAGAATCAATTCTATTTTATCGTAATTTTTGACGTTCAAAAGTGCCTTTTATGTGCCTATTTGAAATAAATGCTTTGACTTTGACTTTAACATAATCAGCCTATAATGTTCCCACTGCTGGGACACAGGCCTCCTCTCGTTGAGAGGGAGTGGGCCACTATATCTACTAGGTAAATTTTTCAGCGGAGCACATTTAAATGTCATACCCAATAGACTGATTCAGTTATAAAAAACATTAAATTAAATATACTGTATTGAAATATCCCAGCAAAATTACATAAACAAATTAAAATTCCCGCAAAGAAATACAAGAGAATGGCCGTAAAAATACTCTTTATTAAAACAAACGGTTACACAAAATTACAATCTAAGTTTACCTAACTTAAACACGGTGGATGGTTTCAAACAATAATTTCGTTTTCTGTCGGATTTTAAGTTACATAATATAAAAATAAAGCTATTATTAAAATAATAGAAGTAACTTAATAATTAATAATGTTATATTATTAATAGTTATATTATTTGTACATTGTCGACTCGTCCTCTTCTTTCTTCACTGCTTGGATAAGGACCATTGACATGACGGCATTCACGACCTGAGAATTAAGAGGTTAAATTTTAATAATAATAAAGAAGGGTTAGGTGTATGTGTACTTATAGTACACATATCATCATCATCTGCCTAGCCTTTTCCCAACTATGTTGGGGTCGGCTTCCAGTCTAACCGGATGCAGCTGAATACCAGTATTTTACAAAGAGCGACTGCCTATCTGACCTCCACAACCCAGATACCGGGTAATACGATACCCCTTGGTAAGACTGGTTGTCAGACTTTCGGGCTTCTGACTACCCGTAACATTTAAAAATATAAAAAAATAGTTATCCGCCGGTGTCGGGAGCAGGGTCCAAGCTACCGGTTGTTAGGGCTCCAGAGACAGGAACCTCCTCACAATGCGAGCCGTATCGAGGAGTACTGCCTCCTGAATCAGGCCCTTGATCCAACCGCCTAACGATTATTATTGTTATTATTATTTCGCCAGTTATATTTAAGTCCCATGTAAACAAAATCAACCGGGCACGAATGCAGACTCCGGACCGCTACTGAGAATTTCCTGACGGAAAACCCAATAACACATTGCCTGACCTGCAAATCGAACCCAAGGCCTCACGCTACAAAAAAAATAAAAATAAAATAAAGTCCTCACGCTCAGCAGTCGCACCACTGGTCGTTACCAATATAATTAACATTTTAAATTGGTCGCGGCCAGCTGTGGCTCTGATGAAATTGGAATATTTTAGATGAACTAGAACCAGAATTTCATTTAGGGCTAATTTTTCCAACGCCAGATAATTTTATCGGAGGAATAATTTTGAATGTTTTCCTATTCTTCCATACAAAAACTGTCAGACGTCAAATTTGTTCCACGAATAAAAATTATGTGTCTATTGGAAAATCAGCCCTTAGTCTCAAATATTATTATTACAACTGAATAGTTACTGCAGAAACTGACAATTTCATAACAATGAAACCTCTCGAATCCTACATCAATATTGATTAATCGAACTTTGCCATTTACGCGCAGATGAGTTAATCATGATACTTTATTATAATGAATGCCACATTAATTACCCTAAGAATCTTCCAAGTTATTTACCTAACTTCATGGAATAATCTACTATTATAACACTACAGAACTTTCTGGAAACTGTTATCCATACCTACTATATAATATTGTAAATTCGAAAGTAACTCTGTCTGTCTGCCTGTCTGTATGTTATCTTTTCACGCTTTAACGGCTGAATCGATTTAGATGAAATTCGGTATAGAGATAGTTTGAGTCCCGGGAAAGGACATAGGATAGTTTTTATCCCGATATTCCCACGGGATCTACACTTATGCGGGTGAAGCCGCGGGGCGCTGCTAGTACTATATAATAATTGTAAATTCGAAAGTAACTCTGTCTGTCTGTATGTTACCTTTTCACGCCAAAACCACTGAACAGATTTCGATAAAATTTGGCAAAGTGACAGGTGACATCTTGAAGATGGACATATGCTACTTTTTGTTTCAAAAATCATTCTAATGGGGATAATATAGAGGATGAAAGTTTGTATGGGATACCCAGCATTTCTTAAATTAGGGACATGAAAAATAAATTAATAAAAATGTTGGTAAAAAATAAAAAAACACATGTTTCAGCGTTATTCTAAAATCATCCCAAGGGGTAAAAGGATGATTTTATAATTCACATGTATTTATTATGGAATTTTTTGTGTACAAGAGGTACCTACACAAAAATTTAAGAGATTTCTGGGATTGGAAGTATAGTCTGTCTGTTACCTTTTCATGCCATAGCGGCTAAACGGAACTGGAACAAAGGCAAACGGATAGGCCACAAGTCGACCTGGGTCATAGGATACTTTTGTATCCCGGTAACAAATTCCCATGGGATCGACAACCACGCAGATGAAGCCGCGGGCAAAAGCTAGTGCTAATATAATTATATAATGTCAACGCAGTCTACCTCGCGTAGTTAAGATCCTCGGAACTCATTAAGATATAACGACTAACGTGTCCTGGAAATTCTAGTTTTATGAGGACATATTTAAGACTGCTGGATGTCAGCACCCTGGTTGAGTTTTAAAGGGACTGAATTAAAAGATTATGGTTTTAGTGTTCTGTAGAGTTCGGTGCCTTTGACTCATCTCTTAGTTGTATTGCCATGTAGCCTAATGAGGCTACATAGCGCAAGTGCCTAGAAGTGTAATGACACTTCTAGGCACTAAACAGCCAAAATCAAGTAAGGTTTTTCGAATGCCTCGTTTGTATATTCGTCGCAAGCGTTACTGCTGAGCAAGCAAGCAAGCTAACACGTCTTTTTAATATGCACGTGTTTGTGTGACAAAATATTTTTTTTTCTTTCTTTCTTATTTCTATTAGGTTCAAGGGTCAATGTGGGGTCGGAGAAACTGTTTCCCATCAGGAAATTCTCAAAGGTAAGGCAATAGGCTCGCCCCCTATTACATAAGACTGAAACATAACTGGCGAAATGTAGGTGTACTACTTATATGTACAGAAGCCAGCACATCAAGCTACCGTAAACTGTCAAATTATCCCAACCAATTTTGAACTTTATGCTTTAGCGATAAAGTTGAAAATCTATTAAATAAATTTGACAGATTGTAGTAACTTGATGTGCTATCGTCTGTACACCAATCCCTAATCCTTTGGGAAAAACAGAACTTGTTTTTTTTCTCTTTTTCTATTATCATGATTTTATTGTGTTTAGTCATAACAATGCAACTTTTCCAAAGCTTTTGTAAACGCGAGCATAGGTATTCTGCTTTGCTAGAATTGCTGGTTTGTTCGAATAGATTATGCAACGTGGTTTTATTTTGCTCACAGTATTCTCCCAAGGGACAAGATAAGTATGCGGGTAACTGCATCATTAGAGTCGTATACAAAACTATTTCCAGAGCAATAATATTATCTTTTCTTTTGCTCCATATTATTGTTTTTTTTATACAGTTTGCTCCTTTTCAGCCTTATGCTTTTTATTACAGGTAACCTTTTCACGTTTTTTTCTACAGGTATGATTTAAAAATTTGATCATTATGAGTATTCGAAAAGGGCTGAGGGGCTTGTGGCTAAGTAAACCCGCACGTGTCGAACGATCAAGTTAATCCGCGCTTGCCGGGGTTGGCCCGTGGATGGGTGACCATCAAGTACATATCAAGACCTTGGAAAACCCGTTAAGCCGCTGGTGCTGGCTGTCATTCGTGGATCGTTGACGGTTGTTACGGGTCGTCAGAAGTCCGACAGCCTGACAACCAGTCTTACCAAGGGGTATCGTATTACCCAGTAACTAAGTTGAGGAGGTCAGATAGGCAATCGCTCCATGTAGAGTGTCAAAGCTAGGCATATATTATACTTATTAAGAAAAAAGGAGTTGCGGACACCAGCCCGTATTACCTTTATATAACAATTAAATAAGTAGCTTGTTCGACTGTACCTACACACACTCAATGCTACTTACCGAAATCATGCAGGAAGCTAGCACGATGCCTGCCAACCAGCCGGTCTTGCCTTCCAAATACCAGGTGAGCTCATCAATACAGCCGTGGAAGTACGCGTTGCCTGTGACGGAGTCCCGGCATTCGGCAGGGAGAGGTTTGTTCAGGTTGATGTAGTCCATAGGACCCTCGGCACCGCAGCATCCGATCTGAGGTTAGCAAACATACTTAGAAATGTAGTAAGGAATATTTTACACTGGCTGTGGAAGTACAACAAGAGTCGGACTCGCACACGAAGGGTTCCGTATCACCGTACAATGGTTAACACTATAGTAAAAGTGCGCAGTGCTGCACACCCGTGGGGGTATTTCAAGTTAAACAAATATCAACTTTATTTCAATGACAATTAAGTTGATTTCAGAGTGACTAACACTATTGAAAGAGTTATAAAAATGTTTGAAGTTATAGCGTAAACTGAACTTTATTGTGTAGGAATTAAACTTATTTTTCCATTAATTCATATTTGTTTACATTTTTTACATATTGATTTTTCATTTTTTTTTTGTGTTAATTGTTGACACTGCCAACATTAAAGTGTATTATTTTATATTATTACGGTTTAAAAGATACAGCCCTGTGACAGACAGATAGACGAGCGGATCCGGCCCAAAAAAACCAAAGACAAAAGAAAAAATACCTTCACAACCATGTGAGGCATGTGTGAGGCTTCGGGGGCGAGACATTTCAAATATTCCAAAAAGGTTCTTCTTCCTGTCATAACTATAGTATACAGTGCTGTAAGGATCTTTTAGCACTTGAATGACGGTTCTCAAACATTTTTGCAAAATTGTTTTGTGAAATGTATTGAAAAATGGCTGCCGGCGTTAGTTCCGATTTGGACCACGCGCCAAAAGATCTATGAACAGCTACATACCAACTAGTAAATTGGTTAGATTCATATTATGCCACTATATTAACAGTTAGTCATATAAACATTAAATCATATTGAAATCACGATTAGGTATATATTCCAAGTCCAATTCAAACTGAATTCTCAAAAAGGATAATTGGTACAAAGGCGAAAATTCTATGATTAATCCAGTTCAATTTATAAATAAATCGCTACTACTAATTCATTACGTAAATACTATTTTCCTAGAAACTAAACTCTAAAAAATATCCAATCAATATTTAGCGCCAACTTCTTAGGGCTCCTTCAAACAGGCGCGACACGCGATAAAATCGCGCGCGACACAAGGCAAGTCGCGCAAGGAGCGGTGCCTTTGTTATATCGCGTGTCGCGCCTGTTTGTAGGAACCTTTAAGTCTTTAAAAAAGTTCCCCTTTCCGATAACCAATCAATCGACCATGTCAATTTCACACCCAAACAGTTTTACTGAGCTCTCAAAGGAAAGTTGACGAAAATAAAAGCGGGATCGGACAAAAACACAAAATCTCGACAATCGTGAGTATTACAGACATCGTTCGCGATCGGAATCGATTCAAAATTAAGCCAAAGGGCGGGAGAGAGTTTATGATTGGAGCAGTGTGCAATCGGGCGCGGAACGTGCCACACAGGCCTATTTGATTAGCTCCAGTATCCCGGACACGCCGCTTTGAGGCCTACTAGGCAAAAAGTTGAGTGTTCTTTTCACAATGTTATTTGTAAAAAAAAAAAAAAATCCCTTTTTTTATTTTGTCCATTCAAATAAATTTAAACAATAATTTTCAAGGTGAATCTTGCTATCTACATATGTAAACAATGTAATTAGTATTCTATTTACTTAAATATTTAGTTTGGTTAACTTGCATAATTTTAATAAACAAACACAAATATTTGGTTAGTAGGTCTTTGAATGCTAACTAGGCAAACATTGAATAAAGATGAAAATGTGTTTAAAAATTAATTATTTTTTCTTAATTTTCATAAACATTTTAAACTGTTAAAATTGCAGATTTTCGTTCAAATTCGACGCCAATCAATCTTTTTTCATGCGACTCCAATAGACCCCATAAGGGTGTCCTTTCTGTGCTACAGTTTCGTCAACTGCCCATTCGACAAATGCGTTTTGGTGTTTGCTTCGTTAGATGTTACGGTTTTGTAACACTTTTTTGTAGCCATAGTTTGACGAGAGAAAAATCACGACAGACATTCGTTTTTGCGACAAACTCGGGCCATATGTAAATTTTTTGGTCCGCCTGCTTTTTCAGTGCAAGGGGCAATGCAATGCTCAACGATGATCTGAGTGAGATATGAAATTGGAAAAGCCAGTTCAAAGGATATCGGACTATAATTATAGCTTTTTGATTCTGTTGGTTTTATTTTCGCACGCGCGTGCAAAGAAAAATACGGCTTCATTTAAAATTTCCGATACATTCGTACCTTGATTTACGCTAGTACGTACCTACTCTTACGTTCCATATTGAACCACTATCCTACCATTATTTCAGGGTAGCCAGTGTAATTTGTTCTAGTGATACATTAACCAAAACTTAAAAATTAGATAATATTGAATCATATACGCATTTCATGGGCATTTTTTTCTGTTTTTTGCCGTCTAATGCCCAGATATATATGTTTTTACATGAAACGTATAAGTATCTACTTACTCCTTCTTGCACCATCCTAAGGATCTCCCGACTGCCTTCGTGCTGAGGGTTATTCATCAGCCTCATTATGACGTCCTTGATCAGAGGCTGGATGCTGGAATCGTAAGTGGAGAAGTCTAGAACCACGCATGCTCCTACCAGGCCGAACACAAACAGACCTATTTGTGTCGCTATATACTGTAAAAAATAAAATAAAAATTAGACAAAGTTTTCAGATCAAAATTAAAGTGCTGCATTTAAAAGGTACATTTATCGTGCTTGTCGAGCGATTCCAGGTGTAAATAACAATAAGTATAAAACATGATATAGCCACATCCGTAGACAGAGTAAACTATAGACTGCTGCATATCTTCTTTTTCATTCGCACAAGAAAAAGATAAATATATTAACGTCACTAGCAAAGAAAAGAGACAGAGTAAGAATATTTCTGTCTCTTACTGCGTGCAGCGTGTCGGCTAAGCACATCAATGCGCACAACAAGTTTGACGTTTATGAATGAAATAATAAAAACTACACCTCGTTTAAACGGAAAATAAGATCTTTTTCGTGCATAATTCAATAATAGTACATTTGCGCAACTGTGAAAATGGTAAGGTGCAGTGTAATACGCTGTAAAAATGATAGTATGATGAAGATTGCCGGAATTTTTATTTGTTAACAATATTTATTTGTTAAGTCTTAAACAAATAAATATTGTTTATTGTATTGTTTATTTTTTGTCCCTTTCGGTGACACGGATACCATGAGTCTGTAAATTACTCTGTCTACGGCCACATCCAATTCCTAGGTGGTTTCAAAAAAAAATTTGCTAACCTGTTGCAGAGGCCTAAATGGAGAAATAAAACCAGAACCGTGGATGAAGGCAAAAATGCTGCACACGAGCCAATTAAAAAAAACGTTTCCCTGAGCTTTCAACATGCTGACAACAGGCGAATAAAAGTACAGTATAAATAAAAAAAGAACATAAATATACCAAAATTGCGCAAATGCTCTGTGGAGCTTTCGTCGAAGTAATACACGTCTTGACAAGATATCAGATATTCATAATGAAATCTTGGCAGATTTTGGGATAGCCAGACTTAGATTTATTACTGAGCTTATAAGTATAGGCTAACATTGATACGACTCGTATTTGTCTAAATCCAAAGCAATTGTTCCTAACCCAGATAAGATCAGAATTTATACTATCTACGTATTTATACTACCTATATACATAGAAATTATATTGCGACAGTTGTTTTTCGTTCAAGGAAATCTAATATGGTGCCAAGAATTTAAAGCTAGCCTAAATAACAAACAGAACGGAATTATGCTGGCTTGTAAGATACTATTTATTAACCGACTTCAAAAAGGAGGAGGTTCTCAATTCGTCGGAACCTTTTTTTTTTTTTTTTTTTTTTTTTATGTATGTTCCCCGATTACTCGAAGATGGCTGGACCGATTTCAAAAAATATTTTTTTGTTTGAAAGGGTATACTTTCCAGGTGGTCCCATTGTCATCAGGTCAGGATCTGATGATGGGATCCTGGAGAAATCGACGGAACTCTTCAAATATTATAGGCACACCTATAGCGATTTGGGTATTTTTTATAGTAACTCGTGCATTTGCTCTCGAAAAGCACTATTTGGTGAAGTAGAACTGATGATGAAGACCACAGATGGCCACTGGAACTACTCAATAATAAGTATTTCATGGGTTGCGATTCGATTACTTTATTATGGTTGCTAAGCAAGTTATGCTCGTCACAATGCGAATGGTGAAATGGAGCTGATGGTGAAATACCAGGAGAAATCTCAACAATGAATTTCCCTGCATCGGGAAAAGCAATATTTTGGTAAAGGCGATGAGCAAGTTGACATTAGGCTATTGTAACTTAGATAAATTATAAACAGACCCACTAAAAAGCGGGAAATAAAAACTTTTTAACAAAAAAAAAGAAAAACCGACTTCCAAAAAAAACACTACAAAGTGAAAAATAACTTTAATTTCGGAAGTCGGTGTCAAAAAACTAAAATACAGATCCAAAAACACCGACTTCCGAAATTAAAGTTATTTTTCACTTTGTAGTGTTTTTTTTGGAAGTCGGTTTTTCTTTTTTGTTAAAAAGTTTTATTGATCAAGTTTATTTCAGAAACTGGAGAAAATTATTATTATTTCTTCACTAAAATGATAAAACTAACGAAAGGACATCTTGAAGGGTTGCGCAAAGGTCTGTATGTAAGCGTAATACCCTATTATGCGACCAGTGAGCAAAAGTTAATAAATAATGAGAACATCACTACACAAGACATACAGTTTGACTGTGAAACTTTGCACAGACGCCAGCACATTAAGCTACTTGAAACTGTCTGTTTACTTTACTTTACTTTATTTACTTTTTTGACATAATCTCTTTATTACTTGACATTATATACAGACAATAAAAATTTTTCATCTCTTTATTAGTGGTTGTAATGGGAATCATATCAATAGGTTTTATTAGGTTTTTATTTTTATTTATCCTTTTGATAGATTCTTATTTTGTAAATGTGAGGACTTTGTAGGCCTTGTAGACTTTAGATCTGTAGACCATTTTTTATTTTATCAAGTACCTGATACTTGTTGACAGGCCTACGCTATCCTCCCATACCTACTGTAATTTGAAAATATTGTAAAAGCCAATTATTTTTAAGTAACCGTAGAGTTTCTTGCTGGTTCTTCTCCATAGGAAACGACCAATTGGAACCGTGCACCTAGCTTCTGACGTTTCATAAGTGCCCATGTAGGCTTATGTGAAATAAAATATTTTGATTTTGTCAAATTTTCCCAATCAACTTTGAACCTTATATTTTAGCGATAAAGTTGAAAATCTGTTAAAGAAATTTGACAGATTGTAGTAGCTTGATGTACTGGCGTCTGTACTAACAGGATTAAATGTTACTACTTCATATAATTTTATTACACTAACCTATTTACTGGCAACTGCTGCTGTAGATATCTACTAAGTATTTAATAAAGATAATACTCGTCTTTCCTCTTTTCGTATCCATGATACAACATTCATCTTTTAATTAGAAAATCTTCGACACTAATCGAATAATAAAAAATATCAATATTATGGTTATATAAACACTTAGAGCTCCTATATTGTGTATTTATTAATTTCTTATTTTAGTATTTTTATCCGTATGCTGTACCGAGTAATGTCATCACGTCAACGTCGGCTGTCACTGAAAACCGGCGATGGGACTCTGTCCCGCATAGGGTCGTAGCATTGCATAGGGTCGTAGCATTACGCTGAGCAATGGCCGTTTTGCGTGGATGTGACGCATATTTTCCTCCAACTCGTTCTTTTTTGTGTTTTTGTTTGTGTTTACCGCAAGTAAACGTATTTTGTTGCTTTTTTTCCTTTCAATAACATAAAAAAGGAACTCTTTTCCTCATACTCGTTTTCAAAAAGTGTTCTTGGATGGAATTGAGTGAGGCCTTTGATAGGCTAAAAAAAAGAACTTACAGCATATAGAAGCTTCACATTTTCCATCAAAGCAGACCCGCATCCAAGGAAAGCGACGACCATAATAGCAAGAGACCCAATGAGGATTATGTAGACACCGATGAAGTACTTCTGAAGCTCAAGAATACGCATCCATTCGTTGAACCCAGGCTCGATGCAGATCCATAGACAGAGGGCGAAAATGGACACGCCGAACAACTGAAAAAGAGGAAAATGTTTAAGGTTCAGTGGTTAAGCAATCATATTGGTTTTACACTCCGTGCATCCAATGATATGTTATTCGCCTCTTATTGAGTCGTTACTCGGAATGGCTTTTTGTAAGGGGATTTATTACTCGGCTTTTGATGTCTGGTGATAATTATAACAGTTAATTTTAAAAGGCTTTTTGTAGTCTACAGTAGTAATCAGAAGACCTGGATGTACAAATAATATTATTTTAACAACATGTTTTTTTTTCAGAGCAGTGGTGGCCAAGTGGCAACTGGCGACTTACGAGACGTAGGTTCAAGTCCAGATAGGCGCTTTACTTTGTGTAAATTATTCCATAACCAAAACGGTGAAGGAAAACATCGCGAGAAAACCGGGGCATGTCTTAGAACCAAAAATTTTAACACGTCACATATACAAACCCGCACTTGACCCGCGTGGTGAATTACTGATTACCCTGTCACTAAGAAGAGGCTTCACTCCCAGCAGTAGAATCATTATAGGCTGGTTATTTGTGTTATCTTTTACCAGCGTCACTTTTGAATGCGATTTTGTAATTTTTATAGTTGATATCAAACATTTTATATTTTAACTAGCTTCCGCCCGCGGCTTCGCCCGCAAGGTATGTCGATAAAAACTATCCTATATCCTTCCCCGGGATGCAATCTACCTCTTTGCCAAATTTTATCGAAATCCGTTAAGTGGTTTAGGCGTGAAAAGGTAACAAACAGACAGACAGAGTTACTTTCGAATTTATAATATTAGTATGGATACCTAATAACAATGAATGCAAAGTTTAAAACTCAGATTATAGCACCCTAGGATTTGAACCCCTGTTAAACTGACCAGGAGCCATTCAAGTCGAGCAAGTTTGCAAGCAATGGTCCACTAACATCTTATTGTCTTTTACTATTGTGGTTCTTAACCCGTTACTTATGTACTTGCAAACAATTTAAAGACACATTTTACTTTAAACTGACCAGTTAGTTTAATCATGCCATTAAAACGAAGTGACTGAAAGATATTTGGAAAATAACCTCTCAAAAATGTCCTGGTTCTTGCGAAGATGTAATTTGACGTCCAAGGGGTTCCCCCCTTGTGTGGGGGTGATTATATGAGGGTGAGTGTTACAAAACTTAACTAATACACATCCTATTATACTAATAAAAGTAAGATAAAACAAACAATAGACAAGTTGAGTTCTAAAAGTTTTATAATCTCATTAATGCTGTGAGTGAGTCGTCAAGTTTTATACCAAAGATCTTCAGATGGCAGGATTTCTTATAATGGCTTTGTTTTTGTGTTCCAAATAGCGAGAGATAAAGCTAGGGGCTATTGTCTGCGTAATATTTACTCCACCTACATATATTTGTATACAGAATGGAGATGTTGTTTGCTCACGACAAGAGATCGATGTTATCGAAGTAATCCAGACGTTTTATGGTTTTATACTTTGTATGCTTAGCTTTAGATTGTTGTTTTGTTACCTCATTATTGTATTAATGTCAGTTTTGTGATGTCATAATAAAGTTATTTGTAATAATATTTTGATCCAAACGAAATTATAACTTACGACAAAGCTAGATGACAATAATGTTATATTTCAGAAAAAATAGTTTTTTAGAATCAGGTAATAATGGGATGGTCGACATTTAGACTGATCGTGTAAATAAGTATAGTTAAGTTTCATCTTCGACCAATTTGTATTCATTTCAATGACGGTAAGAATTTCCCGTCTCTACTAATATTATAAAGAGGTAAAATTTGTTTGTTTGTAAGTTTGTATGTAGGGGTTAATCTCCGGAACTACCGGGTCGGATTTAAAAAAATCTTTTTTGCATTTGATAACCCAGTTCTTGAGGAAGGCTATAGGCTATATAACATCACGCTAGAACCCTAGGGAGCCGAACAACATGAAGAAAAGTCAGAAAGGACGCTAAGCGAAAACGAATTACTAGCGCGTATCGGCAATGCAATTGCACAGGGTTTTTTTTGAGAACCACAAATTTCACGCAGACAAAGTTGCGGGCAAAAGTTAGTATTTTGTCATTGTGCGAATTAGGCAAAGTGACAGCATAATGGTCTAATCAAACGTAATATTCACATTTAAGCTGATGGAGAACAGGACGAAAAGGGAACAGAGGATGTATTCAATGGCCTGAAAGCAAACGTTTACAGTTGTTTGGTCTCTCTGGACAAAACTCGTCTCGATTTCGTCCCGTCTACATTTCCCCTACGTTCCATATGTAATGTTAAACATTTAGGCGCATCTATTTCGTGCCAAAGTTCATTCAAACTTTAACAATATTTAACCTTTACGTTACTTCTTTGTTATTTTGTTTGTCTTTGCTCCGGGGACATGATGAAATTGGTCGGATACCCAAATGAAACAAGTTGGTAGGTACTCGAATAAGAAAGGAAAAATTATTATGAATTTTCAAACAGAAAAATGTTGACGTTATTGTGGAACTTAAGTAACTGACTGTCTATTTTCGTGGACATTCTCATTCACATTTTTGCGCAAACAGAATAAGTTCCGGAATAACTTTAAGTAACAACTGTTGATATTTGCGAACTAAGTGCTTTTGTGAAGAATCGTACAGAGTATAATTCACCCAAGCAAATGGATTCTAATATAAAATATTACTGTAGTACTTACTCCTACAATACAATAATTCACAATAGGTACAGAAGATTAATGAATGTGTGTGAATATATAAGAAATAATATTGCGAAGTAACAGAGTATGTTCGAGTAAAAATAGTAGGTATCTACAGAATCTGTAGGAACGAGAAATAGAGAACTAGAGCATAACCGCGCGTCATTATACTTTGTCTGCAAAAAGCGCTGTCGAGACAACAGCCCTGTTCGCAATCCATTAGTATCCAGCACCAAATGATGCGGAGAGTTGACTTTTACGTCTGTTGGAAAAATCATATAATAGTGAGGCCAATGTGAACACCATTAGCGCAGAATACACGCCTGTGATGATAAATTAACATTGTTAATTAAATAACTAATAAAATACCTAAGATATGAAAAAATAAAAATGTTGCTTGCATCGTCCTATTTTCTGGAATTTACTGAGGTTATATACTTCTTTGAAAAAACTATTTTCCAACCAAAGTAGGTTGGTACCTAAGTAGTTTTAGTGTGTATAACTAGAGTACTTATCACTTTTGTCGCTCTTTGGCTTACTTTCCTAAGTTATTTAATTTTGACCGTTAAGTGGAATCTTGGTCAAAATCAATAAACTACTTCTTAACAACCTACTATAGTTTTTTTGTTTTTTTAAACGTTGCCCCCCCCACTAGGAATTTCTCCTGTATTGTGGGTGCGTTTTACAAACATTTAAACTCACATACACAAACAGCCAGACCCGGAACAACTACTTGTAGGTCATACAAATATTTGTTCCGTGCAGGAATCGAACCCACGACACGCAGCGCAGCAGTCAATCGCTTAACCACTGCGCCAACCGTGCCGTCTAGCTATCACATTTTAATTAGCTAGAGTACTTTTGCCGCTTATTGGCTTACTTTCCAAAGTCATTTGATCGTCAAGTGGCGAGTCTTGGTCAAAATCAATAAACAACTTCTTACCAACCTACTATAGTAATTAGCTAGAGTACTTTTGCCGCTTGTTGGCTTACTTTCCAAAATCATTTGCCCGCAAGTGGCGAATCTTGGTCAAAATCAAGAAACAACTAAATACCAACCTACTATAGTATCTAGCTAGAGTACGTTTGCCGCTTGTTGGCTTACTTTCCAAAGTCATTTGACCGTCAAGTGGCGAATCTTGGTCAAAATACAGAAACAACTTCATAACAACCTACTATAGTAATTAGCTAGAGTACTTTTGCCGCTTGTTGGCTTACTTTCCTAAGTCATTTGACCGTTAAGTGACGAATCTTGATCGAGACCAAGTCTTGGTCAAAGATCTATAATTATGCTACTGGCTATTTTCTTAATCATCTTCACTTTAAACTAGCCTTTTCTTTGCGTATCGTTCTTAGTTCGTAAGCTAGCAAGGCAAACTTCGTGAATAATTTTTATAGCTTCAAAAAAACTAATTAAAGTAACAACTTAAAGAATTCTTGTTCTCATAAACTCGGAGCAACTGCCGCCTGAAGAAGAAAATTCAAAAATAGATAAAAAGTCAAGAAAGCTTCCTGATTGTGAAAAGTATCCGGATATTCCGGATTGTATCAGCTACCCCTTTTCTTACGAAAACAAAATTGTTTCTTTATTTTGCGAGCTCGAGTTCTAAATATTACGGATAATCTTTGAAATGCATGTAAGGGAGACGATGGAAAGTGATATGGGAATTAACTCTTTGATTGTCGTAATTAGAGACACAATAGAAAGACAATTGCTTATGTCGGACTGTGTAACATAAGACATTCGAGAGGTTATACAACAAAATACCTATTGACATTCTGAAATAAACTGCGTAAATTTTCGTAATTGAAAAAGACTACTACACGACCCAAGATTTCTTGAATTGTTGACCATGTATTAATTTGACTTTATATTGATATTTTGACATTTATAATAACCTGACATGTAAAATAATTTTAAATGTAATGCCACTACATTTATTGTATGCCTATATTAGGCAGGACATATTGGAACTTTAATTTATTGTTTAGACCTGTAACTAACATATTATGCCAATAAAATATTTTTGAATTTGAGAAGTAATTAGAAGGTTCCGCCCGGGTTAGTCCTACGAAACATCGCCACAACTTATTTCACACAGCCATTTAAAGGAGCAGCCATTGTAGAGTTATTGCTTTATAATAAAATGCTTATCCAATTATATTATGTTGTATGTGTGGTTGTTGACATGTGTATTGGTTGTGAGGACCATTTTGTCCGATGTTCCAAAGTTTACGATTGAGTGATCAAGTGTTATTGAGTGTTTCTTATAATTGTGGTTTTATTCTTTACTAGTTACGCCCCGCGGTTTCACCCGCGTAAATATTGATCCCGTGGGAATATTGTGATAAAAATTTACCTATATGTTAATCCAGGGTGTCAGCTACGTTCATACAAAATTTTATCAAAATTGGTCCACGCGTTTGAGCGTGAAGAAGTAAACACACTCACAAACTTTTGCCTTTATAATATTAGTGTGACTAGCTCACCCGACAGACTGTCTTGTCCAAAAACAATTCACACCAAAAACCCAATAGAAAAAAGAACGTTTTTCTCAGATTTTCTGATTTGCCGGGCAACTTTTCCAACTTTTCTGTCCCTAAAACCATTCATCATCATCATTTCAGCCGAAAGACGTCCACTGCTGGACATAGCGCCTCCCCCAAGCACTTCCACTTCGACCGGTTCTGTGCTTCTCGCATCTATCCATCCTAAAAACATTATCCGGACTATATTACAAACATGGTAAAAAACCAAAAATAACCGAATCGGTCCAGCCGTTCTCAAGTGATGCGCTTACAAACAAACAGCATTTAATTTTCAATTATCGCTTTTAGGATTTTTATGGGTTAATAATTATTATTTTACAGAATCAGTTTGATACTTCTTATGGTAGGTACTGCGTGTAAAACGTGCACGTTCAATTTTGGGTTCTGAAGCAAAGTTGTTCAAGCTATGCTCGAGTAGCCGGAAAACGTCTTTGTACACGGCACGGTTTCTTCACGGTATGGCGTATAAACCACTCCGTAGAAAAAATGTGGCTGTGACCAAGTTTCCATAGTGATCCATACAACACTGACGACCATGCCTCCTCACGGCGAAGAAACCGAAGTTTTTCACAGCAAGAAAAACGGGTGTGAAAAAACAATTAATTAAAAAAACTAAAAAACCCGACTGCGGTAAAAAAATTAAGTTAAAAAAAAAACAGAAAAGTGAAAAACAAGGCCATTTTAAATTAAATAAAAGTTGGAAGCAGGCGGGACCCATACCATTTTTTTATTATACATATTTTCAAGCTCAAATGGGTCCCGCCTGCTTCCAACTTTTATTTAATTTAAAATGGCCTTGTTTTTAGCTTTTCAGTTTTTTTTTTAACTTAATTTTTTAACCGCAGTCGGGTTTTTTAGTTTTTTTAATTAATTGTTTTTTATTTCCAGCTTTTTAGTTTACAAATTTGATAGATGAAATCATTATTTTATTTAACATGTTTTTTACGATTTGTCACTACGAATTACTTTTAACCATATAAGTTGTATATATTTTTGTAATCACCTTTTAAAACCCTTAATTTTGATATTTCACTCGATGGTATAAGAAGAAAAAAAAAATTCGAACTCCACAATATGGCACCCTAAATCCGCCATCTTACTTTGTTTTTAATTATAAAGCCAGTGACACTCGCGCTACCAAGACAAATCTAAAGACGTATAATTTATCCAAATCCGTTCATTCGTTTAGAAGTTACGAGGGAACAAAGAAACGGACATACATACATACAGGTCAAACACTCCTTTTGGGCTTCGCCGCAGTCGGGTAAAAAGGGCCATAGGGTGCTGACACTAACAAAAAATAATCCACTTATTAATGAATTGTAGACTTTACTACACTAATAACCTTATCTAAGCTATAACTAGTTTAGACTTCTCTCCATCTATGTTAATTGAGTCTAACAACTTTAAAATAGAAGTTTCTGTATTACAAAGTTAGAAAATTATAATAACAAAAGCATATAGTTGCAAAGCAATTCTCTCTCCAGTACTTCGAGTCTCAAAGGTTTATTGAATTAATTCGGTTCTTGGACACTAGTGAGCGGTGTTATGAATCTAGAAGTAATGTTATAAAGCTCCTTTATGAGGAAACTTTGAGAATGTTAGTATTACAAAAATGTATGCGACGGAGTAATAAAAGGCGCATAAAAAACAACATTGTACTGAAATGACTCAGTGTTCTTACTATTTGTATTATAAAAGTATTTTGATGAGATAACTATGATGCTGAATTATCTTGTTGATACTATGTACAAACGCCAGCACATTAAGCTACTACAACCTGTCTTTCTTTAATTGATTTTCAACTTTATCGCTAAAGCATAAAGTTCAAGGTTGATTGGGGAAATTTGTACTTTATACTTTCATGTAGGTACCCTCCTATCTACCAATAATACGCGAATAAATGATTTGATTTGATACATATTTGATACCCAAGTATATTATAAAGGCCTGCCTCATTGATCTAGTGGTTGCAAGCGCGACTGTTGAGCATGAGGTCCTGAGTTTGATTCCTAGGCCGGGCGAAGTGTTACTGGGTGTCTCAGTAGCAGCCCGGAGTCTGGATTTGTACCCGGATGATGGCAATAGGCTACATTACATGGAATTTAAATATAACTGGCGATGTGTGGGTATACTATAGGTGTAGATACCTACCTCTGCCAGCTGCCTATCTCTTCGGAGATTACAGGCGTGATGTTGCGTTATAATATATGAATGTATATTATAACCCCCTGACTAACAAACGTTGTATAGCGTCTGTATTGTTACACAACGCTTTGTCTTCTTCTTTCGAAAGTCAAATTACTGACGACTGAAAGAGAGAAATCGGTGTGATTCATCTGATAGAAGTAATACGTTTATTAATAAGGGTGTATAGGTCTACCTAATTAAATATTTAGGAACCCAAAAGTAAGGATAATTTTCCAAACTCTACTCCTGACTGTGTCAAACGGAAAGTTAAAGTTTGAACGCAAACGAAATAACAGACAACAGTTAGTTGTTTCACTGAAAACAAAAATAAAACCAAAACATGTCAACCGAAAAATCTATTTTCAGACAGCGGACTGTTATCGAAACATTTTTCAGATTTTTTACTACACGCAACATTCTGAATTTTCCTGTCGGATTCAAAACAGCAAAACTCAGGAAATTCGGTGAAGGTACACTGCTGCAAATCCGTTCAGTTATTTACCTCTGACAGCAGCAATCGAAAAACAACATTACTACAATGAAAATAAAGATCATTGTGATTTTGACAGACTTGGCAATGGCAGCAACCCAATAGTAACCTTATTGCCATGACAATAAAAATCACTGATTTTGACAGTAATATAAAGTCAGAGGTAAAATCACTGTGAACAGACTGTACTAGCTAGGATATTTTAGCGCTGGAATGACGTTACAGGGGCCGCAGTTGGCAATTATTTGTGTAATTATTATTTTGTGAAATGTTTTGAAAAATCAAGATGGCGGCGTTAGTTCCGATTTTGACCACGCGTCAAAAGAACCTTGTAGCGCTATAGATACGATTTTGATGACGTCATGCGTCCGCCATGTTTGGCGTAAGCGTCCACCACAAACGGAGATAATGAAGTACTTAGCTTGATGATAAACCATTATGACTAATTAGTTTAGAAAGTGTTTCTAAACAGAAATACAATTTACTTTGGATAGAAAAGTTATTTTTAATTTTTGGAAAGAGAGTCTTATTGACGATCAATGTTCACAAGTTCCTCTCAAAAACCAAAAGAGACGGCTATTTTGCTAATTGCTTAAAACTGTTATATTTTTACTAAAACAGTTATAAGAAACCAGCTAAACGGCCGTCCAAAAACACCTGAAATATTACTTTTATAATACAGAAGTAATAACATAAAAAACCGTGTTTTATTTCTGAAAATGTTACCACAGTCAACCGAGATCGTGTCATGGCAATAAACTTGCAAATGATGTAAATTTCACATTATTTATATTCATTTAGCTACAAACGAATTCAGTTATACATTTTGTAATCGCGCCAGAACTACGTCTGGTTTTTACTCTTTTTAGAGAGTAAAAAGACGCTGTTTTTTGGAACGTTAAAAATTTATAGGGTCGTAAAAACTCACGCGGTGCTCGTTTCCATGCCAGAAGTGGAATCTAGGTACGAATATGACGTTACAGTGTAACTTATCTGAGGACCTAAGTGATGTGCTGAGAATTATGACGCTGTTACTATCAATTTGTGTAGGCTGTGTGCCAATAAACTGTGTGCTGTGTTAGTTTGAAAACGAAGGAGTTTACAGATTCGTTCGTAGCTAATAGGTACCATATATACGTAACAATTTCTGAGAAGTTGTTACGTATAAATAAGTAGGTATCGGTTGCTTATCATGTATGAATCAACTACTTCAATAATCGCTGGCAGCTATTTTATCCGCCTGTGTATTCTTGAGCTCTATGGATTACAGATACAAACACACCAGGAGGCCTAAAAAAGCCACTTTGGCAGAATCATAAAAGGATAACATTGTGAATTATATTATGGCGAAGACAGTCCGTGTTTTTCTTTTTTTCGCTGCACTACGTAGGTATAATCAAAGAGATTGGTATTGTATTTGGATTGGATTGATTGTTATTTTAGCACAGACAGAAAAAATAACTGAGAAATCCTTCACCAATGGGATTTGATACAATTAACATAACAGTTATCTGTCCATTATGAATTATTCATAATGTTATCCTTTTATGATTCTGCCAAAATGGCCTTATTAGTGTTGCTTGTAACACTAAAAATAAATGATTTATCTATCTATCTTGAAAAACGAATCTTATAAGTACATAAAGGAAAATAAAATCTTCAACACAACAGTTAAAAATACAGTAGGTAGTATGGAAAAAATCTAAACCTACTCCACAAATTCATCTTCGGAAAAGCAAACATGAAAAATATAGCCCGTCGCGTTTCCGTTCCCAGTGAATATTACGTCTCCAATTTTTCGTCTACGCTTAACTACAACCCAGCTCAAACCTTTTTAGAGCGAAAAAACTATTATTTCGGTCGCAGTGTCCCGGTTTTCCACGGTAACAGCCGTCAGTCCCGGTTCCCATTGTATCTCCTTCGAGACACCTGCAAAGCTGGAATAATAAAGAGTTTTACAACGTTTCAAAATGGGACTTTTTCTCGCAATTCAACCGCAACGTGCACTTAAGGGATTTGAATATCTTATATGGTACGTTTTATCTGTTCCACGCAACTCCCCGCTGAATGAATTCGTCTCAGCTTTTTAAGTTCTTAAACAATTCCGTTAACGTTTGGGTAAGTCAAATCGGCTATATTCGTTCATAGTTTAGTCCACGTAAATTCTTGATGCCTTCAAAACGAAACGAAACGTTTATCGAGAAAGGAATGTGCAATACAGCTGCTGCTGCTGCTGCTACAACAATGACATGGGAAAACAATAAAAAAAACGAAAAATATAATATAAGCGCGAACATTCTTTCGTGCAGTCAAAGCATTGTTTTGTTTCTGCCCCCGTAGTTTTTAAACTAATAAAACAAAAATTCGGGACGAGTTTTATTGGTTTATCCATCTATGAGAACAATAAAAACTATTTCACTGGTATGAAATGAAAATATATTATTAAAATGGAAATTTTGTTATGAGTGCACTGGTTTTTAAATTTATAATGCGTTCCTGACTAAAGCGACAAACGACAAAGCGACAATTTTCTGCTGCTGCGATTTTAGTTCATTTAAAAATGAATTCAAACATTATAATTATATAAGATTCTTGGAAAAATGTGTAATACGTTTTTCCCAAAAAAATATTTTATTTTACTCTGGGATTGGCATAATGTCGGGAAAATCTCAATTGCATAACAAAAAATGGAATTGCTCCTACCATTTATACCTACATATTAAGTTTATTTTTACTCTGTGCGTAACATGGAGAACGGTGGATACCTTCATAAAGGCAGTGCATCTAAATTTTCGCTTACATCAGAAGATATTAAAGGAATGTAATATCTATTTAGAAAACATTTCGAAAACTGAAGTTCCCTACAAATTAGCGAAATAAGAGTGCAGCACAGAACTTATACCTTTTTGAAGTACTGAAATAAGTTGAGCAGAAAATTCAAGGAGCAAGTTCTGCTTTCCATCTCCCGGTTCGTGTACGGCATTTAATTTGTCTATCATTATGGCAACTTTTATTACATGCTTACCTATTTGTTGGAACATTTCGTACTCGGAAATATAATAAATTCATGCTTGACAGACACACTATGATTAAACGAAATGGGTCCTCCATTTCGTTTTCATTGTAAAAGTGGTTCATAATGATGAGTACAATCTCCCATATCGATTTGTCGCATGTTTTCAATTTCATATAAGTCAATGATTGCAGATCTCGTAGTGATAAAATGACTGGACTGAATCACGGTTTTTTTATTTGTATTTTATCACTAGCTGCGCCCCGCGGTTTTACCCGCGTAAATGTCGATCCCGTGGGAATATCGGGATAAAAAGTAGTCTATATGTTAATCCAGGGTGTCAGCTACCTCCATACAAAATTTCATCAAAATTGGTCTAGCCGTTTGAGCGTGAAGAATTAACAAACATATAAACACACACACACTCACAAACTTTCGCCTTTATAATATTAGTGTGATTTACCGAGTATTTATTTGACGGTTTGTTTTGTAATCAAAGGTTAGTTAGTGCCCATATACCTGCGACACGCGTCAGACGGACGGAGACGTCGAACCGGAACGCGTGGTCGTGCTAACAGAGGGGCACCTTCCGGTTTTTCGAACAAGAAATGACATATTATATGAACGCGAAGATCGCTTTCTATTGAGCTAATTTCAAATATCCGTGTCACATACCGCACGGGGCTCACCTCAGTATGAGCCACAGAGTCTTTATTTATTAAACAAAGATACAAAATATTACAATGCTATATTCTTTGTGTCCGTTAAATAAATCATTCGCCCTTTCTTTTGGCTTCGTCCCGTAAACCGTTGTTCGTAGTCAGATGTAGTCAGTACCTCGACAGTGACTGATGTGTTTTAGTTAACCAAAACTGCAATTTGTAACGGTTTCAAAAGTTTAACGTTAACATTTTGTTTTTTGTGGTTGTTAGCTGCGATTTAGTTCGCGTTATGGTTTAAATTATTTTATTCTGATTTCAGTTGCGAACATTTAAAATAGATTTTGCTGGCAAAAATTAACTTTGTTAAAAGCGTTTACGCCGTACGGTTACGTAAAGAACCTTTTCTAAATGTCTTATTTAATAAAAGATTTTATTTTTTTTATTTTTATCGGTCTAATTTAGCTGTAACACTATTTTTCGAAAGTGTTCTCGACTAACTTTTTAGACCTTTGTATCCTGCTTATGCATATGAAGTTTAATTTAAATCGGTTCATTCATTTCGAAATATAAGGGCTTGAAAGTTTGTATGAAATGCCGTACGGCGTAAACGCTCATAAGTTAAAACCGTTCTGAATGCTCTTACGAGAAACTCGTTAGGTAAAGGATAAGTAAACAACAAAAGAATAAGAAACCAAGAAGGTTGAGGCCGAATAGTCGGCTATTTATTTACGTGTTATTTGTATTATTTACGTGGTATGTGTATTTTTGTGCATGAATATTACTGAATTTAAGATATTTTTTTTTATAATTTTCTATTCACACGTGAATTATCAATAAATAAGTAAGTTTACGCCACTAGTTTTATAATGTAAATTTGGCTTTAAAGACAGTTACTTTATTCAGTCACATTGTCTGATAAATGTTTAAAGTGAAGAGTTTTACCTATATCAGAAAATTGAAGAAGATAACCCAATTTGTTTAAAATATTAGTGTTTAGGTAAATGATATATTTTCTCGTATCTAGTAAAATTACTGCAGAGACCTACCTAATGTATATTTTTCGGCTATACCAATCTATATCAAATATTTGTACTAAGTTATGATATAACTACAGGTATAACTGACCGTAATCACAGATTTTCTAGTGAATTTTGTATGTTTAATAGTTTATTTATTTTGTGTCGGTCAGTTTGTAGTTTTCTGCCTAATATTGTACCAACTTATACAAAACAAACAAAGCGAACTAAACCCAAAATGCAATTTATATTAATTTGTTACAGTATTGAATTTAGGTAGAAACAATCTATTCAGTTGTATGTAAACAGACGGTTAAATTAATCGTTTCTGGGGTAGATAAACAGACATTATCTTCAAAATGATTCAGTTATATCTTAAAATAGGTAATAGGTAATATGGGCTGGTGTCCGCAACTCCACGTCAATGCGCGTATTTATTTAAAAATAAACGTATACATAAAACAAATGCATTTAGTAAAAAGGTGTTATTTTGACATTACAAACATACGTCAAACTAAGTAACAATGCGTAAACATAATAGCTGGGAAACGACTTTTATTTTTGGTGTGAAAATTTGCTGTTTGCGACAGTGCGCAAAGTAACGCACGCAAAACATTGAGCTTGTGACTGCATGGAACGGTACAAGGGTCGTGAGAGTATTTAAACTTGAGTTATAAACATTAAAAACTTGTTTTCGTAAAAAAAAAAGTCAGTATAAGTTAAAAATTTTACCTTCAATATCTCCGTAACCAGAAGGTTCCCGGGATCCCAGGTATGGTCCAGTACAAAAAATGATTACAATAACGAGGAGTACAAGACACTCTTCGGTAAGTGTCTTTCTGCACCCATTATTTCGATCCATACATAGGAGATTTAAAGCAAAGACTAAAGGTTCCTACAAACAGGCGCAACACGCGATATAATCGCGCGCGACACAAAGGCACCGCTCGGTGCGCGACTTGTGGTGCCTTTGTGTCTCGCGCGTTTTTGTCGCGTGTCGCGCCTGTTTGTAGGAGCCTTAATAAAACCATTTGCAGGCTTCAACATGAACCATTTAAAAAAAAACCTTTCATTCAAAAAAAACGAACGGAGGGCTGACTTTTTCGACACCAGATAATTTTATCCGAGAAATAATTTTGAATTTTTGACAGTTCTTCCATACAAAATCTGTCAGACGTCTATTTTATTTCACGAATAAATATTATCTGTCCATTAAAAATCAGCCCTTAGAAATATTGTTCTACCCAATAAAACACGAAAACTACATTCTATCCCTTTTCCCCACCAGCGAATTTCATAATCATACCTCCATAAACAGATTTAAATAATTCAGAGAAACATAATTAAAGCAAATCTAATATGACAAGCAAGTGCTATTTGTTTAACGTTTTAATTAATATCGCCATCCATACTAATAATATAAATTCGAAAATAACTCTGTCTGTCTGTATGTTACCTTTTCACGCCTGAATCACTGAACGGATTTCGATAAAATTTTGCAGAGAGATAGATTGCATCCCGGAAAAGGACATAGGATTTTTTATCCCGATATTCCCACGGGATCGACACTTATGCGGGTGAAACCGCGAGGCCCTGCTAGTTTTATATAAAGGAAACTAGCTAAGAAAATGAGACGAAGCGAAGTTATGATGTGTTTATGCAATAGGAAGCAATTATATAACACGTCTGGGAAAATGTTTCACTTCCGCGTTTCAAGAAGACTGTATTGAACGTGGAATTCACACTAATATTATAAAGGCGAAAGTTGGGGTGTGTTTATATATTTGTTACTTCTTCACGCACAAACAGCTGAACGGATTTGGATGAAATTTGGCATACAGATAGTTAATAACCAGGATTAACACGTAGGCTACTTTTTATCCCGATATTCCCACGGGATCGACACTTACGCAGGTGAAATCGTGGGTCGCAGCTAGTTAATCAAATAATGTTATTGTTGGTGTTGATTTTTTCAAGTTGGGAAGCATATGGTTGTTGATCTTTAATAGGTGTCCCATTTTAGTACCCGCTTGTATGATATCTCATTAATTAAGTGTGGTCACCCTTACTAAACTATCGAGGGCAGTGGTGGCCCAATGGTAACGGTCGCGACTTACGATTTGTAGATCGTGGGTTCAAACCCAAGCAGGCACTTTGTGTAAATTATTCCATCACCACTGCTCTCAAAACGGTAAGGGAAAACACCGTAGGAAACCGGCATGTCCTAGAACCAAAAATTCGAAGACATGTGGCATCTACTAACCCGCACTGGGCCCACGTGGTAGATTACGGCCCACTTCCTCTCACAGCGAGGAGGCTTGTGCCAGCAGTGGAAAAATTCTAGGCTGATTATGTTTTTTTACTAAAAATATCACTGTATTTCTGTCAGTTGTTTACATTTTCAGAGTTTGTGCTTCGATTTATTACAATGTGGCACTTATCTAATGTCAGATAGATACTTCTTCAACTTAGATCCCACAAGAAACTCCTTTAAAATGTACCACTAGTTCCTTTCATCATCATCATCATTTCAGCCGAAAGACGTCCACTGCTGGACATAGGCACCAAGCACCTCTACTTCGACAAGTTCTGTGCCTATTACTGTTTTCTAGTTCCTTTACTTTCAGCTAATACATATATAACCATTCGCGATTTTCTGACCTTCCTTCTAAAAGTTATTTTAATGTAATTGAAACTAAACTAGAACAAAAGACTAAAAAAATACACCAGCATTGTATCACTCGGCAAAGGTCTACTCTTAAAGATAGAATCGCTGTCTGGAACGAACAGTCCTGATTTACTAATAGCATCGCATAGCAATCAGATGTGCTATTTGCGATACCAATCTGTCTGCCAAGGGGAGCCGGATATTACAAAACAGAACATCTATATACATACCTGGTCCGATATTCGTTGCTTTTCACAGGGGCTAAATACGGTGTAAGAAGGGACCGTGATAACACAACGTTATTTTTAGTATATGCGAAACCTGAATATAGTTTGTTCAGAATAAGTAACTGAATCGATTCTAATAATTTTTACCCCATGTTATATTTTGTCCCAAAAATATTTAAATATGGTTAAAAGTTGGACACCGAGCGACATTATGTAGGTTATCCAATCTCCACGCCGAACGCCCCGAACGGTTAGGTACCTAGATACAGACGCCAGCTACCCGAAACCGTCATATTTTTCCAATCAACTTTGAACCTTATGCTTTAGCGATAAAGTTGAAAATCTATTATCAATGAGCGCAAGACAGCGCGGTGCGAGTGGCGCGGGTGAGCATGTTTTTGTACGGACAAACAGGTAACTTAACAAGCTTATAACTTTGTGATTTTTCATGATATAGTTTTGAAATTTTGTACATAGATTCTTTACATAAAAATACTAGACACGTGTTTCGGGTTTCGCATATTTTATACTAAAAATAATGTTGTATAAGGAAGGCTAAAATATTTTTCAGCGAAAGCATCCTTTTAACTTGGTGGTTTTCCAGTAGCCACATAGTGGGCAGTCAATACAACAACCAGCCCGGCTGACAGACTAACCATAATACCAATATACAATTTATTCTCGATCGTAACTATACTTTTCATAAATAATAAAAACATTGTGACAAGCGGAACCGCAGCAGCAACTAAGTAACAATATCTAACATTCTTGCAATATCTAGGACAAACTTTAATAGCTTATTCCGCTGTATTTAACGTAGATAGATGCATTCAGCAATTACGTATGTTAATAGACACTATTACGTACTACGTAAGTGCTGAACAATTGGGTTAAACTGAACCCGTTTATGTAATTCACAATCTTCGTCTTCATTCTAGCTTTTGCTATTCACCACTTTTGGTTCGAAAAGGCATGGTAGATTTTAGTTCTGTATTTGCACTACAATTTTTTTTTTTGTACAGATGTTTCCTAAGTTACTAAGGGTCTTTATAAGACCATCGTCATCAAAACGTTTTGTATTTCTACAACGACTTTCAGCATTTTGGTAGCTTATGTCACTGCAGACCTACCGTAGCCCCACTGTCACTTTACCTAGGCCGCACATCAGAAGGTGCATTAAAAAACCGTCCATGAGTGATGATTCCGGCTATAAATTGCTGCCCAACCCTCAGCACCTTGTCGACTACATCAGTTTTTCTCGTCCATTTGTGTCATACGAAACGAAGATAAAAAAAGAGTACAAAATCATTCAGTCACGGTAATAATGACACCAAAGACTTCTGAGACATTGTAATATTTTATAATCAAACTGACCTATCACGACCAGGAGCAGGACCAAGTTTCAGAAAATTAATTGGGAATGTTCCAAATTGCACAAGTTTGCATCAAGAATTTGAAAGTAACTAAAGTCATAAATGTGCCATGATATAGTTTGCCTTGCACGTTTTCCTTAGAAAAGACATTTTAGAAAAGACATTAGAGATCAATTACCTTGTAGGTGGGCTCTGCAACTGCATAGTTGGTCTTGTGATCGCAAGCGTGACTGCTAGGCGTAGGGGCCTGGGTTCAATTCCCAGATCGGGAGATCGGGCAAAGTGTTATTGGGTTTTCATTAAGATTTTCTTAGTACCAGCCCTGAGTTTGGAAAGCACTTTGAGCCGTTGGTCTTGCGCCTGATCTCTCTTCGGTCGTGTCAGATTGCCATCCCATCGGACTATGAGAGTGAGGGAAGAGAGAGTGCACCCGTGTCTGCGCACACGCTTGTGCACTATAATGCGTATAATCCGTTCAGATATTTAGATTGTCTCAGTGTCTGAATGATTTACGTCTATCGCTCACTCAATTAATTGGTCCAATTAAGACTGTCAACGTAATTAGTGTTCTATGCTAAAGTTGGCAAAAAGGAACACCGTTTACCGAATGCCTACAGAGTGCTGAATCTTCAGCTAAACAAAGAATAAATCAAGCTACATGAACAAAATCCACCACCAACCAAAAACCGGGACCAAATCACGCCTGCATTCGTCTTGGCTCAAATCCAGAAGTCAATTATTCGATACGAAGTGAGTAACTTCGGCAATTATTTCTCATTGCAAGAACACCTTAACGAGAGCTCAGGTGCGATTCGAGTGACTCTTGAAGCCGCGACCCCGCAGTTTTTGGCGCTGGTTCCCGGTTCCACTCCAATTTATAGTGAACAGCTCGGGTGATTAACGTGGAGCTGAAGTGATGCAGATGTTTATTGTTTTATGTAAGGGCTGTTTTTATCGAATACGGAAAAGGGGAGAAAAATGGGGATTTTTCATAAATTCGTATGTTTTATTCTGGCTGTATTTATTTTCTGATATGCCGCCTTCGCAGGGTTCACTTGAATAGTTCTGCAAACCCCTTGAGGTGCATAATGTTTGGTTCTTCTTTGGACTCTTGTTTTTAGCTTTTATTGAATAGTTTATTGCTCTATCTAAGGGTTTTGTCTCGAGCCGCTCTGTAAAACTCTTGTTTTAAACAAAACATACTTGAGACATAATTATTACCAATCAGGCCACCAAACCACCAACCAGTCTGGGCCTGTCTTGGTAACCAGTCTTACCAAGGGGTAGGTATATGTATTACCCAGCTACTAGGTTGTGGAGGTCTTAAAGGCAGTTGCTTCATGTAAAATACTGGTATTCAGCTGCATCCGGTTAGACTGGAAGCCGACCCCAACATAGTTGTCAAAAGACTTGGTAGATGATGATGTCTTCACAAACATATTATTTTTATAAATGGTTTTATGTTATTCTAGATCACCAATAAGTACCATATTGGCGTTTATAACTCACTTATTCAATTATGTCCAGTGTTTGTTTTCCATACTGGGACATCAAAAGGGTTCTCATAATAACGAACCTGTTATTATTTTTCTCTCTATGCAGACATTGCACTAAAATCTAGACAAATAAATCCTAAACATTAGATATTTACTTGACCTACTCCGCCTTAATGGTAAGTATCGAATGTCAAATGAAGAAATCAGACTGAATAACAACATTAAGAGTAAACTAGTCGCGAGCTCGAACTCACTGGTGGTCATGGCCAAAAAGCACGCTGTCTCACCTGGCTTCGTGTCTGACAGAGCTAGTATCAGTGATGAGCAGTTAGACGCTAGTCTACACGCACAAAGTCTAGTTCTCACACACAGAAACATCGTTCCGAACTGATAGGCGCGTAAAAAAATTCGAAAAATGCTTCGGAAAATCGAGTTTTATGAAAAAACCACTGCATAATTCAATTAGAAATAAAGCAAATTCTTTAACTGAACAGACAGCTGTGCTGCTGGGGAGGTTGTTGCGCCACTTCTTCTTCCCAGCGAACGCGGGGCATTGGGAAGTAGTGAACGGCGGGCGTTTTGGGGGACTGTCTTTTGTAATTTTGACTTTCGAAACGTGCTGATTCTCAGCCTAATTTGAATTTGACTTTTGATTTCATTGATTATGTCCAGTCCGGGGTCCAGCCCAGTTGATGGCAATAGGCTCGCCCCCTATGACTTGGGACTTAAACATGACTGGCGAAACGTGGTTGTACTATAAATACATCTCTTCCCAACCTTTTGGAGAAACAGGCGTGAGATATTATGTAATGTTATGTATAAAGATTTTATGGTTATTATTTCTTAGCTTATATCATCCACATCTTCTGTCTTTAGAAAACAAGACAAAAACAACTGCTATCCACCCTCGTCACTCCCTAACTAATTATCGTCAAGTTTATTAATAGGTCCCCAAGAACACGGTACAGTATCAATACATTGAAAACAAATCAATTCGCCCTATTCAGACCCTTAGGGCTACACACCTACGCAATATTATTTGATCTCATTAATTAAGTGGGCTCAAAGCCCCTTGTGTCAAGAGCAAGTTGTGGATTGCTAAGTTGCAAGTACCATAGACTAGGAAATCTATGTGGAAGGAAACCTCTTGTACAGTATTTTTATTTCACACAGCAACGCGCGCTTTATTTGTGGTTACCAAGTGTACAAACACGCTTTAAATGTGTGTGTAAGTGCAGGAGGTCTCGGTAACGTCGTGAAAAGTGGGAAGTGTGTAGTTACGTGTGCATGTGTGTGTGTGTTATAATTACATGGGAATAAAAAGGGCTGAGGTCAGAGAAATCATAAAATCAATATAGTGTACTTGTTTATTCTTATACAGGGTTATTGGTAAAATATTAACAACCTCTTAAGAGGTCATTGTACTCATCATTATGAACAACTTTTACTACGGGACCAAACCTGAAATCGCGAAAAAAAATCAGCTGTTCCCTACATTTATGATCGTATAACTCGTCAAAATATAGGGAACAGCAGAAATTTTTTTTCGATAAAAGTTGTTCATAATGATGAGTACAATGACCTCTTAAGAGATTGTTAATGTTTTACCAATAACCCTGTATAAACTGGTAAAACTCTTAAGAGGGAACAGGGCGTACGATTCTCCATACAAATGTATTCCCCTTTTTTCTTCCTGAATAATGCCTCTTGAGCAAATTTTTTTTTTCATAAAATCATGGTCTGCTGTAAACACGTCCCTGTCATTTTCTTTTTTTCAGCAACTATTTAGTAAAGAAAATATGACCCTCTAAAAATTACAAAAGATGCTCTATTTTTACCGGCGTGATTAGAGGACTACCAGACAAATTAGAAAAGTTTTTAACATTTTAAAAAAATATAGGAACCTAAACATACTCTTGACATTGATCTTGTCAAAATTTTTGTGATAATTTCGGTCTGAGCTGCAGCTGTCCCAATCACACACTACGGGGGCAGACTTGAGGTAAGGCGACGGCAATAGTTTTTTTTAAATACCAATTTTTCAAATTCCTCGCAGGCCCCGACCCCTCATACAAACACATCTTGGTAAAAAATCAGGTCTTAACGTCTTCACTCAAAAGGCCAATTGTCATTCTCTTTTTTAAATACCTTCCACGTCACCAAAAGCATACGTCTTAGCATACGTCACCTGTCTCACTTACACCTTAGCATTCAGCTCTTTCACATAATCATGCATTCAACAGCGTTCCATTCCTACAATTATGTGCTGAGGCTACCCGTCTTCACGCACACATTCACAGCGTGTTTGTACACCTAGTAAACACAAGTAAAGCGCGCGTTACTTCACGAGATAAAGTATATCTACTATACTTTCCGTTGAGAATGCGTCAACGCCAATGAAAAAAGACACAACAAATCACCGTAATTCTCGTAATTTTAAGAGCGTTCACAAAAATGTAGGGAAATTGGAGGTATTTTTGACAGAATGAGAATGAGACTGAGATCAGGGGGCCTAAAAAGGCCACTTTGGTAGAATCATAAAAGGATAACATTATGAATCATAATGGATAGTTTAATCGTATCCAATCTCATTAGTGAAGGATTTTTCACTTATTTTTTTCTGTCTGTGCTAAAATACCAATCAATCCAATCCCAATCTCTTCGGTTATACCTACGTAGTGCAACGAAAAAAAGAAAAACACGAACTGTCTTCTCCATATTATGATTCATAATGTTATCCTTTTATGATTCTGCCAAAGTGGCCTTTTTTAGGCCCCAGACTGTGAAAGTTCTTAAAATTACGAGAATTGCCCCCTCTGATCTCAATCTATCAAAATAACCTCTAATTTCCCTAAAAGACAAGTTTTTGACATTTGTTTGTCGCCGAGATGAGACTGCGACTAGATTTTCAACATTTTGAATTACGGGAACTGGCCTTCAGGAATCTCGCTTCTACCAATTCTTATTCTTTGCAAGTATGTACTTGCAAGTCCAAGATATAGTGCGGACGCCCTCGCCACGTGTCGCTAATGTCTGTAACTTGCCACTAACTTTACTACTTGTGTAAATTATAAACACGATGAGCTTGTGGTCTGATTTTGACAGTTTTGTGGTGGTGGCAAATAGTTTTAAGTCGAGGGAGAATTTACTGCAACAACTTCCAGTGTTGCTGGATGTCGGATGTTCCGGAAGCCTGCTTTGTACAGGGTGGTGTCACATTTTTTGGGAGTTGTAATTAAAATATTTTGTCAAGTAGATTACATTGTAGAAACTATAGCTACCAGTCTACTTAATAAAGTAGCTCGAGTTTCTACAATGTAATAAATTTATGCAAATTAATTCATTTATTGTATTTTACTACAAAAGTAATACCTCATCATTCGCCAAGCCTATTCCCTACTATGTTGGGGTCGGCTTCCAGTCTAACCGGATGCAGCTGAATACCAGTATTTTACATGGAGCAACTGCCTATCTGACCTTCACAACAACCATCAATAATCGTCTACAAATTATTTGTGGAAACTAAACATTAATCATCCTCTACCAAGATAAAATACCAACCAGGAACTTTCAAAACGGAAGCGAATCTATTACAAAAACATCACTCATACACAATGTATTTCAACCTATGAATCATTAGGTATGTATGACTGCATACTATGTATCTACTCGTATACTTGGAAAACAGGACAGGCCGCTTATCAGGCGCTGATAGCACATTCTTTGTACTGGCCCTTTATTTTAGGTTAGCTGTTGATATCGCGCTATAATCAATATCGTGAATTAAAAATGTTGTATATTTGGAGCATGAAAATTTGAAAATCTAAGCGCCAGACTTTTGAGTATATACCAACAGAATTTTTATTCAGATCAAACTTATTTTCAAATGAAAATGATAATGTGCTATCACATTGAAGTAGATTTCAGTGAATTACAAAACAGGGTTCGATAATAGAAAACTCCGAGAACTCTATGAAAAATAATTCCTGAGAAAAATAAAACTTGTGGAGTTCAACAGTGAAAGTTGTCAATAACAATTTATAAAATTAAGTCCATAATTAGAACACCTGTTTTCAACAAAAATTACTATCCCAACTCTATTGTAAAGACATATTTATAAACCTCATAATTGTCCCCATAGATACGAGTATATTACCTATACTAGCAGCGCCCCGCGGTTTCACCCACATAAGTGTCGATCCCGTGGGAATATCGAGATAAAAACTATCCTATGTCCTTTCCCGGGACTCAAACTATCTCTACACCAAATTTCATCTAAATCGGTTCAGCAGTTTAAGCGTGAAGAGGTGACAGACAGACAAAATTTTGCATTAATAATATTAGTGTGGATATGGATTAGTATACACGACGACATCAATCTATACATTTCCAGTTTTAGCTGACCTCGCATTGTAGGCTTTTCGTACAATGAGAGGTCACTAAAACTGTATTAAATTAATTTTCAGGCGACCTTCATCTATTTTGTTGTTGAATAGGGAAATTAGACACAGATAGTGAATGTATATGTAGGTAATTATAATGGTATTACAGATCAAAATACTCACTCTATATTAAGCGAAAACTAAATAACAGATAGGTATAATTTTGTGTGTAGGTACCTACAAAGGTACATATTTCGACAAATCGGCAAAAATAAATGTGCCTTGGGTGGGTCGTTGGTCTGAAGTAAATTAACTACACTGAAACTATCTTCGGCAATATTACAGAATTCTAAATTACAAGTAAAATTATAATTATGAACCTAGAAAGCACATGACGAGTTCAAAAGCACTGCTATGATGTTTTATTAATATTTCATAGTTTACTAACTACCTACATAACCATTAAATACATTGTTTACAAACTGTCCTGTTCATAAATAATATTAATTAAAACTTATCGCGTGTAGTCTAAAATGTATGAGTCATAAAGCCCTGTTTACACATGACTAAACGGTGCATAAAAAATGTCACGGACTGGCAATACTGAACGAGTTGCTCGCGTGCTAACCGGTTGCCATCGCAGTGACTGAAATACATAATTGAAAGATAACCGAACATGGAACTTTATATCTATAAATAACCGCTATATTTGTCCTAATTACGCTTCGTACAATAGTTAACAAACAGGTATTTCACAATAGATTCGCATTTCAAATTCTCCGTATTTGAATTCACATTGTGAGTCATATCAAAGCACGCTCACACACGAAACAAACGTGACATTACATAAAAGAACCTAATTCCATTACACTCTTAACGAACTATTAACGTAACGTTCACAAATCAGCACCAAAAGTAATTTCCAAGCACGATTCGAGAATGAAACGGAAAGTCAAACAACGTTTTCAATTTGCGTAATACTCACCCACAATACGACGTTGAAGCAAAACAATGTGTACTTGATACAATAGATCTGGGACTCCAGTTTGCCCACCGCTGGGCCCTTGCCCTCGCCCCTACCAGCTCCGGCCATGTCACTTCAAATACACTTAACACCACAAACAAAATATATATATTCAGACACGAAACCAGTGTTGTCCACTCACTGTCTCGATCGAATCGTAACTGCTAACTTATCAGACCAGATAAGCGTTAGCTAGGTTATCTATGTTTGCTTAGATAAAAACGTACGAAAAGATAATACGGTATGAATTGCCACACCTGTATTGTTGGGCACGCAAGCGTTCGTCATTGTCAGTAGGCTAAGCAAATTTGTACTTTGAAGTCATAGCACATCATAGAATCTACCATTCTTTTTTTCATTTCTTCAACTTCAATTTTCTCTCAAGAGGCAATATATAGTCAAAATCTAGTAGATGAACAGACATTTTTTTCTCGAATAAATAAGCGTCTTCTATATTCATATGAGAGAACGATCTCGGCCATTTGAATATTCTTATTGTATCCTCATTCGTAGCGATTCTTTCCTCAGCGGTAATTTTATAAGGGTACCCGACCACGCTTATATATCAAGTCCACCGATATGGGATTCGACCGAAACGTGTTCGAAATCCGATAAACGGATTCAAACTATATACGAAATGGAAGCGGCCGGTATAAGCTGTAAACATAAATAAGGAAGATCTACTACGTTTTAGGAAAACCCCCACGCACGGAACGTTGTCCGTAAATCTTACACTTGCAATGATATAAATTTAAGCATTCGCGTAGGTACTGTTTTCTACAAGTACGACTTCCGAAAATACTTTTCGAGATATTCACTTGGAAAGGTTGACAAAAGTGAAAATTCTGCAATAGCCTGGTGAACGGTGCGAAGATGAAATTTCTTTGTTTAAGAAATATCGTAAAATAAATTTAAAATAAGACACAAAAAGGAAAATCCGGTTTGGCATCTTATTTGGCTTGGAGACAAAACTAAAATTGAGAAAACATTTTCGTTTTCATTTATTCCGCAAGACCTCTTCGTCTATCTTATTTATGTTAGAATGTAGAACAAAAACTTTTGTCTTTAAAATATAAATAAAAAACTTTTAAGTTCTCATAAAATGAAGTCATACCGCACTAAAGAATCGCGTCTATAAATAATAAAAATGATACTGCCAAATCTTAAAAATCCGGAAAATATAAAACGAAATCGGAGAAGAAAATGAACAATTCTTTCGCAGCACTCAGCGTGTTTATAAAACTTGAGTTAGCAATATTCGGAATCGCTCGTAAAAACAGAAGTTTGAAAGACAGCAAAATTACAAAACATTTTATCGCGTTTCCAACAACAAACACATTTACCGCTGACTGTTTCCACCGTGTAAACAACGTGATGATATTGCACAAACAGACAAATGCACGATCACTTTTTCAACGCCGCCACCCCAAATATCCAACGAAAAAATCTGCGGTTAGTAGAAGGTTTAGTTTCGCGGTAACATTACTTTCACTAATTTCATCCTCTATCGTCTAAGCTTAACCATTAGCTCAACTTTTTTTAATCTTTATCAAGATATAAGTGAACCCCAACACCCACATGTATTTTCCAAAATAAGTTTTCACCGCACTGTGATGAATATTGAAAATCGTCGGATCCTAGGTAACTTGAGCCAAATCGGTTTTGAATGAGAGCTGCACGCAAACTTTTTTCTTACCAATACTTGGCACAGAAAACGCTTTTGGAAATGGGGTAATAACATAAAGGCGATATTATAAAAATACCCGTCTTAATCGTAATGATCATTTGTCTGTTCGTTGTTTACACAACCGCGAGGAAATACGGAATTCTCACTTTTCCGTTCGAGACTGGGGTCCATTTCCTTACCATAATAACGAACACCGCGGCGGAAGGCGCCCGTAGCTTATATGAATTCTCCTACAACGACATAATGTACATTGCCCAATATAACTGAGTCTCCCCCACCCTCTTCGTTATCAAGACTTACAGACGACAAAGGAAAATTATTACCATCGTCAAAGCTCTAGTTAAAATTGACGTCTTTGTAAAGAAACATATAAGACTGTACTGTTATCGGTTCATTTGTTACCGTAATAAATTGTGATCCTCCGACGTTTGATAGGTTTCTTATTGAAGGAAATGTCAATATCTGACGTGAATATATTCCTGCGACTTTGTCACACAAATCTGTATCAAATGAAATAATAAAAAGTCACGTATCTTTTCCTGTATATTCGCAGTAGCGAGATCATGTTACATTTTGTGACAAGGTCCAGTAAAACGTAATGTACTTCTGACACTTGGCTAATGAAGATTAAACCTTTCCCGTGTTTAGGATTTTGCTTTAATGAGGGTATAAAAGAATTAAAAACATAATTATGAATTGGGGCGATCAGGGGAAGTGTCCGAATAAATGTAATTAATATTAATATGTGTTTCGTATCCTTTTAAACGTAAACTGACACTCATATTTTGGGCTTCTTTAATCACCATACCTAAGCAGATTACTGTTTTAAAGCGCTTCTGTTTTTATATTCATAAAAAATGAAGATCAATTTTAACTAATTGCCATCTTTGACCACACACCCTACCAACATCTTTGGAATTGTTATAACAGCCAATTCGATGCATACTATTAAAATAGTTTGCTCAAACGTTGGAAACTACGAGTATTATCGCCCGTATTTGATCCAGCTGAACCTCGGAGAAGTGTGTCAAAGAACTAATAGACATTGAATCGAGCACATTCTTCCACACGTTCGGACAAGGGCTAATATCCGGGAGGAATGTTTATAGTCAACAAACATGGACTTGGTGCAAACAGATCAGACCCGTGAGCCCTCAGCGTAACTTCGCCTAATTGTTTGCTAGCCGCCAACTTTGTTACAACTGGTTGCTGATATTCGCTTTACGAGTAATCTACGTTGAACGCGAGAGCTAAATTAAATTATATTTCTGTCTACAAAGAGAATAAAATTTTAGGGGTGATTGTAACTGAGTTTAGTAAAGCTTTGTATGAAACGTACTGTCACACTATTTAACCAAATTGTAATTTTGCTGACTAGTGGTGAATTCTTTAAAGTTTCATTCTCAGGACTACCTCAATTGAATCACAGTAGTTGTGTGCAAAACTAAGCACCTTAAACAAAGAAAAAGTACAGCTGAAGGAACTCAATCCGATCGTTATATAAGAAAAGTAAACTTAAAACTGGAATACCATAAACTTTCGGAATACATTACACCTCGACTCGGAGACTTCGACTAGGAATTGATTCGCAGATTTTATTCAAACTAATCGGATTCGTATTACGAACGATTTTGCAAATTCTGAAGAAACGAATTCAAAGCCACCACGGACCCGGCCATTGAAATTAATACTTCGGTTAAACAGATTACCATGTTCTACGTACTTTCTGTAAGGAATTTATCCAGTTGAAAATGGTGAACCGTCTTAAATTTCAATTTCTCTTAGTAAATTGTACCACAGCAAAACGTTGATATCTACATAAGTAATCTTGCTCATCTTATTTTGCGGAACACTCGATTTTTCAACACGCTACGTTCTCAGGTAAGAAAAATTTGAATTCATTTTAATATAATTATATACAAGCTTTACATAATCTGTGAATTTTGCTGTGACACCTGTATTTATTAATTTGCCGTCGTTTGTGGTCCCAATATATGCCTTACGTTTTTCCAGCGTCCTATATTTAATTAGTTTCTATGCAAACATAGCAATCCAACATGATTTGACCTCTTAAAGTTATATGCAGATAACCCACCATTATCGCGAATTTTGAATTTACCAATGATCATATCACAAACGTTGCCCGTTCAATCGGCATCATCGATTTACATCTTGCCACACATAATATGATTTTCATCAATATTGTTCACTGCATCTGTCATTTGAGTCGTTTTTGCAATAACAGCAAGCCAGTTTATCATGGGAAGCTTATTGGAACGTCGACGATCATAATTACTGGATGCATCCGCATTGCACCGGTAGCTCATATCCGTCGTAACAGCAGGCGCTGCCTGTCACCGGCTGCCATTAGATTTGTTATTAATAACATTTCCTTTAGTTTTATTTCAGCCTTTGAAACTTATAACATGTGACCGTATAGAAGAAAAGGGGTGGCAATAAAAATTATATAACTTTTTTTACTCATCCTATTTTTTCAATAGTTACAAAAGATATTGCAAGGGTAGTTCTCATATAATATTTTGATGATAGTATAGAGATCTTTGCAGTAATTTCGTTTCCATATTTCATAATAGGCACTTACTAACCGCAAAATCAAGATTATTTCTAGAACTAATCAGCTCAACCAAAATTCAGAGTCAATCAAACGTAACGAGAAAAAGATTTCTTATTGAATACTCAGTCGGCTTCCATTTTATTGGTTCGTATGTCATGAAGTGGGCTCATATAAAACCGAATGCTCCATCCAATTAGCCTAGACCATCGAATGCTCAGACCCAGCTCACTAGTACCAATATCCGGTATTGAATGATCCAAAGATTGCCAAGTGGTCTACTATGTAAATACTAGTGAATGATTGAAACCCGAAGCATTATAGGAAATAAAATATACCCTTCTCTACGAGAGAATCCTTTTAAATGGAATCGAATTATAGCTTTGGGAGTTTTTGCGGGCATTATTTGAAAAGGGCGTGCTTTGATTTTCCTGTTATTACTGAGATTTGGTTATGGTTTAGGTACCTGCTTTGTAAAATAGCCAATAACAGGATTTATTTTCACGTTTCTAGATACCAATCAATTCAATAGTTTAGAGACATGTTTATATTACGGTTATGTGATAAAATTAGATTATTTACATACATTCCTACTATATTTATGCGAAACAATGAAGATATAAATATAAATAAACGTAGTGATGAAGGGTTCAAAAAGGAAATAATGGAGGATATTATGATAGAGTAACTTGTCGACTATGAGCGGTAGTAATTAATTTCCTCGACAGACTTACAGTTGAACGGGAAGACAAACACAATTAGTTCGTTGCGATTTTATTGCATTTCAACTTGGTTATGAAATGAAGCTAAAATGAGAATAGTATTCTGTTTTTCTGGTTTAATTAGTACTGAAACACGAACTTTAACATCTATTTTTGAATTTGTAGTTTTGGTACCAATGTTAGATTCTATTTCATTTTAGATATTGGTCGTATCTTTCACATATTTAATATCTTTACCTTTATAGATATTTACTTTCAAATAGAATAAAAAGTCCCCCATGTGTAGGTACGTAATCCTAAACACGCATTTAAATCACTATTAGCCGGAGTTCCGTAATCGCCTGGGAGTTAGTTTCCTAAGTGGAGATCAATTAGGCCAATCGAATACGGCGTGAAATGGCGGGTTTGCGGGCAAAGCTTTGGTAATAGACTTATGCGAGGGACCCTGCACGTTCATGTATACTAGCAAACAACCGCCGTTAATAGCAAAGTTAGTCATTAAGGAACATTTTGATTGATGCGCAAACTTGGCGCTGGGGATTTTTGAACGGTTTTATCTTTGACAATTATTTTTAAATGAGTTCAAGGATTTTCGAAGTAACGAAATTAAAAAGTTTTTAGACTCAGATTTCATACTCCTATCATTATTAAAACAGATTAGTTACTATTTCTGGAATTAAAATATTTCGCTTTCACGTTGGCACCTCATCATCTACCTAGCTTTTTCCCAACTATGTTGGGGTCGACTTCCAGCCTAACCGGATGCAGCTGAATACCAGTATTTTACATGGAGCGACTGCCTATCTGACCTCCACAACCCAGTTACTGGGTAATACGATACCCCTTGGTAAGACTGGTTGTCAGACTTTCGGGCGTCAGACTACCCGTAACGACTGTCAAAGATCCACGAATGACAGCCGGACCAACGGCTTAACGTGCTTTCCGAGGCACGGAGGGGTCTCGGTATGTAAAGATGGTCACGTTGGCACCTACTCCTTTAAATTACCTAAAGCATTATACTATATATGTCGTGATAGATTTATTAGATTCTACCCGCGGCTTCGTTTGCGTGGATTTCGAAAATTAACTAACCTAACTTAAGAAATTTTGTGGATATCCGTTCAGTGGTTTACCTAGGTGTAAAAAGGTAACATACAGACAGAGAGACAGAGTTACTTTCAAATTTATAATATTAGTATGGATTAACCTGAATTATGTATTCAGTCCTACCTCTAAACAGAAGCCTGAAAGACAAAAACTGTTTTAATAAATTGCCTCCCGGCCGTAATTTCTTCCAAGTTCTAATGAAATACTTCATCGATCTAGCAGGTCCCCAACTTTAATTAGTTACGCTTTCAATTCTCGAACATAGAACCCAAAAACTTGCAGTGGTCACAGATGGTGGAATACACAAATCTTAATCTACTTCAGACCTTCTAAGAAGTACTGTTTGGAAACTCTGAACCAAAGTTTTGTGACCTTTTCACGCGATTCCTGTTGAAATATTAATTTGAATAATGATTATTCGTTTCTGTGTCAAGAGTTCGTCTGTTCGTCAAATAAGTTGTTAAGTTTTATTCTTTGTTTGGAATTAATTAATTTAGAAGTTTATTTCTCTGTATTTTGTATAGTCTTGATTACGTTCGGTAGCTAAGTAGATTTGTGAATAAGTATGACTTTTATAAAGATTTAAATTTCAATTATTGCCTCGCAATGTGTGCTGTTATAATTTTTAATGTGACCATATTATCGTGGATGTCAACGGCCATAAAATTTAAAACAGAAAACGTCCAAAAAACAGAAAAAAAAAACGTTTTCATATATTTCTGTACATTTTAATTCCCTATGTTATCGTGATGTTGTGACGTGGACGTTCGCGATAATATCGCCACGGAAGAAATGATAAACCGCACAATAGATACAACAACTTCAATAAACGTCCCTTTTCACACAAATTGTAAACTTTATTATATTAAACACACGGGTTCTAAAACTCGATCCTTGATGCCGCATGTGATCCGCGGCTAGCCTCGACTGTTCCCCTGGGCACCGTGAAGGGTTACAAAAGATTTTCTTCCGTTCCTTGCTGGGGTTTATCCTTTGATGCTTAGCGCGACTAGCCAAGCGCTTAACCGTTCCATGGATTATCTTTGAGCAAAATACAAAATATGTAAATAAATGTTTTTGTATTTTAATAAATATACCCATATATTATTGGATTTAATATTGATTATGTAAATGTATCTACTTATATTTACATAATTTATAAGCTGGCAGTCTTAAAATAATAATAAATGTATAAAAAAGGGGGGATGGAATATAAAGAGGGGATGGAATGGAATATAAATAGGGCATTGTAAAATTTATCCGCATCTCTGTCAACAGGAAAAGTATTATGGCCCAAAAGGTATTTTAATTTTCTCTTTAGAATGAATACAGTTAAACAACATCCTCTGTCATTTTTAAGGTTCCGTACGTCTGAATAAAAAAACGGAATACTTATAGGATCACTCGTGTGTCTGTCTGTCCGTCTGACATAGACAATTTGCTTCAAATCGAATTGACCGATAAAGTTGAAATTTTATAAATTTCTGTGACCCAAACACGGACGTGTAGCTTAAATAAATGAATTTTGAATATGGCAACACAATGCAGCGTGCAACAACAAAACACAACTTTTACATATTTAATAAAACCACTCCCGACTCTAAAACAGAAACTAAATAAAAGCGAGGTAAAACCGTTATTTATTGTGAACTAAACTCAGTGGAAATACGATAGAGCCAATAGAACTTCATTAGTTTGAAAGGCGCCGGTTATAAATCTCAATCGCGCCGAATCGGTTCAATATAAGCATTAGGTTTAGGATCAATGTCTACAGTACGACTCTGTTTATTTGTTGTTCGAGCATTTGTTTTAACCGACTACGGTGGAAGTAAAAGGGGTTGTGAGTTTAGGCGTCAATCGTGTATTATTCCTTTCACAGCTGAACTGGGTATGTATGTATGATACTGCTTGGTATTTCTTCAGAAGTGCCATTGTGGTTTGCAATTATTTTTTATTATTACCAAACTTGCCAATTACATTATACAGAATTATTATATTATATTACTGATGTGTAGCATCATCATCATAATCAGCCTATAATGCTGGGACACAGACCTCCTCCCTCGGCAAGTGGGAGTGGAGCAGAATCCACCACGCGGGCCCAGTGCGGGTTGGTAAATATCACAACTTCGAATTTTTGGTTCTAGGACATACCGGTTTCCTTACGATGTTTTCCTTCATCGTTTTAAGAGCAGTGGTGATGAAATAATTAACACAAAGTGAAGCACCTGTCTGGGTTCGAATCTACGACCTGCAACTCGTAAGTCGCGGCCTTGACCAATAGACCACCATCACTACTGATGTGTATCTACTGTTGTGTATTTGTATATCCTACAATCTCACTTTTATTATAAACTAGCTGCGCCCCGCGGTTTTACCCGCATAAGGGTCGATCCCGTGGGAATATCTATACAGGAAGACTTTTTATCACCATCAAAATTTTTACAGGGTGTTTTACCCATGAATATGAACAACTTTCACTATGGGACCAACTCTGACATCACAAAAAAAAAATCTGCTGTTTCATACATTTTACTACTGTAGGTAGGTACTTCTACTGTACTTATGTTAATTCAGGGTGTCAGCTACCACCATACAAAATTATATCAAAATTGGTAAAGCCGGCTGGTCAAAAACGGCTGAACGGATTTAGATGTTTGGATTTAGTTAGTTTATAGCCTGGATTAACACATAAAATATTTTTATCCCTTTATTCCCATGGAATTGAGACATTTGCGGGGGAAACCGTGAGTCGATGCTAGTTACAAACTAGAACTGCCATATACCTACTGAATACGTTCTAAACAGCATCACAGGACAATAGGTATGCTAAGCATTTCATATAGTCACCTAGTGAACTCTTTTATTTTATGTGAAGCTTTTATGTGAAGAAATAATACATTCTATGACTTTCTTTACCCAGACTATACGGTAGAAACTTATTTGCAAGACAAAGTCTTATTCTATAAAATTCTCTTTTTGTAAGGCTTTGTTCATCGTAATAGCTGTATGTCATTAGTTTCTAAGTCGCAAGGGCTGTTTCTATTTTGTAAGCTTAGAGCGATTTTCACCAATGCAGCGCTGCGGTATTTGGCCTCGCTGACCACCGGCCTTGTTTGTATCAATTATAATAAATTAAAAAAAAATGTTCTAAGTCTCAGTTTTAATTGCCCATTTTTACTGTTTGTATTTCCTGTGCATGTCCCACATAAAATATATTTCTTTCTTTTAATAAAACTGAACGCAATCCGCTGAGCGCATCCAGTTTCACTGGTGAACTTCGCCCATAATCGTGTACAATAAAGCCCACGGAATTACCTAAAACATGCAAGAACAAACTCAAACTCAAAGCATTTATTTCAATTAAACCAATTACAGGCACTTTTGGATTGTCAAGGGGTCGGGTATTCCAAAGTGTAGGTACCTATGGAGAAGAACGGGCAAGAAACACCATGGACACTCTTTTTTTATTACAAAATGTAAAAAGTGCTAATTCATATAAACAAAAATTGAGATGTCTACATTGGCAACTTTTCCCCATATCCCATAGTTTCCATTTTCGCCTTGCAGTCCCATCGCAAAAGCTCATTTAGTGCGCATGCAATATTTCTCCTACATAGTAATAATGCATTTAATAAGACAGGCTTCTCGTACATAGTGCCTAAGTAATAAGTTTCTAGACTAGACCCAGGGACCTCTATTTGGCATCTTGCCCAGCCTCAGTGTATGTAACCTGCCTCGGTCTCCATCAATTCTGGTGGCAACGGCTTGCTATCATTATCCGGTATATGCATTGCTAATTTCTAAATTGCAGATTTGGAACTGGAGGCCTAAAAAGGCCACTTTGGCAGAATCATAAACGTATTTTGCTTTTTTTCATTGTAAGAGATTGGGATTGGATTTGGATTGGTATTTAAGCACAGACAAAAAAAAAATAACTGAAAAATCCTTCACCAATGGGATTTGATACGATTAACTTAACAGTTAACTGTCTATTATGATTTATAATGATTTGATGAATTCCTTTTATGATTCTGCAAAAGTGGCCTTTTTAGGCCCCCTGGTGTGTGATAGGATTCATGTCTTTCTTTGGTAAGTAATCTTTGATTGAACACTGTTTTTTGGTTTTATTTGCCTTTTCTATACTTACTGCGGTCTGGCAATTTGTTTCCTGGTTTACCCATGGATTTTTGTTGGAGTTTCAGATATTTTTTTATATGATTTTTGCTTTGACAGTTTAAGCACTAATTACGAAAGATAAGCAAATAATGCATGTAATTTAGTTATTATCCGCTAATCGACTACAAGTAGTCATGATTACTCCACACACAGTTATGCAATAAAACGGATTCCAGTCCCAAAAGGCAAATAAAACTAAAGCTTCCACCTACTACAAAAGTATCTGATATTTTACACTCTATTTATTGGTACCAATTAAACGTTATCTGGATTACCGATCCGTTAATAATTGATTGGTTATTCAATTAGGTTTTCGGTTCGTACCTAATTGAATATTAATGTTAGCATTTAGACTTATCAGAGATTAGTAATAGATCCAGTACATGCAATACTCGTGTAGGGAGATACCTACATGCATAATACATTATTATGTAATTGGTATGACTCTCGTGTGTTAACATATCGGCTTAATTCAAAAGCAACTAAGTAATAAATGATGAAAAAACTGCTTTTGCTTGAAGATGATTCTGAACGCGTTCTGCGTTAAAATTTTCAGTGGATTATCAAAAAAAAAAATGGTTTTTCTTTGATAACCGATGAAAAATATCTACGCACTAGAGGGGCCCGTCAGGGCCGAAGCCTGTCGGGTCAGCGGGTTTTTCCGAAAGGGTTACCGCTGCCGCGCTGGCCCGGAACATAAAGGGCTAAGGAAGGAACACGGATGGGTTTTAGTCAGTAAGATTCTGACACTCCCTAGTCCTAGTCATTTGATGATTTCACATCCGAAAAAAAAAGGGGTTCTACTCGTACAATCATGTACTGAATCCATGGTAACAGTGCCACCCTGTATAAATAAAAATGAAAGAATTCCAAATTAGGGTTTTTGGGGAAAGAAAAATTCGTAAAGTTTTCCGGAAAATTTCCAATTCTGGGAAAAACTGATCGTATTTTTTGACAGGACAGCGTCTGTCGGCTCAGTAAGTAAAAAAAAATTGAATACTTATAATAACATGCTGTAATTGCATAAATAATTTAATGACTACTCAATGAAAACATTTCTCTGGAAGTCTGGCTTTCCTTTCTTTTGTTGTAAAGCCAGATAAGCCAAAAAAAATCTGTGTGAATCTTCAATGTAGAGAATATATTTCTCACAACAATTGTTCTCGAAATAAAATTTTCGCGGAATTTGGCAGAATTACGTTTGACAAAAATGTGACTGGGAAGAATAACAGTCAATCTACATAATTGCTACTTACAGGTCGATTCAGAAAAACTCATAAGCTGTAACTACATATAAGAATAGCAGGAACGCAATCCAATCAAGGGTTTCGAATCGAATCCATTGCATTCGAATCAGAAGGGTATTAGCCGCTCTATAGTTATAATGAAGCTATGTATGCTAGAAATTAAAGCAATTACGTTCACCCAAGGAAATTGTTCAATATCCGTGCAGTGTTTCTGTACCGCAAGTGACGGTAAATCTAGTTGATAGACACACACACAGCGAGGCGGACAATGAGGTTGTAATTACTGAGCATAGGTACTCAGTATATACCGTGGTAATGCCTACGTTCACATCTGCAACGGATGTGGACGCTATTATTGGTTTATAATGGCGCGATCCATCCAACCCATGGAGATAACGGATAAACGGCCTTAATAGGTTTTCTCGTAAATGGGAAAAGTTGGCAAGCTTGGAAAATTGGGCAGTTTGTACCTATAGTGGATTTAGATAAGAGTGTTTATTAATTTAAAAGTATGTTTAGTTCTGTCTGGAAATTGAACATAATTTTGGCAGTTGGTTTTTGTGTGAACATTTTTAAATAGAGGACTTACAAGTAGTTGTTCCGGGTCTGGGTGTTTGTGTATGTGACTTCAAATGTTTGTAAACGCACCCACAATTCAGGAGAAATTCCTAGCAACGTTTATTTAAAAAAAAAAAACTAAACTAAAAACAAAACTTATACAGGGTGGTCAGAAAGTCGTGGACCAAACGAAAAATAGAGAGATAAAGGAGGTAATTTCCAACACTTTTAAAGTGAGAAGTCATTTTTGGTAGGTAATGCTTCAAAATTTTTGGAAAAAAATTAATTACTCTTGAAATTTGGTACCTAGAGCCGCAATAGAACTTTTTGTAGTGCTGATACACTATGTAGTAATAATACAACACTGTTTGTTTTCTTGTTTTATATCACATTTTTTTTAATTAGTCTATTTGTAAAAGAACTCGGTATTCAAAAATATTCATAACTTTTAGGGCAATTGAATTAGGGCCATGTTATAAAAATATTTTTTGTTGGAAATTACCTCCTTTATCACCCTACTTCGTGATGATCTACGATTTTTTGACAACCCTGTATATTAGTGTAGGTATATACTATGTGGAGACTACAATACGACAAAAAATTATAACCCTGGCAATACTAGTACGTAGGAGTATTATGAAACAATCAAATAAATCCTAGCGTCAGAATTAAAAACGGGAGATTAAAAAAAAACTAAATAGTAGTGATTTTCCGACTATGGGTTTTGCCAATCATTGACTAGCTATAGTGACTAAACTATTAGATATAATTGATTGAATTTTTGCATGCAGACTGGGAATGTCATTACATATACGAAGATTAATATATTGTCGTCTCCACCTTGTATAACTATAGTTTTGTGCTTAATTATCTATTCTATTGTTATGAGGTGTGTACCAAACCTTTCGTCCTTTACAAACTTTATACAACATATGTAGGTACTTATGTATAATATAACTACATCTTCATAGAACTCACCGTTTTCACTAGGTATGAATTATGTGTGTTAATTTATCATAAATCGAAAAACACGATTTTGACGGGGAAAAAAATTACTTAGGTACAGCCAACAAAAGAGATAGATATAGTTGAAGTTTAGTAAGAAACCGGTGGATGTTCTCGAATAAAATTGAATTTTATTAATAGAAAACAAACAGCTCATTTATCAAATTAAATTTCAGTCGACAACATCCATCGGTTTCTCACTAAACTCCGACGATCCTGTATACTTATCTGTTTTCTTGACTGTACATAACTTTTCTAAAATAGATTTCTAATGCCCAATTACTACTACTCCTAAAATTATTTAAATAAGAAAAACTTCCCTGGTACCTAACCGTTTAACAGCAGACTCTTCAAAAGTTTCCTATCGCAAATAACCTTTTATTTTAAAAGTTTCCTTTCGCAAATAACCTTTTATTTACCATCGAGATTCGGTATCAGCAAATCTAGAACACTAGACAATCATCGCAGCTTTATCTGAAGAACTTTTTATTACGAAAAGTAAGCAAAAACCCGACAGAAACTCTTGAAGCTCGAAAAGGATTCCGACTGATTATTCAAATTTGACAGTCCTTCGCAACACAAACAATTGAAACAATTCCAGTGAAAGATACACAATTAGGGACAAGTCCAACTGTAGAATAAATATTCTGTCTTTTGGGAATATTTTCATCGTCAACTAAAACATTTTCCCTTTAACTTCTGAGGAGTTTTGTGTTTCGTACGGTTTTATTTCGCACGGTTTTTCCTCGTGTTTTACTGACACACAATTAAATTGTTCCGTGTGAGTTGTCAAGCACACGGAAGTGTTGCGTCTACACGGCTGTTATTATGTCAATAATTTTATGCGAAGTGGCACGCACCTGTGTGATATTGATTTCTTTAGATTTCTCGTGATAATTGTATTCTTCTTTAAGAATCACAAACATCTACACAGCACATCAAATAAAACAAAGTCGGGTTTGTTACACCATTTATAACTCAAGAACGGCTGCACCGATTTTTATGATGTTTGATTTGTTGGATTTGTCTTCGCCCGAAGAGCAGAATAACCAGCTATTAAAACGGGAAAAATTCACGAAAAATAAAGTTAATTCATTTTCTTATACATTTTGTATTTATTGATACTGACACGGTACGAAGTTTGCCGGGTCAGCTAGTTTTTGTTATAAATATACCAATACTGGTGCTCAGACTAAGTATAAAGGCTCCTACAAACAGGCGCGACACGCGATATAATCGCGCGCGACACAAAGGCATCGCTCGTTGCGCGACTTGCGGTGTCTTTGTGTCGCGCGCGATTTTATCGCGTGTCGCGCCTGTTTGAAGGAGCCTTAAGGCATTGTAATTTAATGCCTAAATGGAAAAAAATAACTTACTAGAGCTACTTCATAAATCATGTAGGTACTTAATTAGTAGTAGTAGTAGGTACTTAGTGCGTAAATCTGCTAAGTGCTTACCAAAAATACATATTGTAAATAAACCACAAACCATCTAAATACGCGAACCAGCCAACCGCTTTTTTACTTAAAAATAAACGAAAGCCACCTGAGAGCGATTTCCCAAACATATTGATCCCTATTACACTTAAGGAGTTAAAGATAACCACCCTTGATTTGCAAATATTTAGGCAGGGCCCCAGGCCCCGGGGCCCGATATAATTGCATTCCGTCTCAATCGGGGTCTTCTTGTGCTGTATTACATGAACCATTACTCGGAGTATTTCGGAGACCATGATGGACTAGTTTAGACTTGGACAGGATGCTTTATTTGGCAAGAGATTATTCTAACACGTGATTGTTTGTATCAAATTAAGAAAAACAACTTATGAAATAACTCGGTGTTGAATCGGTACCTGCTTGGTGAGTAGTAAAATTCTGATCTTTTACTATGTACAGTCTACAAAAGAGATACCTAAGTATGCAGGATCGTCGGATATAGTTGAAGTTTAGTAAGAAACCGATGGAAGTAGTCGACTGAAATTGAATTTGATAAATGAGATGTTTGTTTTCTATTAATAAACTTAAATTTTATTCGAGAACATCCATCGGTTTTTTACTAAACTTCAACTATATCCGACGATCCTGCATACTTATCTATTTTGTTGACAGTACTACCTAAGATCAAAAAACCAAATTTGGTTTTGTTCGTCATCAGAAAGCTCACGAAAGGAAAGAAATTAGTCCGGATCGCTTTCGCCAGATACGGTGTAGAGGACTATATAAGTATTTATACAACTATTAGGCAAGTACAAGTATTTATACAAATAGTAGGTAAGTACTAAGACTGTTTGTATTCCGTTGAATTCTCTTAGCAGCGAAAACCACATGCATTGTGTCGAAATTACGGCATACTTTGCAAATCATTGCAAAGTTTGTTAAAGTTTTTTCTGTGAAGTTCTGGGACCATATTATAGGTTTTCATATCGATATACTGGAGATAATTATTAATATGACAAAAAAGTATTTAAGAAAAAGACATATCAACCCAACCTAATTGTGCCGGGCTGTTTTTGGTAAATTGGGATAAGAGAATGATGATGATACATAACATAATCAGCGAGGAGGGAGTGGGCCGTAATCCACCACGCGGGCCCAGTGCGGCGGGTTGGTAGATGTCACATGTCTATGAATTCTTAGTTCTAGGACATACCGGTTTCCTCACGATGTTTTCCTTTGCCGTTTTGAGAATAGTGGTGATGAAATAATTAACACAAAGGAAAGCGCCTGCCTAGGTGCGAACCTACGACCTACAACTCGTAAGTCGCGGCAGTTACCACTGGGCCGCCACTGCTCTCGAATGATGATGATCGCCACTAGGAAATTCTGTTCCCCGTATTATTTTTCCCTACAAAAATTCTCTCGTCGAAAAGTCATCCTGTATACAGGTTTTCAATTGGTTGCCTTTGTAAATGCCGGTCCTGTATTGGGAAACCATTGGTTAAATAATTATATTGTACCTACCTATGTATGTATGTCGAATGTACATTTGTATGTTGAGCTCCTGTTTTCCGATATAATTACTTGGGAAATCCACATCAAAGGTCCGTGTCTTGAAGACAAGTTAACATTGTCTATTCTAATAGTACCTCGTAACAGGGAGAGAAAACTAACTAAAGATTTTTTACAAAAATAGCACTTGTTTGTTGTTGTTTTGTTTGTTTTTTAGAGAGGCTTGTGACTAAGTAATAACAGCCGTACGGATTGACCCGTGTGATCAGGTTCAGTTACGCTTGCCGCGGTTGGTCCGTGGATGGGTGACCATTTTTACATACCAAGACCCCTCCGTGCCACGGAAAGCTCGTTAAGCCGTTGGTCCCGGCTGTCAATCGTGGATCTTTGACAGTCGTTACGGGTCGTCAGAAGGCTGAAAATCTGACAACTAGTCATACCAAGGGGTTTCGTATTACCCTATAACTGGGTTGTGGAGGTCAGATAGGCAGTCACTCCATGTAAAATACTGGTACTCAACTGCATCCGGTTAGATTGGAAGCCAACCCCAACATAATTGGGAAAAGGCTAGGCCATCTGCCTAGTCTTTTTTCTTCCATAAGAACAAATCTCAAGTACTTATGGAACAATATCTAACATAAAGAGATATATTAATGACTAGCTGCGCCCCGCGATTTCACCCGCGTAAATGTCGGTTCCGTGGGAATATCGGGATAAAAACCGACTTCCAAAAAAAACTACAAACTGAAAAATAACTTTAATTTCGGAAGTCGGTGTCTTAGGGATCAGTATTTTAGTTTTTGCCACCGACTTCCGAAATTAAAGTTATTTTTCAGTTTGTAGTTTTTTTTGGAAGTCGGTTTTTTTTTTGTTAAAAAGTTTTTATTTCTCGCTTTTTAGTGGGTCTATTCATAATTTATCTAAGTTACAATAGCCTAATGTCAACTTGCCCATCGCCTTTTTATAAAATATTCCTTTTCTCGATGCTGGGACGTTAATTGTTGAGGAGTTCTCCTTTTATTAGATTTAGATTAGATGCTGATAATCCTGGCTGCAGCATCAGGCCAGACTTATGTCAACATTGCATTGGACTTAAAATGAGTCCTGTTTAAAATGAGCCCAAACACGACTACGGTGCTGTAATTTCAAGGTTTGTACTTTTTCTGATGCTCCTGGCTTCAGCATCAGGTTTTCGGTGTTCCTCAGTAACAGTACGTTTATCCACTCATCGAGCCCTTTTCAATGAGCCTAAACACGATATATCTACTGTTAGTTGTCGAGGAGTTAGGTACTCTGCAGACTATCCTGACTGCAGCATCAGGTCATGAGACCAAATGTGGCAAATGCCCTATCAAACATCAAAACAATTTACTAAAACAGTCCTTGCCTGTTCGAGTAACTTCTTAGTGTTAAGGAGTTGTACCTTCCATCATCAGCCCAGCTACCTGAGATGGTGACAGCCATACACAAATACACAAGATACTTCATAAAATATGCGAAAAACAATAAGTGAGCCTATAACATTTGAGGGTTGCCCTCGATTTCTCTAAGATCCCATCATCAGATCCTAACTTGGTGACAATGGGACCACCTCAGAACTATCTACTTTCGAACAAAAAAAGAATTTTGAAAATCCGTCGACAATTCGCGGAGTAATCGATGAACAAACATACAAAAAAAAAAAAAAAAACATACAAACACCCGAACATAGTTCCTCCTCCTTTTTGTAAAGTCGGTAAAAAGTAGCCTACTCGTATATGTTAATCCAGGGTGTCAGCTACCTTCATACAAAATTTTATTTAAATTGGTCGAGCCGTTTGAGCGTGAAGAAGTAACAAACATATAAACACACCCCCACTCACAAACTTTCGCCTTTATAATATTAGTGTGATTCTAATTACTATAATTCTGTAAATACATAATAATTATATATTATAGTCGCGAGTCATATTTTGATCAAGATACAACCTCACACTGACCTGCAAATTGCAAAAAAACGTAAGAAAATTTGAATTTCTCTACCACTGCGCATTCACCTTAATTAAACTTTGTGGGTACCTTAGTCCAAAATGGCGTTAACCTACAAACTTAATAAAGGTTTTTAGAAACGAAATTATTTTGTTTCAAAAGGTTAGTTTTTACTTTCTTTTGTATTTCTCCCTACAGGCGGAATACAATTTTTCTTTGCCTACCTAATGAAACTGACTTTTATCAAAGTTCCTAAATAATAAACTCGGTTATATTTTGCTTCCCTAAGGCTTTTTGTGAATGAATACTTTAATTTAAGTATTATTTTCTGGCGCGAAATTAGAATTTCACAAAAATAAAGAGTACTGAGAAAAAAAGAAGTGATCTTTTAACTTCGCCAGGTAGGTAACCGATCTATTTTAATTTGGGTAATAATTTTTACAGCTGTTCTTAAAGAAGTTGTAAAAATGATTATATAATATTACTTATTATATATTTTTATATTTTTTCAGTTGGTAAATTAGTCATCATCTGCCTAGCCTTTTCCCAACTATGTTGGGGTCGGCTTCCAGTCTAACCGGATGCAGCTGAATATCAGTACCTATTTTACATGGAGCGACTGCCTATCTGACCTCCACAACCCAGCAACCAGTAACCATCGTACCAGTAATCGTCGTATTACCCAGTAACTGGGTTGGTAACAGTAAAGACTGGTTGTCAGACTTTCGGGCTTCTGACTACCCGTAACGACTGTCAAAGATCCACGAATGACAGCCAGGACCAACGGCTTAACCTGCTTTCCGAGGCACGGAGGGGTGTCGGTATGTAAAGATAGTCACCCATTCACAGGCCAACCGCGGTAAGCGTAGCTTAACCTGATCGATCGACCTGTGCAGCTGTTATTATTTAGCCACGGGCTCCTCTTTAGCCACTGGCCCCTCAGTTGGTAAATTAGTGTGACAGTAAAATATGAACAATAATAAAAATAAAATTGGTCAGAAGTCCGCTCAACTGTTGAAAAATCAATATTTGATTTAAAATAATAGAAATTCAATTGTGTCTCATTAGCCACAGTTGAGCTAATTCATCCTACAATGTCAGTAGGTACAAAAAATACTCAAGCAGTGTAATATATAATTGAGCAGTAAAATTGTTGGAATGGTTCGGTATTAGATAAATAGTTCGGTATTTCATAGGATAGGTTAGAAATAATTCCGATCTAACCCATCCCTTGCTGCTCTCTCCCAGGGACGCCCTAAGCCGAGGTCCGTACATCACAGGGGGTGCCCTTAGCGTGTAGTCGCTTAGTTTTAGTGCCTTTAAATCAGTGCCTTTTTATAGGTATACTGCTCTTCTTTTATTCTAAATTATCCCACTACAGGGCAAAGGCGTCATAAATAATATATTTTTTCAGTATTTAGAAACGCCTCGTGTATTATGTTCATGTTCACAAAAAACGCTACATAACGTATCTCACTAACACAGAAAGCAATAAAATTTTACTGAAGACCTCAACTTCTCGCAATTTCGAACAATGTCTGAAAATAATAACATGCAATAAAACTCTTTGGGGCATACAACCTACATAAAGGGCCGAACAAAAGGACCGGTGGCTTAATTAAATACAACGCCAGAACATTTCAGCGGCCATTTTAATGTTATTAAAATGTTCGACGGCTACTTACCTTGCTATTTTACGATGTACTCGAAAACAAGCGAGATTTAATTTACCTACCTGTATAATCAAATGTATTTTGATCGTGGCCGCGAACATTTTATTTTTCAATTTCGCTTTTAAGAATTTTAGGGTAAGGGCAGACAGGATACTATTTGTATCGGCCACCAGATCGGGAGGAAAGTTTTGAGTATGAATGTTTATGGCTTTAAGAGTAATGGAAGACTAAGGGCCTGTGCACACCACATTTTTTAAACGCGCCGTTGACGCGCGTCGACGGCGCGCTTTTATCCTACAAAAGGTCTACAGGCTGCCTCTGACTCGCGTGCGTATCGCGTCTGTATCGCTACAAACGCGCGTCAACGGCGCGTTTAAAAAACGTGGTGTCTACAGGCCCTTAAGAAAACGATGGATGAGACTGTGTGAAAGATGATATAGCTAGAAAGGAGTAGACTACTGAGATGACGACTATTAGAGAAGTATGGAAGAAGAAGGAGACGTGCTTCGCCGACCCCAAATAAATTGGGATAACGGCAAGTGAATGCTGAACAGACACGATATTTTTTGTATCAGCGACCGTCGATTGGGCGAGTGCATCAATGCTGCATTGCGTAAAGTCGGGTATCCCCTATGTTTGCGAACCTCTTGCACTCCGCGGTCCTGCAACTGCTTCACATAGCATGCTCTAGGAGCGCGAACGTATGGACCACTATGTGGAGTAGTTGCAGGAGCGCGGAGCGCAAGAGTTTCGCGAACATAGTCGATACCCAGCTTTAGGTATCGATAAAAAAAAAATTGGAACATCCGAAAGTGCACGACATGCTCATTTGATCGTATAAAAAACCTATATATAGATAGGTATAGATATTATATTAGTTAGTTTTTTTTATTAGCCGCTGTTCCCGCTGGTCGCTGATGCTAAGTGTCGCTGTATCAAGCCTTCCGAAAATCTAAAAACCAATGTTAAAGGGGGCGGGCAGTGGTGGCTCAGTGGTAACGACCGCGACTTACGAGTTGTAGGTCGTAGGTTCGAACCTAGACCGGCGCTTTACTTTGTGTAAATTATTTCATCACCACTGCACTCAAAGGAAAACATCGTAAGGAAACCGGCAGGGCCTAAAAACAACATTTTCGAAGACATGTGACATCTACCAACCCGCACTCAGCCCGCGTGCAGCCCCCTCCCTCCCACCGAAAGGAGGCCTGTGTCCGAGCAATGTATGATAAGGCCCTGAAATTATTATCTTTGATTTAATTTGTTTAATTTTGTATTATATCTGAAATCTTTGTCATTAACTTGTAAATTAACTATGTTTAACACCCTCGTGGCTGATCACTGTCTCTTAAGATACAGGTTTACCTAGTTTAAGAGGCAGGGTTATAAAAATTGAGTACAGATTTTAACATAGAACCAGATGTATACAAAGTACAATATCTTATAATATATAAACTAGGTTCCCATCTGTATTTTTATGGCAAATAAATCATTATTATTATTATTATTATTATTAAATATCAAAAGGTTCATTGTTGTACTTACTAATTTTATACCTAGTTCAAACATTAAGTTGTTATCATTGGAAAACTAGTTTTCAATTTCAGCAAGCTACCCAATTAAAAGGTCAACAATTAGATACCTACATAAACAAGCCTAAACAAAGCTATGAAATGTCAAAAGTAATACAATCTTCTGGGAAAACATTAATTTCAATTTACAAAATACACCTTACTGCTGACAAAATAAGACCTAATGTGTCTTAAATCCATAATATTGCGTAGGTAGCTTATTTCCAGTTACTCGTAAGAAGTTATAAACAGACAAGTACTACCTATTCGGACAGAGAAATATAACAAGATGAACATAAATAAGACCTTGATTTAGGTATGTTTTTCTAAGAAAATCTCTATAATATACTTAGACCTATCTTGACATCAATTATTATTTATTTGTTTTGTATTTTGTAATGGAATTTAGAATGACTTTAATTATGTAAAATGCAATGTAATTTTTTTTATACCTACAATATTTGTACGCCGTTATTGGCAAAACATGGACGCTCACAACACCTATTAATCCAATACCTTGCATGTCTGATTAGTCAGTTTATGTATACGCATGTTTGACAAATAAATTATCTTTCTTTCTTTCTTTCTAAGGTATTTTCCAAGATCTAAGAATAAAACTGAGCTAGGATCAAGCTTGTTTTGACAGAATAAAACGTTTCAAAAACAGTTCTAATAATAGTATTCTAATAATTATTATTTTAAGGGGGAAGCGCTAAGGTGGCCCGCGAAATTCAATTTTTCTTAAGTTTTTTGCAATTTGCTGGTCAGTATTAAGTTGTACGTTGATTAAAATATGATTCTCGGTCGTAACAAATATGTATTTACAGAATAATTATAATCATTACAATCAGTAATACAACTTGTTAAGTTAGTATAATCCCCAAATGTCAAAATTTCATGAAATAGTCATTCTTGGGGATTACACGGTCTTAGAGAGTTGTGTTGATGAATTTAATTATTTTAATTCTGTAAATACATATTTGTTACGGCCGCGAATCATATTTTAATCTACGTACAACTTAATACTGACCAGCAAATTGCAAAAAACTTAAAAAAAATTGAATTTCGCGGGCTACCCTGGCGCTTTTGCCTTTAAGCGACGTGATAGTAGAGCAGTGGTGGCTCAGTGGCACCGACCGCGACTTACGAGTTGTACGTCATGGCTTTGAACCCAGGCAGGCGCTGTACTTTCTGTAATTTATTTCATCACCACTGCTCTCAAGACGGTGAATAAAAACATCGTGAGGAAACCAGCATGTCCTAGAAGCAAAAATTCCGCACTGGGCCCGCGTAGTGTATTACGGCCCACTCCCTCTCACAGTGAGGAGGCCTGTCTGTCCCAGCAGTGGGAACGATATAGGCTGATTATGCTCTGTATTATATCAACAGTAAGTCAGTATTTATATGACATTTTTTAGTCTACAAAATATAACTCGAATACACTACAAAAGATACGATTCTTATCGCGCTGTAAGTAGCTAACGATAAGGAATTTATTCGAAATGAATAAACTAGATACCAATTTATAAGCAGTCGAGCGAGCAATATCAAGATGTTGCGAAGAGTGTCCAAGGGACACGCGAAAAATACTCACTGCACGCCCTAACACATGTGTCGGGACATAAAGAATGTTGCAGACACTAAAATAAAATACAATTTGTGGAGCATGCGGGGGCATCGTACACAATGTGTCGATTCGACTCCAGCCGTGTGTACAAAGCCCAAGGTACACCTACCGCCACCTTGCGGCATAAAACAAAATGTAGACCCGACTTCTGTTTGAGATATGGCGCAATTAGCCTTCATAACGACATAATTTGTTAAATTCTATTAAGCACTCTTTATTTAATGAAGCAACGTTACAACTCACGAATTTGTCAAATAAAAACTGGTATGTGCCTTCAGATATGATAGCCGCCGTCGAAAGTAATACACCGAGCTACGAATATAAAGCCAGATATTGGCAATATCAGCAAATTTAAGATTAGGAGTGTCATAAATTCAGACGTCATGAATAGAGCTAGTTGGTAATACTTCATATATTTTATGAGTCCCGAAGACGTGTCTATCTGGATGGTAATAAAATGCAGAGAGCGACCAGCGACGGAAAGCAGTAATATCAAGTAAAATAGTAGCTAATACTATGACATCGCAGTGAGCTGACAGTAAATTCAACGTTTATATTATAGGTACAGTCACTGACACTGGTAGTCCCTATGCTATGTTGTTTATGTGGTCAAAAGTTGTGTCCAGTGAATCCCGCCGTAACTTTAGCTTTACCCGTGTCCCTTTTTCGGATTGCACGCCTCGCTAAAAACGCATATAGAGGTTTTATTTTCTCACAAACTACTTATTAGGAACACATAACTATAGGACGCGTGTATGTATGTAGGTATGCAAAAACAGACTTCTTTACGTCACTGTAAGTAGTAGAAACGAGCTGTAAACCCCGCGACTTTGTCAACGATCCAGGATGAAAAGTATCTCCTTTACCCGAGTCATAGTGTAACTGCGTGCCAAATTTTATACAAATCCGTTCAGCCGTTTTAGCGTGAAAGCGTATCAAACAAACTCACTTTTACGTTTAATATTAATTAATGAGATATTATTGATGAATATAATATTATATAGATAGTTAGAATAGGGCCATGCTTCCTAGAAAAAAATCATCTGTATTGCGTACAAATCACCCACTACTCATTGCCAATTTTATTCGCGAACTATATGAAACGTTTTTGGTCCATCATTTTTACTGTTCGCAGAATTCATTACGTATTTCAAATCACGTTCGTGTTACGTGCATGTTTAACTTTGACCATTTTTTTTGCGATTTTTTTTTTTGTTGATGCGGCGTTGCTTTATTTTTAGGCGCATAGTAAAGTGCGAATATTGAAAATTTGGCTGATATATGTACCTATTAGTTCACCCTCTCTCTCTGCCGTAAAGCCTCAAAATTCTCATAGGACGCATGTACCTACTAACCTAACCTATAATTACGCTTATATATATTTAGCTGCGCCCCGCGGTTTCACCCGTGTGTGTCGATCCCGTGGAAATATCGGGATAAAAAGCCTATACCTATGCTAATCCAGAGTGTCACCTACCTCCATACAAGATTTTATCAAATTTGGTCCAGCCGTTTGAGCGTGAAGAAGTAACAAACATATAAAGATATGCTAATCCAGAGTGTCACCTACCTCCATACAAAATTTTATCAAATTTGGTCCAGCCGTTTGAGCGTGAAGAAGTAACAAACATATAAAGACACACACACTCACAAACTTTCGCCTTTATAATAGTAGTGTGATTATGGATTTCAAAAATAGATCAGATATACTTAACTTGATAATTTTTTGACAAAAATCTGTTGACAGCGATGCTTGATGATGATGATTTTTTGTCGGGCAATGAACTCTTCGCCCTTTTTTAATACTTGAACAGAATATAGAATTTTAAGACTTTGTGTAAAGGCTTATTTTTTTTTTTTTGTGGATTTGATATCATCAAAATTATTAATGACCCGCTCCCGCTCTGGGTGGAGCGGACCAATCAATTACATATTTTAATTTTACACAAAGGCTTAAAATTAAAATAAATGTAATTGATTGGTCGACTGTAGTTTTCAACCTCATAAAAGATTTCTTGAGCCTTTGTAGCCTCCATGGCTCCTGAATATGACACACGAGAATGTCACAAAGAATTTCAGTCTTACCCTTTCTCACACATTCCTGTTCCTTATTTTACATCTAAGTACCTAACAGACATCCCATATGTCTCCTTCATTCCTAAATCAAAATGAAAACTATTATTCTGAAAGCAGCTGCAAACGTTCTCATATGACCGGTTCCCAGGTCACACGATATTTTGTCCGTTAAACTAGCATGAAATCCTCTAACTATTACGGTGGTTCTATCGTAAGGTGCTATAAAATGGATCTAAATTATATATTTGGAAATTCAAGCCAGTTTTAAGTTCTTACTGTGTTTTAATGAAGGTTAAATGTGGTGTCTGGTGACTAAAGGCTCCTTCAAACAGGCGCGACACGCGATAAAATCGCGCGCGACACAAAGGCACCGCAAGTCGCACAACGAGCGGTGCCTTTGTGTTGCGCGTCGCGCCTGTTTTCAGGAGCCTTAATGCTGTGTAAATGATATTTATAATGTATATTGGTTCAAAAAACTCTTTTGCACGTCAAAAATAAGTTATGTTTTATAACTGTTAGTTCGATGTTTCCTTACCGACTACTCTGAGACGAAAGACCGAAACCTCAGGGGTCTCTTTTAAAGCCCAGAAATAATCTTGGTCAGGCCCGGATATCTATGGTCAGGTAAAATACAGGTATTCAGCTGCATCTGGTTAGACTGGAAGCCGACCCCAACGTAGTTGGGAAAAGGCTAGGCAGATGATGAAGAATCTGTAGCAGGCGTATCTTCAAAAAATTGGTGGCCTGATATTTCTAGATTGATAAACAATGGAAAAGTAAAAGTCAGTCGAACACTTAATCGATACAGAACCCACGGGAACACGAGCGTGTTGTAACCGTCTTCCATAGGTACCTATCGAAATCACAGCGTTCAATGTTATTCCTTCGGGACAGTGATGTAATCATAGACCGATCTTCCGCTATGTTATTTATCTTTTCCCTTCTTCCATGCATCGGTGGCAGCACATGGGTGTTTGTGTCTTAGATTTAATATGAAACTTGTTGGAGATAGAGATTGAATGAAGTGACCCGAATCCTATTATCCTGCTAAGGGCTGATTTGACCAAAGTCAGATATATTTTATCCGTGGAATAAAATTGACTTTCGACATTTCTCAAATTCAAAGTTTATTCTCAGGATAGGTAAGACTCTGTTGTGAAAGTTTGTGTGTTTGGATGTTTGTTACTCAATCACGCAAGAACGACTGAACGGATTTGGATGAAATTTGGCTCACATATAGTTATAACCTGGATTAACACAAAGGGTACTTTTTATTCTGATGTCCCAAGCAGACGAAGTCGCGGGCAGAAGCTAATACTTGTCTAAATGCAAATACTTAGGGTATTAAGAAAAATGTGGAGTGAATCTGCGATGATGATCTGTCAAGTCGACTTGTGCTTCAAGTCGACTTGACAGATAGGTAGCAGTAGACCCTTTTTTTTTTCTTTTTTTTTGGAAGTGTGAGAAAAATACCTCACTAAAACCACCCCGGTGATCACCATCAGCACATAGGAGTGGTCCCGGTTCCTTAATTTAATAAACTTTTTATTAATTCAGTGTCACCATATTTTGAAACTTAACAAACAGCTGATGTTACGTCGAGGGTTTTTAATTTTTTTACTTACCTACCTACTTTCTTTTCTTTCATTGACGTACCATTTTATTTTTTTATTGTAAGAGCCGTACTTTTTCCACAATGAAATGAAATTGTTTATTCTGTAATATCGGAATCACTTGGCATATTATTAAAAACAATAAGCTAGATGAGGTGCCGCTTTTTATCTGACTACTCTGAGAAGAAAGGCCGAAGCAAACTCACAGTCTAAACTCCCGACAAAATCTTGGTCAGTTCATGTAAAGACCATATAGAATTCTCTTTGGTATTGTTCTTCGGGTCGTTGAGCTCCTCAAGTTCTGAATTGAGTTACACGATTACTGACAAATGCTTGCACTGACTGGACTGGTCCACTCAAATCTGTGTGGTACCTTCCTCAAAAGACCATTTCAGTCATCAATCTACAATAAAGAGAGGTTAGTTGGGTAGGCCGCATAAAATACTTTAAACTGCCAGACTAACATTAAAACTAACAGAGAAAGAAAATAAAATGATTATGAAATAGAAATCATCTCATAATTTGTGAGCATGTTTCCAATATTTCGGTAAAAATATTTTTTGCCGCAGCATGTAAGTTCTTAGGCATGCTAAATGCTAAACAGCATTACCTCATCATCTGCCTAGCCTTTTCCCAACTATATTGGGGTCGGCTTCCAGTCTAACCGGATGCAGCTGAATACCAGTATTTTACATGGAGCGACTGCCTATCTGACCTCCACAACCCAGTTACTGGGTAATACGATACCCCTTGATAAGACTGATTGTCAGACTTTCGGGCTTCTGACTATCCGTAACGACTGCATTTACCTATAATTCGAAATTCAACAGCATGTTTACTTTGTTAAATCCAACACCAATAATTTTACTCGATCCCACTCCAGACGCCATTAAAACTAGTATATATCGTAACAGCTACATATACAGTATGTCCCCTCTTCCTGAAGAACCCTTAATCGCCCTAACACTCCACCCCACATCGCAGAACTCAAGTGAACCGAGTTAACTTTCAAGAGACATACTTTTTCTAACTTGACAAATGTAGCGGTTGTATTCTGATAATCCTTACTGATATTGCAAGGTAAAGCGAGTTTATAACGACTAGGAAATGGGATTTTAGGTGTCCTGGAACTGTTAACTTTTAGTCGTAAAACAGAGCTACCTGTAGGATTTTTTTACAGCTGTAGCTGTAAAAGTATCTACCGGAGTTGGTACTTCGAGTCCCGAAAAAGTTTTGCCGGAAAATATTTTTTCAACGTTGCATTGTAATGAGTCTAATGCTTGTTTTCACTAACACTAAGTGACAAAGAAATGAAAGCCTAGGTAAAAGCCCGCTGTTGGATTTTCAACGGTCAGCCCACCGCGGAAAGTTGAAAATACAACAGCACGCTTTTAAACAGATTCGTATGAACAAACGTCATTGTTATTGATTGTTATCCCAAATTTCCTATAAATTTGCTCAATTTTTACCGATTGACACGTGCTACGTATTTTCTTTAGTACGTACTTCTTCGTCAAGAGGCAGAAGTACTAAAGAAAACACGTGTCGATCTTCAAAAATTTAATAAATCTGTAGGCTTCTTATGATAACAATGAAGTTTGTTTATACAGGATGATTTTTTTTTTTTTTTAACTTTGCCCCACACTAGGAATTTCTCCTGTATCGTGGGTGCGTTTACAAACATTTAATCTCACATACACAAACAGCGAGACCCGGAACAACTACTTGTAGGGAATCGAACCCGCGACACGCAGTGCAGCAGTCAATCGCTTGACCACTGCGCCAACCGTGCCGAATTGACAACATGCGACAAATCGAAACGGCAGATTGTACTCATCATTATGAACAACTTTTACTATGGGACCAAACCTGAAATCCTGAAATCAAAATCAGCTGTTCCCTACATTTATGTTCGCTTATCTCGCCAAATGAAGGGAACAGCTGATTTTTTTTTTCGCGATTGCAGCATCAGCATATTGATATTACAGCAACTATGTGTTAATTAATATATGTTATTACAGAAGTCAGGTAACAGCAGCCTTGTTTTTCAAAAATGCCTACCAATATATACCTACATATCTATACTAATATTATAAAGCTGAAGAGTTTGGTTGTTTGAACGCGCTAATCTCAGGAACTGCTGGTTCGAATTGAAAAAATATTTTTGTGTTAGATAGTCCATTTATCGAGGAAGGCTATAAGCTATATAACATCACGCTACGACCCTTAGGAGCCTCGCAGCGTGTGACACCGCGGGGAACAGCTAGTTATTTTGTACTTCGGAGAGTGTGCGCAGGAGCTCCATGACCTGATCCCACCATCGCCCTTTTTACCACCGGACAACAAGACGTACTGCAGCGTACCATCCGCACTTGGTTGATATCCCCACGAGTCGTACTAAGCGCTTCTCCTCCACTTTTATTATGCGCACAGCCAAAGTGTGGAACTCTCTGCCGGCATCTGTGTTCCCGCCCACATTTAACCCGTCTGCCTTCAAAGCAAGAGTGAACAGGCATCTTCTGGGCACGCTCGTTCCATCATAGACCTCATCTATCGCTTACCATCAGGCGTGATCGGGGTCAAGAGCGGGCCCATTTAGTAATAAAAAAAAAAAAAATAAAAAAAAAAATATGTTTAATTTACTGTATGCCTGACACGTAGGTATTGTGTTGTTTCTGTGTTTTCAAAACTGCTTAAAACATTCTGATTCGTTTACAGCTGTATGCTCACCAAATGAATCCCAAGAATCACAGTTCGCAGAAAATAGGTTCTCGTTGTAAAGCGCTTTTAAGCAGTAACTGAGAGTGGATCGGTGTATTTTATCGAATTGCCTTTTTGCAATATTCATTTTTAATAAAAGTAGCACAACATCGTTATAGCAAAATGATTTAGTGTTGCCGGTAACACACCAAGTGTTGCCAACTCGACTTTCTGTGGTCACGACTCACGTCACGTGGTACGTTTTAAAACAAAATGTTACCAGCAAAAAAAACGTACTACAATGATTAAATTTAACTTTTGTTTACCATGAATACAGCTAACTAAAGGACAAGTAGAAATATCTAGCTACAACAATATAGACAGTGCAAAGATCTCACTTGAAATCTCTCCAACCAAAACCATCTAAAGCGCAATTAATAGCACAGTTAGCGATAAAAGCGCTTAATTCCCAAGTCGTTACAGTTTGCACCTTAGATCTGCTAACCTGTGTTATCTCAGATCAGACACTGCGTCATTTGTAGAAACGGAGCCAATTAGACGAAGGTATTATGTTTCTGAGTACTTGTTAGGCTGTGTTTGTACTACATACAGGTAAATATTTAAGTAATTCTAGGATCCAGTAAATAATAGATTTACGTAGTCCAGGCCGACTACTAGATGACAGACAGATTTTCATTCTATCGCATTCCTTATTTACTACACCAAAATAGGCAAGTAAAGCAGTGGCGTTAACATACAGTAAAACATTAGAATGTGAAGTCGACAAAATAGCGATAGACTTCTATGTATTAGATTTGATCATTTTGTAGCAAAAAATTGTTCTTGATAATCAGCGTCAACATGACATAATATTGTAACGATTTGATTTCTTAATTAATGTAGTGAATGAAACTCATAGCATTTATCACACTAATATTATAAAGGCGAAAGTTTGTGAGTGTGTGTGTGTTTATATGTTTGTTACTTCTTCACGCTCAAACGGCTAGACAAATTTTGATAAAATTTGGTTTGGAGGTAGCTGACACCCTGGATTTTTTATACCGATATTCTCACAGGATCGAAAGTTATGCGGGTGAAACCGCGGGGCGCAGCTAGTTTCAAATAAACCAATTACAGACACTTTTAAACTGTCAGGTTTTGGTCAGTTAGAAAGATGAAGTTAGTTGTCCATTCTAAAGCGTATTAGGTAGAGGTACCTATGGAGAAGAACGGGATACTCCAACGACACTCTTTTAAATCAAACGATTTACAGGGTACGTATCAAAATCCAGAAAGTTCATAATACCGATGATTGAAAAACTGACGTCCAAAATACCGAAATTCAAAATACTGATGTTCAAATGCCCGAAAGGACAAAATCCCGAATGGAAGAAATACCGATGGATGAAATCCCAAATGCAATAGGCGACGTAGGATGCAAGAGCGAGCGAAGAGCAGCCCGAGGTTAGGTTTGGTTAGGTTACTTTAAACCCTTTACACAGAAATAGTGGCCCCGCGAAGCGGGGCTCCGTCGACATAGACGGCGGAGCCCTACGCCGGACGGAGACGGTATTTTCGCTCTTGCATCCTATGTCGACGGAGCCCCGCTTCGCGGGGCCCCCTATTTCTGTATAAAGGGTCTAAAGTAACCTAACAAAAACGAACCTCGGGGTGCCCTTCGCTCGCTCTTTCTCGAGAAAGTTGATCCCTATGATGAACCTAACCTCCGACTACGCTTTTTAGGAAACTTTTAAGTGTTTTGAGGGTATTATAATATTCGGTCTTTTAAAACTCGGGATTTTGATACGTACCCGATTTACAGCCCAAGCCTTAATCTACCACTATGATACTTTACTCGTATATATGTGCCTACATACGAGTAGCAATACAATACATAGATAGATAGTTTTTCCATAAGGAATTTCTTAGTAACAGCCCGGAGTTTGGAACATGGCGGTGTGATACCCCCGTGCCTCGGAAAGCACGTTAAGCCGTTGGTCCTGCCCCTGATCTCTCTCCGGTCGTGTCGGATTGCCGTCCCATCGGACTATGAGAGTGAGGGAAGACGGACTGCACCTGTATCTGCGCGCACACTTGTGCACTATAATATTTCCTTCGCCGAAGGCTAGTCTCCGTTGAGACTGGCCGTCGTGGCCGAAATACGGTCTGGAAAACTTTATAGCAATACAATAAATGATCGTAATACGTGTTTGGCAAACCAAGTGATGACCGCCGTGCGCCACCGTGGCGCCATCGGCGCTGTTTTTGAAAGACATTTTTAGTCATTCTTTAGTCGTACCTAAGTTACCTTGAATGTACGTTGTAAAACCAAATTTTTACTGCATTATTATGTCTAACAAGTGCTCTCAAAAGACGATTTACATAATTATATACAAAATATATAGATCAAGTCTCAGAACAACCAACTTTCTGCTCTAGTACCTACTTTTAAGTACTTAGTTAATTGTATTTTAAATAGCCAGTACTATTCGCAGTCTGCACTGGAGTGAGATAAAAACTTCGGAAGAGAAAATCGCTTTCACAATATTGCCAAAAGTTTTGTACTTTAAATAAAGCTCTATAAGTTCGTAGCTCTACGACAAGCGCCGAGTCAATAGTATCTCGTTAAAACTTATCCGTAGCTGCAATGTGTCCAAAACTTGAGAGATGAAACTGCAAAATATGGGACTGTACTCCGAAATAAAATTTATCATAATAGTCACTAACCCCCTTTTTGCTATAGTGCCAGATACCAGTTTGCCTATAAACATTTAAAGACAAAGTTTAGTAAAAAAAATTGCTAAAAGTTTTGTAAGAACGTTGCATCCAAAATGCTGGCTAGGCGACCTACTTTGTCACAAAAACTTAAAACATGAGGCACCAGAAAAACTTAGTGTCATTTAACTTGAAAGCACAACATGCCTTGTTGCTTGCTGAAAAGCATTTGTTCAAAAACTCTGAATTTAAAATACAACAACTTGTAACTTTTTTACTCGACTGCCCCAAAAGGTATGTAGTATTTTTAGTCTTTATTCATATATTTGGATAAGTTTACCATTCTTTGATTGATCGCTCCACTAATGGTATTTGTCACTACCTTTTGCCTGGGGCTTCATCCGCGTGGAGGTCGGCAATTATCCCTCAGGAACGTACTACTAGGATAAAAAAATCTATTTCATGTCCTAACCCAGGCACCCAAATTTCTCCGAAATCCGTTCAGCCGTTAAGACGTGAAACATAACGGAAAGAGTTACTTTAACATTTTATTATTATTAGTATAGTTTTGTTGGAATAAGACGTTCTTACAGTTTTAATATCGGTTCTTTTTCGTGCCCAAAATGGTCGTCGAAATATTTATATTTAAAGAAAGTAATAGTACCTGTAACTGATGACTATTCTCGATCCAAAAAGTTCAGTATTCCATTTACGTCGCGACAAACTTTTGATTCATTATAGTGAGAGTGCGCCGGCGTCAACCCCGCACTGCCTAATGGCCCGGTGTCACTTTCAAGTTTTCCCATTTTGTTATTGTTACACATTTTTCAAGTTGATCCCATTTGTTCCTGTTCCTCTTTGCACTTTTGGCGGAAATAAAAGTTAATAATAAAGTGGAACTACACAGAAGTTTCGGAGACTTTGTAACTACATATTTGTTTACCGGTTAAAGTGATGTGAGCTTATACCAACGTGTAGTGTGGCATCCATCAACTGACACTTTTTTGTAGTTCGCACTCAGTTTTTCCTCAAGGGTATTCTTTATAACATTATGAACTTTTATATCCTTTGTTAACTTTTATGTCCTTTTTATAACTTTATTCTCTGCTGGATTAACCACTAGCTCTTTGTAATGACACCTTCACGTAACGTGTTTACCATTAGACACAGCTTTGTAAATACTATTTTATAATGATTTGCAAAACTTGTTAGTAAATTACCTTGATATTGTTAGCATTTTATTGTTAGCTTTGACTTTTGGGGTTCCTCAGGGCAGTGTCCTGGGACCAAACCTCTTCCTCATATATGTCAATGAGATGTGTCAGTTTTCTCTTCCGAACATAAAAATTATTACATATGCGGATGACACAGCTTTAATAACTCATGGCAGGGACTGGTCTAAGACTCGTGAGAAGACAAAATTGGCTCTAGGAATGGTGATGTGGTTAACCTCGAATCTGCTCACGCTCAAGACCAAATTCATCGTTTTTACTCCTAGCATTATTAGTCAACCACCACTGTCGTTTGAGGTCAGGGCCCATGTGTGTACAGTGGCCAACACCTTTACCTTTGCCCAAATAGAACGGTCTGACAGCATCAAATATCTTGGGGTGATATTGGACAATCTCTGTTCATGGAAAAAACAGGTTAACTCTGTTGTGGTTCGAGTCAGGAGATTGATTTATTTATTAAGAAAACTTCGAGCGGCTGCTGATTTCCAAACCCTAAAAATGGTTTACTTTGCCCTCTCTCAATCAGTTCTCAGTTACTGTATAACTACATGGGAGGAACCCACAAGACAACCATGTTGCGGCTAGAGAGGGCTCAGAGAGCAGTTTTAAAAGTACTGGCCAAAAAACCTCTTAGATTTCTGACATCTGAACTGTACTCACTTTGTGAGGTCCTCACAGTGAGACAGTTGTTTGCAGTACAAACAGTTTTTAAGAAACACCTGCTACGAGCCACAGCCCCTAACAAAGAAGCGGCGGCGTGCCGACAGAGTTTGTAAGACTGAGCGCTGCAGCTTAGCGTTGGTTCGTCGCCACTTCAACCATATCAGCTCTAAACTTCACAAAGACATAAATATAAGAACTAATATTTACTCTACTGAAGAGAAAAGTAACTGATTGGCTTAAATCCTTGTTTTATGAAGAAACTGAGCAACTTATGGTATCATAACACGGTACACACACACACACCCTCACACACACCCTCAAACACACCCCCACACACACCCTCAAACACACTTCACCCCACCTTCACTCTACATTTACACTACACACAAACCTCCACATAGAGTATATTCACTTTTTAGGGTTCCGTACCCTAAGGGTAAAAACGGGACCCTATTACTAAGACTCCACTGTCCGTCTGTATGTCTGTCTGTCACCAGGCTGTATCTCATGAACCGTGATAGCTAGACAGTTGAAATTTTCACAGATGATGTATTGTATTTCTGTTGCCGCTATAACAACAAATACTAAAAACAGAATAAAATAAATATTTAAGGGGGCTCCCATACAACAAACGTGTTTTTTCGGCGGTTTCAGCCTTGTGGTACGGAACCCTCCGTGTACGAATCCGAATCGCACTTGGCCAGTTTTTATTCCTTTTTGAAATGTTTGTAATTCTTTTATTTATTAATTAGCTTTCTTTGGGAAGTCTGGAACAATGTCTTTGTATATTATTTTAAGTTGGGCGTTGATAGCTGCGCCACAGTATTTTATACTTTTGTGGCTATATCTTCGTTTTCCTTTGTAAATTGTAAACTTAAGTTGTTCCAAATAAACTTTATTTTTATTTTAAACTTTAGCTTTGTTAGCTGATATTTTTTAAAGAAGATAAAAATATAAGTAATGTATTGCTCTCCTTTAATAAAGACTGGTCCTTGGCAGCTCTGGACAGAGAGAGGTGGAAAGAGAGTAGAGAGGCCTTTGCCCAGCAGTGGGACATTAAAGGCTATAAAAAAAAATTATTGTGTATATCTTTTGTTTGAGATCCGAAATAAATACAAAAATAATTCATTCTCAATTCAACGTATCCGTTTTCACAAATGTATCACCAGCAAATGGTCAAGAAAAATCCATAGAATATATATTTAGAGGTCACTCCGAGCCACTAAATAATGCAGCAACAGAACCAATCACGGATATCGATTCAGTAAATCTAACCCAGATATCTTTCTATCTTTATACTGCCTCTGCATTGTTATTTAGATGAAACCAGCAAAAGATCGAAGGTCAAAGGTGATACAAGTGATGGATAGTGTTGGCAATGATACCAACCGTTTTCTCCAAACATATTATGAAAGTTGAACTTTTTGCCAAGATACTCAATTTAAAAAAAATAAATAAATATAAAGCATGTAAGTAGGTACCACTATTATTTAATATAGAACAGTTTTCAGATAATCGAGAATAATCCAAGAGTAATTTATCAAAAAATACACTAGGTATCTGCAATACCCTTTGTACACGCACGATTTCTTTACGATACGGAGCATAAACCGCGGCGTATAAAAAACGTGTTTGTCAACAAGCCTCCATAGCATAGGTAGATATCCGACATGGAGGCTTGTTGACAAACACGTTTTTTCTCTCCATAGTCTCAGCCATGACTACGATATCGTCGGCAAACCGAAGGTGAGTTATGTACTCGCCATTGATGTTGATGCCAGCCCCTTTCCAGTCCAGAACCTTGAAGACATCCTCCAGTGCAGCGGTGAACAGTTTCGGTGAGATAACGTCTCCCTGTTTCACACCTCGCTGCAGAAGGATAGGTTTTGAGGTCTGATCCTGGAGTCGGTCTGACATAATAGCGTTTTCGTACAGATATTTCAGCACCTCGATGTACCGATAGTCGATCTGGCACCGTTGAAAAGACTGCAGCACAGCCCATGTCTCGATCGAATCAAAGCGTAAACACCGCGGCGTAGAAAAACGTGTCTGTCAATAAGCCTTCATAGTGATCCATACACATACGACGAATAAACTGTAGTTTTTCACGGCAAGAAAAACGTGTGTAAGTATACAAAGGTCCTAAGACTGTTACAATTTCAAAACAATCCAATAGATCCAGACTAACAACAAAAACAAAAGAAGTAACTACCTAACACCAGATATAAGCTGGTTCAGCTCCACCGCAAAGTTTATAATATTCATTCGATGGTCACATTAGATTTTATGTCGCAGAGCGCTCCAGCAATTGAGTCGGTGGCTCCGTACATTTCTATAATGCTTTACCGAACCCGGTATGAATGCTTGAGCACAAGCATTGTTCCAACAGTTTTATTCTATTACACGACTAAAACTTTAAAGAGGGCTCTCCGACTGGGACAGCTATAAGCACTAAATCAAAACTTTCCCGTTAGGGGGCGCTCCTCGACTAGTTCGAGTGAATACGTTCGGGGATGGGTCGGCTTACCGAATTGTCCGTTTTCCATACAAACTCTTTGAAGAACAAGCGCCGATGGAAATTGCTTCCGGGAAAGTTCAGGGTAATATTTTATCTTGATATTACTAGCCTAAGATGATACATGATATGAAAGTACGAACTCACAAAGTCGTTTATCGAAACCAATTGCTCTTTAATTACTTCTTATTGTTATTCCTACATCTGATAGACGATATTGAGTTCCGAAACATTTCCCAAATAAGAACTAATATTTGTCAGAATAGTTCTGACCTGAGCGAATTACTTAGTTGGAATGGAACATCAGACAGTAGCTATTTGTCAAACTTAGATTCGATTACCTAATCTGAATTCAAGACCCAATGCCGAAACTAAGCAATATGATTAAGTAGAAACTTCTACTCTACAATAAATCGAGAGATTGGATTAATTTCGTTGGAGCAATAAGTCGTGTAACTAATAGGTACACTATCATGGTTTCCTGAACGCGACCGGGAGCTATTAATAAATGTCACACACATAACGAAACCCTTCGTCAATTAATAGTTGTGTCGAAGACAGGATTCCTTTCGTGGTCACGCGTCATTAGCGAATGACATTTAGAGGTAGCTCTTGCCCTATTTCGTCTAAGAACTATAATGAACATCTAAGTAAGTTTTGATAATGGCAGGGTTACTTTAGTCTAACATGATATTTTGCGCTTAGTGATAATGGGTCTGAGACGTAGTCTGCTTCCACTTGAAGTGTCTTTTCTTCTGTTTTTCCTTTCGTTTAAACGGGAGGTTCTTTGACCTGACGACGACGGCCAGCGATGATGTCATCGGGGCCCTAGGGTGTTGGCGTGGTCTCAAAGTTTTGGAGGGGCCGTAAATCAGTCAGCCACCAAATTAATTGCTATACCAACTAACTACTATTTAACACGCATATAAACCGCTGCTGATTGAGTAGGTGCCATAATTTGTATGGTAATGATTAATCTTTTGTGTATGAATGAATTTAATTATTTGGAGTCGGAATATTAAGGACATTCTAAAATGAAACAATGCTTCTCTATCCCATCCTCTGCATGTTCCCTGAAAACCAGAATTTCACAGTCTAATTAAAACTGAAACTTTATAACCGTAATTTTTTTTAATAAACAAGAAATCAACGATAAATTCACCAATTACTAATTACTTATAGGAACGCAAGTAAATTTCCCGATAACAAGTCATAACTCGTAAGTTTGTTTCAATGAACATAACGCTCAGTAATGAGTGATGGAGGCAATCAATCAATTGATTAAAATCTCGTATCTGCTGATAACCATCCGCCATTGAACATTACAGTCGTCTACTTTGGCTGGAATGAATGTATATTGCTTATGTAAGTAATTTCAGATGGATAGGTGTTCAACTGATGGAAAATGGCGAAATTTAAAATAATTATTGTGGTTAAAGTTAATAGCTTTATTACAAAAGGCAATTCAGGAGTATAACATTTATAACGGAATATTAACTAAAGTTAAATTGATTTCATTTAAAGTAAAGAGTTAATTATTGATGTTCAATAAAAATTTTAAGTAGCAACAGTAAGTAATGATGGTATCCATAAATGCTTGGGGATGTTAGCAGCAATGTATAATTATGCCTATACAGCGTCTATCTGAAATAATATAGTTATATTTAAAGCTGTGGTAGAGACTATCAAACTGAATAACTTTCTCCATGAGACAAACATCGAAATCGCGAAAAATTTATCAACTGTCCCATTCAAAACATTTGTATTGAAAAAAAAAACCGGGCAAGAGCGAGTCGGACTCGCGCACCGAGAGTTCCGTACCATCATAATTATGTTTTTAAATTTCATTCATCGGGGAGGCCTATATTTGTCAGAGAATTTTAACACCGTGTACTACGGTGTAAAATATTACAGTTTTATGTCAGCGCCATCTCTTGACCGCTACTGGAACTAATGTAACTTTTGTTGATGAAAAAGTGTGCTATTTAGAGACTTCTTTTTATTTCTCCTGTAATCTTTACATAAACTTCTATCACATAGAATAATTTCAAATTTTTCTCTTTGCAACTTCGGAGATAAGAGAGGGGAACAATGACAATAAGGTAAGTAAACCTATTTACCGGAACGAAAAATACCTGCCGCGTGTGTCCGCCATTATTGTACCATGTAAAGCCGTTTCATTTTTTATACAATATATTTAATTTACAAGAAGTTGAGAAGTTAATAATTCCAATCCTCAACACCTGTTACTAGAATGCAACAGTAAAACTTGGTACCTGTACTTTCTATTCTAAACAAAATGTATTTCTTTAGTGTACAAAGTTGTATAGATCTCAAGAACTCGCCGACTGCAAGTTTCACACTGATTCAGACTCGATGCGTGTTACTTCTTCCAAGTTCTTCGTTGTTATATTCATGTTAAATCTTTTCTCTTTGTTTACTTTACCACTTTGTTTTTAATAGCTTCTGATTGGCTAGATTTTTTTTCACTGTCGTGGATGGGATTTTCTGATTGGCTAGTATTCTTCTCTTATATTGACTGCTCTATGGAGGCAGAATGTCTTTAAATTGCGGGTGTTACCTCACTGCAATATAAAATAAAAGTATGTAGACTAGTAGCAGCATTGACATTTTCTACCCTGTATTAAAATAAATATTGTAGAATTCATCTACAGGCCAGAATTACCGATTAGATATGACGCTGGATTGTTTGGTTTTGGCTGTTGAATTAAACTTAAGTTAAGTTGACTCGTTATTCTTTGAAACAAAACAAGAGATTGCATTGAAAAACCCTGAATTTTACCACCCTTGATGTTTTCCAACACTTACCAAGGGGCCTAAAAAGGCCACTTTGTCAGTAAGTATCATAGAAGGATAACAATATGAATTATAATGAACAGTTAACTGTTAAGTTAATCGTATCAAATCCCATTGGTGAAGGATTTGTCAGTTTTTTTTCCGACTTCAAAAAAAAAGGAGGTTATCAATTCGATACGTATGTATGTAATATTATTGGAATTGCATTATATTCACATATGACAATCTATTAGGGCTTCCAAACAAATATACAAAATTTTATAGACGTATGTATGTATGTATGTATGTTTGTCCACGCATATATCCGTAACTATTAATCGGATCGTGACCATTCTTTTTTTATTGGCTTACATTTACTTCAACTTAGGGAACAGTGCAAGTTTCATCAAAATCTATTCAGTAATTTTCAAGATATGGACTAAGACGTGAAAGTGTGACGGCCTGGCTTATTGATACGAGCTACGGGTGTAGTGTCAAAGCGAAAACATCTCAAAACCTTGGTCAAATTCTAGTGCAACCACTAAAAATTACCAAATAAAAAGTAATTAAAAAAAATTAAACCGACTTCAAAAAGAAATGAACTCAAAATTATGAAATAACTTTAATTTCGGAAGTCGGTGGCAAAAAACTATGAAATTTGATATGTAAGCTAAGTAATAGTACACAAACAACAAAAAAATTCTAAAACTTTGAACTTTTACCCTCCAACCCCTTAAACTAGGGGATGGAAGTTTGTACGAGACTTCCGCAAATTTTGATGCTAGAGTTCTGAAAATTGATATAGGGACTCCTTGTTATAAATAATAAAATACATATTTCAGGATTTTTAGTCTTTACTAAAAATCCTGAAATATGTATTTTAAACACATGTATTTTTTTTTTTTTTTTTTTATGTTTTTTTTGTTTTTTTATGTATTTTTTTTTTTGTATATGTTTTTTTTTTTTTGTAAACTCTACACCTTAGTCAAAATATGCTTGGCCGTTACGCTACCATCACATGGGCGTAAGGTGAAAAATTTATTCACTGTTCAATACTTTTCTGTTATACTTCAATACTTGTCTGTTCTTGTAGTAACGAAACGGCCAAGCCTCATATTTTGACTAAGGTGTAGTTTGTGAAGTTAGGGCGTGTAGAGTTAGAAGCTTGACTCTACATGAGATCTGACAACTTTTTGGCAGTGCGAGCCATATGTGCGGTCTCGTCTTGGCAACATTTTACATGGAAATGTTTTTGGTGGGATGTATTTTTACCAGATATAGCAAATAGAACACACGACCTACATATCTTAGAAAACGGCCTTTTTATAGACAAGACGAGTCTATGTTTCTATTTTAAGACATTTCCCAGATGGAGCAGTCTACTTTATTTCGGTTACAGAGAAGATTTTTAGATCTTGATAGAACTAAAATCATCATCTGCTTAGCCTTTTTACAACCATGTTGGGGTCGGCTACCAGTCTAATCGGATGCAGCTGAATACCAGTATATTACTACATGGTGCGACTGCCTACCTGACCTCATCAACCCAGTTACTAGCTATTACCCCTTGGTAAGACTGGTTGTCAGTCTGTCGGGCTTCTGTCGATCCGTAACGACTGTTAAGGATCCACGAATGACAGCCGGGACCAACGGCGTACCCTGCTTTTTGAGGCACGGAGGGGTCTTGGTATGTAAAGATGGTCACCCATCCACGTACCAACAGTAGTTTAACCTGATCGATCCACCCATGTGGCTGTTATTACTTAGCCACAAAACTAAAATAAATGTATGAATTATGGATTTGTAACCTACAAAATCGTTTTAGATGTTATGATAACACATATACGAGCGTTTACGCCTAAGCATACGCATAAGCAGGATACAAAGGTCTAAAAATTTAGTAGAGAACATTTTCAAAAATAGTGGTACAGCCAAATTAGACCAATTTTAAATTTTCCATAGAAACAGAGATTTCCAGTTATATTTTTTAAAATAAGACATTTCGAAAATGTTCTCTACCATCTTTTTAGATCTTTGTATCCTGCTTAGGCGTATGAAGTTTCATATGTAGTTTTTTTTTTTGTTTTTTTTTTCATAGTTTTTTAATCGGTTCATTCATTTCGAAAAGTAATGGGCTTGAAAGTTTGTATGAAATGCCGTACGGCGTAAACGCTCTTAATAAATATCGGTGACGAGGCAAAGGCATTTAATAAGAAGCAAACAGTTTCACAGAGACACGGCGAAGCTGACTCATATCACATGTTGCTCGCCGATCTGTCTCCGACCAACTAGATATACACCGTCTGCCCGTGATTGATGGACGGTATATTAAATAAACCGCACCGATATTACATTTCAAACATATCGGTTCCTTCAGCCAAGATTGATCGCCCCCGTTTATCAAGACATGAACAAAACTTTCATTCGACCTTGACTACTAAAGAACGCTCCCCGCAAGAAATTAAACACCCAGCTCTATTTCCAAGGAAAGCCTCCATTGTCATCAATCAAACGTTATAAAACCATTACAATTAAAGTGATGAATGTGTTAAGAACGTATTTAGGGGGGATCCCGCGGTGATCCTGCCGCCGCGCGTCGCGGTAATGGTAAACTTGTGATTTGTACGGTCGCCTCCTCCCCACACTGAAGTCAGAAAACAAAGAAATATTTCACTCGTGTAATGGATTGAAGTGAGCTTCAAACTTTTCACATTCAGCAAGTTTTCGAACAAATTTATCTCTAGAGGAGCGGCGCAAATACATCAAACTTGAAGCAATTTCAAACACTTGTTTCATGAGAACGTTTACAAGCAGACCAAATTAATCCTCTTGTATTGTAGTTAAATTATATTTTCGAGCCGTTTGGGGTTGAAACCCTCGGGCCGTGGGGTCCGAGTGCTCATGGTCTTTTTAAAGATATTTCGAAACGGCTGGTTGACACTTCCCGTGACCCAAGGGCTGGCTTTTACCTTGGCCAGAGGCTAAGCATCGCCATACAACGTGGTAATGCCGCCAGTCTCTTGGGTACATTACCAGTCGACAGCGATGCGGATGAGTTTTTCGACGCTATTTTCTAGTTTCTGTATAGTTTTAGTTAAGTTAGAATTTAATTTTGTTATTTTTACCTGTCTAAATAAATATAACTTACCTATTAAATCATTAAATCTGATAGTTAGGGCACATTTGCGATAGTTAGCTATTAGTCGTAATGTCAGATAAAACCAGGCTCGCTGTCATTATCTAAAATACCACTTTCCAAATTATATATCTACGTAGTTAACCACAGAGATTTATTAATAGCGTTTCAAATTCATTACTAGATACTCGTACCATCCAGAGTAAAATACACGTTAATCTGCTAACTAAATCCAACTGTGTTTCTCTAAGCTCACTAAAAGGTACATCTATCATGAAAACTGCTAAAAGTCATAATCTATGGACTAAGTTGGTAAATATTTTCGACGGATTTAATGTGTGGAGAAAGATTGATAGTCCCTAAAAGTTATTGTTGAAAATCATAACACAGTGAAATTAAATGAAATTTAAGCATTATAGAGTGCTTTACGATCGAAAATATTTTTTTGCCTCCTTTCTGCAACTGTTTCTATTGTTATACCTACTCCTACTAGTACACAGAACCTACTTAATTTATATACCATTGTATAGATAATTAAATGGAGATTCTGTACTTTTCAAAAACGATTCTATACAGTGGAAAAGAAATCAAAATGTTTCTGAAAAAAAATCCCGTTAATCAAGTGTGAAACCTGAAAACATTGTAGCTTGCGAAAAAATCAATTAATTGAGTCATATTTTTTTTTTATAGAATCCTTTAACCCATAGGAGGAACCCTATTGAAAATGGCTCTTTTATTCAAAGTAGTTTATTTATTAATAATAAAAAATTAGGGGTGGAATGTATTCCAAAATTTACTCTTTTTTTTAACCGACTTTTTATTATATTTTTTTCTATACGATCAAAATAAATGAGCATTATGAGTCGTGCACAATTTTTTCCATTTATTTTCTGTAAATAGGAATCGGAATCACTTTTACATGTCATAATTATAATAAAACAGCTACAGCTGCAGTCTACATTTCCTATCTGACCCTGAAAAAAATGGCGAAACAAACTCAGATATTATGAGAAGAAAAACAAATCGTAAAAAGAACCATATTCGAAGTAAACATTCAGTCTGAAAGTGGCACTGGTAACTGAAAAGTTTTGTGGAAATCGGTTGTCATGGTATGGGCATATGATACGGAGTAATGAGGAAAATATCCTGAGGAAAGTTTTAAGTATGAATGTTGATGGCTATAGGTGTAGGGGAAGACCAGATAGGATGGATGAGCTGTGTGAACGATGATATGGTTAGAAAGTGGGTGACTACCGAGATGACGACTAATAGAGAAGTGTGGAAGAATAAAACATGTTGGGCCGACCTGAAATTGTAAACGCACCCACAATACAGGAGAAATTCCTAGTGTGGGGCAACGTTTTAAAAAAAAAAAAAAAAAAAATAGGAGGATGACGATTCGAAATAAACATTGAGAATCATCAGCATAAAATCAAAGTCAAATCATTTATTTCAAATAGGCACATTAAAGGCACTTTTGAACGTCAAAAATTAAGACTAAATAGAATTGATTCTAGTCGCCCGTTCCAAAAGGTAGTTTTCGTATGGAGAAGAATGAGCTCCACCGTTACTCTTTTAAAATGTTTTACAAGATCTTGTACACATAATATAATTATATGTGAACACGATGCACCTATAATAAAATTAGTCTACCTACCCATATCAGCATAATCAGCCTATAATGTTCTACACAGGCCTTCTCTCAGTGAGAGGGAGTGGGCCGTAATCCACCACGCGGGCCCAGTGCGGCCCAGAACGCGCTCATCTTTGAAAAAACCAGTCGCATTTCTAAATTCTTCTTGCCCAATTCTTGACGAAGATTTATAGGCTATTTAATATTACGCTACGACTATAAGAAGCCGAGTAAAACGAGAAAGAACGATAGGCGAAAACTAAGTACCTAAGTCATAGCGCGGGCGGGCGAAAGAATGCAACGCGCGGGCCGAAATTTCCGGCAAACGAAGTCGCGAGCTGAAGCTAGTAGGGACCTTAATAAAAAAGCACTGCAAACGCAAATACTGCTGCATTTTCAAGTTCAGAGCTTTGCGCTTTACAGGAAACTGAACAGTGTGTAAAAAAATTGTGTGAGTAGGCCATAAAATAAAAAAAACTGGCCAAGTGCGAGTCGGACTCGCACACGAAGGGTTCCGCACCACAAGGCAAAAACGCCGAAAAAAACACGTTCGTTGTATGGGAGAGTTTATTATTAAATATTTATTTTATTTTGTTTTTAGTATTTGTTGTTCAGAAATACATAATTTGTGAAAATTTCAACTGTCTAGCTATCGCGGTTCTTGAGATACAGCCTGGTGACAGACAGACGGACAGACGGACAGACGGACGGACAGACAGCGAAGTCTTAGTAATAGGGTCCCGTTTTTACCCTTTGGGTACGGAACCCTAATAAAAACGACAGAATACGATCCATAGCGTTGGACGTATCTTTTATATGCACAAAATATGCGTGGAAAATGGACAGTTACCTACATAGTCTTTGAGCCATTTTTTTTTTTTGGGTTGGGAAATCATCAAATAGTTTCTAACGCTCTGGGCGGAGCGGGAGGGCGTGTCAGACTTTTACTGACTAAAACCCACTCGTGTTCCTTCAGTTGCCTGTGCCCCCTGGCACACGCAACTGAAGGAACTCGAGTGGGCTACGGTATCTCTTTCGAACAACCCGCGACCCTGGCAGGTAGTCTTTGAGCCCTTACTTTTTAGCACAGTCACGAGATGCCATATTAATAATGTAGCAAGAAATGAGCAAGTATATTGCAGTCAGCAAGTTCAGGTCAAGTAAAGTACAACAAGTTACGTACGGTAAGGGTTGGAGAGTCATAAAACTTGCAGACAATAAAGTTTGTTGAAGAAGTAAAGTTAGGATAGTTGATCCCGATGTGTCGCAGTCTCGCGTTTGTTTTAATGGCTAAGTTGTGATTTATCGTTCTACCCAAGTTCAAGTTGTGGCCACACTTTCTCAGAAGCTTTTAATCAAATTAAGTACTATTCACCTGAGCAACTTTGTGTTTTGAAGAAATAATTTCGAAGTTCATTATTGGATGGGAGTGTTATTATTTTTGGATGTTTAAATTGGAGTTTGGCATGTTTATTTTTTTTAACAAGGTCTAAATTAATTATGAAAATAATCTGACTTCGTTTTCAAAATATTTTGAAAATCTATAATTTTAATAGAAAGAGTTTAATAGAAAAGCTTATTTCGAGAGTCAACCTAACTGGTAAAACTAGTTGCGACAAACAGTACCTAGAATAAATTAAACCCACATGGGACTTTAATATAACGGACAAAATGTAGGTGTAAGTACACACCTCACCCTACTCTTCGGTCAACATACTAGCTTGATAATATTTTGTGTAGGTACCTAGGCGACGAACGAAATAAACACAAAGAGCCTGCTAAGCTAGTTACTTATATGATACATAAATAAAAACGTTATAGGTACTAAGTTTCCCAGTCTCTAAGAGAAGATCGAACCCAATTTTCCAAAAATAAGTTTAAACAAATACATCCCTACATACACTTACTCCCTGCAAGTTAAAACAAAATAATCTTGTAAAAAAAAAGTGCGATTACAGAGAAGGTGGGGTGTGCTTATTCGGTACTTGCACACAAACACGACTCTCCATCAATACCTGGGAAGCCAGTTCTAAGCCAAACCTACAAAATCAGAAAGCCTGCTAAACTACTTACGCAAGCATCATGCCAAAATAACATCCCAACACAAACTCTCCAACTCACTAATAAAATAAAATCCGACCCACTTTTCCAAAGATACGTCGAAACAAATACCATCCCTAGCAAGTTAAAACAAAAAATCTTGTAAAAAACAAAAAACAAGAGCACCTGAGGGCGATTGCAGAGGACGTGGGGTGTGTTTATTTGGTGCTTACACACGACTCTCCATCAATCACTGGTGGGCCAGTTTTTAGGGGCCATAGCTCCCAACGGACTGGACTTGCAGTCGACGTGCCCTGACATGCCTACTGGCCAAAAAAACTTGCGGGTCCGCCATTGGGATATGAATTAACGTGTTTTTCTTTTGGTTTAACTTTTTAGCTTAATCCTTAAATGTTTTGGTAAGCTTAGGTTGTTGAAAAATAAGGGTTTTCGTTAGTTGTTCGTGAGTATTGAATATACTCATAATTGTTAGAGATCGATGTGGAATCCAAAAAGGTTCTTAGTTCTGTTATAAAATGCAAATTCGAAGGCTGTTAGCGTTTTAAGCTTTGGCTAAAAAGAAACGGTTCAGATTTTAAACTATTCAATAGATAATATAAGATAAGATTAATTTATTTGCAAAAACATAAGTAGATAATATACATGGTATAATGTTTACTATAGGTGTTACAGGATATTCTTTGGCACAATATGTTTGACCATGGCTGGTGTACAAATTAGGTCGGAAGACCATAAGATTTAAAAAAATAAAAAAGAAATATACAAAGTTAAATAATCTAAAAAAAGTAACAATTAACATTAATATTAAATTATAAATAAAAAACAATTGATGAACATTCATGCGAACACAATTATAAAACACCGCGCTTTTGACTTCTAACTTCGTTTTATATTAACGAGAAACGTCAAATGTCATTGCGCTACAAGTAACTTTCAAGGGATTACGTTTGACAGGCGATTAGTTTGAATAATTATTAGGTTTCTTCTAAAAAGTTGTGACAAAAAAATACAAAAATAACTTTTTTTCAATTAAAAATCAAGGTTCTAAGAAGTTTTCTGAGTTCCTGGAATAAAAAGTCTTCTGAACTGGTTTAGCCATAGTCTTCTACAAAACAAAGGCCCCCCCCGAAAATGCATTAGGTATACCTATAGCGCTTTCCGCTACCTTCAAACTCCAGCTTACCCATTCTATTATCTCACTAATTACCAAATATCGGTAATTATCAGCCGGAAGTAATCTATAAAGGTAATCCGGATTACATAATTGTCTATTTAATAACTCCGGTGAACTTATCTAAGTCCGGACCTCGGTGGAAGCGACGCACATTAACAAAACATTACCCCTAAGTATACCTCTTTTAAAAGTCACCTAAATTAATTGTCCGCCCTTTTGGGTACCGCTGTATTGCAGTTAAATTTTGCTATTATCTTTTTGTAATCGGATGATAAGATTTTATTTTTAGGGTTCCGTCTTTTTCGTGAAAAACAACGATTTATTCGTCGTGTGTAGGCACAGTTGTCAGTGTTGTTTGGATCACTATGGAAGCTTGTACACGGACACATTTTTTCTACGGTGCGGTTTATACACCGTGCCTTACCGTATTGAAATCGTGCCGTATACAAAGTGCCTTACCGTTACTCACGTGTATGTTTCCCGTTCGCCAAACTAGTTCAATGTTACGTAACCTAGTATCCAGAAAGTCTCGAATTGACTCCCTCGAGATGTCCAATAGTCTCTGTAGGCGGTCGAAGTCTTGCTCTAGGGAAACCAAGATCGACTACAGGACAGAAGAAACGTTAGTATCTCCCCTGAAGCGTGGGAGTGACGTAACAAACATAAATAAATTGCAGACGCAAATACACCCACATTCAATTTATACAACTTATTTCTATATTTCTTTGTCTGTTTATTTTAGTGGTAACCTGAACTTATCTTCAATTTATGTAGGCTGCTCTATAAACAAACATTTTACCTAAATGTGAGCTTATATTTTAACGCCCAGTGGTAAACTGTCCCGACTTACGATTAGGTCGTGGGTTCGAACCCAGACGGGCGCTTTACTTTTTGTAAACAATTTCATCGCTACTGCTCTTAAAACGATGAAGGAAATCATCGTGAGGAAACCGGCATGTCCTAGAACCCAAAAATTCGAAGACATGTGACATCTACCAACCCGCACTGGGTGTGGGGCACACCCGCTTGGTAGATTACAGCCCAATCCCTCTCGAAGAAAGGAGGTTTTTTCCCAGCAGTGGGAACATTATAGGCTGATTATGATATTTCAACGCTGAAAAAGGAGTTTGTCATAATCACTATTCGTGTTCTGTCTTGCCAGCGACAAGACGAAGACGTCGTGTCGATAGCACGACAGTGTATTAAATTTGGTTGCCCCAAAACTTCGCCATTCCCACGGTATCGTCGGCAGCACAGAGGTCGCTATGGCTGCATTTTTGGGGCACAGAGGGCATGATAGGAGGCGACGTTTTGCAGACAGATTAGTGATCGCAGTATGGTGTTATTAGTATTATGTATGAGTCCGGTGGATGCAACTGCTGTACTTTTTCTCTTGACCCGTGCGATACACATTAATGAGTGGTAATTGCACTCTGTGCTGTCACCCCTCGGCTGACTGAATGAAAAGAAAGAAAATATTTTTATTGGGCCCATGTCAAAAGTACGCACAATATAAAAACAAAGTATAAACTTAAAAGTTAAAAAAAGTATTGACGGGCTAATATTCGTAACCATGATGAGATAGTGTCATAAAGTTCGTATCTACCTCAGACCATATAAAAAACCAAGATAGAGGGCTGTTAACAGTAAAGTGAGGCCGTTTTCGTAAACATGTGTGCTCATATTGAGGTGTAGTTTGAATGTAAAAGTGCGTGTGAGCGTGTATGCACAGAGCGGAGGTGTAGTTTTTTCATGCTTCACTGTATTATTCGCAGCGCTATGTATTGACTTTTTATTTGGTCTGAGGTTATAACATAATGATCAGAAGATCACTTAGCCGCTTTTTACGCCTCTGCGTGAGTACAGTGGTGAATATTATTTTTGCTAGGCTAGGCTTCCCACGAAACACGTCATAGGTCAATCCATAACATATTCAGCTGCCTAACATCAAGAACCTCATCACCTTTGCTAGTTCCACCAGCTTACCTCATTTCATATTCGATCGCAAACTAACTTTAAGCAAAGCTCTCACAGTTCACTTGGCGACTTTTGACTTTTGGACCAGTTGCCACAGAGCATCACTATAAGAGCCCGATCACACGTACCACAGACACACGTCAACGACAACACGTGGACAGGCGCTAATTTGCTTGAAAATGAATAGTGTGATCACACGGACCATATTTGACCGTAAAAAGCAACCGTGTGGACGATACCGACCACATTTTTTATTTTTTATTGCCCGCTCTTGACCTTGATCACGCTTGATGGGAAGCGATTGATGAGGTCTATTGATGGAACGAGCGTGCCCAGAAAATGCCTAACGCAATGGAACTCCCACGCATCGACGTAACACAGCTGGCTGCTTGACGCCGGACTCCGTTGGGAGGACATCAAGGCAAACACAAACACCTTTTTTTTTTTGTTCCGGTGTGGAAAATCCTCATGGATGTCCGCCGCCCTGGGGTGGACGGCGGAGTCTGTCAGACTCTTATCGACTAAAAACCACCCCGGTGTTCCATCCCACACCTACGCCGGGGGTCGCGGGAACGTACGATCCTTCCGCAACAAACACAAACACCTGCCACAACGTACGTAATAACTTCGCAACTGCTAGCCACAATGAAACTGCAAGAAGTTGTAGTAGCACTATATACATGACTGTAACCACTGCTTGCCCATATTTTGTCGCTGCGGTGTGGTGTGGTTATGATCGGGCCCTAATACTGGCCAGTTGCGATATGAGTGTGTCTATTCTAATTCAAGATGGCGGCCCTGAAACAAAGTTGGTTTTCCAATCACTATCGTTTGTTAAAATGTTGTGAGGTACTCACTAATTAAATGTTTTCAAGTAAGCTACGGTTTAGTATTAATTGATTTTCTAAGTTGCCTTTACAATGTTTATTTTTAAATTAATTAAAATTAGTTTTTGAGGAGCCTTTTAAGCTGGTTCAAGGTCCTTCAATGTCGGTTTAATTAAAATTATAGGATTTGGTTGAGAAACAGTGATGTAGTTAAGCGTCCTTGATGTATGATAACAGAAAATACAGTGGTTAAACGTTTTCTTTCTATTCCAACCTAGTATAATTAATCTTTTTCCCCTCACTAATAAACGTTGTATAGCGTCTGTATAGTTACACAACGCTTTGTCTTCTTCTTTCGAAAGTCGTTCTTTCTGACTTTTTTTCTTTTTGCTGGACTCCCAAGGATCCTAGTGTGATGTTTAATAGCTTATAGCCTTCCTCAAGAATAAGGCTATCAAATGCAAAAAGAATATTTCAAATCCGACTGGTAGTTTCAGAGATTAGCGCGTTAAAATAAACAAACTCTTCAGCTTTATTATTAGTATATATATTAGTATATATGTAGATATAGCGTAAAACATCCAACCAAGTTAATTCAAAGTAATTATTATAACGAAACATTTTGGAAGCGAACAGTTGACGTTACAAGTCACCCACCTAATCCGAGAAGTCACGAAGTAGCACGAAGCAGAGATCTCTCGTTCGTATTTCAAAGTTCACTAAACTAATTCAGAGTCGACAAATCCCCATCCAAGGCGACACTCTTCCAAATTCGTATTCATTTTCCGTCGTACACAATTGAAGTGGCCATTTTAATCTTGTCGCGAGGTTACTTAACAATTTCAAAAGCCCTTTCCACAATACCTGTATAGAAAAGTTCTAGTCCCCTAACTCCCCTTCGGAAATGCCCCTAAGAAAATAATTAACATGATTGAATGAAAGTTCTCAGCGGCGAGGATACCACAAAGGGCCTAAAAGGTCCAGTGAATCGTTACTGTAATTGAAAAAGATTGAAGTGAGGGGAAGTGGACATTGTTCGCTTTAGAACTAAATAGTATAGCGATGTTCGCAGTTCAATAAATGTAAGGAATGAGTGAGACACATGTCTGTGCCTGCAGGCGTTTTTGCGTTCGCGCTTCAACATGGCCACTATCTTTTATCTTCTCTCTCTCTCTTTTATCTTTTTTTTCTTTCTTTTTTTTCTTCTTTTTATACAGGGTCAAATTTAATTAGCTAGCGAAACTCCACAGTCATCACGGGTATCGTTATCTAAACTCGATTATACAAAAACTTTTTAACAAAAAAAAAACCGACTTCCAAAAAAAACACTACAAACTGAAAAAAAAAAACACTACAAACTGAAAAATAACTTTAATTTCGGAAGTCGGTGTCTTAGGGATCAGTATTTTAGTTTTTGCCACCGACTTCCGAAATTAAAGTTATTTTTCAGTTTGTAGTGTTTTTTTTTTTCAGTTTGTAGTGTTTTTTTTGGAAGTCGGTTTTTTTTTTGTTAAAAAGTTTTTATTTCTCGCTTTTTAGTGGGTCTATTTATAATTTATCTAAGTTACAATAGCCTAATGTCAACTTGCCCATCGCCTTTTTATAAAATATTCCTTTTCTCGATGCAGGGACGTTAATTGTTGAGGAGTTCTCCTTTTATTAGTTTTTAGATTAGATACTAATAATCCTGGCTGCAGCATCAGGCCAGACTTATGTCAACATTGCATTGAACTTAAAATTAGTCCTGTTTAAAATGAGCCCAAACACGACTACGGTGCTGTAATTTAAAGGTTTGTACTTTTTCTGATGCTCAGGAGGCTTCAGCATCAGGTCTTCGGTGTTCCTCAGTAACAGTACGTTTATCCACACATCGAGCCCTTTTCAATGAGCCTAAACACGATATATCTGCTGTTAGTTGTCGAGGAGTTAGGTACTCTGCAGACTATCCTGACTGCAGCATCATGACTTGATGATCATGAGACCAAATGTGGCAAATGCCCTATCAAACATCAAAACAATTTACTAAAACAGTCCTTGCCTGTTCGAGTAACTTCTTACTGTTAAGGAGTTGTACCTTCCATCATCAGCCCAGCTACCTGAGATGGTGACAACCATACACAAATACACAAGATACTTCATAAAATATGCGAAAAACAATAAGTGAGCCTATAAAATTTGAGGGTTGCCCTCGATTTCTCTAAGATCCCATCATCAGATCCTAACTTGGTGACAATGGGACCACCTCAGAAGTATCTACTTTCGAACAAAAAAAGAATTTTGAAAATCCGTCGATAATTGGCGGCGTATTCGATGAACAAACATACAAAAAAAAAAAAAAAAAAAAAAAAAAAAAAAAAAAACAAACATCCGAACATAGTACCTCCTCCTTTTTGTAAAGTCGGTAAAAAAAACGGGTTTTCTAAAGTCATATTTTAAGTAACTTAAGATACTACCTAGAAAATCATGCCCGCGCTATTACTTCGTTTTCGCTTAGCGTACTTCCTAACTTTTTTTCTTTTTGTTCGGCTCCCAAGGGTCCTAACGTAATGTTTAGCAATAAAAAGCATTTTTTTTTTTCAAATTAGTAATTCTAGAGATTAGCGCGTTTAAAAACAAACAAACTACAGCTTTATTCATCATCTGCCTAGCCTTTTCCCAACTATGTTGGGGTCGGCTACCAGTCTAACCGGATGCAGCTGAATAGTAGACTAGTAATAATGTGAAGCAGAGCAGCAAGTCGAGCAGAGAAATTGCGAGTTAAAATGTTACAAAAAAAATACAGTGTCTGTTAACTTTTCCATAAAATATACGTTAAAAAACCCAACTACATGGATAATGACTGACTTGTCACATTTCCAACAACGGAAGTAAAAATGTTACGAATAAATAACATGTTCCGTGTTCCACTATAGCTGAGTGTAAGGGCCTGACCCACCCACAGCGATTAACGAGAAGCGAGTTCAGCTACCAACTAAAAACGAGTTGGTGAACAATGTAAAAATTCTAGGAAACTCATCTACTTTTACGATATTTGTAAATAATTTGTAAATTGGTAAATATGTGAGCACCATGTATCTATCACATAATTACCGACTTCAAAAAAAGGAGGTTATTGATTTACCTGTTGCTTCATTTTTAATTCGTCATTCAAATCATTGTTAATCGTCTTTACTTATAATTATATTATGTATACAAAACCTTGTAAAACATTTTAAAAGAGTAGCGGTGGAGTTTCTTGCCCATTCATCTCCATACGAACACTACCTTTTGGAAGGGGCGACTAGAATCAATTCAATTTTACTGTAATTTTTGACATTCAAAAGTGCCTTTGATGTGCCTATTTGAAATAAATGATTTGACCATAGATATCCGGATTTGACTTTGAGCAGCGAGTGCGCGACGTCGACGAGCGAATGTACTGCGCACCAAGCGAGCGTCGCGAGTACAGCACCCTAATTGCTTAATACACTATCAACAACAATCTATATAATTTTGAAGGTCTGCTCAACAACGTAAATAAAACGCAATGAATGTTGTTGAACTGTCAAAATGAAAGCCATTGCTACTGTTAGTGTGTTACGCAATTACCTACCTATTTAATTATTAATTAACTCTGCAGTTGCGCTACTCGCTGCGCAATACCTCACCCCTCACCCCCGCTGACACGTGATTTTGTGACTACGCAGCGACTCGCCTCATGTTCCGAGCCGCCATAAAGTTTGAATCGAGCTGTACCTACTCTCTTTGATAACTCATGTTGCGACAAAGGAGTACTCGCCGGCGGTGCTACCATTCGATGATCAACTATTAATAAACACTCGAGAGCAATGAATTAAGGTCACATAAAGATACCTGAAAGTCTCGGAAACTAAGAATGCATTGAATTAATGAAATACATTGTGTTTAATAGAAATCAAATGTTCCTTAAATGAAACCTACGACCTCTTTACCTCTTTTAATTACATGGGATCTTAAATCGTACTTTTCTTGAGCGAGAAATATATTGATAGTTTAAAAAAAATAATATATGACGGAGAAGGTATGGTGTGTCTCGTTATTATCAGCCATATTTTAACTACTGTGGGCGTACTGTGGGAAGTGCTGGTTATTGCGCAATAGAAAAACCGTTTACAGTTCAAAAAATCAGATTATAATTCCACGAACAATTTAATCATGCTAGCAAATTACACACTGTAGGTACACGACACAACCAGATATAGAACGCGGGACAGTTACCTACTAAGCACATGTTGTTCGTACGATGTCCAATGTCCAAGAGCTCCACATCGTTCTGTCGAGCTGTTGTCGACTCCCACGAACTCAGGCTAGACTCTGTCAAGCACCACCAGATGGCGCTAGCATTCCGAATAGTCAAACGAATGACCGGATGCGACATATATGTATATATATATATTTATAGTCGCTTCCTCATGCGCTAGGACAGGTGCCTCACGTAAAAAAGCTCGAGCCATTTATTTGCAACATTTTCATTACAGGCCATTGTAAACCAGAACACGTCCCCACCCTTTATGAAAGCCTTAAATGATCGCACAATGATATTTAATTAAACATGTTTAAAATCTATTTTAATAAACATGCTGAAATTATTACTTCGCTTTGTGTTTTCCTTTTCACATGCGAAACCTTTTGCGAAAGTCCTTTATAAGTAATTTAATATAACATCACGCCGGTAATCTCCAAAGGGTTATGCAGAGGTGTAGGTATCTATAGTACACCTATATTACGCCAGTTATATTTAAGTCCCATGTAATAGGGAGCGAATTTATTGCCATCAACCGGGTATAAATTCAGATTCCGGGCTGCTTCTGAGAAATTGGTGATGGAAAACCCCAATAACACTTTGCACGACCTGGAAATCGAACCCAGGGCATTCATGATCAGCAGTAGCAGCTTGCGACCACTAGACCTACGAGGCAAATATCTATATATTTATATATATATAAAATTATAAACTGACTGATTGTTGATATATCAACGCACAGTCTAAACCGCTGCTCCTAGAGACATGAAATTTGGAGGGTGTGTTCTTTGTGAAGAGTAGGTATCCACTAAGAAAGGGTTTGTCGAAATTCCACCCCTAAGAGGGTGAAATTTCACGCGGACGAAGTCGCGGGCAGAAGCTAGTCATAAATAATTTACGATGTGTAATGTTAGTTGTGCAATAAGCAAAGTCGAGTTTTAGTTTCAACTTATTTTTTATTTAATTATTTTGGGGCTTATTTCAGTAATATTTATATTTTTGAAATGTTCTAATTAAGCCCTCTAGAAGGCGCCATAATAAATTTAGTGTGACGTCACATAGCCTATAACCAGCGGATGGTCAAGACGCTTCTAACGATATCTCATTAATTTGTCAAATTTTATTATAGGTAGGTACTTTTGAAGTTATGAGGGAACAGATGAACATACATACATACCAGATAAATTCATATACCCTCCGTAGTCGGGTAAAAGGATAAATATGCAGGTAGCATACTCCATCATTAAAAGGGATGAATGTAGGTATACTTGTTCAATAATAAATGATATTTATTTCCGTAAATTGTTTCAAAAAACACGTGAAAAATAAATTCTATTTCAAAATAAGATGAGGCCCAGTGGGCCCGCGTGGTGTTTATGGCCCACTCCATCTCACAGAGAGAAGGCCTGTGTCCCAGAAGTGGGAATATTATAGGCTGCTGATTATGCGGTCTAACATTATCATCCTTCGTCTAAAACAAATGATGTCTAGAGCTTAATATAAACAAACAACAATCCAACAACCAACAACAACCAACAATCCTGCAACATCCTCCAACAATCCTGCTGTCTGAACAATGCTTAGTTGATCATAGTGTTCCTACATACTTTGTTCACTGAACGGCACCCTAATAGCGTAACACACTATCAATCAGAATCTGAATAATTTTGAAGCAAATTGTTAATCCATTGCTTTATAAGTTCGAAAAATTTGTCTGCTCAACACGTAAAAAACGCAATGAATGTTGCTGAACTATCAAAATGAAACCGATTCCGATTGATAATGTGTTACGCAATTGCCCCGCTGGTAGTACAGTGAACAAAATTTAAGTACCTAATCCAATACGTAGATACTATCCTCAGGGAAGAAAATTCAATTTAGGGTACAAAAATAGGGAAAACACAGCCCGCTCGTGTCTTAAATTTTTACATGTTCGTGTCAAGGGTCATCGAAAATGAAGCCATGGTTTTACCGAAATGGAGTCCCTTGAGCTTAACTTTCGGATATTGTTTCTTATCCGGATAAAAGTAGGTGAGTGAACATGACAACCTTTTAATAATTTAATGATAACCACCAAGGTAAGGCTCCATAAATATTACATTGATATATACATTATTTTCATTTTGGACTAGTCGCGTTATAATGGAAGAAATGAGAGAGAATATTGCAGAAGTAGACCTTCACGTGTTCCCGTCCACGTATAACCCACGTATAAGGCTTGCTCATTCCATCATAGACCTCATCCATTGCATTCCTCCAGGCGTCGATCGAGGCTTAAGAGCTGCACCCAAATCTCAATCTGAATAATTTTGAAACATATTGCTAATCCATTGCTTCATAAGCTCGAAAAATGTGTCTGCTCCACAACGTAGATAACGCAATGAATGCTGTTGAACTGTCAAAATGAAACCCATTGCTACTGATAGTGTATTACGCAATTACCCCGCTGGTCTATTTCTCAATCATCATCATCATCACTTCAGCCCGATATCACCCACCGCTGGATATAGGCCCCCTTTTCATCATTTTGCAAAAAAAAAAACCTCATCCGACATACATGAAGATATTGACTGGTCCATTGGTCTTCAACTGTTGGATATGTTAGGATAAACTTCTACCAATAGAGAATTAATCCTTTTGACAACTTGTCCTACTTATAATCAGTTTGTAGCAACAAACCGTGGCAAAGCAGCAATAATCAAAAAAGACATCATTAAAACTAGGTATTGTATTCAATAAATAATAATTAACTGCTAAGTAAAACATTTTATCCAGTCGAAGTAAATGCTCAAGTTTCCTCTCGACTGTCTTTTCGTTCCCTAAATGAATTCTCAGAAATTCAGAGTCTACACAAAGACTTATATTTCTACAATACCGGTTCATTGATTTATGATAAAAAAATTATACCATTTCATATTTCCATTTCGAAAAAGTCACGGAGAGATTGCCTAACTTTACTCATAGAATACGACCAAACTCCGCGACATGAAAAACCTTTTATTTATTAACACAGTTCATCATTCGGTACAGTTGATGCAAAAGAAATAAAAACGGGTGACAAACAGCTTTAACATGTTCGCACAAAAACGTACAAAGTAAGGAAATAAGTAATGTATTCCAGAAATAAAACGTTGAAGCTTCGTAATATTTTAAAATGATTTCGATCGGAACGAAAATTCGGAAAGTGTGCGTCTAATATTCAAAATTTGAATTTCGAAATTTCGGATAATACAGAGGTGCGTATTCCGATCCGTGAGCGCTCTCATCTCAGTCTCCCGAACCCGACCAAATGTCGTCATCAACATTTACTTCGACCCCTCCCGTCCGCTGCCAACCTCCGGGCATGCGCCCATAATACCGTAGGGTAATCAAATTGCGATAATATTCCACTGCACTTGAATCATCAGCCGTGGAAAAAAAATGTTTTTATTAGTTTTGATAGGTATGCATTTTCTGTGAATAAATGAACAAATAGTGCAGTTATGTGGAGATAAAACATTAAGTCATCTTAAAATATTTTTTATGTTTAAAATAATAAATAGGTAATGTTATTTTTATACTCATATACTCGTACTGTATTATTATATATTTACTGTATTATAAACACTCTAAACACAAAAATGTTTTGCCGCCAGCCCATGGCACGGAACGCATGCGCCAGTTCAAAACGACCCGCAGTAAAACGACGGGTCACGTGACTTGACGCGGCATTCGCTCGTCGCTCTTCGGCAGTTGTCGGCGAATCTGCCCGGTGAGCGGGCGTGTCCACGCGCGTCGGAACGAAACTATCACATAAATGTCAAATGAAATTATTTCGAAAAAACATAGTGACATGTGCTTCGTTTTGTCCTAAACATTAACAATAACGTTCTGTTTATAGTGTTCGGTAGTGTTATTCTACGTATTAGTCGTTTGTAATCTCTGATTTTGTGTAGCGAAATTTATTACCCCGGCTCTATTCGTGATTGTGTTTTCGCTAGCGCCTAAACATTTCTGGCGGCTCGGTTTTGCTTTTACGTAAATGACTGTACTCATTAGGAACTGTTCAAAATAGTGTTTCGTGTTGATTAGTAAATAATAATTGTTTGCCGATGTGATACATACATGATGGACCGCGTGAGTGGCGTGTGTAGGTTCGGAGGAGTGATGTCGGCAGTAAGAACCAGAACTGGTCGTAGTAAACGGCGCCTGACGGGTCAAAATCAGATGCCTGAAGATTTGCCCGAGCCCCCGCGTCGTGGTCTAGGTGCTATTCTGGTTCTCGCCTGCATACTCGTCTACCACAACTGTTTGTACTGCGGTTTCGTCTTCGATGACATAAGTGCCATAAAAGAGAACAGAGACTTGAGACCACAGACTCCAATATCAAACATTTTCCTCAACGACTTTTGGGGGACTCCTATACATAAGGTAAGGACATCATCCTAGTTACGCTTTTGTACATTTATTCCCGAAGTGTTATTGCTTGTTTTATTTTTATTTTTCGTTAATAATCCTGCAAAACCCTTTACATAATATATCTTTTCCAGTCAGATCTCCAATTACTCCTACTCGAAAATTCTACTGCGAACGAACTGTAAAACATTTTTTAATAAAGATATAACAGAATAATAAACGAAGCCTCTTTTCGTACTTCCATCATTTCCCTCCTTAATTACAATTTTACGGTAATTAAATAATATGGAGTTACCAGTTTCTCGTTTTATCTTTGGAAATTAATCAAAACTGTCTGAGAGATATTAATATTAATTTATAGATTAATCAAATGCTTATTTCTATACATTATTCAACTGTGATGGTATTTTGGGCTACTTAGTGAACCCACTACTTTTATAATCGGATTTCAACGATTTACAATTAACCTACAATGGAACGGAAACCTAATAAAAATGAGTATCGAAGTCCAGAGTAGGTTCCTTTTCTGTTGTATTGTTAGACAAATTTTATAATATTACTAGCTTCTGCCCGCGGCTTCGCCCGCGTGGATGTCGGAAATTATCCCACGGGAATGTGCTACCGAGACAAAAAGTAGCCTATGTCCTTCCCCAGGATGCCATCTATCTTCTTGCCGAATTTTATAGAAATCCGTTCAGTAGTTTAGGCGTGGAACATACAGAGAGACAGAGTTACTTTCGAAATTTATAATATTATTATATGGAGGCAGGCAATTCATTAATACATCGTCAATTTTATTGATGCATGAGGTTGGTGACCCGACTTCTGCTTTTACACCTTATTTATGTCTACTATTAAGTAATACTTACCTTTATAACAACAACGGGAAGGCTTTATTGACTCTGACAACACAAAAAATTTGCGAATTTTGAAATTCGCAGAAATTGACAAAATTCTTATGCGAAGTATAGATTTTCGTGCATCCTGCCTCTTTTCTGCACTGGAATCATATTGACATGAAATATTCTTTAAAACTAACGAAGAGTGTGCGGAAGGAGGAATTGTATTCACATTACATTCCACGATGCAATTTCCGATGCGGATTTAAAGATACCTTTCTCTAATTAGAAAATATGATTCCAATTACAAACGTTCTAAGTGGATAATCGTGTTTTGGTATGTACCTACCTCCTATATATCCTGGAACAAATATTCGTGCTTACAATGTAAACTGTTATTAAAAACAAATCCTGCTTAGTAGGTACCTACTTCCCTTAGACCACTTGATGAATGATTAACCCTGCCTAAACTATGATCAATCCTTGGGTTTGTTGTGGATCAAATCAGAAACATGTCAACCTTAGTAGTTACTTACAAGAAATATATATCTACTGATTGAGAACTGTGGCAGTAGAAAGTTATAAGAAAATGGCTTTAACAATAACACTAGTATGTCTATTTACTATGCTATGCTACATAATGCATCAGCATTTTAATCTTAATGAACAGATCTACCACGCAGAAGAAATTCTTAGTAGAAAGTTGTAAAAACAAAAATAATCCGCTTTTCTCTCCGATCATTGGAAATATACAATCTGGAGTAACAAAAATAAAAACCAAATATTCGAATGGAGTATAAATGATGTTATTTTATTTCGTCCTGACTGTCATTTATCACGCACTCACGACTAATGTATTTGCACGAACATGTAAATATAATTGGTGACCCGAAACACTGCGACACATTACTTCTGTACGAGTGATAAATCAACCATTTACGCGCAGGTAACTGGGAAATTTATGGACGTAATCATCATGAATGTTTCAACCTTGTGCATTATCCCTCTCACCGATTTACTATCCACTATGCTGTTTCAACTTCAAAATGATATTACATTTATCAAACTTGATTTCGTTGTTCCCGAGCGAGATTTTGGAGCGATGTAAATTCTGGCCAAACAAAACAAATTACAAACGCTGTATTGTATAATAATACGGTGCCGTACAATGTTATGTACCCTCGAATGATCCTGAATACATAGCAGCACTTTAAACAAATAAGTTGCGGTTCCCTAAACGTTTCGCACCCTGAAGAGTTAATGAACCGAGGCAGCGTTACTCCCACTGAGAATTTCAACTGCCAGTCGCATTGTATCGGATGTTATATGGATCCATCTTAACAAAATGTTTATTTTTGAAAACCTCTTAATGCCTATTAACGAACAATACAAACGTGCTTCGGCTGGGGTATTGTAAACGGAAAGTATAATCAAAGTAATCGCTCCTCTTTCCGTTTGAATATATTCTGCGTGACACGTTGAATGGAATGTCAGGGGAATAGGTAGAGTACACAAATTACTTTGCGCGACTCTGGCACAACAATTTACGTGATTTGTAAATAAAAACAAGAAAATCTTAACAACACTTCTGTTTGCGTGTGTTTATCAAAAGCATTTCTTAGAAAAGAAGAATAGACAGACAGAAACATTTGAAAGATCTAGGAGACAACATGACAACAAAAGCGGATCAAACCGGAATGAGAAAGTTTATAGTGGATAAGACAGAGATTAAAACAGAAGAAGAACTAGGAGGGGGTCAGACTGGAATAACTCGTATAGCTTACCTATATTTTACAAACCAAGGAGCAGTTTACTTAGCATCAATATAAATTCTGTCAAATTAAATTACGTTGTGATGATAATTTACTGGAATCTGTTTAAAAATCCAAAACCTGTTAATAGCCAATGCATTTCTTTAAAAAACCAATATCGTAATCGGGCTCTTAATTTATTCATCAACAGATCCGGTTTATTTAAATGAGGTGAATGAAACAGGACCGTGATGACACTTTCAAGGGCAGGATTAAACGAATGACACCCATATAAAATGCCTTGTGATGTTAATTTTTAAACTCCTTAACGAAGAGGGACCAAATAATACAAAATGCACATCTTTCGACGTTCTCGAACCCTTCGAAGAGAAAAACATGTCATGTATTATGCAGGAACAAGAATTGTGTGATTTTACTTTCTCAATGTTTTAAAGCTTTAAATATTTATCGTAAACCCAGCCCCAGATAAAATTGAGTAGCTTGAGACGAAAAGATTTCTTCATTCAAGACTATTTCTTTTACAAGTTTTCATTTAGAATTCCAGTCACAGGGATGTAGTTTGATTAAATCGCTTTGCTACAACTTGCAGTGCGGATAAAGTAATAGAATGTCAAATAAAAGGTCACTGGAAGATGTATGGTTGGCTCCTGAAATAAGAGCTAAAACAAGTCAACCAAAAGTCGATCAGCTTTATAAGCCTTATAACGTAATTACGACTTTGGCGAGGTAGAGAAAATTGCTGTAAACAGAGACACTGTTTTTGCCTTTAGCGCGAAAATTACTAGCAAAAGATTCGAACCTCAAATTATTTAAATCTGGTATCAATGAACATTGAATGGCAAAGAAAAATTTGATCAGTCCGAAATATTATTTTCTATTAAATCGAAAATTGTGGTTAAACCAATTCATCAAACTTTTATTCATATTCAATATCCCGTGAATGCTGTGTTGTACCACTATATATAAAAGTTTGTATGCGGTTTCTCTCATAAAGTATGAAAGCTTATTTTATCATTTATGTAACCTATATGGTGGCCATCGAAAACTAGTTAGGTAACTATTACTCAACTTTTATTTTCTGTGATTTTTATCATTGATTTTTATGTTACGCCCTATCACTGCACATTTACTAACTACCTGATTACGTTTACATACCGTGTGGTGGGACCCTGGTGATCTGATAAACAGGTATTCCTGGTTAAGACACCAGTCTCTCACAAACTAGTCTCACATAGTTTTTAAGCAGGTCTAAAATAATATAGTCCCATTGTTTGTAAAGAGAAAATAAATTATTTAATTTATTTGAATTTTAATTTATGTTATAAACAAATTCTCCTGATTACTAAAGTTATTCATTTCATTTATTTTCGATAACATCCTAAAAACTCTTTTACACTAAAAAGTTTTTATTTTTTCACTTTTTAGTTGTAAACAAATTCGTATAACACTACTTGCTATGTAAATATCAGTGACAGGAAGTTAACATCATAAATGTATACTAAGTGGAAAAAATACGTATCATTGACGCTAACTCAACTAGAAGAAGATTGTTTTAATTCGATTTACAATTGCCAGAGATATCGCGTAACGTACGAGTAATTTTGGTTTAAAAACCAAAATACTGTACCGATTTTAATGACATTTCTATGGGACCAAATCTGAAAGTATCAGTTATCAGTTTCAAATAAAAAAAGGATTTTGAAATCGGCTTATAAATAAAGGAGTTCTGAGGTAAAAAACATTTTTTTTTAATATTCCACCGAATTGATAACCTCCTCCTTTTTTTGAAGTCGGTTAACGAGGAAAAACTGATTTGTTTTCCTCAATTCTTATAGCTTTCTTTTGATCGTTGCTGATACCGTTTTCAGTAACAGTGTTATTTTTATTAAAAAATACATCTGACCTGTATACCTACATAATTATATTAGCTACATAAGCAAAATAAATGACTTCAATTTCTATTTCTAACGACGCTTTTATAGTTTTATCGGGTAGCCCGCGAATTTTTTTTTTTTACGTTTTTTGCAATTTGCTGGTCAGTATTAAGTTGTACGTTGATTAAAATATGATTCGCGGCCGTAACAAATATGTATTTACAGAATTATAATCATTAAAGTCATCAACACAACTCGCCAAGACTAAGTAATCCCCAAGAATGACTATTTCATGAAATCTTGACATTTGGGGACTATAATAACTTAACAAGTTGTATTACTGATTGTAATGATTATAAATCTGTAAATACATATTTGTTACGACCGCGAATCATATTTTAATCAACGTACAACTTAATACTGACCAGCAAATTGCAAAAAACGTAAGAAAATTTGAATTTCGCGGGCTACCTTAACGCTTCCCCCTTAAGTGTAATCCTCTAAAAAGTACCCGACATAGCATTAATTATTAGGTACTTATAACACTTTGATCATTACTTCCCTAAGTAATGAGCTTACGCCTAAATGCGTCATGTTTGATTTCAGCGTGACGACGTAACATCCATTCGAATGTTCCATAATCCGGTACAATCAAGCAAACACAATGGACTGGGTATTACTAAGTATTTAAATAAGAGATTAACGCCATTTTACACGTCAGCTTAACGAAATCCTGAGTTACGTCATTCCGAAAATGCAAATAAGCTATCAAGAGGTACACTCGCGAGCACATTGAATTTATGAACGAAAAACGAAATTTATAAAAGGGACTATTATTAGCGATCTCACTGTGTCATTCTCATCTTCGTTTCCAAAAGCTTTTCCTGTAAGTAATAAAACGATAAGCATAGGTACTTATAAAATTAAATTACTGCTGCGTAAATTGTACTGTTACCGAATTACAAATAAGTATAGGTACAAAGAGGGTACCTTTAGTAAAATGGTCGGCGGCGTTAGCGCGTTTGCCGGCCACATCAATCAATGTCAACAGAGCAAGTTTTTCGTTTGGTTCCGTCGAAGCGTCCGCGCTGTTTTTGTTTACAAACTTTCAGCCTGTATCACTTTAAATATTAACTTTCTTAAGATTTGATTAATACTACGAGTTTCGGTGAACTAGTGAGCAAGAAATGGAATGAATTATAATGATCTTTGTTCTTAACGAGTACGCTATTCATCAATTCATGGCATTAAAGCATTTTGGTTTTGTTTTTGGCAGCTCACAGTGCCTTGTAAATCATGGTCATTTCTTGGAACTTTATAAATGGAATAATTGCATTGCATACCAACGCAAACTAAATCAACGAACTGAACCCAAACGGTTCAACAAATGATAGTACAATTAGTGCAAATAAGAGCTTTTTGGCCTTACACCAGGAAACTTACAGGGTATTTCCCTATAAGAATCTCTCCTTCTTTATTAAAGGGGGGAAAAAACCGAAACAGGATCGATTTCAAAACCATTTTTCGTTTCATTTTCTACATTTTTCGTTTCACAAAATAATATGACAATTGCATGTACCATGAGGTAATCGTATTTTATAGGGAATTTAACGGTTGCATTTTGAGTTTATTAGATGCATTAAATAACATAGGTACCCCACCGTTTAACTACATAAAATATGCATCACGATAATCTTAAAACATGGAGATCAATCAGTATCGTAATCTGAAACATGTGTAATTGTTTGATCGAACACCTGGTGAACAAAGTTCGGTTTCGATGTCGACAAGGGTGACAATCGAGAATAAATTATTCACCAGAACCGAATAACATTTTATATTGCTTATGCATGGAATATCAGGGATCGAGCACTTTGTCACTCGATTATTTTATTCCACGCCCGCCGATGCCGATTTATGAGAGGTCCGCGTTCGATGATCCCCAGTTTTGTGCTATTCGATTTTCATGTTCCCTGTCAGTCGTTTGTTAATTATAAGCTATCGACTGACACTTTCACGTGTTCCATTTTACAACACAAGACCAAGGACGACCACAGATCGCTTTTTATTTAAACCGAGGAGAGTTGCTTCCCGAGTTAATCTTTTAAGCCCCTCTTCCTGTTGCGAGATAAATGTGTTTTTCTACGTGAGGTTTTTCTCAAGGCTGCACCTAATTCACTTTCGCAGAGTAAAGGTTGTTTGACCTAATGAAATGGAGGAAAAGGTTGCTGTGCACAAATTCTGCGTAGCAATGAGTTTGCGGCCAAAATATTCGGGATCTACAAAAGGTTTCACTCACTGATAAAATTAAGGGTAAGTATTTAACGTTCCTCTGAAACAACGCTGCAACTATTAACCAAGTACTACACCGCTAAACACTCAAAACGGCGCGTGTTTGTCCCTATTTCTGTCATAAAAGTTTCAGCCCCGGCACTTATATGGGTGGTTCCGTATAACATAGGTAGTTATTATTTAGGGAGCAAATAGTGAATTACAACTTGGTTATAACCACCGTGGATAAATAATACAACAGGTAAATATGTACAAAGAGTTTCGGGCTCGCGTGACCGGACACTGACGTGAACTTCTAATTTCTACGACCTTTTCAAGAAATTCATTTGTATGTAAGGCACTCGAGTAATTTATGAGATCGCGTGGACTCGGTTACACGAAGCGATTAAACCGTTAAAATTGTTTATTAAAGTAACGTTATGTGTCACGTGGTAACGTTATCCGTTGAATACATTATTGTCATTTAAATTGCTATGTTTTCAGTCATTTTAATTCACTTTGATCATGGTGTAAGATAGTACGATTTGTATGGCTGTGTTTACTGGGGGCCTAAAAAGGCCACTTTGGAGATGATTCTCCAAACTGACCTTTTTAGGCCCCCGGTAACTATCTATGATTAAAAGGATAACATTATGAATCGTAATATGGCGAAGACTGTCCGTGTTTTTCTTTTTTTTGCTGCATAACGTAGGTATAATCAAAGAGATTGAGATTGGATGTGGATCGAATTGATTGGTATTTTAGCACAGACAAAAAAAAATAACTGAAAAATGCTTCACCAATGGAATTTGATACGATTAACTTAACGGTTAACTGTCCATTATGTTATCCTTTTATGATTCTGCCAAAGTGGCCTTTGTAGGCCCCCTGATCATTCACGTGCAAGTGAAGGAAAGAGTTTCTTATATTAAACTTAGAAAGAATCGGATAACCAACTAAAACATTATGCAATTCAGTTGGATTTAAATTTATTTTAATGCTTAGATATTATCAAGATCTTTTGTTGCCATGCATACAATGCATGTCAGATGACAATCATGTCAGATGACAATCAGGTCACAGATGATTTTTTTTAGCACGGGTCCAATAACAAAAATTTGCTTTTAATAAAAAAAAAATAAAACATCAATAATTTATGATATTTTGTGGAGTTTACGTTCCACAAGGCTTGAGACAGTTTGGGTTTTATTAAAAGCAATTATACAGAATGGGACAGAAATGGCTGATAATAAAATAATAATAATTATAGCTCATCGCTACTTTTCCTCATAAGAACTTAGGTATACTCACTCATGGTACAGATAAAATGAAAATTTCACGGACATTACATAAACTTTTAATTAAAATATACGCATCAGCGAATAACAACAGCGTAATAACGAGTTATTGAAATATTTTCAATAACGAACGGCCGGGAGCGTTCAACGTAGTAACAATTTTATCCTTGTAAATATTTGGCTGGAGCATTTAAAATGCTCGCCAATGTTTAAGTGAGACCCGAATGTAACCACAATTTATGTAGCTTAACAAGACTATCTACCAATTTAAGCTGGACGTCCCTTCCAGCGATTTACATACGCATTTATTTATTTTTGTTTCGTTGGGCTGTTTCGTACGGTAGGCTGATAATATTTTGTTGTGGCATTATGACCCTTGTGTTTAACTCCAGTAACTATACAAACAGTTTTTTCTGTAGTAAAGCAGCGGATTTGTAAAAGAGTTTTTCGTGCAAGTAGGTACCTACTGCCTCTAATACATTTTCCTGCCACGAAGAATCCTTCGTTTATGCTCCAATGGGAAGGGATCTATGATACATGATTATATTAAGGTGGGTTTAGACAAAGCGAACATAGAACCAGGACAAGAGCAAGAAGTTCATCTGTTGATATTCTTGACATTTCAGTAGAGAGAGACCAACGAAGGACTGTTCTGTCCTATGTGTAATCAGACACCAAAATAATTATGTAGTGTGGGGAGGGGATAGAATGTGCATTCGCTTGTTTGGTCTAACCCGACCTTTACATGACTGCATTAAGGGGACTGGCGTTGCACGGGGGGGGTTGCGGAATTGGTCTTTTAAGAGGAACCGGGACCACCCCTATGTGCTGATGGTGACCACCGGGGTGGTTTTAGTGCGGTAAAAATCCCACACTCCCCGACCTCCCTCCCCGGAGGTCAGGTGCCTTTGAAGGTTTCCCCCCGACAAAAAAAAATAAAGGTACAGGACCTAAAAACGCAAGTTTTATAATGCCTAAAAGTATATGATCGACTACAGTAAACAAAATCAGAAAAAAATATGATATTTTTTATAGTAGAGTTAGATAGTGTGTTGAAAACATAATACAACTAATTTGATACGATAGAGTAGAATCATGAAGATACCTCTAAAAACTTTCTTTTTACAATAAAAACCATACTAATATACATACAATCATTTTATTTTTTGTCAGATTATTCTACAAGCAACATACTAAAGCACTAGTGTTTTAATTTTTTAGTCCAAACAATAGATTTTTTGTAAATAGATAATTGCTTTTTGTAAATAGATAATTGCATATTTTGCAATCAATTACCATTGTTGTGTCATCGCGCTTCTCTTTCTTTTCTATGCAGTCCGACAGTGACCGCGCTTTAGGTCATGAAGTCCCAATTTATTTGGGGTCCGGCGATCCCTATTCTTAAAGCCATCGACATTTATAAAAAAGGAGATGATTCATTTAAAAAGCTAAGGGTCCCGGGTGGCGGTCCCTATTCTTATAGCCACCGACATTTATAAAAAAGAAGACGATTCATTTAAAAAGCTAAGGGTCCCGGCGGTCCCTATTCTTATAGCCATCGACATTTATAAAAAAAGGAGATGATTCATTTAAAAGCTAATAGTGGCGAGTAGCAACCCCGGTACTCACCGTTAACAAACAATAAAACCAAACAAACTCCAATATTTTTCTTTTTATTATTTTACAGCACGAACCTGATTGTGATACTTATTCATGTCTTATTGTATTTTAATAGGAACTTATCCATTAAAACAAATATTCTTTTTCGTTCCGTATTCGTTTTAGCAAAAAGGTTGTTCGCGTGTAGGTGTGTTTTAACTACGTTCAGCCATTAAACTTCACGTAGAAAAGCGCAATACATTTTTCAGGAGTTGTTTTTGTGTTGAAGATAAACGCGCAGCGAGCAATGTCGTACGGAATTGTACGTGAAATAAATTACATACGTTACCTAACAAAAATCAAACTGTGTGTATAATATGTAGGAGGCGTGGATGTGGGATATTTTTACAGGTTATAAATGTAAGTTACAAAACCTTTTTATACCTACGGGTTACTGAAAACATACAAGTCATCGGCCTTGAGCGATATGCTACAAATATTTTTTGCTAACATCATTACTGTTAATGAAAGGTAACATAACACGTATATATTACCATAAATATGACGTACGTGCTTAGTCTATAAGAACTTGATCGCAGAACCTAATATTTTACCTATATTACGGACGATTTTGCTTCATCATCAATCGGCATTGCAGCCCAGAATCACCCATTGCAGGGAGGCCTATGCTCCCCTTTTACTGCCATAATGGAAGTATGACAGTAAAAGATTCCGTGCGTCCCTCATCCAGGTGTTTCCCGCGACTTTGACGATTATCATCAACTTATCGCGCTTTTGGATGGCCCTGGTTTCTTTAGCTTAATCTTGGCCACCATTCGGTCACAGCTTTGTTACATCGGCCATCTCCGCGTCTATTTAGTTTCTACTTAGGTATGGCATACTAATATTACTCGTAAACTCGAAAGTAACTCTGTCTGTGTATTAATAAATAAAATAAATAAAAAGATGGCATTCTGGAAGGGCAGACACTATTTTTTATCTCGATATCGTTTTCCCGTGGGATAATTTCCAACATACACGCGGGCGAAGCCGCGGTCAGAAGCTAGTATGAAACAATCTGAGTCTCGCCTCTTCCATCACCCACGTGCAGAACAAGGGTATTTTCAATGCAGACTAGAACTGATATTTGTTTTAGAATTGAAGTTCCACGTATTTAATTCGAATATAAAAAGACATCGTATTCCTCGGAGGAAAGATAGACAGAAATGCATGTAGTACTCCCACATTTCGGAGTAGGAGCGATTAACCGGGCATAAATCTACACTACAGGTTGATACTGAGATATTCCCAAATTGGAAACCTCAACACTACCCCCACACACCACACCAACCTGCCCCACTTGGGGACAGACCTCACGACCTCATCCTCAGCAATCGATTTCCAAATAATAACATATATAGGAACGTACAATTCCAGGAACATATATTGTGCTTGCCAGGGAAACGCAATAACCAGAATTGTATAGTGCTACTGCTGAACTCGCCCCCTATCACATGAGATTTAATCATAACTGGCGAAATGTGAGTTAAAGTACAATAGGTACACCTCTACCTGACCCTTCCGGGTTAGAGGCATGTTATGTTATATTGTAAATCGACACTCCCGGTTGGTAAAAACCAGGACCTATGCAAGTCGCTGTTGATTGTTTACTGACACACAATTCATAAACACATGTGTTTTACAAGGATACACGATAACCACAAAATGTCCGGAGCATAAAAAAATGGCGAGCAGATCTCGCTTGGAGTGGTTAGTGACCTGTGGACATGCGTGACCCGACATGCACTGCCCTGTCAGCGCCGATGACAACTTTTTATGTTTCATTGACTCATGTACCATTTGCATAGCGGTTATTTATGACATCGAATGTTGAGTGTGACTTTAGCATTGTGGTTATATTGGCTTAGGTATTATGCGTCATCCTATTTTTTCCAATTTGGTTGAGAACAGTTTCCAGTCTTACTGGATGAGGTTTTCCTGAAAAATGGGTAAGCCACTCTTAATCTTATATTCTCATTATGTTTCTAAACAATATTCATCTAAACTTTTCATGTTCCTTTAGGCATAAAACGCCGCTTTCTTTCCTAAAATTTCCTCTGTTCCCCTTATACTTTTTCGCTTCAGGGACCAATTTGTCATAACGCCAATATTATAAACAGCCTAAATATAAATATATTGTGTTTCCCCCCAAAATGTATTTCATTGTACTTCGAAACTTCAAGTCATCTCTCGCCGGCGAATTTCGCTTCCTCGTTTCCATTAGACTCATGCACAGAAATGAAAACTTTATCACTTCCAGTTAAAGATTATTATCGCTTCGCAGCGAGACGGGATAATCAACTCCGCTTATAAGGTAAGATAGTCCCCCAGACGAATTAGCAAACGCCCCGTCCCCCGTATATGCGTAAACAGCAATTTCGTCCAGTAATTTGTAGTATGCATTAGAGGCGTCTTATCTTAACCGGTATTCCGGGATGAACCGGGACTTGGGAGCCGGCTGTCTCCGGGACAAACAAACGGAGACATAAATCAACGTCAGCACAGCAAGTTTATCGCGCCTTCGAGTCTCGCCCCAGGACGTGGACGCGCGATCCTTTAATGTGTTTGTTCTGCTGTGGAAAAAGTTCCCCTTCCAACTTCTATGCAGATAACAGCAGAACTTCGTTATTTAAAAGCTAATAAAGTTCGCCGTGACTGGCTCTAGTGGGGCGTCTAATAACGTTATTACTTGAACAGTTGGTGATCAGTGGCAAGCCGATTCACGTCGTGATTTTAAAATTAATTACCTTTATCTTTCTCACAGTTTCCATGATATCTCTTCTTCCACAAGTTCATTGTGTACGTAGTCTAAGACGACATTACAGTGTGCAGACGGCAAGGCGCTCCTGCCCAAACAATTTGCTTACTCCCCATTAGTGAGAGGGTGAGATAAACAGGGAGAGTACACGTCAACAAGTTAACCCGTTCTCACAAGGCCATACATACGACGTACGTTGTTCAACAAACAGAGAAACATTCCCAAGATGCGGTCAATATTATTGCATGAGAGAATATATACTTCACATACCGTTTCTAAGTGAATACTTTGACTGGATTCTATATTTATGAGAAAAGAGTAAATTCTAAAATGTGAACTGAAACACGAAGGTATCTAATGAGCGCAATTTCTACTATCTCATACAAACTAGATTATTTGGACGAGCAAATCCAATCATCTAAAAGTATTATCGCATTTGCTCATCCGGATCTCTTCCCCATTTTATAATTTGATATTGAACGAATGGCTTTGTTCTCATACTGGTAGTAACCTATTTTGAGACTAGAAAGAATGGTACGTGCCTGTCTGGGAATTATCAATGCTCTAGGTAGACGTACTTCCGTGCTCAAACATTCTTAACATATAAATGTTAGATATTTTCACGTACGGGTTTGGTCCCTGAGGAGACGAACGAAACCCTTAAGCGATATCGACACAAATTGTTTATAAGTAAGAAGTAATTGAAACCTGAGGGGGCAATTCTCGTCATTTTAAAAACAATCATTGTCAGACCTCAGTCTCAATCAGTCGAAAATACCACAAATTTCCCAACATTTTTGAAATTGATTGTCACTAAGATGAGATTGCGACTTGATTTTGAACGTTTCTAATTACGTGAATAAGCCTTCAGATATAACGATTAAGCCATATAGGTATTGCAATGGCAGAACAAACTTCATAATTACCTAAAATTCAACAACTGCCAACAAACTACGGTGGACAAAGAAACGGGATGGCTAATTATATTAAGACTGCAAAAAAAAATTGGGGTTTATTTAAAAAAATACCTATAGAGAAAATAGGCAAAATGAAGAGCCACGAAAAGGGTTTTTAACAAATTAGGCGCACTGAAGTAATAAATTAAATTAAGTAAATTAGCAATATTAAAAGTTAGAAATAGAAATGTGTAAGGAAACCAGCTCGAAATAATTGAGTTTGAGTAAAGTGAAATCGGAAGCATAATAAAATCTTCTCAGAAACGTCGGGAGTATACAAATTAAGAATTATTAATTAGCAGTTCCTAGAGTTTTTAACAACTTATAAGTTAGCTTATTCGTTTATTTACCTAAACTTTTATCATTGAAATGATTATTTTTTTATAGAATCTTAAATACAGGCTACATTTTTAACCAGTGCAGAAACGGTATACCATAATCAGCCTATAATGTTCCCACTGCTGGGACACAGGCCTCCTCTCGGTGAGAGGGAGTGGGCCGTAATCCACCACGCGGGCCCAGTGCGGATTGGCAGATGTCACATGTCTTCGAATTTTTGGTTCTAGGACATGCCAGTTTCCTCACGATGTTTTCCTTCACCGTTTTGAGAGCAGTGGTGATGAAATAATTTACACAAAGTAAAGCGCCTGTCTGGGTTCGAACCTACGACCTTAAGTCGCGGCCGTTACCACTTGGTATCCGATCCACGAATTCAGCACATAATTCTAGACTAGCGTAGATTTTTTTCGTCTGATAGCAAAATGAAATCGGTTAAAGAACAAATCTGCATGAAATGATGATATGAAACATCATAGAAAACCGCAATACCTACGTGGTCTAAATGTATGGCAGAGCTATTTTTTTTTCAATAACCGACGAAAAATTTTAACCCTAAAAAGGATGAACCCTCAGTAATTATCTTACCTACCTTCATGAAAATGTTCTCATCGTTACGTTGTAGTTAGTTATAAATTAACCCCTTTATTCATAAACGTTGCTTAAAATTAAGTAGTGATTAGCGACTGTTCAATTCAAACATACATTTTAAACGTTTGAACGTCACTTAACTTTAATCCTTGTTTATAAATAAACCCCTAAATGTTTGGACTTGAACAATTCGCAAACAATTACTAAAACTAACTCATCACCTGCCTAGTCTTTTCCCAACTATATTGGGGTTGGCTTCCAGTCTAACCGGATGCAGCTAAATATCAATATTTTACATGGAGCGATTGCCTATCTGACCTGCACAACCCAGTTACTGGGTAATACAATATGATATCCCTTGGTAAGACTGGTTGTCAATCTTTCGGGCTTCTGACGACCCGTAACGACTGCCAAAAATCCACGAATGACAGCCGAAACCGTACCGTTTAACGTGCTTTCCGAGACATGAAGGTGTCTTTGATATACAAAGTTGGTCACCCATCTAGGGACCAACCGCCGCAAGCGTAGCTTAACCTAATCGATCGACACGTGCAGCTGTTATTACTTAGCTACAAGCCCCTATTAAAACTAACTATTAAATCATATATTGAGAAAACACAAAAAAATCTTTATCAATACTTGAAATCGTAGTTCCTTTTGTGTTTGAACACAATAGTGGGGGACTTGAACAAAATATATTCAATTGCTAACTTTACGTAAGACAAGGCTGGTGAAGCGAGCATTGTGAACGTAAAACCTACTGAGATACTTCGCCTTATACAAAACTTCGGAAGTTTTCCTGTTCGGCTCGAAACATTTTTATCCAACAAGTAACTTGAAAGTTAATTCACTATCCCATGTTACTTTATGGTGTTGTTCGAAACATCTTTCTTTTCACTTAAGTTTCAAGGAAATATCTCTTCTTGTTTTTAACCAACACATGAATCATTTCTATTGAATTTAAATTGAGTATGCAAACTATTTGAAGAATGGCAATTGGTGCTCCGAAAAATGTAATTGAATATTCTCATGTAATGATTGCGCTTCATTTTGAGAACCTCAAGTAATTCCTATTTTGGGGTCCTAAGAATACTAAATAGCCAAGTAACGCAAGTAGCCTTTCCCATTTAGCCCTAGCTTAGTTACTGCGACCAATTCGGCTCCCGCGTGGTTGGTCAAATTTCCAACCGAACCTAACCCGCTTCAACGCAGTACCTTAGCTTACTTAGTTACGGTGAACAACTGTGAGAAAGCACCAGAAAAGTTAAAAAGCGGCTCAAGTATTAAAAAAGTTTTCATCATTAGAAACGTATAAAGTTTTTAGAGGATTAGTTAAATATTTCCTTTAAAGAATGCTGTGGGAGCAAACACAATCCCCTTTCACTCTTCGTTCATCATTCAATAATTCTAAATCAGAAATATTCCTTCTGAATTCCAATTTGGTACGGAATTCTGAACTAACATCGCTATTTCCAAATGCCATAAATTCACGTTCTGAACAAATAGGAAACGCTGGCGGAAAAATGACATTAGAAATCCGGTCAAACGACAATATTCTGACAAATGATGTATGGAACGATGGAACGAGACACAGTAATCCCAGATGTGTCATTGGCTAAATAATTATGCGGGGGCGCAGTTGTGTTGTGGGAAAAAACGACATTTATTTTCATTTAAACATCGACATGAACATGAATATGGAAAAAGGACGACGATACAGATAAATGTATGCAAGAGCGGGAGAAACGAATAATGGAAAGAATAAGATAGACGAAGAATAACGTATGAAAATGTGGGATTTTAAAACTCGAAGTAAATGTAGAGATTACAATTGAGAAGATAAAAGATGTTTGTTTTGACAGCTAGATGATAATTATTTATGTAGCAGGTACTTAATCTAGCAACACTCGGCAAATGATGAGAAAATAATAATATATTTAATTTTTAGGGTTCCGTACCAAAATGTTAAAAACGGAACCCTCATGGTGAGTGAGACTAAGTCTGACTGTCTATCACAGCTGGATATCTCAAGAACTACTAATGCTATCAACTTGAAATTTTTAACAGTTTTAGATGATGTTTGCCCAACTATTTTGCAAATACGAAAGAAATAAAAATATATGTATATTTTTTGCAACAGGGACTGAAAGGGGGTCTGAAAATTTTGAAGTAGGGCTACTAGGGTGTGTGGGGGGGGTATCACAAGAAAGAGCGCAGTTTGCACAGTCTCAAACATTTTTTTTTTTTTTTAGGCCGCATACTTTTCGACTTTTGATGAAAAATGTAAAAAAAATACCGTACCCACCTATTCTATGTGATAGAAGTTTATGTAAAGATTACAGAAAAAATAAAACGAAGTATCTAAATAGCACACTTTTTCAGAAATCATCAACATAAGTTACACTAGTTCCACTATCGGTCAAGAGATCGCGCTGACATAAAACTGCAATATTCTTCGCAATGCACAGCGTTAAAATTCTCTGATGAATATAGGCCTCGCCGATGAAAATTTAAAAATATATGATGGTACGGAACCCTCGGTGCGCGAGTCCGACTCGCTCTTGCCCGGTTTTTAATATTTCTCAACATTTTAGGGAAAATCGTTAAATATTCCGTTCAAACAAGTTAGGAATAACTAATTTCGTTTCTTGAAAGTCAAATTAAATTAAAAGTAGCCACTTAAATCAAAGTGAAATGGTTGAATTCTAGAAGCGAAACTTTGCCTACTGCTAAATATAACACTTATTTTGTTTCTGATACAGCTGGAACTTACAGCAATCTAATTAATGTGGCTATAGAGAATAGACTCAGTTGAAATCATTGACACTTTGCATTTCTACATACATTTGTTGATATACCTATTATTTGCATTGTCACACTACTACACCCGAGTTACTGACAAATGTTAGTTGATGTTTACAAATAATTTGGGCCTGCTACTGAGATAAGTCAAATAATACCGTCATTTGTCATAAGCGGATCAGGAAAGGAGAATGACAACATTTCAGCTGTAGGTATGGATACATCTATCCCTGCCGCCTGCCGTTTATTTTGTTTATCTTTTTTCTTTTTATTTTCACAAAAAGCTATAAACTAATTACTCTCTCTCAAAAATAACGAGGGCTGTATTTAAAATGTCTTTTCCGAAAAGCGAAGGAGGATAAATTGAAGATGCTAAATATGGAAGCAAAACCAAACCGGGACCATTATGTGGCTTAAATGCTCCAAGTCTAGCGCGGTCCAAACCGAGGAAGAAATAGATCTCCTTATTTATTTGCGAGTCGAGTATCCTGAACTTTTAGCTCGTTATCTGCACTATTTCAACGAAGCACTAGGAACCATTAGTTGGAACTCGGTCGAACAGTAATTTCGTGTGTTTGACCATTATTCACAATTTCAAGCGACAATGTTAGCATTTCTAGTGTACATAACTGGTGTTTGAATCCGCTGACATTGTTTGCCGTTTTTATTTATGACACATCATTTCCCATTTTTTTCTGTTTGCATAATCTAAATAAAACGCTACGGACCGAATTTATCGATTCGTGTTTTTTCATCGTTATTATTGTTTTACCTTTTTGTTTCTGTATTCATTTGAATTTCTCGCATTATTTTACTGACTTAATTGCCAATTGGCAATTAAGTAATCAATCTTCAACACAAGTTAGTGGATCTCTTATTAAGAATTTTGTATTAGGTACGCGTAATTCTTTATTGCTATACTTGTCTTGTGTTCTTTGATTTCACATCACTTGATTTATTTGTCAAGTAACTTGTTTGCTAGATACCATTACTGCGCCCCCCGGTCTATTCCTTGATATGCAATGGTCGCTGTAGCACCATGAACATGAGGCTACAGGAGCTAGTGCGAATCTTGGGGTTCATTCGATTAATCGAGTCTGGTTTAACCACACTGGGATCGGTGCAATTCATTCATTCATTCATTCAAGTAACTTGTTTGCTAGATAAAAATAGAAATATACCTTACTTTGTTAGTTAATGAATTGTATTAACATGTAAATCAGGCATATAAATTCACATTCTCATAACCTTCACAGAACAGAGTTAGACCAATTCTAAAGACATACAAATCCTACGATTCAGACCTCTACACCTACAAGTTCATAATTCACAGTAGTTAGCGTAAATTTAATACGAAACTACGTCTTAGTGCGTAATTACCAAGTTAGTACGAACTGTATGTCTTACTTCCATTCTCTTTTCCCTGAGGGGCTCAAAGTTGTGTGAGCATCGATCAAAGTGGTGATACTAGGAGCTTATTGCTTTAATTCGTCGGTAATCAAGGGATTAAAGATGGTATTTGTGCATAAGCAATGACTGGTAGCGTGCCAATCGTCCCAGCTTATTGATTATTGATAGCTGCTAATTCCTGAACTAAGCTTATGGTAAATGGCTTTAGTAGAATGTCAATTAGGTATTTAGGTCTAACTAAGGCATGCCATGCCATAACATAAACAATTGTATTGTGAACGCTATATAAATATTATTCTTAAGATGTTATTGTTTTTTGTTTTTCTCTTTAATCAATTATGTTCTCTATTTTTATTTTGTAATATTATGAATGCTTAATCTTGACATGTAACTTTTTGTCTTTTCCTCAAACGCAAATATTTTCATTGTTTATTTTTATTTCATTTTATTTTCATCTAGTTATAATTATGTGCATGCTGTGGTCTCCAGTAATTGAAAGAGCACACGTAAAAGAACCTATTTTATTTATTATTGTGATTTAGGTTGTATAAGTGTATCGTTTGTTCATCATCATCTTCCTGCCCTTATCCCATGTTACTTGGGGTCGGCGCAACACGTTTTCTTCTTCCATTCTCCCCTGTCAACCGTCACGCTATCATTCACTCCCTTCTCTTTCATATCATTCCTCACACAAGGCCTTCCTCTCCCACTCCATCCATCAACATGTATATTCATCACTTTTTTAATCACATGCTTTTCATCCCTTCTCATCATATGTGTATCGTTTGTTGAAGATCCCAAATAAATAAACATCTATTTAAGTTGAAATCTCTCAAACTAAAGGCTTACTTAATTCTTGTATTAGGTTTACAGTATCTAATAGTAATAACGTGATGGGAAGTAATGAGAAACGTACATATCGAAAGTCCCTGAACCATTCGTAACTAGAAAATGCAATATCCCACTCGCAATGTGCATCACACCACACAATAATGACAAAATATTGACGGTTTGCACAAAAACATGTTACAATCATCGCCTCCACCATAAATATGGAACGTGTCATCACGATCTTCAGCTTAGCGAACAGAAGTGCACGAGACGTCGATATAACCTACTTTCGCGTCAATAAAGGCACATACTGCACTGCACTATCACACTAGAACATGCTATGTGCACAAAATAGATACGTACAGAATGTCAGCTTCGTATAACGAGCGAAAATAGGCGCACACACAAAGGCGCGCACGGAGATCTCAAACTATCTAAAGATTGGTTTAGACCAAACCAGCGAATGCGCAAATTCTATCCCCACTCTACCAAATTGTTGTTTTGTAAACAGGGATAAAGCATTCCTTCGTTGATCTATCCATGCAAAAATGTGAAGAACATCACGAAAAGAATACTCTCATTAAATGTTCGGCTTCTATGTTTGTTTTATCAAAAACCACCTTTAAACGAATTCCGGTCGCGAGTGCACTTGCACTCGCTGTACGTGAACCGTGTCTGTGCGTGCATTTTCGCTCATTATAATACAGAGCCGACCTTCTGTACCAATATCCATATGTTTTGTGCTATGTGCCCGTACCTAGCCCGACCTTACTGGGGGACCAGATACACGGTCCATGGATCGCTTCGCACGCGTGCATGGTTTCATGACGTCATTGATACATGGATGGTTGGAGATAAACTTGTTAAGGTTGCGAAAAGTGGCTCTTACCCACGAAGGTGACTTTGGAATGTGGAATGATCATATTTCTGGAACCTGGATTATAGATCATATTATATCTACAACTTAGATTATTATAGATGTGGTAAATGTATCGATGGATACCTCTCTTATTTTTATAACCGCCTTTAACTTAATTGGGAACAGAAGTAAATGGTTCCGTCATTTCATTAACGCATGGATCGCTTGAATGTTGTTCTGCATTTGACAAGTAGACATGTACAGGCGTGGTCCTGAGAAAACAGTATAGTCTCAGACCCATGACTAGAACAGTCACGAAATCCGCTAACAAAATAAAGGTTACCATGATTGCAGCTGTCAGTAGCATATCCTCAAAAAATAAACCGATAGAAACAGCCCACTAGGGCAGGTCCTGAACGTCGAGCGGCTTAAGGCTACGTATGGAAACAAAGCAAAAAGAGTGAAAGAATTATTACAGGTTCTTAAAACATTTCTGTGCAATATAGCCGTTAACAGCCGACTTGTAAAGAATAATAAACAACGAGCATATATACCGAAATGCATCATTTCCCTCCACAAGCATCAGAATAATAGCTTACATTCACAGCGACCATTACTTTAACCCGGGTTCAGCCAAAATGATTCCAAATTTATCAAAATCATGATTCGCCCATTAACCACCAGAAACATTATACGACCACAACATTGGTAGCTATTAATAAACGAGGCAAGCTATTACAGATGGGGTAAATCTCCCAGTTGTTGGCGCCGAGTCACAATAAAACAGGCAGCTGTGCCAAGGCGCACTGCCAAGCAAGTTTAGCGGGGTCCCTCCCTCTAGACATCGTATGCGCGAGCGTCATTACATGGGTCTTTTAGGTGACTTGTGCGCCAAAACAAGGATTACAGAGTGCCTCATAGTTATTCGCAACGAGTTAGAATTAGTAGCTTGAAAAGATGTTTAGCATATGCAAGTACAGGAAAACTAAGCGATCGTTGGTATGTTGCCATCCGTCCCTCATTTAAATATCGACGATGTTTGTGCACTTCGTTTGGGGACTTCAGCTTACTAATCTAAGTAACTTAAACTGTCTATGAAACAAAACATGCTATATTGATCCTGTCCCAAGGATGGGTAAAAGCTTCTCATCAAAAACATTAGAACCCGTCGCGTGTCCAATTAGCAGACACAATAGAAATTCTATTGTTATCGGTACATACCCTGTACGCGCGACATGCGAAGGGATCCAGGAATCCAGTTTTCACCGCTCCGATTGGATATTATATGAAGTTACTAATACCATCCTACGAACCTAACCAGTATTTATTTCGATCCTACCACTCCTTTCCTTGCTATCCTCAGGGTCAGGGTTTATGCATCATTCATGTTTTATCGCTCTGCAAGTACCATTCATAACTTTATTATACACACGTACCAGGAAAGGGGTTCTAAAGTTTGCTGTGAAACGTTATCTTGCTATTTATCGTTTCTTGTTATTGTCGGGAAACTTGCTGAAGTCTGCGACGCTTTGTAAACAGCTGATGTAAGATCGGTTCCTATGTTCTTCTTAGTTTTTGTATTTTATAGGTGTAGGTGGTCTGTATATGCAGTTAGTGTCAATACCTTCGTACCTTTGCGTATAGATGAACCTTGTGTACTATTTGAAGGGCTATCGGTGCCAGTGTAGTCTTAAAGAGAAAATAGAATGTCTCATGTGCCTGCTACATGAGATATAGAGGTATGAGGAACAGGGTGTAAACTTCACTCATCCTCCATAAAAAAGGGAGGATCCTCTGACCAGTCGGTTGTCGTATCTGGTCAGACTGCAACCAACCAACCACCCAACCACCTCCAATCAACTGCCTGATGATTTTTGTCGGGCCGTTATATATGTTTTAGTCAGCGGGGCAAACTGCTTGCGCGGTGCAAGATTTTGCGTGACGTCAGTGTGATGTGTAGTAGGTATGTGGCGATGTAAATGACGCCACAAAGACATTAAATTTTCTCTCTGAATTTTTCAAAATTTCTTCTTTGGTATCCTGAGGCGGCGGTGACTTACCATCATACACATCATTACTTACCATGGTGGGACGGATTGTATGTTATCTAATAACAAAAGAAAAAGTAAAAAGTCCTTGAAATATCTTAATAGCAACGTTATACCTACCTACATTCCAAAGTAGACATTAAACGCTTTTCATCCTCAAAAATTGATAAAAATGTGATTGTTATACTTTCCCAAATAACTGCGAGGCTTTATTTTTACAGTCTACCGAAAAAAATCAACATTAAGGAAACAGGTGACCTGTTTATTCCCCTAAGTCCCTTTGCCAAAAAGGAATTCTGTCCGCTTCACAGTTAAGATCCGAGATTTCCTGTCCAGAAAAGATATATTGAGCAACATTTTTACAATATTTTACTTGCTTCCCTTTTCGACAGAATATTGGATAAGGCAAAAAGGGATATTATAGAGTGAGGTTCTAGTTCATCTAATCCTATTTGTTTGAGCATTCGTTCTTCTTGACATTACACAATTTTATGTTTTGTGACAATTGATGACTGGGTATTTTAAAAAGTTTTTTTTTTATATTTTTTTATATTTATGTTATATACGGTGAACAAGGTTCGCTACCTGCTAACTTTGTTGTTTTGTTTATTAGTTCTGCTATTTGAGACCTATCTATGAGTTAACTCACTTTTACAGAACAAATGAATTGATTGAAAAGTGATTTGAGTCTAATCAAATCACTGACCTGTATTATATATTATTAGAGGTCTGTGACTCAAATTCAAATTCAGGTATTTTTATTTGTAGAACACAGGTAAACAAAAACGTACAGATGTCGGTATTAATCAAATGAACGCTATGTCTTGCCGTCAACAGCGCAGAAATATTCGAGACTGTGAATAACAATGGTACCATTGTTGAGATGAGACTCAATTCGTAGTCAAATTACATCTGTGGCGTAAGGTTTTCTCAAAAAATCTAGTTATTTTGGTAGAGAGGTTATACTCGTAAAAGTTTCTATAATCAGCTGCAGACGAATCAATAAACTGTCAATTGTAGCAATCGCGCCCGTTTACTTTGCTCTACTATTTACTAGCTTAAGTAAATTTTAAGAGAGTGGAAACATGGTTAAGAAAGTAGAGTTAACTGAATGTTCCACAAATTGGATTCACTTCCACTGAAACAGATTGATCGATACACACTTTTATCAAACGTCAGTTGATTTGATTTGATTTTTTGTAAGTAGGTTTGTACAAACACTTTTACACGTCAATCATGTTTTTTTAAAACTAGATGAAGTCGGCGTTTCCTATCTGACTACTCTGAGAAGAAAGGCCTAAAACAAACTCAGAGGTCACAGTCTCTTTTAAAGTCCAGACATAATCTTGGTCAGGTTATATGAAGACCATGTAGATCGATGTCTAAGGTGGTCTTTTGAGGAAAGAACCACACAGATTGAGAGGACCTGTCCAGTCAGTGCACGCATTTGTCAAAAATCGTGCAGCTCAACTCAAGACTTAAGGAGCTCAACGATTCGACGAACAATACCAAAGAAAGGACATTTGGGTAGGCCGCATAAACTACTCAAACTGACAGATCATGATTAAAACTAAGAAGGAAAAAAATAAATGACCCACATAGTCCTCACATTCACAATAATTAAATAAAAAATAAATTACTTACAAAGTAAATATTCATGTCATTGTCTAAATAGAATTCATCAATGTCAATGTGTATATAAAAAAAAAATCCGGACATAATCTTTGAGAACCATGTAGATTAGTGTCTGAAATGGTCTTTTGAGGAAAGAACCACACAGATTGAGTGGACCTGTCCAGTCAGTGCACGCATTTGTCAGTAACCGTGCAGCTCAACTCAGAATTTAAGGAGCTCAACGATTCGACGAACAATACCAAAGACAGGACATTTGGGTAGGCCGCATAAACTACTCAAACTGCCAGACCATGATTAAAACGGAAAAAATGACACACATAGTCCTCACATTCACAATAATTAAAATAATATAATACTTTATACAGTAAATGTACATGTCATTATTTAAGTAAATAGATACTTAAAAAAAAAAAGAAAAAGAATTAAAGTGTAAAATAGCAAAATTTTGGAGCATCTCAATCCCAAGCCTTTTTGTCCTCAATATAGTCTTTTACAGTATAATAGGCTTTCTGACATAATTTTCGCTTTATAAAAGATTTGAATTTATTAAGGCTTAGTTCTTGAATTGAAGTTGAAGGGTGACAAATGTTATGTTTGAGAAAAGAGGTTCTGTCAATGTTTCTTCCATTGTAGCTTCTAACATCCCAAAATATCTCTCCATAATAAAACCACCATCTAGAGAAATAATACGGAAATATTAAGTTTTATGTGTTCGGGGACCCATACCCTGCAATTAAAGGACCGGCCTTCCGCAACTTTCTGAACATGAGAGCTGTCAAAATGTTTACGATTACCGTCGTAAGTTGTGGAAACCACGTAACGAGCCTGCCGACCCTAATGTACAAACTACCCACATTATATTTAAGTTGAAGATTCCTGGCATTGTCAAGAGTGGCGAGCTGCTGTAACTACTTACCAACTGGGTTAGAATGAGCCGCGCGTAATGCGATTCTGAAAGGATTATTTTGTTGTTATCTAGACTAGAGATTATCTCTTGAACGGCTCGGCAGCACATTTATGTAGCTGGAAAAATGTTTTGTAATAAATGAACAGCTACATTTGATGATATTAAATATACTGAATTATTTATAATAATTTCATCACCAATGCTCTCAAAACGGTGAAGGAAAACATCGTGAGGAAACCGGCATTTTCTAGAACCAAAAATTCGAAGACATGTGACATCTGCCAACCCGCATTGGGCCCGCGTGGTGGATTACGGCCCACTCCCTCTTACTGGGAGGCCTGTGTCTCAGCAGTGGGAACATTATAGGCTGATTATATTATTATATTAATATTAGAAAAGGCTATATTCAGAGATAAATAATAATGTAATGTTATTGTTAAAAAAAGTCTGCATTGTTTTTTGTATTTTGTGTTTCACGACGCGACCTGTGTCCAAATAAATGTTATTCTTTATTTCTTTCTTTCTTTACAAGCCCTTGTTTCAAACTGAATAACCCTAGTCAAATATTTATTGTTTCAGGTAAAAACAAGCGCTGTTTCTGCTAAACCAACACTAAATGTTCGTTTTGTTTCACTTTATTAAATGGACGCCGATGAGGTAAGAATACACAGTTACTGTAGGTATTGATCCGAAAAGCATTATCCGACGAAAAACCAGAAAAACGTCACAATGAAGTATCTTCGGAGTTTGTAACTCATATCAAAATAAGTCCCAAGTTAAAGTGGGTCGCGCGCAACATTGTGTCACCGTCTCAAAATTGAGTTACAATACTGAGAAAGGGGAAACTTTAGTCCTTTTCAGTGGCACGTTCGAAAATTGCACATTTGGCGCGGATGTACCGACCAGGGCCGAATCGGGCACTCGCCGCATCACTCATTGTCAACAAAGTTTATCGCCTCTCCTCTGCAAGCGAACGGAATCGCCCAAATGTGTTTGTTGTGGTCTCAAAACGAACTCGCAGCGTCGCAAAATACGGATAAATTGCATTTGCAACTGCTAAGTTGTGCATTTCTTGTTAAATGTCAGCTATACAGCGTTTGCTCGACTTTCGAACCTCTCGAGTATTAACTTCTTAAAGATTTGCGGCGACCACAATGTTACTCCATTTACATTTGTTGAGTTACGTTTTCAAATGCTTTTCGATGGACAAAGCTGTAAAGTCAGAGTATCTACATATACCTACAGATCTGAATATCTTTCTGGGCCATTTTTTATGACTTTAGCTTTCTAGAAATTACAATAACGAATTAGTTTCCAGAAAAAGTGTAAAAAATAATTAAACGAATTTCATTTAAGTGTTCTTCTCAGAACGGCGCCGTTTACGCCGTATTTCATTAATATGGGTAACATTTCACGCGTTAAAAAATCAATTACTTTTAATGACTATTCTAGAATTTATAGTCATCGTCGAAGATTATTACCTATTATAAATACCAGCATGTTTTGCAAAAAGCGAACGAAGTGGAGTATATTATTCACATATTCACAGCGCAAATGACTTTACCGTATCTGATTGATCGAGAAAATTAGCGAGACTACAAAATCTAGTCATAAGCCATATTCTGTTTTGCATGAAAAAAAGACAGAAGCGGATCACGTGACGTCAGACAACCAATCATGGTTGCTACCCAACACGCTCGTAAAAGCGGGGCCTAATATAAGATAAAACATCGTTTGACGGGCTCACATGTAAGGCACAACAAACTACGGATATCGATAAAGCTTACTTGAGTAATGGAAAGTTGAGGAAGCAAGCGGACGTAACAGTCCTGACCGACTTCTGGGGGGGACTTCATTAAGTTGGGCTCAAGCTGACGGAGGATCAGCGCCGGGCTTATTGATTGCGACGCGACCCACGGGGCTCATCCGTACGGTCCGTGACCGCATAATCTAAGGATTACGCAGGGACAGTGTACTGTGTGTCAGTGTGTAAAACGAAAATTAATAGAAGCGGGAAGCGACTTGATACAGAAGAATTTGTTGTATTATAAGATTTGTTGGGATTGCTCGCTTTATTTAGATTTAGCTGCAGGCTTTGAGTCTTACTGATGCAGTAACTGTTGAATTAATTCTTGTTGTGATGGCATGAAAATAACTATTTTACCTATTGAGATGCACATTTACGTTCATAACCCTGGGGTTATGAACGTAAATGTGCTTCTCAAGGGACCAGGGTCCCAGTTCGGGCAAAGTGTTAAAGGGTTTTCTATTAGGAATTTCTTGGTAATCCGGAGTTTGGAATTTGGCGGTGTGATACCCCCGTGTCTCGGAAAGCACGTTAAGCCGTTGATCTTGCGCCTGATCTCCCTCCGGTCGTGTCGGATTACATGCCTTCCCATCGGACTATGAGAGTGAGGGAAGAGAGAGTCCACCTGTGTCTGCGCACACGGTTGTGCACTATAACATAATTATCTCCCGCCGAAGGCTAGTCTCCTTTGAAATTGGCCGTCATGGCTGAAATAGGTACGGCCTGGAGGACTGTTAGTATGTGCATAAAACCTTGACTGTCATGAAAGCTCACATTGCAATGATAAACCTTATCTATAATGAGGTAAGCACGACAATTGCTACGACTCGTTTGACTCTTAATACGACTCAATGAAACTATTATTCAACTCGCTCCAAACGTCACAACATCTCATATAATAAGTCCCATTACAATAAGCCCAACTCTGTATACAACAGACGTCATAACAAGATTAGTGATGTTCCACTATTATTATGTAAGTTGATGTACCTACAAAGTTATACGATTCACAAAAGCCCCGCCGTAATCCGTACACTCGATATTTGAAAACGCAATTTCAAAACTTCACCTAACGTTTGAGTTGATGCTTTGTTAAAATGATAATATAAGTTGAGTTGGAACGTCAGTTTGCATGTCCGGATTCAGGAAAGCATTTTGTTCAAAATAGTTATACATACATCATCATCTGCCTAGCCTTTTCCCAACTATGTTAGGGTCGGCTTCCAGTCTAACCAGATGCAGTTGAATACCAGTATTTTACATAGAGCGACTGCCTATCTGACCTCCAAAACCCAGTTAGGTACTGGGTAATACGATACCCCTTGGCAAGACTGGTTGTCAGACTTTCGGGGTTCTGACGACCCATACCGACTGTCAAATATCCAGGAATGACAGCCGGGACCAACGGCTTAACGTGCTTTCCGAGGCACGGAGGTATCTTGGTATCTGAAGATGGTGGAACCCATCCTCGGACCAACCGCGGCAAGCGTAGCTAAACCTGATCGATCGACCCTTGCAGCCCCTCCAAAAAAAAAGTAGTAGTTCAAAATACCTAGATACACATACATAATTTGTATAATTGTATAATTTTGAAAGAGTAAACATCACTATTATGGGTTTGCGTAGCAATGGTTCACTTCAATGTTTTTTAACCGACTTCCAAAAAGGAGGAGGTTATTTCATAAACTTTTATTGACACTTTTAAAAAGCCGGATATAGTTATTTCCACATAGTTTGTAGGTAGGTTATCATCTATACATACTAAGATAAACTAAAGCCGCTTTTCGTCTATCAACGCATTGCATCACATCGCCCGCTGCGCTATTAGCTACCTACTTCGTTACTGCTTAGCGTTTTTTTTTTTGTTCGGCTCCAGCGTGATGTTAAACAGCCTATGTATAACCTCTCTCAAAAATTGGGCTATCAAAGGAATTTTTCAAATCCGACTGGTAAGTTCCAGAAATTAGCGCGATTAAACAAACTTCAAATTTATTATTAGTATTAGCTTCCGCCCGTGGCTTCGCCCGCGAGGTATGTCGATAAAAACTATCCTATGTCCTTCCCCTGGATGCAATCTATCTCTCTGCCAAATTTTATCGTAATCCGTTCAGTGGTTTAGGCGTGAAAAGGTAACATACAGACAGACAGAGTTACTTTCGAATTTATACTATTAGTATGGATTAATATAACTTACACATCTCCATGACAACAGAAATCTCCATGTTTTGTTAAGCCGTAAAAACCATGCAAAGCAGGGCCGGTCGCTAGGTAGTTGTCACATAAATAGTAGAAAACAAACACAAAACGTTTCTCCTTTGTTAAAGTCACTGCAGATTACGTAGTTAACTAGAGACAGTTAATCGAAAGTTCAGTCACGTACTAGATGACCCATCGAACTGTCCTCGATAAATGGTTAAATGTTCCGAACCCCATTTAAGATTGCTTATCAATGCAAAACTGTCCTAATCTCATGAACCAATGATTAACAAATGTACCGAAGTAGGTATATGAGGGAAAGTGACGGCACTAATTATTCCCTAAGGCCGCGTTCACACCAAACGGTTTTTTATACGGCGCGGGGACGGCGCGGTGTTTACTCCGTGTGTAGGCACAGTTTATGCACCGTGTGAAGACACGGTCATCAGTGTTGTATGGATCACTATGGAAGCTTGTTGACGACCACGTTTTCCTGCGACGCGGTTTATACGCCGTACCGTAAAAAAACCATACAGCGTTCAAAGGGCCCGATACTTCGTATAAACACGTCGAAGCCGCGATTATAGTAAAGATCGGCATCTAAATTTAAACGCCGCAAGAATCCTTGTCGCGCTCTAATCCCGAAGATGGAACGTTTGGCGGCGCTCTGGCTTGCTCTCTCCAAGGCTTTATTGATAGCGAGAGCCCCGGGCTCGGTAGCGAGGAACCCCCTCCTAGAAATAATAATTATTCACGTCTAAAAGCGTACTTACTAACGTTCTCAAGATCCCCCCTCCTCACAAAAATACGATTGGGTGTTTTTATCTTCGCCTTTATTTCCTTCATGCAGATGAAAGGTAATATCTACATAGCGAATACTGTGTTTAAGTGTAGAACCGTGTTCGTATAAGAGATATAAAAAAATATTACTTCTGGTTATTGCAGTTTGGTATAATAAAGCGACAATACATCTTGTTTTAATAGACGGAAAGATGTTCGCATAAATTGAATGGAATACAGAGTTGGGTGAAACATAGTGCCCGATTCCGCTTTATTGTATCAAGTAAGAGATCCTTCAATTACCAGGACTAAAGGCCCAGCTGGATTGTTTACTGGAAGCCAGATAAATTATGAGCAAAACGTTGCTAACGTTGTGTTAGGGGACCGGGAATGTACCTACTACCAGGGATTAATTTAATGTAGACCTATTTGGGACATGTGTATGTGCTCACAAGGGATTATTTGCTTAGGCATGTTACAGATATCTATATTAATAATTAAGATAGCGTATTTTAGCTATGGTTTTTGAAGTAAAAGCTTCTTTAGACGCGGTGGGAATTTATTGAGATGGGAAAAAGCTATATTGTACTCGCGCCAATGTTACCGTAACCGACACCGCTTCGGATGTGTTCGGCTGTCCTCGGGATGTCATCACCATCATCATCATCATTTCAGCCGAAAGACGTCCACTGCTGGATATAGGCCTCCCCCAAGCACTTCCACTTCGACCGGTTCTGTGCTTCTCGCATCCAACGGTTTCCTGCGGCCTTCACAAGGTCGTCGGTCCCCCCGATATGTCAGTGAGTGATGACCATGGGTGATGGCAAAGTATTCTGTTTGTGTTTTGTTTTCACTTTTGTCGGCACTCCTGGAGTGCCAATTTTTTTTTACTGATCTTGTTCGTGAATTTATTTTATATTAAATTACTAGCTTCTACCCGCGACTTCGTCCGCGGGAAATTTCTTGTTCTCCCGACCCACCGCTTCGCACCGCATCGCCTGCCCGCGATATAATTTCGTTGTCACTTAGATTTCTTCCTATTTTTTTTTTCTTCTTGGTCGGCTAACTGGGCTATCAAATGCAAAGAATTTTTCAAATCCGACTGACCACTAGTTCCGCGCGTTCAAATAAACAAAAATAACATAGAAACTCTTCAGCTTTACGAGTATCATTAGTATATTGATATAAATTAATAATAATAAACCATTTATTTTCTGGTAACAACAACAACCCATAGATACGTACCTTAACCTAAGTATACATAATATAGTAACAATTTTGTTAGTAAATAAAACTTAATAACTATGTTAGTATCACTTTTTTTTTTTTTGCGGATGGGAAATCATCAAATGACCCCTCCCGCTCTGGGTGGAGCGGAAGGGAGTGTCAGACTCTTACTGACTAAAACCCACCCGTGTTCCTTCCTTAGCCCTTTATGTTCCGGGCCAGCGGTAACCCTTTCGGACAATCCCGCTGACCCGGCAGGCTTCGACCCTATAGGGCCTATGAGGTATGTTAGTATCACTTAGTTGCACTAAGTCTTTGTGCGTTCTGGTGGCACTTGTCCGCGAAAGCGGCAGAATACCACATCCTGCGGCCAAAAGCTTTCTACCATCACCAGGTGCAGGTAGCATGTTCGTATGCGCACCACGAACGCCTTGAAGTTGACGTTGCGGTGCGACTCCAGTAACTGCACCCGCGGGTGTACCTCGTCTTCTGGCGCACATACTCCACGATGTCCTCCGCCTTAGTGGTGTAGTGTAGGCGGGAGATGTACACCGGTGTGTTCGGCTTTGCGGCACGCAAGCTTACTTCGGGCTTCGTAGGAGCTTTGCCGCTGCAAAAAACAAACAACTGCAACAACAACAACTGCTTAACTGCTGTTTTTAATATCTATAACAACAGACTAGTGATTCAACCTCCGTCCATAGCGGTTACATTATTACTTACATTGGTGACTGAAACTTATCATTTTGTTCAGAAGGTAAGCACACAAGTTTCTCAGCTCATAGAATAAGACACAATGTAGTACTTAAGTAACTAAGGCTTTAATCACGTGAAGCGTCTGATAAATGGCTAACCAGCACATATTAAGACCTAGAAGGAAGTCTAAGGGGCGTCGCTTACTTGTAAGTCGAGGCGGGGTCGCGGCCGCGGTGGCAAGGCGGCGGCGTCTCTATGTAGAGTCGAGGCGCCGTCGCGCGTCGTCAGAAGATGAAGATGTACTTGCACTCATACAAGTATAATCATACAATTTCGATGAATTTCACGTTGGTTTCAAAATCGTCACGCATTATTTTAACTGTATAAATATGTCTACTCCCGAAACAAAATGACAAAATGGCGGTGCAATCGCATCGCCGTCTGCCAAAGCGCCCCCCACGCGCCCCCGCCGCGCCCCCGCCGCGCCTCCGCCGCGCCTCCGCCTCGACTCCGCCTCGACTCCGCGTCGCCACCGCCTCGCCCGTGCCGCGACTCTAGTATGTGAGCGCGAAGAAACGGCACGCCGCCGCTTGTGCGCCCGCGCCTCGACGCCTGCCTCGACTCTAGCTCGTGTGAGCGACGCCCCTAACATTCCCGTTATATACAAATGTAAAGCCACCTGTTTATAGTCTCGACTACGAAGTCAAAGACCCCATCTTGTGTCCCCAAATCAACATAGGTAAATAAATCTACTTAACCAACGCCGTTTCGTACTTAATCTTAACAAACATCTAAGCAAACGAAAAATTAAATCTTATATCCAAATCTCTCGGTACTGCAACACATAAAAACGTCCGTATACCGTACGAGTTTGCTAAAAATATTCGCCCTCCTTCCTTCCTAATAAGGGACGTTCGCTTTTAAAAGTCCCAGATCCACCGTTTGCGAAGACAAAATAGATTACGTAATAGCCTCCTGTTACACCGTACGGCGCCCTGTAAACTAAGTAATACTTTCTTCTTTATTTTTACAAAGTTACTTTAATATTTTTTTGCTTAGGATAATCAGCCTTTAACGTTCCCACTGCTGGGACACAGGCCTCCTCTCTGTGAGAGGGAGAGGCCGTTATCCACCACGCGGGCCCATTGCGGGTTGGTAGATGTTACATGTCTTCGAATTTTTGGATCTAAAACATACCGGACTTTGGCGGTTCCGTCACGATTTTCACTTTCCTTCACCGTTTTGAGAGCAGTGGTGATGAAATAAATTACACAAAGTAAAGCGCCTGTCAGGGTTCGAACCTACGACCACTGTGACCACTGGGCCACCACTCCTCGTTCTCCTCCTACTTTGCTTTTTAAAACAAATTATTCGGTGTGATAGTCGCCGAGACGTGAAACATACTACATAGATACAGAATTTTATCTATATACTCGTATTATAACATTTAAATGACGTTTGTTAGTCTCACTAAAACTCGAGAACGGCTGGACCGAGTTGGCCAATTTTGGTTTTGAAATATTTGTAGAAGTCCAAGGAAGGTTTAGCAGGTGAGAAAATATGAAGAAGTTGTAAGGAAAATAGTAAAAGCAACAATTTTATTATCCCATACAGACTGTTCGTACCTGTCAAACAGGGTGCGTTCAGAAATTAAATAAAACGGAGGTAATAACGTCACGTGCTCATCGCAGTGATGACTGAGTAACAAGACACAGATAATGATAATAGCCGTATTGTATTTTTTTTTCTGGAAATTTTGTTATTGAACTTGTGTCACATTATTTAATTTTGAGGCGGTACGAAGTTCGCCGGGTCAGTTAGTCATTCTGTAAATGTTTAAATGCTAATATCAAGTAGCTACAAGGAAATAATTATTAGGTATTCTAAAGAGTATAATCATTATTTCCATTGACTCGGCGACTATCACATCGAATAATTAATTTAACCGAATTGGTTTTACCAAATAAATATGGACATCAAAGAATATCCATTTACGAACTTCAAAATATTTTTTCATGGTTTTTTTTTGTTTACTAATTCACATAAAATTAATGTTTTTGACTTGAAATTAATAATTCAATTCATAATATTTGCACGCCATACTATGTGGCAAACATGTCTGATCCTTTCTTTTTTATGTTATCCTGCATGCATTTATATTCTTGTATGTGTACACATGTTTGAGCAAATAAATATATATATCTTATATTAACTTATGTAGACCGTAGGTACATGAAAAAGCTCAGTTCTAGATATTTTAATTCGAATCACACGTTTCAATGAACTGAGAAAAAACAAGTTAGTCGTAATTGAGCTTACTTTATGGTTACTAATCAATTAACTAACACAGCTATTTCTCATGCTACTCAAGTTGTATGAGCCTTTTCGTTGATTACTATGCAGCATTTTTAAGAAGAGCAAAATAGGCATGGAAAGCGCAAAACCGGTTGAAGCACAACTTAGGAGCTGCCTTTATCCAGCTTATGCTTATAAGCTGATTGAATTGAGACGCTAAGACAAAGCCAGAGCAGAGTAATTTCAATATATCTTTAGTCAACCTTTTCTCCAACCACGACCTACTATTGATTTGGAATCAACACGGAGCACGGAATCGTTTAGAGACGGCACTAGTAATAAAATTCGTGGCGCCGAAAGTGCGTAGAGCGGCACAACTTCTGTCACGGATCGCCTTCAAAACCGTAAGTTTCTATTCATCATTAGTGTCGTCGTGCGAGTAAGTGTCACAAATAGTTTATAAGGATAGTGTTGACAATGCCGCCTCTAACAGGCTGCGTTTCCTTGCTCTCTGCGTATCAAGTACCAACCTAAGTATATAAAGTTCTGAACTAGCCAACAACGCTGCCAAGGAATCAATAGGAATTCCAGCTATTTGATAAGCGAGTTCTAAAGCAGCGACTAGGTCAAAGCGATCATACGCTGAATCGTTTCATATTTTAAAGGAATGTAAGGTAATAATAGTGAATGAAAGTTTGATGGATGATTTTCCAAGTAAAGGATACTATTTATTCAAAGAGTTTACCACACTAATATTATAAAGGCGAAATTTTGTGTGTGAGGTGGGGGTGTGTTTATATGTTTGTTACTTCTTCACGCTCAAACGGCTGGACCAATTTTGATTAAATTTTGTATTGAGGTAGCTGACACCCTGCATTAACATATAGGCTACTTTTTATCCCGAAATTCCCACGGGATCGACACTTATGCGGGTGACACCGCGGGGTGCAGCTAGTAAGAAATAAGGTTGAAAAGTGAACAGTGAAAATGACACAAAATTGGAGAGAATGCTCATTGTAAGCCTTATTTGAATAAACGAAAGGTATATAATTTTGAACTGCAAAAGCATAAGAAGACAATGAACGTTGAACTTGTACGAACACATTACAATGAAAATTCCATTACATATCTTAAACTATACGCAACACATAAATAGTTTACGAACTTGACTGTAATTACGCGATGCATTATTAATGACTAGCGAAATACTATGACACTGTAATGAAGTTAAATTGACTTAATTTTGTTGGCAACTTCAATTAGCGAGCGGGATGTTGTTTACGTCGAATGTAGGCTTTATTTAATGCACAATCATTTTTAAATTGAATAAACAGCACCATGTAGGTAGAATGGGATGTGGAATGCACTTTCGTGTTGTTAAAAACACATTGGCTGAAAGCCTAGATTTGGCTGTGGTAAAGTTTTTAGAGAAAATTAAAAAGGATTTCAATATTCGCTATCAGTATTTTGTAGGAAATCAATGCTCACATAATAGTTATTTTTAGTAATCCGACTCGAAGGACCAGTGTTTGTTACCGAGCTGGTACCTACCTAACTATTGAACCTATGTGAACATTAATAGGGTTGAAAATCACACTAATATTATAAAGGCGAAAGTTTGTGATGGTGTGGGGGTGTGTGTGTGTGTTTATATATTTGTTACTTCTTTACGCTCAAACGGCTGAACCAATTTTGTAACATAACATTTTGTATGGAGGTAGCTGATACCCTGGATTAACATATAGGCCGCTTTTTATCCCGATATTCCCACGGGATCGACATTTACGCGGGTGAAACCGCGGGGCGCAGCTAGTTATTAAGAATTATGTGAGTAGGTACTCTACAAACTCTGCTTTTATGATAAACTGGAAGCACCTCGCGGTTTCACCCGCATAAGTGTCGGTCCCGTGAAATAGCGGGATAAAACTATCCTATGTCCTTTCTGGGGACTCAAATTATCTCTATACCTTTCATCTAAATCAGTTCAGCGGATTAAGCGTGAAAAGGTCACAGACAGACACACTTTCGCTTTTATAATATTAGTATATAATATATAGTATGGATACAGCAGGTTATAAATAAACCAAAACAGCTCTGATATGAGGTTTCAGTCGGCAAAATAAATTGTTCCTCCCTTTTAAAGTCCCTTACAATAACAACCATAACAACATCATAATAAAGGGGAGGCGGGTATCATACACGCCATTTCAAAGCCGTCAAACAACGAACAGCTGGCAACATTTTTCAATAACGAAAACAACTGGCAACATTTTTCAATAAACGTAAAGTCATTGTGGCATTGTGAAACGCACAAAACCCAATTACGAACGGTTAATAGTCGGATAAGTTAATGTTCCCGCAACATGCAAATAGCATTAAAATATCGGTGGAAAGCCAATTAAAGTCGTAAACTTTCATTGATATTCATGAACTCATAATGGGAAATGTAGCTGAAAACGCTGTCGAAAACTTCCACTTCGCGGAGTCTCTAATTATGCTTAAAACGGGCACCTGAGCCACGAGCCACGTTCTACGCTTCGTTATCTTCCTCGCTTACTGACGAAGTATAATTTTTTATTCCCACACAAATTATGAAAATAAGCAAGATAGTCGAGTTACGAATTAGCTCTTAAAAACACTGTCTAAGGATCTAATTAGGTAGCCTGTGAGGAAAATCAGCAGTAAATATCTTTCAAACTCTTTGCCTTTTAACGCTAATCTAAAAAGGGAAAATAAATCGCTTTATTAACAGAATTTACGACAGTCCACGAAATCAGTTCTGAGAGAAAATCCGTAATATTATCTCTACTCTTCCTACCATCCTCGATCCTTCAATTAAGGCGTACGTCGGAAAAGTTCATCACATTAGTGAATCGAGGTCGATTTTTGAACCCCCGAACTGAAAATCGAAGTAAAAAACTCAGGATACAGAGGTTGTATTACAGTGAGCTTTTTTACAGAATCCCGGCGAAATACTTAAATAAGAAATTGACTATTTTGTTTATTTCTATTTATTTCTATTGAACATTTATGTTTATTTCTATTTCTCATACTTATTGTAGTTTATTGTTTCCTTTTAACCCAAAGGAGCGGAGGCGTTACTACATCAGTACCGATTCGACTGATTTTACGGAAAATCGAAGGTTCACATGGCTTACGTTCCAATTACCCACTGCCTCTCCCTTCAAGTTGTTGACCTACATACCCTCGGTTTGTTTCCTGAGCCAAAACTCTCAGATCACGAACCTCTTAAGCAAATCAATTCGATCCTTATTCATATTCTGGTAAGGTTGTTATTAGAAGAGCAAACGGTCGCGCTTGAAACGATTAATATTCAGTAGATTTTTACTGTTCGTACCTATCAATTTGTTTAATAAATGATACTTCACACTTCTGTTCTTTTGTAAGTTTCCACAATCCGCCTGTCATCGGTGATGCTTTATCATTTGCATATTTTACGAAGGGATTGTCAGTCTTTGGATGCGTTTAAGTACGAATTTGACTCTTAAGAACATGTACAAAAAGTCTCGATCCATCTCGACCCTTTATTGTGTGTTACCTCGCACACTAGATGCGACCTAGTCATGTGTTTCCGCGCAATACATACGTCCATAGTATGTTTACGTACGAAACAAATTCGTATCCAATGTGCGGCTGGCCTAAACCTCTTCGTGATTCTGTTAGAACAAATCACATAGCTTACAATAACAAACGAAAGGCTTCTTGTAAATGTAAATTGTGTGCCTGTTTTGGGTAGAAGCCGACTGTTATGATTGACACTGAAGGAAGGTTTCTCTGCCTTCCTTTTATGTGTTGAAGAGCTAACAATGCCCGAAGCGAATATTCGCGGGAATAATTACATCCTTATAGTAATGTACAGTCGCCCGGCGTTTTACTGTGAAATAATTGTTAGTTTAGAGCTACATTTGGTTTGTTTTTTTGCTGTTACCGCTAAGGATTTTTAAAGAGGTAATTTTAGTTAACATTTTTAGGAAACAGCTCTCTTTGTTAACCTTAAGGTCCTGAGAGACCCGTAGTAAGTCTCACTCAAAATGTCCTGCTCAGAAGGTCGTTATGCTGGTGGGCTATAGAATCCCGCAAAGCTTTCGTTTCGTTTCATTTCGCTTTGTTGTTTCCTACAGGTAGGTAACAACAAAGCGAAATGTGGGATAGGAAGTAGGTACTATCCTGAGGGAAACCACACGTAAATAGTCCTCAGCCAAATAGGATTCTTTTTGCCTAGGTCGATGTACAAACTGTGTCCGCATTCTCATTGACCGCATGTCAATAACATTTTTGCAATCATATCAGTAGATATTATTGCAATAATGTAGCTAGCTGTAGCCCGCGACTTTGTCTACGATCAAGGATGAAAAGTTCTATGTCCTTCTCCAGGTCATGGTATACCCATGTGCCAAATTTCATCCAAATCCGTTCAGCCGTATTAGCGTGTAAGCGTAACAAACATACAAAAACTCAAATGTTTTCTGCATCTGTAAAAATCTTTAAAAAAATTTTCAAGACCTGCCCTAATAAAATCTAGTAAGGAATGTTTTTATTTTTTTATTGCTGAATGGACCTGCTCTCACGCCTGATTGAAAGCGATGGTTGAGGTCCATGATGGAACATGCGTACCCAGAAGATGCCTGTTCACTCTTGCTTTCAAGGCAGACACTACACACTCTTACATTCTCATTTGCCGTTTGTACTTTAAGGCCCGCCCAAAAAAAAAAAAAAAGGCCCGGTATCCACCAAACCGTAGAGGAGAGGAGACGAGAGGAGATTTTCTGCGAAGCTGGCAGGTTATTTCTACCAAAGCGGAGAGGAGATGCGTAATGGAGAGGAGATGTGAGCTGTGTGTGGCGGAGATGTGTGATGGGAATCGCCCGCCCGACCGCCCGGTTACACACATCCCCGCTCTGCCGCGCCGCTTGCTCGCTCGCAGCATAAAATTCTATAGAAAAATGAGACATCTCTCCTCTCCGATTGATCCATTTCCACCGAGGCTAAGCGGAGAGGAGATGTGGAAATCACGAAATCTGATTGGTTATCCAAAACACATCTCCTCTCGTCTCCTCTCCTCTCCGCTTTGGTGGATACCGAGTTTGTTTCGGAATTTTTTCTCAGGGATCAGTCAGCCAGGACAGTACACTATCTAGTTTTAAAATATTGACCAAATAATTGACGTGTAAAAAGATCGAATTAGATAAATAAACATGATTTTATCATTTCATTTCATTTTCGAATTAACCATAGTATACATCTAATCACCTGGTATACCTATTTATATGTACATTACTGATCGGTTGTTTTCTAGTGGGCCACTCCACTAAATGAAAAGCTGGTTCTTTTGCGGCGTACAGTTTAATCTTCTTTACAATATTTGCAATTAATAATTTTTAAAGTTATAAGAAATAAAAAGGCTCATCACCGTGCAGTGGCTGTCAACGCAATCCACAGATAAAAATATTCTTCGCGCTCCCGCGCTCCTGTTGACATTAGCCATGTTCGGATATGGCTTCAACATCTTCCCCCCCCTCGAAAGCTTCAGGGTTTCGAGGCTCTGCGGCTGAAGTCGGCTCGGATAGAGAGCAAAGATTATGAACAGCTCGTCTGAAAGTGCCCTTCGAAGTGTAGACGTCCGCTACTCGTGCTGTTCCATCAGTCCCGCGATACAGCTTAGAAATCCGCGCCATACGCCATTTCAATGGCGGGGCGTTTGGTTCCTTGATAATGACTAAGTCGCCTTCCTGGAGTCCTCTTTGCGAGATCCGCCATTTGTGTTTTTGCTGCAACTCGCTTAGGTATTCGTTTCTCCACCTTTCCCAGAAATGTTGCCGCATTTGATCTAATCTTCGGTATCTGTCCAGTCTATTGGTGTTTGCATTGGTTAAGGTTTCCGATGGGAACGAAGTTAATGGCCTGCCGATCAGGAAGTGCGCGGGTGTCAAAGGATTCAGGTCATTAGGATCAGATGATAGAGGGCTCAATGGACGTGAGTTCAGGATTGCCTCAATTTGCACAAACAACGTTGATAACTCCTCAAACGTAAGATGTTTATCACCTAAAATCCTAGTAGTATGGTATTTAGCAGACTTAACGCCTGCCTCCCAAAGCCCACCAAAATGGGGAGAGTAAGCTGGCGAAAATTTAAACGTAATGCCTTCGTCGGCAGCAAAACCGGTAACGCATTCATTGCTCGATTTTAAAAACTTTGCTAATTCATTGTTTGCACCGACAAAATTTGTCCCGTTATCGCAGTACAATTCCAAGGGCTTTCCTCTGCGGGATATAAAACGCCTCAAGCACAAAATGAAAACATCGGACGTGAGGTCGCTTGCTACCTCTAAGTGCACAGCCTTGGTGCTGAAGCAAACGAATAGACACATGTAGCACTTGGTGATTTTACACCCACGACCTTTGCGATCGGTGATGTGGAACGGCCCGGCAAAATCAACACCACTTACCTGGAACGGAACACTTGGAGTAACTCTTGAAGCAGGTAGGTTTCCCATTATGGGATTAACGGTTTTAGCTTTTATGATTCTACACAGCTTACAATTGTTAACAGTTTTCCTAGCTAATATTCTACCTCTCAAAGGCCAATATTTATTTCTTAAGTCATTGAGCAACAATTGAGGTCCGCAATGCAAAAGTTTTTTATGGTAATGAATGAATAACAATTTCGTAAAATTGTGATTAGTATCTAATAATATCGGATGTTTTTTATTGCAGGTTTCAATTGAATTTTGGATACGGCCACCTACACAGAGTATGCCATCATCATTGAGGAATGGACTGAGAGATAACAAATTGGATTTCGACGGTAAGTCACGCTTATTTTTAATCAATTTGATTTCATTAGGAAAACATTCATATTGATGTTGTTTTAATAAAACATTTAATGCAGCATCCAATTCACCAGGTGTGAATGGACCAGTAGTAACCTTGGCCAGTTTATATCGCTTGTAGTTTATGTAACGTAGAACATAGGCTATAGATCTTTGCATAGTAAAAAAGTTGGAAATTCTTTCAAAATCTATCAGTCTAGGACGAGCTGCTAAAACAGTGCTGCTGCTAGACTGCAGCGTAATTGTAGTTGCCCTTTTGTTAGTTTTGATTTCAGGCAACTCGGAGATACCTTTGCTATTAGTAGTCAGAGGCCACTTACTCGAGTCCTCAGATAAAAACAATGGGCCTTCCCACCAAAGTTTAGCTAAATGAATTGATTTAGGATTTAACCCTCTAGACGCTAGATCAGCAGGATTTGTTTCGCCAGGAACATGTCTCCAAGTACCTGACTTAGTCAATTCTTGGATTTCACCAACACGGTTCGACACAAAGGGTTTTAGATTGCAGGCCTGAGCTGACAACCAACCCAGGACCACTGTTGAATCCGTCCAATGAAAAACTGAGTCAAATTTACAGCGTAGCGCTTTTAAAACCTTATTACTCAGGCGTGCGGAAAGCAATGCACCACACAGCTCGAGTCTAGGTATGGTTGCAGACTTTACTGGTGCAACCTTAGTTTTACCACAAAGTAATCTGACGAGAGTACGCCCGGAACTGTCAACCGAGCGAAGATAAATGGCAGAGGCATAGGCAACTTGGGAAGCATCTGAGAATGAGTGAAGCTCAATTCTAATTGGCTCGTTGATGAGAACACGTCTAGGAATTTCAATTTTTGAGAGAGTTTCCAAATTGCTTAAGAAACTTGTCCATTCCTTTTGTGTTGCATTATCCACAGGCTCATCCCAATCTAAATTCGATAGCCATAGCTTTTGTAGGATTATTTTTGGGACGATAGTACATAAACCAAGTAAACCCAGTGGGTCAAATAACTTAGCCGAGTTGGATAAAATGGAGCGTTTAGTTGCGACTTGTTCACATTGTATGTTAACTGAAAAACGGAAGACATCTTGGGCCGGATCCCACTTTAATCCTAACACGCTTGAAGTTTGAGAGCTTAAATCTAAGTCTTTTATTGATGAAGGTTTAGAATCGTCATGAATCGCGGATGGTGAGTTGGTACGCCATTTGCGTAGAGGAAGACAAGCTGCATTGAGAATTGAAGTTACTGACTCTATAATACTCCGTAAATCCCTTTCAGTTTCAGCTCCTGAGAGGAAATCGTCGACATAGAAGTCCCTTTTTATAATATTCGATATTTTATCGTCCTTGCATTCCTTAGCCAACTGTACCAAACACCTCGTGCTTAAAAATGGAGCCGACGCCGTTCCGTATGTCACGGTATTTAATTGAAAGATCTTAATCGGCTCTGACGGATCTTCACGCCATAAAATCTGTTGCAACATTCGCTGACTTGGATCCACCAATATTTGGCGGTACATTTTTTCCACATCTGCAGAGACCACATACCGATATTGTCTGTACCTCAACAGAATTGAAAAGAGATCATCCTGCACTACTGGTCCGACATGTTGTATATCGTTGAACGATACTCCAGTAGACGTTTTTGCTGAGGCGTCAAAAACAACACGTAGTTTAGTGGTCTCACTAGTTTCTCGTATTACTGCATGATGTGGGAAATAGCAACCAAATACAGATTTTCTGGTTAATTGAGTCATATGACCTAAGCTTTCATACTCGCGCATAAAATCATCATACTGTTGTTTCAAAGTTGGTTTGTTTTTCAATTTCCTCTCCAGTTGAAACAACCTTTTTTCAGCCATGTTGTACGAATCACCTAACATCTCTATAGAATTTTTAAGCGGAATTTTAACACAAAATCTGCCGTCACTCATGTGAAATGTAGTGTCGTTAAACAACTTCTCACAATCGTTACCATCGTGTTCGATGTTCGAAGGAATCTCTTCGAGTTCCCAGAACTTAGCTAATTGATCTTTAATATCTTGTGAAAAATGACAATGTAATTTTTGACTATTACTATTGTAGTGGCTTCCCCCCGTGGGACCAGCCACTATCCACCCTAGGTGAGTTTTTTGTAGTATTGGCCTTTGTGATCCCAAACTAACTCTAGCCGTTTGAATCAGGTCCCAAAATATATCGGCGCCTAGCAATAAGTCTATTTCGGCTGGTAAATAAAACTTAGGGTCAGCAAGTTGGATGTTACTAGGAATATTTAATTCTTGCACACGAATCGCAGTATGGGGCAAACTATCAGTAATTTGAGGTAAAACAAAACATTTGACAGACCTGCTGAATGATTTGTGCATAGAATGTATTTCTATATTGCAATGCTCTGTAACATTCAATACTGTGTTGCCTAAACCAGAAACACAATGATAATAGCTTTTTTCCTTACAGGTACCAATTATTTTCTGAGCTTTCTCACTTATGAAAGATGTTTGACTGCCGCAGTCCAGTAAAGCCCTCAAAATAAAAAACTTGCCATCGACTGTCACCTTGACCAACGCAGTGGATAGAAGAGCTTGATTGGTGGAGACAGCAGACATCGAAATGGACGTGGAGGGGCCGGATGCTGCAGCGGACTCACCTACAGGTAAGTTAGTTTCAACCCTTTTGGAGTTATTATCACCAGTAGACGTATTACTAGATGTAGAAGTAGATGATGGTTGCTCATTCTGTTGTGTATTCTGTGGAAGACTTTGTTTGTGTAGGAGAGTGTTGTGCCTTCTCCGGCATATTCTACAACCACTTAGCCTACACTGGAATGCCTTATGACCTCCCTGGAAACAGTTATTGCATACCTTTAACAATGCAATTTGTGAGATTCGTTCCTCAACAGGAAAAGATTTAAGTTTAGTACACTCATAAAGCTTATGATCTTGTTTACAGAGAACACACACTTTTTTAGTGGAAGAGGAATCAACAGCAGATGAAATAAATGATTTTGTTTTGGGCAAACTGTGACGTTTTTCATTTTTCACAATCCTACCAACGTTAACTGTTTCCATAACGGTAGCTCGTTTACGAAGAAAATAATAAAATTGTTCTAACGTTGGCGATTCCTGATCACTCCTAAACTCCTCCCATTTTCTGGCAGTTACGCAGTCTAATTTTGTTGAGGCCAGGTAAATAATAAGTGTATCCCACTTGTCTGTGGGTTCCCCTAGTAAATTCAACGCACTTAGATTTTTAGATAAAGAATCAATTAAATTGTGTATACCCACATCCGATTCCTTATGTAGGGATTCAATTGAAAATAAACACTTAATGTGTTCATTTATTAAAAGACGCTTGTTATCGTATCGCTGGCAGAGTAAATCCCATGCGATTGAATAGTTGTTTGATGATATAGATACAGAGCTTATGACTGAAGAAGCAGCGCCCTCTAGGTAAGATTTAAGATAGTGGAACTTATTTACATCATCAATGGTTTCATTGTTATGAATTAGCGATAAGTATATATCCCTAAAGGAAAGCCACTTGGTTGATTCACCATTAAACGTAGCAATTTTAATCGGTGGTAGTTTTAAACCATGTGATATTTTGGATATTGAGTTGGACGAGGACTCAACTCTGTCATGATCCTTTTCAATGTTGTCTAACATGGTTTGTGCTTTAGCAATCAACTTGAAGAATATATTTTCTGTAACTTCACGCTCACTAATTTGCTTGTCCGAGTCTTCATCCAACATTTCAATTTGCGATTGAATATCATCAAAGGTGCAAGACAGATCTCGTAACTTATTTAATCTTAGAGGTAATTCTTTAATATCTAACTTGCTTGATTCTATATATTTTTCAAATAATGTTAAACGAGCTCTGATATTGCCTCTCTGTTTGATCAAATCCTTTAAATCCAACATGATGCCGGTGCAAACACGTAAACACAACTATCACAAAGTTACCTTTATGTTAATAAAATGATAAATAAACAATGAATGGGTACGTTACGATACTCCTTTGCGAAGATCATAAACCGGTTTGACAGCTGACGTCGGCGCGATGCGATCGCGCGCAGCCGCACGGTGATCGACACGGTGCTAGTTGGAATGCACGGATCAACACGCTGCGGATTTAATTGTTAAAATCTCGCAAGCCTACTCCCAGAGCGTATCTGAAATCATCAGTAACCTTGCATAAGAATACGTTTTAAGTAGTTACGTGAAGGGAATATAAGTACCTACTTTGGATTAGGATGAATAATGTGGGACAAGAACTCGACACAACAAACACTTATTGTTGGAATGCTAGTAGGTAGATGAATAATTGTCACAAACACAAGATCTTATGAAAATCGTTAAAAAATGGGTTATTACTTGAATAACACAATTAAGAACAACAAATTAATACTGTTCTGTAGAATTTATGGGGTATAAGCCGCAATTTACAAAGTTTTGTACATAAGTGGATACCTACCTATTTCGAATTGCGGATACCGTACTTTTGATATAGTCATCGCAATTACCAACGATGTCTACACAAATTAAAGCACAAAGGGATAGATCAAAGGATAGAAAGTGGAAATATAGGTGCACTTCCCTCGGAAATGATGGCTGCAGCTTCTGGCTGGCGAGTTTCTCGAGGTTTGTTCGTTCCTTTGTATCTCGAAGCTCGAATGACCGACCGTTGCGACGAAATTTTCGTACTTTTCTGGTCGGATCACGTCGGGGTCACCAAATGATCGGTTGTTTTCTAGTGGGCCACTCCACTAAATGAAAAGCTGGTTCTTTTGCGGCGTACAGTTTAATCTTCTTTACAATATTTGCAATTAATAATTTTTAAAGTTATAAGAAATAAAAAGGCTCATCACCGTGCAGTGGCTGTCAACGCAATCCACAGATAAAAATATTCTTCGCGCTCCCGCGCTCCTGTTGACATTAGCCATGTTCGGATATGGCTTCAACATTACGATGTTATACACATAAAGCGTTATTAAATCAGTGGTATACATAATAGCATTAGGTACTTAGAACGGCTCGTCAACTCGTTAACTGTCATTACCAAAACGTCGTTAGTCGATAATTTATTTAAATTGACGCGTAAAGCCGTATAATAAAGTCTATTTTATGAGTGATTTATTACTTTGTGTTGTTTTTAATGCCTTTAAAGTTTCGAGCACCAAGATTTTTCAAGACTGTTTTCAAACAGTGTGAGATCCCATAAAATGAAAGAAGAATATATCAGCTTTTGATGGAATAGACCAGATGGTGGCCCAGTGGTAACGGCCGCGACTTACGAGTTTTAGAGTTTTAGGTCGTGGGTTCGAACCCAAGAAGGCACTTTACTTTGTGTAATTTTTTTCATCACCCCTGCTCTTAAAAACTATAAAGGAGAATATCGTCGGGAAACCGGCATGTCCTAGAAAAAAAACGGTGGCACTCCAGGAGTGCTGACAGAAGTGTAAACTTGAAAAAGCATAGTAATTTTCTATTATGTTTGAAGGTCCAAAGAAAATGTAATGCGCGTTGATGTATTTATAATGGCCAAAACTTAAAACAGAGGTGTCGGTTACGGTAACAGTGTCGCGAGTTCAATGCGCCTAAAGAAGTTTTCACTTCAAAAATCAAAGACTTGTAACATCTATCTGAGAGGAGACCTGTGTCCCAGCAGTGGGAACATTATAGGCTGATTATGTTATGCTATGCTTATCCAGTATCAGCGTTTTACCTAAAGATTATCATTAGTAGAACTCGTCTAATTACTTCATTAATCGTAAGCTCAAACGCTATCCGGTTAGTACAGAAAAACAACCAACAATATATTCGACATTAATGAGCTAAAATCCTCTCATACACAATAACAATTTATTATTATACGTGATCTCCAGAAATAAGACCCTAAAATATATCCATAGCGTAAAAGAAAACAGAGAAATAAAAACACAATATACCGACATATTTCTAAGGAGATCTCCAATCCGACCGTTAGGCCCTTTGTACTCGACACGATTTCTTTAATGTACGGCGTATAAGCCGCGCCGTAGAAAAAACGTGTCTGTCAACAAGCTTTCATAGTTATCCGTGCAATACTAAGACTTACAATACTTACCTGTCAAAAAGAGTAAACTTACATAATGTGGATAAGACAGAGATTAAAACAGAAGACGAACTAGCAGGGGATCGAGGAGGGGGAGGGTGGGGGTTCAGGGAATCAGACCGGAATAACTCCATAATGTGGATAAGACAGATTAAAACAGAAGACGAACTAGCAGGGGATCGTGGAGGGGGAGAGTGGGGGTTCAGGGAATCAGACCGGAATAACTCCATAATGTGGATAAGACAGATTAAAACAGAAGACGAACTAGCAGGGGATCGAGGAGGGGAGGGTGGAGGGGATCAGACCGGAATAACTGCTAACGACCGTGCCTACACACGGCGAAAATACCGTAGTTTTTCACGGCAAGAAAAACGTGTGTGTAAAAAGGGCTATAAGGCTCTTAGCTAGCTTCAAGAAAATACATTTGTATATTTCTAAATCTTGTAATATTTACACACGGTTGGATATCATATGGTCCCTTGAGCAACCCTTAGTATCAAAATCCGTTGTTCCCGCTCCCTTGTAACTAAATAATTTCACAATCCACAAGGGGAGAATGGGGTCATACTACTCGGTTGATTAGTTATCCCCGTGACCGTTGATAAAAATTAAATGAACATGTCGCGCGTGCTGGTTCAGAAATTACAAGTTATGAAAGACACTTTGGGGTGCGTAATAATGGTTTTTGAGAAGACGGGAAGGAAGGAAATTCAACTGTTAGTCGTAATAACACTCCCGTGTTATTACGACTAACAGTTGAATTTCCTGGCCAACGGATTAATTAATGATAAGTAGACAGAAAATTATTGTGGATGACCTATTTATACATATAATACATATTATGATATATCCCACGAAGTCCGCTCAGCCTCGGTTGTAGTAATGACGTGTCCCGATATGCGTATTTGTGTGCGTTAACCTAGGTAGCGTTAGCAATAAAAACCTAACATGGATTGAATTATTTATTTTTACAAGCTTTTATTATTTGAAGAACGAAAATAATTGTATAAAATATATTACAAAGAGAAAAATATGAAAGGAAAGCAATAAAAAAACAAAATAAATTGAATACAGCAGTGGGATAGTATATATTATAGTAAGGTTAACAAAAAAATTATATAATAAAAGATGATTCCGACGTCAGCAACAGCGACTCTGCTGGGCAAAAGCCGAATCCTTCCAGGAATTCTTTTCCCGGGCCATCTCGAACCAGCCCTCGCGGTACGCGTCTAGGTCATCTCGCCATCTCTTTCTGTCGTGCCGTCCATCTTCAGGCACCCATTGTGTGGAGACTTTTGCCCAGCAGTCATCGTGCATGCGGCTGTCTAGTGCTAGTTGGTGGGTGTATAGTGGACCGCCTGACTGGGTCCGTGGGCGCCGCCGCCTTTGACGTGCTAGACGTTCATCAGCCACCGCCCTGAGTTGATATCCTGCACCACTATCGACTGTTCCATCCAATCCTATTCGGGTGTATTTATCCTATAACTCAGAGTTATGATCATCATCATCATCATTTCAGCCGACAGACGTCCACTGCTGGACATAGGCCTCCCCCAAGCACTTCCACTTCGACCGGTTCTGTGCTTCTCGCATCCAACGGGTTCCTGCGGCCTTCACAAGGTCGTCGGTCCACCTTGTGGGAGGCCTTCCAACGCTACGTCTTCCGGTACGTGGTCGCCACTCCAGAACCTTTCGGCTTTTAGTATACTTAGTTATAAGAAATATTTACCTGAAAAGGCCAAGTTGCATGCTCAAACACATAATTTTTCCATTTAGTTTCCAAATTGACAAAAAGGTAAACTAAGCCTATAAACAAAGTTCCCGAATAACATTTAATATTTTTTTCACGAGTCAGGTGGGCCAAAATGGAATCACCACTAGAGGTGAAAGCGTTTCAGCATTTTATCGGAAATAGACTTAACGATGACTTTTCGGGCTTCAAACTGAATTGAATATTTATGAGGCACCCTTCTTTTGACGCTCCACAGACAATACTTAGCTACGCAATCCCATTTCATATTATTTTCGAATATTATGAAAGTATCATAACTCTGGAAGACGTAGCGTTGGAAGGCCTCCCACAAGGTGGTCCGACGACCTTGTGAAGGCCGCAGGAACCCGTTGGATGCGAGAAGCACAGAACCGGTGGAAGTGCAGATGCTTGGGGGAGGCCTATGTCCAGCAGTGGACGTCTGTCGGCTGAAATGATGATGATGATGATCATAACTCTGAGTTAGAATTTAAGCCAGGAATACATACGCGAGTAACTTGAACGACAGTATGCAAGTAGCTTGGTATGTCATTCATGTAACCACCAGTCCTATGTTAAGTTATATCATTTAAAACTAGGTACGTTTCGTGAAACAAACTTCAATAAACTTGGAACTTGTCCTTCAATATGTTCGTAACCAGAAAGTTCCCAGGTATGGTTACTTTCTTCGACTTTTATGGGTATTTTTAAACCCGTTATGTATTCCTGGCTACACGTATACGGAGATTACTGATTAGATCATCCATTTCATAAGGAGTTTATTGAATTAAAATAATCCAACATGAATAACGAGTATTTCTTTGGTATTGGTGACCTACATTCTGTAAATTCAACACAAACAAGTAATTGGTACCTAACAATTACCTCAATATTGATGAAGCCACTTCAGCTTTCATTCAAAATGACAAGCATATACATAAACATGCTCGAACTATTTCGTTCTATTATGAAAACCACTTATTTAGTAAATAAATTATGAAGTTAACGTTATCGTTACAGTTCTTTATTGTAAACCTTTCCTGTCTACTGTTTCAATTTAACACACTAACATAGATTTTTAAGTTTACTGAGTTATAATATGAGGTATCCTACTGTTCGATGTGCAATGAAAATGTTTCATTTCGGTTCTTTTCCATAGCTAGAGACAAGCCTTTGTGAGTTATTGAATGAAACCAAACTCGATTAGGCCCTATAGTCAATTATACGTAGCACCCGATGACATCCAAACAAATTCCTTAATCTTTTATATTTGACACTAACGACTAATCAACTGAACCATTAGCCCTGGTCACCGCTTTGGAGGTTAACGCGTAACACTCTGACACTGACCGACGACGTTGATCCTATAGTCTGGGGCCCAAGTCTGCTATTTTTATAAATTGGTCATTCCAACACGATCCCATTGTCATTTTGCTAAAAGTTCGTAATCTGCTAAATTCATAATGGTCGATCATTGGTCGGTCAATGGTACAGAACATATACGATACTCGTAACGAATTAAAACCAATGACTGCACAATGACGTTCTAATGGTAGGTCACTTATCAAAGGAACCGTCAAAATTTTAGCAGATTACCGCCTAAGTCAGTAATTTATTTGTCATTATGTACGAGATTCATTCTATGCCATTTCTTTCAATGGAGTGTCAATGGTTGACCATTGGAAAGTCATAATGACGCCATTATATTAGTAGATTACCAAACTGGTCAAAATCAACAATTAGGAAATCAATGAGAGACCATTCTGACAATTGTAATAGCAGACTTGAGGCCCTGAGAATGTGATGGACAGATCAAAGAATACTGATAATGTAACATCTAAGATGCTTTCTACTTCGTGACGGCATAGTGAAGACTGATATGACAAGAGGCTTGATGCCAAGATAAAATTAATTGAATTGTGAACAGGACTTTGTTTGCTAAAGGTTTGTGTTAAGAACGAATTTAATATTTAGTTATGAAACGTAACTGAAGGTAACTAGGTAGGTAACCCATATATATTTACTAGCTTCTGCTCGCGACTTCGTCCGCGTGAAATTTCTCGCTCCCCCGACCCACCCGGCCGCATCGCATCGCCTATTACTTCGTTTTTGCTAAGCCTTCTCTCTGACTTTTTTTGGTTTGTCTTTGGTTCTTTTTCCCAAGGGCTCTAGCATGATATTAATAAGTAGCCTTTCTCAAGAATTGGGCTATCAAATTTGCTAAGCCTTCTCTCTGACTTTTTTTGGTTTGTCTTTGGTTCTTTTTCCCAAGGGCTCTAGCATGATATTAATAAGTAGCCTTTCTCAAGAATTGGGCTATCAAACTCATCAGCTTTAATATTAGGTATAGTTTCTAAGGGTGCTAAGTCTTCGTTTTTCTAAATGTAAATATTCGATGCTATTTCAGAGTTTGAGTTTTTTTTTTTGTTGCGAGAAATGATTTTACCATATCTGATTCACCTGCCTATAGGTAATTTAATCAGGATCGGATCGAATAAAAATGGTTAAAATAAATCCTAAAATCTACCGGAATTTACGAACGTAACTATATATAGTCCGTCGCGCGTCGGTATATAAATTGACAGTCCTAGCCCACGGCATTACACTGCCAATTATTTCATATTTTTTCGGGATTCAATTTATAGGCAAACATTTTTTTTTATTTGCTTATCCAACATTTCGGTTCACTGATTTTAATCATTGCTTCGGGCCATATTTCCGCCTTTATCATATTACTAGCTGACCCAGCGAACTTCGTACCGCCTCAGATTTTTATTTGTTATTTTTTCCCATGTTTAAATAATTATTCTGCTATTCGGGGCGAAGATAAATCCAACAAATAAAATCGGTCCAGCCGTTCTTGAGTGTAACTAACCCGACTTTGTTTTAAATACATTTCGTAATTAAAAAGAATATTATTTTCACTCGAAATTGTTTCTAAATCTTATACCAGGTAGGTATAAGGCTACTAGAAACGTTGTTTAATAAAATTAATTTTTCTAAGAAAAAAAATACCACGTAGCATTAACAAAATTCGTTTTGTTCCGATTCCCAAAAAGGAAAACATAATGTTTATGTTATATTTTTCTAAATAAATTTCTTAGTAGGTAGGTACTCCAAAAAACTTATTATATAAAACGCAAGTCGTGAGTAATTTGTAATTTCCTATTTTATAAAAAATCTTCAAATTGTCAAAGTTTTTAGTGTAAGACATTTCAACACTATTTAAAAATTGATGATGAAATAAATGGTATGAAATGAATGAATGTTCAGTTCCACATAACAACGAAAGAACAAGTTCATGTCAAACTATAAATAAATTTTAAAATTTAAAAAAATGCGAATTTTTGTGAGGATGGTTGGATATTTGTTACTCTTTCACGCAAAAACTACTGAACGGATTTGGATAAAATTTGGCACACAGATAGTTTATAACCAGGATTAACAACTACGATACATTTAACCCGATATTCCCACGGGATCGAAACTTATGCAGGTGAAACCGCGCGGCACTGCTAGTACATAATAAATTAAAGTCGCTTTTTGTGTTGGTGACACATCTCATTGTTCTTCTCTCCGCAACAGATTTCGATGCGGTTAGGTAATAGGTAATACGGGCTGGTTTCCGCAACTTCACGACAAAGCGCGTATTTTGCGTCAATTTGCCATCATTTAGAGAATGTATTCCGGAACGTTTATATTCATAATACATTAACTAACATTTATGTACCTATATTAAAGAAATCTCCATGCTTTGTTAAATCTTAAAAACCGTGTGAGGCAGGGTCGACTAGTGTAAATATATATACTTACGTCTTCAACTTCGCCACACGCATATGTTTGACAAGGCTAATTTACTATAATATTGAGTTGGTGCCTGTTTGATATTTGATATGAATTAAATTGAAACTGTTTATGCTGTAATATTAATTAGCCTACACATACTCAAAGCATATATCGGGCTTCTAAGACCACAAATTAGAGTAATGTAATTTCGAGAGTAGTACAGTCACGAGTATAAGTATGTATACACTTGGCTTTATTCAAAGGCGATTTTCTCCTTTATTTTTTAATGAAATTTTATATTATTAGGAACATGGTATTTTCGAACCCATAGGTTTATGTAAAGTGTCGTATTTCAACGTTGCATTCGTTATTTTGTGAAAAAATCACAATTGAAAGTTGCCAAGTGTTGACATATTAGTGCTCGTGACTGTACCTACAGCTATATATGCTGGAGATTGTTGGGGGAAGTACTATGTACCATCATACCCGTTTCTGCCGTCAAGCGGCTTTGTTGTGGTGCACTTCGAAGATATGGAAGATTTGAAGACATGGATGTTAATATAATTACAGGCAAAAGTGCCATTTCAGCTGTCGCTATAGTTCCTCGGATGGTCCCGATCCGCAATGAATATGCGGCGTCTCCCCGCAGACCTTGGCTGTCCTTCCATCTTGCGCCACATGCCCATGTAGACGTGCGAACCTAATGTCTGCGTCAGCGAATGAATAGAATAGAATTGAATAGAAATACCCTTTGTTATGTACACCATATAAATTACAGACATAAAAATAGAAACTGTACATAGGGTGACACAATGGAAAAGGTGAAGGTGGTAGTGATGGTGAATGGTGTTACATTTGCTGATATCTGGGATAACAGGAAACTTAACTTAATATTTTGTCATCGACACGCGAAGAAAATGGAAACGCACCTGCGATGCTTCTGGTTTTGCAGATGTCCATTATATCTTACTATCAGATACAGACCGATAAAGAACCCGAGTTATTGACATAGCTTGCAGAGTAAGCAAGCAGTGTGCTGGCCATGTTTGTCGAATGACCGATAGCCGGTGGAGCAGACGAGTCCTGGAGTGGAGACCACGTATGTGTGGCAACGCTAGATAGACCGACGACCCCAAAAAAAGTGGCTAGTACACGGATGGCGGAGGACGGTGTTGTGGCCTGGGAGACGCATGAGTCCAGCAGAGGACTGTTATATACTGAGTTGATTGATGGATCAGATACAGGGCCGCCTATATGTTTGCCCACCAATAACATACCTATATTAGTATATTCACCGATCGTGCTGATAGTCACAAGCATATATGTAAGTATCGGGTATAAATGATAATGTGGTATAATGAAAAGTGCGTCGTTTCTCCCCCAGGTCCTCGCAATGTTTGCACATACAAATAAACAAACATTTTATTTGGGGAACAGTTGGGGTTGAGTTGACTACGTAAAAGAATTGCCCGCGAAAACATTTTTATTTCGTAGTAATCTGGTATATTGCCAAAAGGTAAATTTCAACTCGTCCGGAAATGACTATAATAATTTGTTCTGCTTTAATAGCTAGTAAGCAAGAAATAATGTTCCTTTTGACCAGTCTGAATAAAGTTTTCACTTTAATTATGTGTACTTATAAGTAGAGAGAACGACTAAAAGCGAAACAAAAATACCTCAAAAGCCTTAAATATAAATTGCAAACATTAACCAAATACAGTGCGCAAACCCAATTTGGGGCAGAATGTGATTGTTTTAGTTCCATTTCCCCATTAAGAACTTATTAGGGTCCCTGTTATAGCAAAAAGGTCTTGCATCCAAGCGGGCATTTGTTAAGATGTAAATTTATTCAGGAATACAAAGCTCGCTCACTGTAACAAAAACTGTATGAGGGTAATGTTGGGGAGACATGACCTCGCTGGATTACCTACCGCGAATTTTGAAACACCCAGCTAATTTCACGGCATTCATCTTTTTTGTGCATTCACGGTTAGGGGAGTTTAGGACAAATTGGCTCACTTACTTTTGTCTTTTGATTTTAGTTTTTGTAACTCGGAATTAATAATGGGTATTTGTAACCGGGTAAGAGTTCCTTGTTAATTTTGTAGCGGAAAAAATGCAAATCTCGTTTTTGTTGTAAAAGGAAGCTGAAATGCGTTTAGGAGGAATTACAATGTGATGGAGGGATGGGTAAATTAAATTCGTAGCGGGTTGATAAATAGCTCACCTTACAATCGACTTCATTTAAACTTGTTTATAAAGTTATCTGAGGGTTTACGAATTCAAAATTGCGTTATAAATTGTCGCCTTAGTATAGAGTAAATTGGGGTTTTAATGTTCGTAACGAATTATTGTTCAAACTGTTAATTTTACTATTGGACTAAAGAATTAAGTTTCTATTTGGCGCAACCGTGAGGCACACAATCGTAGTGTAAGTTTGTCTAAGTTTTTTTCTTTTATTTTTTGTGCAGTTAATTTATATTTTGGGCCTATTTGGCGCAGCCGCGAAGCACATTTTTCTGCTAATTTCTCACAACGCACTTTACAATTTTTATTTGTTTTTTTTTTTCACTTACCTATTGTATTCATAATTTTGTGTCTGTTACATGCTCTGCCTACACCAAATCAGATGAGTAGCGACATGCTAAGCTTCTTACGTCAATCGAATGTTTCCACATAAAACTGCAATACACCATTTTGCCGAATCAACGAATCGCCTCCTCGTGTCGCCAAACGTTCACCTACTTCCAAATCTGCTGATGCCGCATCCACGTTTAGGAATTATTTAATATAAGGTAAAAATATAATTAATTTGAGACAGTTCGGTATTAGCATCGTCCGAATTTAGACTTACAAATTAGCATATAATAATTATATATATTACTAGCTTTCGCCCGCGGCTTCGCCCGCTAGGTATGTCGATAAAAACTATCCTATGTCCTTCTCCAGGATGCAATCTATCTCTCTGCCAAATCTTTTCGAAATCCGTTCAGTGATTTAGGCGTGAAAAGGTAACATACAGACAGACAGACAGAGTTAATTTCGAATTTATAATATTAGTATCGATGTTTCTATTGTAACTTTTACGTAATTAAAACCTTTAATACAATAATTTCGTTTTTTTTTCAGTCTTCCGGCTGTCACCTTCGTAATTTGTGCCTTGTAGTCTAAATAAATGTATTTTCTTTCTTTCTTCTTTAACCATCATACACACTGTACCTTTTGCTGTCAAATATTATAACAGACAAACAAGCAAAAACAATTCATAACAATAATTTAACAAGTCCAACTATTAAATTCAAGTCGGTCAGGAAGAAGATCAAAGCGAAACGGCAACAACAAAGCACCCGCTCAATTCTGACCGCGCACCCAAACTTATGTTCAAATATTTGTTTATGGTTACAAATCAATTCCCGTTTCCCGCTCACTATTGTTTCACCCCAAGTAACATAACGCTTAAAATATTTGCGGACGCCCGGAGGCGCGGTCTGTGGATGACAGCATAATAATAACCTCTCCGCTCTCCGTTATTTACTAATCGGTATTGATCCGCCGAACCTAGTTTTTATACGGAACGATGTACGAGACACGGACTCTTTACCTGCTGGTACTCGTAGAACAACGGACAAAGGAAATTCATATGCGTGATGAAATTGTATATTAAAACCTTATCAAAGGTTTCAGATCGATCAATGGAGTAATGCTGTAATACCCACCGAGGCCGAGCTTACGTTAAAACGTATTACCAAACTCGTTCAAAAAGCTTTTAGACAAAGGCCAAATTACAAAGCTTGAAAAGCTCTCCTTGTTTATTATCTAAATGTTCTACCAATATGTGAGGGGCTGTAGATTAGGGTGCGCGGAACTTTCGATTTACGCAGTTAAGCTATAGTTTGTCCAATGGCCGGAATTTAGTTGAATAGTCAATCGATTTACGACATCCGATCTTGGTGCCCCAAATATATTTTAGACATTCTTCGCCGACTAATGCTGGAGTGTGCCGAATACCAGACGATTTTAAGTGCTTGGAAATGTATACTGGCAAAGTGAGTCTACACAATTTGGGTCTCGAACAACTATAGAATAGTAATGTAAAAGTAGAGGATCACGCTCAAGGAGTTCGGTTACCTACATAAAAATACATTACGCACTCCAAACAAAAAGCTTTTTACGCGTAAAAGGCGAATTACGAAGAGCTCACTTCGCTCATTATCTAAATATTCATAACGTTCGGCGAACCACACAGAGTGTTCTAAAACGAGCGAACCCCTTGGCGTTCCATCTTGGTGTTTCCATTTGCAATGTTTTGTCTTTTGTTTCTTGTGAGAACTACATCCGCTTTGTCTAAGCCGGGCCGTTTGTGGAACATGCAAATATTTACCTAGCCGAGGTTTCTACTTTGACGTTCCTACATAATTTTCTGACATCGCAACCCCAGTAGGGGTGGTTTGGCCGAGTTTACTTTCAAAAACGTTCCGACTTTCGTTGTCGTAGTTAAACAAATTAGTGTCTGTCTACATTTCCTCTTTATTAGATTACAGTATTCATGTTTTAGGAAGGTGCGCTTTAATTTCTCTTTTGGGAATAGGATTGGATCGTTGCTGATCCATCGGTATCAGTAAAGTTGGGAACTTAGTAAATTATTCATTCTGGCGGTCCTGCATGTGAGTTATGTCCACCTGACGCATTGGAATTTTCCAATCTCACTTTATAGTCGGTGGGGCGATCTAGAACATGAAAATATGTAGGAACCTGCAGGTTTACGATCGATCTCTCTTATGGAAGGAGTACTTAGAGGTTATGTGGGAAGATGAGATGGCCAATATGATCTTTATTTCCCACGCAGTAGGACTACAAAGTCGTGTTTAGCAGTCTTAGATGAAACATAAACTCCCATTATGAAAATGACATTTGACATGGTTTCCACAAAATTGCCTATCATTGCTTGTTGTTGTAAATAAGAGACATAGGTAATTATAAACTTTATTTATCCTGGCTAAGTACCTACGTGACGTGAGCTAACTATTTATAATTTAACCATATTTTAATAGTTTCATTAGGATTTTGTTACTCATAAAGCTGTTTATATTTTCTAATAAATTTCTAGCTTCACAATGTGTTCACAAAGTTAAAAGTAATAATCGATGAATATTTTATATAGGTCCATAATGTGATTTTAAGAAACTATGCAGCAATATAATCGTTGATAAAATATTGTATTAACATTAACTAGGTACAGACGCAGACGCCAGCACATCAAGTTACTACAATCTGTCAAATTTCTTTAATAGATTTTCAACTTTATCGCTAAAGCATATAGTTCAAAGTTGATTGGGAAAATTTTACAGTTTCAGGTAGTTTGATGTGCTGGCGTCTGTACTTAATACTATTTTTTGTAGAAAATATTGTGAACAGCCTCTCTAGTCAAAACGCCGAAAAAAACACGTTTCTTGAATAGGGACCCCCTTAAGTTTATTTTATTTTTATTATATATTGTTATAGCGGCCATAGTAGGTACACACTCTGTGAAAATATCAACTGTCTACCTATTACGGCTCAAAAGAAGCAGCCCTGTGACAGACGGACGGACAGCGGAGCCTGAGTAATAGGGTCCCGTTGGCCCCCATTGGATACGGAACCAACCCTAAAAATACGTGCAACTACGCTCCAATAATAAAAGCCGTATATATATCATTCAACTCCAAATATCCCCCGTACAACTCCGAGTCAATTTCTCAGCTATAAGAAATCGAACAAACTAAAATAAATGGCGCATAGTTGGAACCTCTCAGAGAGATGAAATTCCGGGTCATCTCAGCCCCTCGCCGATATGATCAAATATCTGCGTTTGCTTACGACAACGTACACTGACATACCTAAAACCCTATAAGATATATTACCCATTCTCCTTAAAATAGAAGGGACCTTTGGGGAAATTTCCATATTTTCTATAAGCGGGAAGATGGGGAAGACAAACAAAAAGTGGACGAATGCTTGACAATTGACCTTTAGGAAATGGAAGTCAATTTAAGGAAATGTGTTATGTTATATCGTGTGTCCTTTGACTAGGTGACAACATCCAAACTGCCAAGCCTTGCCAACTATGTTGGGGTCGGCTTCCAATCTAACCGGATGCAGCTGAATACCAGTATTTTACATGGAGCAACTGCCTATTTAACCTCCACAACCCAGATACTGGTTAACACGACACCCTTTGTTAAAACTGGTTGTCAGAGTTTTGGGTTTCTGACTACACGTAACGACTGTCAAAGATCTACGAATGACAGCAGCGAGAAACGGAGAGGTCTCAATATGTAATGAATGGTCACTACTTGAAGTGCGGAAACCAAACCCTCTAAGTAGGTATGCATACACACGAGCGACACGCGTTGAGTTGAGTACGGTGCTCAAATACACCCGTCGAGTTGAGTACGGTGCTCAAATACACGCGTCGAGTTGAGTACGGTGCTCAAATACACGCGTCGAGTTGAGTACGGTGCTCAAATACACGCGTCGAGTTGAGTACGGTGCTCAAATACACGCGTCGAGTTGAGTACGGTGCTCAAATACACGCGTCGAGTTGAGTACGGTGCTCAAATACACGCGCCGAGTTGAGTACGGTGCTCAAATACACGCGTCGAGTTGCAGTTGCCTCTGTCGCCGACGCGTCTCGCTCGTGTGTATGCACACTAATATAGAACAGATCATTAGTAATGTAGATCGCAATAATTATGCCCAGTGTAGTTTACACCGAATTTTGTGATATGTACCTAGTGTTTATCTATGTAGCCTGCTTATTATCGAGATCAATGCCGTATTATCTTCACCTTTAATTAGTCGCTTAGCGATGTTCTGACGTATGTAAATATACTAACTTGTGACCGCGACTTCGTCGGCGTGAGAGTCCCACCCCGTCGCATCGCATCACCGGCCCACTATCACTTAATTTTCGCTTAGCGTCCTTTCTGATTTTTTTTTTCTTTTAACTCGGCTCCTTAGGATCCCAGCGTGATGTTAAGTAGCCTTTAGCCTTCCTCAAGAATTGGGCTATCAAATGCAAAAATAATTTTTCAAATCCGACTGGTAGTTCCAAAGATTAATTAGCGCATGCTAACACACTAACAAAAGAACAAAAAAACTCTTCAGCTTTATTAATAGTATAGATTATACAATAGGTCCTTTTACTATGCACGTTGAAATTGGATTTAGGGCAAAGATCGTCACTGGACGCCTGAGGCAGGACATCACCGTCGAGGTAGGCTGCGGCGAAGGTGGTGTGACGATCTAATCATGTTTGCAACGCCAACTTGGCCAGAGATCGCTCAAAATAGAGAGTTGTGGAAGAAAATAAGGAGAGGCGTTGGCCCAGCAGCGGCAATACATTAAAGGATGACACAAATAAATGTTTATTAGAATTCCTAAGTTATCGGGTTGTTTAGTATAAAATACTGTTGCATTAGTAACCAAAAGCAAATATTTTATACTTAACTAGAAGGCGTAGACCGGCTGAGACATTTGTGTTGAAGCCCGAAGATCTGAATTACTGGTATCCACCACAACCAGTTGCGGTTGTATAGTGTTAGGATACCAGTAATTCAATATTCGTCAGTAATTGGGTTTCAGAGGTGACATGGCAGTTGCTCTGTGTGAACTATACTGTTATTCCACCGAATCTTGTGAGATTGGACGGTTAACTCAACTCAAGGAACGCACAAATACCAGCATTTATAGTTTTACTAGTTTTAGTCCGCAGCTTCATCCGCGTGGAGTTCGGAAATGATCCCACGGAAATGTACCTATGTGTTAATCCAGATTATAATAAACTATCTGTGTGCCAAATTTCATCCAAATCCTATTAAAAGCATAATACTAATGATTGAAATACTATCGGGAATTCATGCAAGCCTAGTACTTTTTCAATCGTTCGTATCCTTTCCGATCCGATGCGATAGGAGCCGTTTGGTGGAAATCATCCTTTAGTAATCAGTGGCATCTAGTCATAATTACCATCTTTAAAACAATCCATCCTTAGTTTCAATGGCCGTCATCTTTTTTTATATAATCACAGTAGTATTATAAAGGCGAAAGTTTGTAAGTGTGTGTGTGTGTGTGTGGGGGTGTGGGGGTGTGTTTATATGTTTGTTACTTCTTCACGCTCAAACGGCTGGACCAATTTTGATAACATTTTGTGTGGAGGTAGCTGACACCCTGGATTAATATATAGGCTACTTTTTATCCCGATATTTCCACGGGATCGACACTTATGCGGGTGAAACCGGGGGGCGCAGCTAGTCATCCATAATTCCGCATTCATACTCAAACAAAGCGACATTCACCTTTCTTTAGTACTAGCTTTTGCCCGCAGCTTCGCCCGCGTGGATGACGGAAAATATCCCACGGGATACCGGGACTAAAAGTACCCTAATCCACTATCTGTGACCTAAATTTCAACCCAATCCGTACTGCCGTTTTTGCGCCAATCCGGAACACACATCCAGACAAATGGACAGACGGCATCAGACTCGTTCCGGCACCTCGTAGCAAATATGTTTTTTTAAATATTCAATTTTATACATTTTGTTCAACAAAAACAAAATAAGAAAAACTGGCCAAGTGCGAGTCGGACTCGCACATGAAAGGTTCCGTACTACAAGGCAAAAACGCCGAAAAAACACGTTTGTTGTATGGGAGCCCCCTTAAATATTTATTTTATTTTTATTATTTATTATTAAAGTAAAAATACAACTGAGTATTTTGTGAATATTTCAAGTGCCTACCTGTTGCCATTATTGATATCGAGCAAAAAAGGGCAAAAAAATCGTGTTTGTTGTATGCGAGCCCCCCTTAAATATTTATTTTATTTTGTTTTTAGTGTTTTTTCTTATAGCGGCAACAGAAATACATAATTTGTGAAAATTTCAACTGTCTAGCTACCGCGGTTCTTGAGATACAGCCTGGCGACAGACAGACGGCAAAAACGCCGAAAAAAACACGTTTTTTTGTATGGGAGCCCCCCTTAAATATTAATTTGTTTTGTTTTTAGTATTTGTTGATATAGCGGCAACAGAAATACATCATCTGTGAAAATTTCAACTGTCTAGCTACCGCGGTTCTTGAGATACAGCCTGGTGACAGACAGACGGACGGACGGACAGCGAAGTCTTAGTAATAGGGTTCCGTTTTTACCCTTTGGGTACGGAACCCTAAAAATAATGAAAAAAATAATAATGAAATAATAAAAAAAAAAATAAGAAATGAAAAAAAAAGAGTAAGAAGAAAAATAATAAGAAGAAGAAGAAGAATAACAATGATGAATAATGTATATTTATAGGTAAGTACACAATAAAATATTATTATGTGTATAAATATACATTATCCTTATTCAGCTTTTTGACACTATACTAAAATACCCTAATTAACTAAAAACAGTAAAGAAAGACAGTAAATTAATCAACTCCACTAATGTTATTCCATAAATACGTACGAATACGTCTTACTTTTCTGTATAATTACTGTAAACCATTATTTCACGGACATTGGTGTTAGTCACACGTTTACCTACCTAGTTATTCTGTCACACTTAAATTGTAATGTGTCAACTATTATAAAGGCGAAAGTTTGTGAGGGGGTGTGTGTGTGTGTTTATATGCTTGTTACTTCTTCACGGTCAAACGGCTGGACCAATTTTGATAAAATTTTGTATGGAGGTAGCTGACACCCTGGATTAACATATAGGCTACTTTTTATACTCATATTCCTACGGGATCGACATTCACGCGGGTGAAACTGCGGGGCGCAGCTAGTTGTAAAATAAAATGAAATGATGATGTGAATTTAAAGATTTAACCACGAGACTATCAAAGGAAGTGTTCAAGTTTCTTTGACAACGCAAGCTGAAAAGGAAATACAGTATCTAATAATACAGTTTTATTCCTTGTAATGTCTTAATTTTTTGTATGACGAAAAGATTTGTAAAAGGGAATCCGTTATTAACATAACGGATTCCATTTACAAATCTTCTCTGTAACAGAGAAGCTAGATCTTGAATATGTCATAGAAGAGTAACAATAGTTCTATTGTAAGGGGAGGAATGTAAGTTTGAATATAACGCGTTGTAATATTGACATAAAGACAATTCTGTATAAGACCCTTGGTACACGGCATGGTTTCTTTCCGGTACGGCTTATAAACCACGCCGCAGAAGAAACGTGTCAGCATGTTAACAATCTTCCATACAACACTGACGACCGTGCCTACACACACGGCATATAAACCGTAGTTTTTCACGACAAGAAAAACGTGTGTTCTGGATTTGCCAGACAAACAATATTAAACAAAACTTTTTACATAATTAGTGCACACACACAAAACATCATACATATATCATTAGCGTTACCCTAAATTAATAATAATGTGAAATTTTACTCCGAACACAAATAATGATATCATTAAAAACCACACAATTTGGATGGTTAACTGCATTTACACAAACAATATTATTTAACCACAGTAACGAACACAATCTATTTATCTCGCCGCAACAGAATTAGTTATTTAATATCAACATTACAAAGTGGACTAGCCAATAGCCCTTAGTGCTTACAACATAAAGTCTAGTTGTAAAGAAATGATTTGATAAAAGATCGTCTGCAAATTAAGTATTTACAAATCTACAAAATCAAATATGTTTCAATCTACATAGCCTCTTTTCAACCATGTTGGGGTTGGATTTCCAGTTTAACCGAAAAAAGAATAAAAAGAATTCTAGAAAGAAAAGTAGGTATACAGAAACAGATACGGCTGCATACTAGTATTTTACCGACTTATCTGACCTCCACAGCCCAGTTACTGGGAAATTTGTACAATTGAACATTACAGATTTAATGTAGGTATTCTATCTTAGCGGCATTTGGGCAAAATGACATTTTGGCACTAAGCAATTTGTACATTTTGACACTAGGACTATGTTGCCCATTGATTTTTTGTCTTTGTAACATTTAGTATCCGGCGTCACCCCTTGGCTTACCAAGGGCTGTAAAAAATGTGACAACCTGTCTTAACTGGTTGTCAGACTTTTTGGGCTTCTGACTACCCGTAACGACTGTCTACAAATGACAGCCAACTGGGACCAACTGCTTAACGCGCTTTCCGAGGCACGGAGCGGTCTCGGTATGTAATCAATGGTCACCCATTTAGGAACCGACCGCGGTAAACTTAGCTTAACCTTCGAACGACCCGTGCGGCTGTTACTATTTTAGCCACGAGCCCCTTTAAATAGTTGTGGTTATGGGTATACCATTATCTAGGGTAGTAATTTGATAAATGTGATCACAATAATTTAAAATTAAATAGTTGTAATTATTGTGATTAATATTATTATCAAATTATCCTACCTAATAGTGTTTTTTTTGTCTTTACAGTTTTCACTAATGCATCTTGTTCATGAATTAATCATTGTCACTGTATTCATGTAGATTTTTGCGCTGCACTTTTTTAATTGACGTGATTCACTCATGCATCAACTTGTACTACTACTGTAAAATATATCCAATACAATTCTAAACAAAATATTCATATACATTTGTTTCATTTAAAACCCATACTAGGTGTACTTGGTACACAACGCGTTATCAGAAAAAAACAGCAGTTACTAAAAGGTGTCATCACACCACAGACAAAGTGCGACGGAAAGAGTTCCGTGCCCTATCAACACCGTTCTTTTTGTGCTCTATGATTGATGACCTGCCGTCTTCCTGTCGTTGACGTCGCCGTGTCGGCTCGGATGACGATATTGACGCAAGATTCCTTCGAGTTCCAGTTTCACAGAAAATGATCTGCGGCGTCATTGTGAGATGGGGAAAGTCGTTGTTTTTCTTTTGTTTTTTTTTTGGATATGCTGATGGTGGTTAGTGATTTGTCTGTTTCTGGTGGTGTCGATGTGTAGGTATAGGTATGCTTTTGTTTTCTAACCTTATAATAATACCGACGATGAAATGCATGGCATCTATAAATTGAGCCGTTTATTAAACTCTTAGGTTGAATGCGTGATCAGAGAGGAGATTGGCGAGTTGGGTACCTCATCTATATATATAAAATGGTAACCTGACTGACTGACTGATTGTTGATAGGTATATCAACACACAGCCCAAACCGCTGGTCCTAGAGACATGAAACTTGGAGGGTGTGTTCTTTGTGAAGAGTAGGTATCCACTAAGAAAGGGTTTTTCGAAATTCCACCCCTAAGAGGGTGAATGAGGGGAGGGTGAAATTTCACGCGGACGAAGTCGCGGGCGGAAGCTAGTCAAATACAAACGTTTCAAAATCTAGTTATATGCAAATTATAGGTCTTATATCCTTAGTCATTTTCCAAGCTAAAATGTTTTAATAGTTGTTGGGAGTAATTAAAAACCATGATTTTAGGGTGCAGCCCCGTTACAGAAACAAAACATGCTTAAAATAGAGCCAATTAAACCTATTACGTCAGTGTTGCCATACAATAAACCCAAATCGACATAATACGATTAGATCTAGCGAAAAAATGATTTAGGTCCATATATTAATTCTATGAAACGGTAAGCCTGTATGTGATACTGAAAATAGTTACATGGGTTTCTCCCAATCTCCTTTGCTGGAAATATGCCGTTATTTATTTATTACCATGTTCAGTAACAATAAAACTGTACCTACGTTATTTCAAGTATAAAAAAACTAACAAAGATAAGTAATAAGGTTTTTTTATTATCCCTTTATTAACCCTTTGTTGACCAAAGTACTCCCTTGAACCTTGCACCCCTCTTCATTATTGGCTGCAAACATCCCCTTCTATTTACGTCACCACACAATACATTCTTCTATTTGAATACAAGTGACGTTGTTGACGTAAACATAAGTTCACTGTAAAATCCTCTTTTTATTAGAAAAGGTTTTGACATCAAAATATGAAACATACAAAATACGAGTACATTCCTGAGACGTGACATAAAAAGATAACATTCATTCATTCATTCATTGCAACTCTAGCACTGAATGAAAATGTTTTCAATATTCAAGCGAGAAACATCAACCGACATACACCATGGAATTCGTATAATTCGATTGACTTCTTCCCACCAAACCGAACAGTACTGTGAAACTCTAGATGGGAGGTTCACAAATAAAATAAAATAGCAGTAGCTTTGTATTACATATTTAATATTTATTACACCAAGGTACATTCAAACATAATTTTAAAGCTAAAGCTTTGTATTGAATTATATTGATATGAAAACTTTACATTAAATGATAAATTATTTTATTTTTGTAAGTAGGTTTGTACAAACACTTTTACACGTCAATCATGTTTTTTAAAACTAGATGAAGTCGGCGTTTCCTATCTGACTACTCTGAGAAGAAAGGCCGAAACAAACTCAGAGATCACGTCATTACCATGTTATTTCTAGCACTTACTCTACCTATATCAAAAATACCTTAAGAGAATATTTGACACTAGCTTGAAAGTTCGAATGGAACACGCCGGCAATTATAACCAGCCTGTACTGCTAAAGGCAGGGCCACATAGATAGCCTCTACAGTACATAGAAATACTTCCACTCTGATATATTTATCCTCCCAACGAGATTACTCACAAATTCACTCGATTCCATCACATCAGATCCCTCTACAGGATTTAGGAGTGTGCGCCAATTAAGCCCATACGCACATACTTATAAGTAGTTCTATTCCTTACATTGCCTACACGAGTATAATATTGAAATAAAAAAATCCTTTCACTTTACGAAGAAGGGAGATAATAAAAACTTATTACACACTGTACGCACTGTACGCACTCTTATTTTCGCTGTATTACGTACTCTCAGAGACTGTAATATAGGACGTAAAGTATTATTGAGGCAAAAAGCTCTTTAAATCTTCAATGAAAGCCAAAACAGTATTCGTGGCTGGAAATCTGTTGTCAAGTCAACGTAACCCCATATTGTACCGTAGATATGATTTATAATGCTTTTATATACAGAACTCGTTCGATGTCGCCGACCTTTCAGTTTGATCGATGTCTTTGTCTTTCTTCTCCGTTATCTCTGCCGAGACAATACAACCGCCCCCTACACCGAACTTCCACTATCCTTTGTTGAAATAAAAGCATCGCTTAATTGATTTCTTCATCCGATTCTTCGGTTTCGAATTTCCCGGCAAGTGAAAACTGTTAACTTTTCTATAACAATGGAGATCTGACGTTTTGGCAGGCCCAGAGCACGGACGTGCCAAACTACCGATGTGCTTTGTGTAGCGCAAAATAGACCACACGAGCCCGGCCTGCCGAATCGGGCTTGCAAATGAAATCACACGGAAAATCCCAAAGGTTTTCCAATATTCTTTCACGTTTTAGGGCACGTTGTACGAAGTTTGAATTATGATTTATAACCGTTAGAAAATAGAACACAACACCGCCTTTGAATATCAACCATAATCATAATAGTGTATGTAGGTATACCACACGTCATTATGACCCTTCATTCATTCATACATATTGGGTGCCATGACACGACAATACACTTTTATAGGCTGATTGTAAACTCTAACACTCGAAAATGGAATAGGCGAATTGAAATTAAAACCACATGGCGTATTCTCATAACAATTTCACGCAGTATGAACACTGGCCCGCCAGATTATCTCTGCCAAATCTGACAAAAGCACATAAATTGTGCAAATTCAACAGAGCATAAACAATGCATCCGCGTTTAAACGACAAAACACAAATAAAATGTTGTAGTAGGTCGGCATTGCGCAAAAACTTTTCCTATTAACGACCTAAATACGACGAGCAAGTAATGCATAATGCGTATGTTATAGCTGCACTTAATGTTTATCGCCGACATTGATGTAGAATTTATTATAAGTTATGAGCCATAAAACCTTGACTTTAAGTTTTCAATACACTCCTTATTTAAAGACTCTCTTGTTCCGGGTTCCGCAGGCCATCGATTGTTTTATGTAAGGCCCGTAGTAGTTCTCTATGAGTAATAGATACATAGATTTTGGCCATTTCCTGGAGTGCCGAAGGACGAATATCATGTTCCGTTAATCCCATCTCGACGCAGTGCCGTAATCGAAGCCAACTCGCTATAAGTAATGCGTACCGAAGGCGTAGTAAAACAAGGACGGAGGACTTGGCAAGAGAGCGTCCCCCATCTATGCTAGAAAAAGTTTTTCTATCAGCGACACGGAAAATTTATTGCGACAATTTTACTAGGACAGTATAATATCGTGACCGCTGCGTCTGCCGTCTACATAGAGGTTATTTTACTCATGCAAATTCGCCATATTGTTTGTTTTGAATAACATCCGCTGGATTTTGCGGTCGTGGTTCGAACGCCGCGGGAAGGTCAATGATCGCTCGTTATATCGTGAAAGCGAATATACGCTATTATGTGTTAATCACGTGGATTATACACATTTTCGGATATTCTATTACACATAATGGCAACACCGATGCTCTGGTGTGTCGTTTACCTAAACAGGGGCTTTAATGTCAATTTAGCTGCAGCGCAGGAAACGGACGTAAATTCTACAGGTTTTATTTTTAAACGAAAACAATGAGCACCAGCTGTGTACATAATTAGATTAGAGGTATTCTGCAGTATGCACACTGAGGCGTTAGAGGTACTTGCTTTTCATTAAACTTCGCTCAAGGCGTTGCCAACAACAGAATGCGCAAGATATTTTTCTTTTAATTTTATTTCTACAAACTGTGAACCGACTACCGGGGACTGCTTTGACGAGATATTTCCACATTTGTTAACCGCGAATGTAATAAACGTAGAAGCGAGCATTTGAACGCATCAAAAGACGTCTAAATGAATTACGAGTGACGAATACATATTTTACTTTGATTGTGACTGGAGTATGTACTCCGACTACTGTAGACTCTGTAGAGTCCTTGTGTGCCCTTTGCTTTTGTTTGGGCTTTCATATATTACAATTTACGTTACACAACTCACTTACTTGAGATGTCGCGACCAATTTAATGTACATTATACAGGGTTTGGGTGTTATGACGCGACCCTTTGGCGCGCAGGGTCACATATGAAATACACCCCTCGCCAGCCGTAGTTCACTAATTCGTCCGCGGGCCGGAGTGAAATGTACCACTGCTAAAGGTCCCTATTAGATTTTATATAGCTATCATCGTCGCCATTACGCAACTCCTTCGAGGGAGCCCTCTCACGTTCATTAAGGTTAGTGTTGAGCTCGTGCCCTTTATTCATTATTCTTAAGTATAGCATTACGAGGGAAAAATGCTCGACAGTTAAGTCAACTGCTGTTTTCCATATAAATAGTAGGTAATTACACACCCTTCTTATTTGGAGCTATTCATGTCCATGCATATTTCAGTTTCATTCAAAATCTGAATAATTTCATTTCATATAAACTTACATGGGCTCGGGCACTTATGAAACGTCAGAAGCTACGTGCACGGTTCCAATTGGTCGTTTCCTATGGAGAAGAGCCAGAAAGAAACTCCACGGTTACTCGTTTTAAAAATAATTGGCTTTTACAATGTTTTCAAATTACAGTAGGTATGAGACATAGACATCCGTGGTATGGGAGGACAGCGTAGGCCTGTCAACAAGTACCAGGTACTTGATAAAATAAAAAATGTGGTCTACAGATCTAAAGTCAACAAGGTCTACAAAGTCCGCACATTTACAAAATAAGAATCTATCAAAAGGATAAATAAAATATAAAAACCTACTAAAACCAAGTGATATGATTGCCATTACAACCACTAATAAAGAGATGACTCATTACGAAACAATCGATCGGAATCCGGTCTACGTTATAATAAAAGTGTATGGGGAAAATACTGAAGCATATTATACGTCTTGATACTGTTATTACGTAACTAGCTTTGACCCTCGGCTCCGCCCACGTGGAAGTAGGGGCGTGCTTACGTCGGCTTGTTACCCTATTTTTCAAATTGTTGACGTCTTATGAATGGAACATTCTGAAGTCAAAATGCTTAGTAATGCGAGTTTTGAGTCGCTTTTATTGACCTCTATAGAAATGGGAAGTTGTGTAAAAAATTACGTAATTTTTTATATATGTTGTGCTTTTGTCGACGTTTTTCTATTATAAATGTTTATACAGCCAGCACTGTAGCCCTTATTCAGCTTTTAATAAATCACAGCTGCTTAGTTTTCTAAGCACGTTGCAATAGAAAGGAAACGGGTAACGGGTTATTACGGTGCCTCACTTCATAAGTAGCTCTCGCTAATCAATTCTTAAAACATGCTGTATATGGTCTCACATAGTTATATACAGGTTGATTTATTTATTTACTGCTATTTGGTGCCACCGTGGCCCAAGTGACTTGAATTAAGTTCATCGGCTACATGAGCTCGGTTGAATTTCGTTACTGATGCTAAAACTTCATCACGTTTCCTTGCATTTTTCAGTAAGAACGATTGATCGCGGACAGCTATTCTGCAAGTCGAGTTTTTTGACGAAATATCATCAGTTTCAATATTGCATTAGATAGTTTTCCCTTGTTGAACTATCGTGCTTAAGGTGCCACTAGTCGATATTTTTTCCTTTCAGGAAAGTATTATACCTACTTAACCGTTTGACATTGTGCATCCAAAGTTAAACATGATATCGTTTTGTCTTATTATTAATGTTGTTTGTAGGGAAACAGAATAGTAAAATAAAAAGCCATTAAAAAGTTATGAGCCAACAAAGATTCGTTTTTCTTGCCTTTTTTGAACGTAACTTTGGGTGTGAATAAGTAATGAAAGAACTGTAAAATCTTCAAAACAAAGTCCGTACCGACAAAGCTCAGTTATCGAAGACTTCGATAAAATTTATTTGTAATTGATTTATGCCATGGTTTTTTCATAAAACTCGATTTTCCGAAGCACTTTTTGAATTTTTTTACGCGCCTATCAGTTCGGAATGGTGTTTCTGTGCGTGAGAACTAGACATTGTTCGTGTAGACTAGCGTCTAACTGCTCATCACTGATACTAGCTCTGTCGGACACGAAGCCAGGTGAGACAGCGTGTCTTTTGGCCATGACCACCAGTGAGTTCGAGTTCGCGACTAGTTTACTCTTAATAGGTTAAAACAGATCTAAAATCTACAAGGCCTACAAAGACCTCACATTTTATTTTGTAAATGTGAGGACTTTGTAGGCCTTGTAGCCCTTTTTTTTTTCTAAAAAATATTGCTTTAAATTATCTTTTTCACCTTTTACTTACTCCATCAAAAAAAAATCAACAAAATTGTACAGAGAAACAAAAACCATTAAGGTAAGTGTCGCCATAATCACTTTCGTACTTTGATTTCAAACCCTTAAAATATTAATGACTACAACGTTCACCTTAGGAGCAATTACTGAGCAATTGATTTCTTCGTAAATTACTTATAGCGTCATTATCCACGCAAGACTTTTAATTGCTCAAGTAATTATTTCTAGATACTCTTGTAAAACTTAAAACATCCATCCATACTAAACTAAGTTTGACATGAGAATTTAGAAATAATTACTCGATCCACATACAGATTAGTTAGTAAGTTGTCTATTACAAAGAGGCGTTTGTAGTTAGTTAATTAATTACTTAAGTAATTATTCCTAGATTCTCATGTAAAACTTAGTCTAGTCTAAGTATGGATCGATCTACATTAGGTTAGTTAGTAAGTTGTGGTGTCTAATACAGAGACGCGTTTGTAGGCAGAAGTCTTCATCTGCCTAGCCTTTTTCCAACTATGTTGGGGTCAGCTTCCAGTCTAACAGGATGGAGCTGAATACCAGTATTTTACATGGAGCGACTGCCTATCTGACCTCCACAACCCAGTTACTGGGTAATACGATACCCCTTGGTAAGACTGGTTGTCAGACTTTCGGGCTTCTGACTACCCGTAACGACTGTCAAAGATCCACGAATGACAGCCGGGACCAACGGCTTAACGTGCTTTCCGAGGCACGGAGGAGTCACGGTATGTAAAGATGGTCACCCATCCACAGACCAACCAGTTACTTATTTATAGGCAGAAGTGTTATTGATTTTTTCTATCTGCAATTTCGCAGTAGTAGCCCGGAGTCCGGATTTGTGCCCGTTACTAGCTTCTGCCCGCGACTTCATCCGCGTGAAATTTCACCCTCCCCCCATTCACCCTCTTAGAGGTGGAATTTCGGAAAACCCTTTCTTAGTGGATACACACGTACTCTTCACAAAGAAAGAACACATCCTCCAAATTTCATGTCTCTAGGACCAGCGGTTTAGGCTGTGCGTTGATATATCAGTCAGTCAGGACTTAGAATTTTATATACATCGATTTATTGTTAATTAAAACGGTACAACATCAATTACACTAATTAACATTCCTGATTCGATCCCGAAAATTCTTTCACTAATGAGAAGCTACATTATCTTTGTAGTCTCTCCTAGTGTCATAGGCTATGTTTTATGTTAAAACGAGAAACTTTACGCGAACGAAGTCGCGGGCAGAAGCTACTATAATATAATTTAAAACTAACATGGAACACTGGACTCCCTTGCATACTTTATCTCACAGAACACCAGACATATACACATAATTTAAATCCATTCATCCGCAAACACATCACCACATTCAGGGTCGGCCGTCAGAAGGGCATTCAGCGCCTTTAGAGTACGACAGACTGGGGATTTGGCTCTGGCTACGGTTTTGGCTGGCAGTTGCACAAACAGATTGTGCCGGCGGCAGCGCTGACGGTCTCCGATGTATTTGTCGGGCACAAATAGTCGTCAGAAAAGACCATGGAGTTCTGGGCAGTCGATATGTCCCCGTAAGGTCTTACAGGCTACAGTGAGTTGAACAAGATCTCTTCACACCTCCAATGAGTTAAAGCCCAAGTCCATATCGATAGCTCGCCACCTATTACATGGGACTTAAATATAACTGGCGAAATGAGGGTGTATTAAAGGCACACCCCTGCCCAACCATTTGGGGAAACAAGGCGAAATGTTAAGTTAATATTTATGTATGCTTATTAATACACTGTTCACAGGTCGTTTACATATCGAGCTTTAGAAAAAGACTCGTTCCACACTATTAAAAATCTAAGGACAGTGACCTACATTTAAATAGAGCAGTGGGCCACTACTACTCTATGTATAGGTCAGCAGTAACGGCCCCGAATTACGTGTTGTAGGTCGTAGGTTCGAGCCCAAGCAAGCACTTTACTTTGTGTAAATTATTTCATCACCACTGCTCTCAAAACGGTGAAGGAAATCATCGTGAGGAAACCGGCATATCCTAGAACCAAATATTTGAAGACATGTGACATCTACCAACCCGCACTGAGCCCGCGTGGTAGATTACGTCCCACTCCCTCTCACAGAGAGGAGGCCTGTGTCCCAGCAGTGGGAACATTATAGGCTGATTATGATATATGGACACCATCCTTACGTCTAATAAAATCAAAGCCGTAAATGTGGCTAAAGGTAAAAAAAAAAAAAACAATACATACATATTTGAGCATGATTGCCACAAAATGTGAAAATGTTTCCTTCCTTTTTCCCGCTTATTGACAAGAAAACAAGAAACCTTCAATGAACGCGAAATTCCCTGCTTGGCGTTCCCATACCTATTGATATTTCTACTAAAGGACAATTTCCCCTGCGGAGTTTTCGTAAATCACTAAAATAACACTCTCGACCAACAAAACGGAGTAACTAACGGAAACGACTCTTGAGTTGTGAGAGGAAATTACTTAAACCCGGAGAGTTGGCAAAATCTCTTTTTGCTCCGAATGCGTCCGCGGCTGATTCGAGGAATGTCAACATCACTAGTTTAGGTTCATACTGGATTTAACTTGGCATTGGAGACGAGGAAGAGGAAATTTATGGAGTACGTACTCGTAATAGGTGGCAAATAGACTGAGTGGTTTACGGTAACTTAAGATTTTCCACCATTTTTCTACCGGTAATATCTTGAAAATCTATTTTGTTGTATTTGTCTGGATTATAAAACCATTTTTTTTGACGCCCGATGCGCCTGCTGCGGTCCGGGTGAGTGGACGAGATCTCCCTCTCCCTTTCCGCAGCCTCCTGCGAGACGACTGTTTTGCAGAAGAAAACCAACACATCCCAGGACTCTTCGCTGCCGACCGTGTACTTCTGAGATTAGGGCACGGCGCGGCTCCTCCCAAGTGGCACACTCTGCCAGCGCATGCCACGCCGTGTCCTCCCGGCAGTCGACGCAGTGGCGACACCGGGCGTCCGGCTCCCTGTTTATGCGACACAGGTACTTCTCGAAGCAACCATGCCCTGAGAGCACCTGCGTCACCCGAAACGACCGGGAGCCGAGGCTCCTCTCGAGCCAGCGCTCGAGTACCGGCCGGACCTCCTCGATGGTAACGAGGCGGTAGGGCATGAAAGCGTGCAAAGCCTGTCCCGCCATTCCGTCACCAGGACCTCGCGAAGCTGAGACCGATGCAGCTCTATGTGTCGCTACATCGGTCGCTCGCCCCGAGCCCTCGCTTCGTCGCGCCACCGATACAATGACGGGATTACTTTCGCCTCAAGGTCCCAGGGTGGGGATGGATTATAAAACCTAACCTAATTTACTACAACTATCCGGCAAAACCAAAATATTATTATTTATGCAAGTCACTGCGGCAATTTTACCACAAGGTATTAGAATAGTTTACAGGAAAACTAGCAATCAGCTCATTTCAAGCTTCACCGTTTTCTATAGGTAACAAAATATTGCTGAAATTAAACACAAAATAAATAAGTAGGTATATAAAAATGATCATTAAAGCAATAATAAAAGCCAACGATAAAGAACCGCCTATGACATATTTAGGCTTAAATAAATAAAATTTAATGTACAGACGCCGCTAGCACATCAGATCAAGCTACTACAATCTGTCAAATTTCTATAATAGATTTTCAACTTTATCGCTATAGCGTAAGGTTCAAAATTTATTGGGAAAACTTGACAGTTTCGGGTAGCTTGATGTGCTGGCGTCTGTACATACGGCATGTAAAAAATTCATCACAAGTTTGGTTGTGACAGCCTAACAAAAATGACACATAATTACATTAGAAAGAAAGATAATACGTTTATTTGCGGTAAACATGACGCAGAGAAGGAACACAAACACAAATACGGGACCCTAAAAAGGACAAGTTGGGGGAAAATAAAATATGCATTTTTATCTAAAAGAACAGCAATTAGGTCAGTAGCTGAATGCTACGAGTGAATTTTGGACCAAAATTCACGGAAAATATTCATCCGTTTGGGTGTCATGGCAGAAAACACTTTTACATTACAGTATTAGTTCGCGAACATTTTTAAAGTCCTCTCGTATGTATTGTACGAGCTAACCTTGCCAAGTTTCAAAGTTTTGGTTGCGCTAAACCGAATCTAGATTTAATTCCATTAGGCACCAGAGATACGCCACCTAGTTTTAAACTAGGTACTTTACATTCATTCAACTCTATAATATAAATAAAAAATGCGACTTCAGAAATTTATCGTAACTTCCTCATTTTTTTCAATACCTATTGTGTTCAACTGGAGTTTTTAGTCTGTGTAAAGGACGGTGAAGGAAAACATTCGTGAGGAAACCGGCCTAGAACCAAAAAATCGAAGACAAAAATTACACCTACCGCCCCGAACTTTGCCCGCGTGGTAGATTACAGTCTACTTTAAGCCATCTCAAAAAAGAGGAGGCCTGTGTCCCAGCAGTGGGCACATTATAGCCTGATTATGCAAAGTAATATAGTTAGGTTTATAGGGCGGTAAACATTCTTTAATTAAAGAGTTTTAGTACTGACAAGACGTGCAAAATGTCTAATTACTTTCCACATAATATTTCTAGAATATTATTCAGCTCTTGCCTCTTTGATTGCGCGAAGCATCCTTGCGTTCAAGCTCGTTTTTATAATAGAGTTATTAGTTGTTATTTCTTACATTTATTTTCTACTAGCAGCGTCCCGCGGTTTCACCCGCGTAAGTTTCGATCCCGTGGGAATATAGGGATAAAAACTAACCTATGTCCTTTCCCGGAACTCAAACTATATCTATACCAAATTTCATCTAAATCTGTTCAACGTTTTACGCGTGATTGAGTAACAAACATCCAAACATCTTCACAAACTTTCACATTTAATTTTATAATATTACTGGCAGCGCCCTGCGGTTTCACCCGCATAAGTGTCGATCCCGTTCGAAAGACACGTGGCGCCATCTATTATCATAATAACGTTATTGTAGTTTTCCTCGGGAACAACACTTTTTTTCGGGATGAAAGGTACCCTATGTCCGTTTCTGAACACCGAACAACGTATATGCGAAATTTCAGGATGATCGGCTTAGTGGTTTAGGCGTGAAAAAGTAACAAACAAAGAAACAAACTTACTTTGGCATTTATAATATTACTAGCTGCGCCCCGCGGTTCTACCCGCGTAAATGTCGATCCCGTGGGAATATCGGGATAAAAAACAGTCTATATGTTAATCCAGGGTGTCAGCTACCTCCATGCAAAATTTTATCAAAATTGGTCCAGCCGTTTGAGCGTGAAGAAGTAACAAACATATAAACACACACACACCCCCTCACAAACTTTCGCCTTTATAATATTAGTGTGATTAATAATAGTAGGATGCAGAGCAATCTATATGTATACTATTCTATACTAATAATAAAGCTGAAGAGTTTTTTTTTTTTTGAGTTTTTAACAACACGACACTAAAGATAAGGAGAGAGGAGGAGAAGAGAGACTTAGGTTCCGGGCAAAAAGTAAGAAAGTACGCTAAGCAATAATGAACTAAAAGTGCGGGTAGGCGATGCGATGCGACGGGGTGGGTCGGGGGAACAAGAAATTTTACGCGGAAGCAAAGACGCGCGGGCAAAACTACATAGACTTTTTCTATTGGATTTTAGATCGCCCTACAGCTAGAACATGCTTTACAAAGCTTCTCCTTTATTTTTTGCTCGGAAATTAAACATCTTAGAGAAAGAAAACTGTGCTGTTCAAAGCATTTTCTTGTATCTATTTATTAAAAGGCTCTGTAGAGACTACAAACAAATGTAACCGTAGCAAGAGATTCCAAAATAAGAAAACCCCAGAATAAAAATCAAAGGCTCGGCTGAAAAACTTCTTCGGAAGTTTTTCTTAAAAAAAGAGCACACTGTAGGTAAACATCTCAGAACTGTCCTGGGTGCAATGCGCTTTACTTGGCGTGTCCGTTAATTGCCCGGGGGCAGGGCACTGTTTGCTTTGACGCCGCACCTGCTGGTGTTTGATGTAGAACCCTAAAAAGCCAGTAGCCAGAATAAACACCTTATCAAAACACCCGTTGGCCTTCTCTAGGTACCTACCAGAAATTGAGACTTTGACCTTCACCTCCACCATCTTTCACATTTCTTTGATATCTCCATTGCTCTTTGGTTCCAGCAGGGTAACTGCGTAACACACTATCAGTTGCAACGGCTTTCATTTTGACAGTTTAACAACATTCATTGCGTAATTTACGTTGTCATACAGACAATTTTTTTCGAACAAATGAAGCCATTAAGGCGACTACATGACCTAAAGTGCGGTCTTTGTCGGACTGCATAGACAAGAAAGAGAAGCGCGACGACACAACACTGGTAATTTACTGCAAAATATGAAACAATTATCTATTTACAAAAAATCTATTGTTTGGACTAAAAAATTCAAACACTAGTGTTTTAGTATGTTGCTTGTAGAATAATCTGACAAAAAATCAGACTGATTGTATGTATATTAATATGGTTTTTATTGTAAAAAGAAAGTTTTTAGAGGTATCTTCATGATTTTTTTTCTATCGTATCAAATTAGTTGTATTATGTTTTCAACACACTATCTACCTAGCATATATCCTGAAGAATATCATATATTTTTATGATTTTACTGGAGTCGATCATATACTTCTATTGTTTCTAAAACTTGCGTTTTTTGTGTTTAGGTCCTGTAACCCCATAATCCATATGGATTAGCAATATCTTTCAAAATGATTCAGATTGAGATTGATAGTGTGTCATGCAATTAGGTGCAGGTATGGTCTAGCAGTACAATAAAATTGCAATGACGGAAAAACACTGTGACTCTCGATTAGTTGATGGGTCTTTAATACACCCGTTATGTATAAGACTAGCTTCCGCCCGCGACTTCGTCCGCGTGAAATTTCACCCTCTTAGGGGTGGAATTTCGAAAAACCCTTTCTTAGTGGATACCTACTCCTCACAAAGAACACACCCTCCAAATTTCATGTCTCTAGGAGCAGCGGTTTAGACTGTGCGTTGATATATCAACAATCAGTCAGTTTATCATTTTATATATATAAATATATATATAGATATTCCGTCTGACCATCACGCTAAAGCATTTCGTAGAACCTGCTAAAGAGAAGGAAAATAGAAAACATAGTTTCCAACAAATGGAAAGAAATGTTGGCTGAACAATTACACCCAACGGACGTCTCGGGGCGCTCCTGGGTGCAACGCGCTTTGCTAAGCGAGCCTGGGTAGGGTGATGTTTGAGTTGGCGCCGCGCCTGACTATTTGCCGACTCCGGACTGATGGTCGCACACATTGTCTACACGCTGTAGATAAGTTGCAAGTGTGAACGCTTCTTAGGTGACTTGTTCTCGATTTGTAGGTCGTTTTTATATGTTGGATGGGTATTTGCAGTGGTTAATGTATTACCATCAATGGTTTTAGTTACGTGAAAAACTTGATCGGCCGACGCCATCATAATAATATTGCTCATCGCCTTTTTAAATAATGTAAGGGTCAGTTCACACCGAGACGCGACGCGACGCGCAGTTTTCAAGATAGAAATACAATTACAGACCTTATCTACTACACTAAAAGGTACACAATTCAGCGTCTACCTACTACGTCGAGCTACGCAGCCCGGCGCCGCCGCCGCGCGGCGTAGCTCACTGAATTGTGTACCTTTTTGTGTGAAAACTGCGCGTCGCGTCGCGTCTCGGTGTGAACTGACCCTAATACTACTTTAGCACGCGGCTTCGCCCATGGGTAGGTCGGAAATTATTACACCGATCCGAAAAGTTACAGACAGGCGGACAGTTACTTTCGCATTATTAAGTATGGTTTTACAATTTCATTCAAGGTCTTGATAAATTAACAACCCAACCCAGATATTAAAACTCTAATCTCCTTCAGACCAAAGTATTGCGAGATGGTGGTGTTTACTTATTTATCTAGCTTTCAAAGTGACTTTACCAAAATTAAAACGAAGAACTTCAATTTACCGAAAGGTACTCGAAATATTTACCTAGAAACGACAATTTTCGAAGAATTATTTATAACATAATCTAGAATGACAGACTTCTAAGAAATAAATTATCCGAGCGACACAAGGTAGGTAGATATTTTAAGGTTTTCCTTTTCGCCTCTATTTTTTTGGATACAAAATAAGGTCTGAGCGAAATTACTTGAATGCCTAATGTAGATGACTAAGAAATATCTTCTTTGTGTATGAACGTAACTCAAGACCTCTGACTGAATATTTTCGGGGCTTACTTGCGGGCTCGAATTTCAGTGGACCGAGAAACTCTGAAGCGAACTTAAAAGTATTTGAAAATTTGAAAGTGACTGTATTTCCTGTTACTGTAACTGTTATTTCCTTTTAACCTACTCTAGCCCTGAGGGAATTGTTGGTCTCTGGATGGGTGACCATCTACATAACGAGACCCCTCCGTGCCTCGGAAAGCACGTTAACCGCTGTCATTCGTGGATCTTTGACGGTCGTTACGGGTAGTCAGATGGCCGAAAGTCTGACAACTAGTCTTACCAAGGGGTATCGTATAGCTCAGTAATTGGGTTGTGGAAGTCAGATAGGCGGTCGCTCCATGTAAAATACTGGTATTCAACTGATTCCGGTTAGACTGGAAGCCGACCCCAACATAGTTGGGATAAGGCTAGGCAGATGACTCGTTTTTACGAATCATTTGTGTCTTCGTTGAAAAATATTCATCAAAGCCTCTCAATGCTGGCGGAACCCTATAAACAATAGAGCCGGCAGAACAATGAAAATAAAATATAAGCGTCTGAGACACAAAAAACTTTGCACAGAACTGATAACAATACCAAAATATTTTTTTTAATGACGAATTTTAATTTATTTTACTTAAAAGTTGTATTATCATAAATGTTGTTTTTCGTCTGAAAAGAAATTTTGTTTTTGTTATATTTTGAAAAGACGAAATCCTTCATTTTATGCCGCAGCTCAAACACAACTGAGGTTGCTTTTCATCCAGGTATCCTTTGCACCACGCATACAAATCTACTTCGATTACAATCTTACCATATTCTTTCCTCTTCATGACACTACCTATTTAGTACTTACTACTTAATCAAACTACTTATTAAAATGAAAAAACCGGCCAAGTGCGTGTCGGGCCACGCACAGTGTAGGGTTCCGTAATAGTCCGTTATCACATTAAACTACGATTCTGTTGTTCTTTATTCTGAATATAAGTAATGGTAAAGATATTAGGAGTTAATGGTTATAATAACAAAAATTGACTTTAAATTATAATTTGTAAGACGTGCGGGGATGTCGATCACTCGAATATACTCGAATGAAAACGTAACCCGTTGGTACAGCGCCGTCTAGCGGCAGTATTGTGAAACTTATTATAATTTATTATGGTTTTTTAATTTTATATTTTGTTGTTCAATGCAAGTCTTTACCCGTTATAAACAAGCAACTACTTCACCTTAGTCACTATAAAGGATTAATGCTAAGGATTTTGTATTTGGTACAAAATTATCCAACACCCAAGTTCAACGACTATTACTGCTAAACTAATAAAGTTATCTTAACCGCTATAGTTTTCCTTTAAAGTTCATAAAATGCACTATCATCGCGAATTTTTCCAGATTTTTCAAGCCAGCAGTTTAGCTTTTAGAGGAGGGGGGACGACGCCCTACTCGAACAAAAATTTTCACTTTAAAGTTTAATATTTCGTAAATGGAGCATTAAATCGAAAAATAATTTAAGCAACCCCCAAGTCCTTTTAGAAGACCTATTCAACGATACTCCACACGATGGGGTAGGCGACGAAAAAAATATTCACAATTCACATGTAGGAGAGCTACCCTAAAATTTTTTCCAAAATTTTATTTTACCACTTTGTCGGCGTAATTGATATACACACTCCTACAAAATTACAGCTTTCTAGTATTAACGGTCTCTTAGCAAAACCCCGGACCGACAGACAGACAGACGGACGTACATGACGAAACTATAAGGGTTCCTTGTAGGAACTACGGATCCCTAAAAAATGCTATAATAACTTATTTACGAAACGTAATTGTTTCTAATTGGGAATGCCCAATTAGAAACAAAATTACAAAATATAATTACAGAGCTCTCGCTTATCGACCAGTGTCTGGCCATTAAAAATACTGAAAGAATATAATTTTCCCACGCAACGAAATACGAGAATGTCACAATTTGGACATGTAAAGCGAAACTCCCTCAAACACATTAAACCGAGTATTAGTCCCCAGCGTGTTAGGCAATGTAGATAAAACATTAATATGTATGAGTTCCGTAGCTTGTTTGTGGTAACAGCTTAGATTTTCAGACGGTCTCAATGAATAAAGAACGTTGGGTGTGCCTTCCAGAGTTACAGCCAACATACTGGGCCCAATGTTGGGGCCTACAGTAAAACCGACATAAATTCAACTAGAAGAATGTTGAGTGTGTCTTACAGCCAACATACTGGGCCCAATGTTGGAGCCTACAGTAAAACCGACATAAGTATTGAGAATCATCATCCACCTAGTATTTACCCAACTAGATTGAGTCGGTTTCTGTTGTAACCAGATGCGGCAGAATATGATATTTATATTTTATATTAAACTACTGCCACTTGACCACTGTAATCCAATTGTGGAATATTGTGAACCAGGAATTTGCAAAACATTCGAATTTGGTACTTTACGCCAGCACATGATTTATAATCTCGCTTAAAAAATATTCTGCAAGCGTAATATTCGATAATAATGATGCGAAAACGCGAATAATGTTGAACAATGTTACGTTACGTTAGGTCGTGTGAAGCCAGCTTAGGGTCATAGATTACAAAATCTGTGTTTACGTCCACCGGCCACCATTGGAATCAACGTTGGTGTTAGTTGGGCCACTGTGTAAAGCCTGGGTTACGGATTGCGTGACTAAAACGCGATGCTATCAAGCCAAGGGCCCTGTTATCAGCGCTCGGACCTGAGCCAGGAAATAAAACATCCACCGCAGTAGTGATTACCGAATACCTTTAGATATAGTGGAAAAAGATAGACCGTATAAAATAGCTTAATAAAAAAAACATTCTAAATAAACGGGTATTTCTTTTAATGTGTCAATCTACACATGTGGAAGCAGATAAAAGTACCGTACTCAAAACTTGCTGAAATATTTATAGCCGATTGAAACTTTTATTTGAAACTAAATTGACGTCAATTAAAACTGGTGTAACCCATTTGTTACGCTTTTATCGCTACGGTTACGCACATTGGTAGCTTTACCTCCACAGACTTATATTGATCTCAATATGAATCATCTAAAGGCCTGCGCAGAGGACGGATTTTTGTCCGCGGACTTTTTTGTCCGCTAAAATAGATCGCTTACAACTGTATCGAGTAACGCAAACGAGGGATTAAAAGTACCGCGTACAAAAACTCCCCCGAATAACCGAGGACATGTAGAGAGCGGACCGGATAAAAGTACGGGGGAGTTCCCGAAAAAAATAGAACTCGTGTGACTAGGCGAAGCAACGCACATGGCGGACTTTAGTCATTTAGTCCGCGTTGTGTGCTCGAGAGTGACGTACGTATGCACGACGATAAACGATGACACCGTGTGCGTTGAGTTCGCGGTAAATCCGCGGCGGACTTTTTATTCGGGAGCGTACTTTTTTCTCTGCCGCGGAGAAAAGTCCATTCGTCTGGAGGGGCGTTCAATGTATTCTCTGTATCAGGGTGATTTACTAAAGATGTGGGTAATTTGACTAGTTAATTAATTAATTACATTATCTAAGGGTATAAAGGTAAAATTTCATATAGTTGTGATCATTAGTTTGCTAGTCAATGTCAACTGGAATGGCTAATGTGACAATGTTGAAGAAAATAGAGCACCGCGCTGTAATTAAATTCCTTACCAAACAAGGAAAAGGTCAAAAAACTATTCACGAAGGTGGCTGTTTACCATGATTCTGCACCTTCGTTATCTACGGTTCAAAAGTGGTTAAGTGAATTTAAAAGGGGCAGAGAGAGTATTGAAGACGACACTCGCTCGGGCGGTTTACTGCCTCTACGGAAGAAAACCTGAAAAAAGTTGAGAAGCTTATACTGGCGGATGCTCGAATGTAGATCAAAATAATAGCAGAGATAACCCACTTCTCTGTTGGTTCCGTGCACACTATTCTTCATGATCTTCTTTAACTTTTAAAAGTAAGATGAGCCGCGAGTAAGATGGGTGCCGCGAATGCTCACGGTGCCTCAGTGCTTGGCCAGAATGGCAGCGCGGGGCGGGGAGCGGCGCGATCCGTGTCTGTCCCGCCCGCAGTCGAGCGCGGCTTCGTTCTGAGTGTTGTCGTGTCCATTGTTTGTCAAAATGTAATATGGATGAAGAAGACTTATTTTTACTAGAAAAAAGCTCAAACTAGTTTGAGAACCCCGATCCTCGCGCGGGCCGCCCGCCCAGTCGCTGCGGCCACTTGTATGAACGAGCTATGGCGTGAGTTGCCGCGCGCTCCCCGCGCCAAGCAGCCCGCGCCGCTCACCGTGCCCGCGTGCCCAGTAACCCAGTTGTCCACTATGGACGCTCAAATGAAGTTTTTATGTTTGAGTAGGTACGCCGCACCGCGCACTCAAAAGCAAGTGCGAATCGAGTGCTATAAAGCGTTTTTAGAGCTCTGTGGTGAAGTTTCATCAAGTATTTTCGATCGAATTGTTACTGGAGATGACACATGGGTGCATCATTATGACCCAAAAGTAGGCAAGAGTCCATGCACAGAGTGGCACAAAAAGAGTACTGCGCCCCCTAAGAAATTCAAAGTCGTTCCGTCGGTCGGAAAAATCATGGCAACAGTGTTTTGGGACTCAAAGAGAATATTGCTGATTGAGTACACAAAAAAAGGTGAAATCATAATAAACGCAGCATCCTACGCACCCACTTTACGAAATTTACGGTAAGCAATTAAAGAAAACTGGCCAAGTGCGAGTCGGACTCGCACACGAAGGGTTCCATACCACAATGCAATAACGCAGAAAAAAACACGTTTGTTGCATGCCCCCCTTAAATATTTATTTTATTTTGTTTTTAGTATTTGTTGTTATAGCGGCAACAGAAATACTTCATCTGTGAAAATTTCAACTGTCTAGCTATCACGGTTCAGGAGATACAGCCTGGTGACAGACAGACGGACGGACGGACAGCGAAGTCTTAGTAATAGGGTTCCGTTTTTACCCTTTGGGTACGGAACCCTAAAAAAAGACTGAGTAAACTGACGACCTGTGTATTGCTTCTTCACGACAACGCCCCAGTCCACACGGCGCGTGTTTTCAAGGCTACTGTGCGAGATTGTGGTTTCGAAGAAATTAACCACCCATCCTATAGCTTGGACCTACCCCGAGTGATTATTATTTGTTCCCTGATTTGAAAAAAGACCTTCGTGGGAAACGATTTTCCGACGATGAAGAGCTCAAGGCGGCAATAAATGCGCATTGTTTAGAGAAAGAGGAAAGTTATTTTTTACAGGGTATTGAAAAGTTAATTTCGAGATGTAATAAATAGATTGGGGTAATGGGGGATTACATTGAAAAATAAAAAATATTTTCATTGAATTTACGTCTTTTTTCATGCCGATACCGAGAATACATTGAACGCCCGTCGTAGAAATACATTGAACGCCACTTATTTAGACATATTATAAATTAAACTCGCTTTTCGTATCTATGTGGCAGGGTTGTTCTTCTAAACTACGCTACGGTTTTTGATGCTGTTTACAATATAATTGAGGCGATTATCACACTGCCACGCATCACGCAGCGGTGTGCGGGAAACGGAGCCAAATTCCACGCGCGTGAGTGCGTTTTTATTGAATTTGTATGTAAAAAATCACGCGCGTGAGTGCGTTATCTGCGACACGCTGCGTGATGCGGTGCAGTGTGCCAATCGCCTTAGAGAACTTATTCCGAAAGGTCTATGTGTATAATTCATCATACATCTAATAAAGAAATCTCGATGAAGAAAGCGGGTCGCTAGTACATGATAAAATCAACCTTTAGCTAATTTGACAGCGATGCGGACGAATTTCTTGATGCCCTATGATTCTTTCCCCTTTTAATTTTTTATATACATATTATTATTTTCAGTTTATTAGCTCATATTATGTAAATATAACCTTTAATTTGTTCAAAAATTTCCTTGCATACGATAGGTACTGTGTCAAATAAACGTTTTTCTTTCTTTGTGTCCCAAAAGTATAGGTAAACTATTTTCTTCACTTGATTTCGATTCAACGCCTAAAAACTTGGAAATGTGATTGCATTGTTATGAAGGGAGTGATAAAACTGAGAATACGATACTAAATGAGGCCTAACGTCCATTTTGACGGTAAATTGAATACGAATAGTGGGGAATGCCATAAGGCTCCGGTAAATAGCGACTTGTAAATAGATAGGGACGTCGAAAACATTTAGGGATCTCAATCCACCCTTTTGCCTTTTCTGTAAATTAAATGAGGATCCATAGTTTGTTATATATATTGCATTTAGTTTGGCTGCGAATTCAGCTTTGAGTGCTAGGAATTAACCGTCTTCTACACCTTTGAGATGGACGATAAATTATTGCACTAAGAGGGTTGGATTTTAAAGTTCTCTTTTTGAGATGTCTTTGAATTCCTTGTAATAATAATAAAGCCTTTTATTTCCATATCCTTGAATTACATTGCAAATGTTGTTGGTAGTCAATTATTAGTAGTTTTAGTATTTTCTAGATATAAGTACAGATTCGTTATTTTGTTGGATACGGACCCCTCCTCGGGGCCCGGGTTCCGCCTAACTTCTTCCATCTTTGCTAATAGTCTGCCAGTCTTTCCAGCCTATTTCTATTATGTCATCAGCCCACTCACTTTCTTTTCGGACTGACTACTCTTCTTTTTATCCAACTACGGAGGGTTATGATTTTAACCGCGTATGTAGGTATGTATATTCATCTGTTCCCCCTCTTAACTTCAAAAGTACTTATAATAATTTGACAAATGAGGTATCGTTAGAAGCGTCTTGACCGTCCGGTGGTTAAAGGCTATGTGATGTCACGCTAAATTTAATATGACGCCCTCGAGAGGACATAAAGATGGATGTTGGGATGGTACCTTGTTGGGTATCAAATGAAAAGACTTGATTAGCACATTTCAAAAATATAAATATTACTGAAATAAGCCCCAAATATTTAAATAAAAAATAAGTTTAAAAACGAAAACCCGACTATTGAAAAGAAATAAGAAAGTACCTTCCCGTGGTCGCATGCTACCATAACTTATAAGTATGTTAGTACAGCGGCATGCGACCACGGGAAGATACTTTCTTATTTCATCCTTTTCAGTAGTCAAGTTTTAGTTTTTAAACTATTTTTTTATTATTACTAATAGTTCTAAGAAATCATGAAACGACCTAAACCTGAGATGTATAACTGTGAGCTTTGTCATGACTAACAACATTTTCTTTATCTGGCAAACGCCTTGTGGCTATTTTTTTTTCATTGGGTATTTCCTTTGACCTCCTATCTATTTCATCTGATGTTTACCATCCGTCAGGATTTGTGCGGACATTGCCGGCTTTTTGGTCCCCCGCCAGGACTTAGTCCGGCCTTATCATTTGTTCGGTCTTTTTGATTTCAGGGGTTTTCTTAGATAATAAAAAAACAAATAATGAAAAAAAGTCAAATGTCCGAACTCTTTTGAAAATGTCCGGTTTTCTGTCTAGATTAACAATTGAGGTATAGTAACCCTAGTCGCGTGTCAACACTCTTGCGGGGAAATAACCGAATCACTCATGACTTGAAGACTCCCAGGTTTGAGGACCATGACGAGGGCCATGCAGGGTTTAAAATACAAGTATTCAATAAATTCTGGTTCTGGGGTTCTGGAGTGGCAACCACGTACCGGAAGATGTAGCGTTGGAAGGCTCCCCACAAGGTGAACCGATGACCTTCTGAAGGCCGTAGCAATCCGCTGGATGCGGGAAGTACAGAACCGGCCGAAGTGACGGTGCTCGGTTGAGGTCTATGTCCAGTAGTGGACGTGTTTCGGCTGAAATGATGATGATGATGATAATTCAATAAACAGGTATTAAAATCAAAATAATAAATAAAATATTGCCATATACTTCTGTGTTTCAAATACTTGGTTGAAAGAGTGAACCTCATAGCAACGGATAATATAATGATCCATTTATCACAATGTATCTAACATAAAGCTCAGAGATAGCAGGTGACGCACACGTCGGATTTTTGTTCACCAAGCACTGTTTTGTAGCAGAGCTATTTAAATTGCAGGTGTTTTAGAAAAAACGAAAAAACAATAGTAGGCCGGAAATTATATTTTTTGTGAAAAATTTTATGTGTCCGGTAAATCGCGTTGTTACTACGCAATTTAAGCAATGCTTTTCAATGTTTGAGACAACGTATACCTAAATGAATACATAGATATTTTCCCGTTTAGACTTAGGAAACCTTTTAAAACTTCGATTGATCGTAATTTTAGCTCACAAAGCGGGTTTAGTTGGCCATAGTAACAAAGTTACCAGGCACCTGTAGAAATAGGCCAAGGTTCCAAAGCAATAAGGTTACAATACAAAATTCTATAAAACTCGCGCAAATCCTCTTTTTGCGGAGGGGGGTTTTTGGGGACAAATACTTTGAAAGCTTATAATTCCTTCCTGTTTTTGGGGATTCAATTTATTTTTCCTTGAACTTTTCTTTTCAAGGAAGCCTCAAATACTTAACCTTTTTAAAAGTAGTTAAATTGACAAGCAAAGATAAATAGATGGCTTATTCAGTACCTACTTAAATCTGTCATCTTTGAACAGAGCAGAGGGCTGGCCTATTTTACTGCCAAATAATCAGTATTGCCATTGAACGTGGCAATGCTGCAGCCTTTTAGGTACTTTCTTGATTACTTCCCCCTTTTTTGTACATTCACATATATATATATATATTATAATTTTTTTTATATCTATCGTGACTCTGGGGTCCCGAGATATGTCAATCACAGTTTAAAAATGGAAGGCGTACGAGGGGCCAAATCGCAGAGGTCAGACAATTTAAAATGGAATGAGGCACCAACCGACGTTTATCCCTGTATCACTATGCTATGCAAGTGCACCCTATTATTAATATTATTATTTTTAAACTAATAAATGAAATTGAGGGAGGCCTATGTCCAGTAATGGATGTCTTTCGGCTGAAATGATGAAAACTGTTAAATATAAATATTATTAATTATTATTATTATCTTCACGTGACCAGAGGGCTGGCCTATTTCTTGGCCAAAAAATTAGCATCGCCATACAACGTGGCAATGCTGCCAGCCTTTTGGGCACTGTTCCTGTTGACAGCGATGCGGACGAATTTCTTGATGCCCTATGATTATTTTGCTTATTTTTTCATACATATAAATGTACATAGTATTATTATTTTAAATATTAGCATAGATTATGTAAATATTATTATAAATTATGTACCTACCTATATATTTCACACCTACCTAAATATTGACCATCTATGAACATAATATTATAATTCATGATATTAAACATGTTAATAAACCTGAGCCGCCATCAAAACTTATGGCATCAAATTCAGATAGTTATAATATAAATTAACAGCGATGTTTCAAAGTAATTAAAATACCTGTTAACGGTCACAACACGGACTAATGACAAAAGTTTTTAGTTTTACGTATTTCGGGCCGGATTTTAAGCCTGGCTAAGCTATGTGCTGAACTAAATGTGCCTGTCTGGGTAGTTAGGTAGTTCAAATTAAATAGCAGTCGAGGAACTTAGGTACCTACTAACCTGGTCTACGTATATTGCGGCCAACTTTTCAGTTTGATCATCATCAACTAAGTTTTTATGTGAAAATTAGAGATAGAGCAGTGGTGGCACAGTGGTGTCGGCCGCTACTTATGAGTTTGTAGGTCGTAGGTTCGAACCCAGACAGGCGCTTTCATATTCAGCCTATAATGTTCCCACTGCTGGGACACAGGCGCTTTCATCATCATCATATCAGCCGAAAGACGTCCACTGCTGGACATAGGCCTCCCCCAAGCACTTCCACAGGCGCTTTACTTTGTGTAAATTATTTCATCACCACTGCTCTCAAAACGGTGAAGGAAAACATCGTGAGGAAACCGGCATGTCCTAGAAGCAAAAATTCCAAGACGTGACATCCACCAACCCGCACTGGGCCCGCGTGATGGATTACGGCCCACTCCCTCTCACAGAGAGGAGGCCTGTGTCCCAGCAGTGGTAACATTATATCTCCCGCTCCGCCCAGAGCGGTAGAAGTTATTTGATAATTAAAAAAGGCCGTCTCAGTTTAGGTGTTTACAATTACCATAGATTTTTATGTCAACCGGGATCATTCTCTCCAAAATATACTTAAAGGTCACTGATTGATAAAATGATCCATAAATTTATGATTAAACCAAGTGGCGAATAAAAAACACAGAAATATCAATCTAGAGAGAAACCATAGACATAGAAATAAACACCAAACATTCTTCAAAAACAAATTCTTTTTACCAATTATTCTTTTCACTTAAATTTTTTTCCCTTTTCACTTACCTATCACACTAATAATATTATAAAGGCGAAAGTTTGTGAGTGTGTGTGTAGGGGTGTGTGTGTGTGTTTGTTACATCTTCACGCTCAAACGGCTGGACCAATTTTGATAAAAATTTGTATGGAGGTAGCTGACACCCTGGATTAACATATAGGCTACTTTTTATCCCGATATTCTCACGGGATCGACATTTACGCGGGTGTAACCGCGGGGCGCAGCTAGTCTAACATAAATCCAAATTTTGACCATCCAACAGTTGATTTACCATTTCCATCGATGCAATAAATATGCACCGAATCCTACGAGTATGTCAACTTAAATTCAATTCGGTGCATTTGCGAGCGCTGCAGCGCTTCGGACTCAAGACGCGCTGGCTCTATACAAGTAAATAGAATTGTTCCAATAGGAAATAGCAGCGCTCTGCTCGCTGTATTACGCGGAGTCAACCTAGTTTGCATGTCGCGTATTTATTTATTTTCTAACTATAAATGAGTTTTGAGAGGTTTCAAAGTTGTATGAAGTTTTGTTTGAATCTGCGATTACGTATTTTGTCATTTATGTCGTTTTTTCATTGCAGAGAATAGTAGTAGGAGGAGTCCATAAAATCAGAAGTGTCTGAGCAATTAAAGAAATCACTTTTAGTGTAGGTTAATAATATCACATATTTGGCGAAATTTAAGGTTTTTTTGAAATAGCGTCTCATGAGGTAAAACAGCATCTTACGTCAGAACTCCCAAAAGAGAATAGTTTATAAGGCCTTAGAGTCTTAAGTTCATAACCAAAATAAATTGGACTATTCTTAGCAGTACCATGGGTATAATAAAGACCTAAAGTTTTCTTTATAAAGTCTCAAAATATCTCAAAGCTCATTACTCTTTTAAATATTTCAAGCAAAGTATCAAGAGTTCCGTTAGAATTTTATATTTCTTTTGCGAAACATGTTATAAAGTTTCATAACTTCCGAGTCTTGTTAAAAGCACGAGCTCTCATGAGTCTCAAACAGAACGCCGTTAAATGAAGCGATTGTTCCAAGAATTGGGTTCCCATGCACAGCAAACTTAAGATTATGCAGAGTACTAACTTCGAATTAAAAAATAAACCACAATTTCGAACTCGTAGGAAATAAACTAAATCGCCCAGGTAAGGAAAACGTAAAACTCTTTTAATGGCCTCATAAAATGAAAAACCTTACGATTCAGATTCAGAAAGGATATTGGAATATCCAACATTCAATTGTCCAAAGGCTATTGTTCACATTGAAAGCCTTCGAAAATATTAGCTCACGAAGATTTGCCTTCATCGACAGAACGGAGCCTCGAGTGGACCCGTCAATGTCATTCCCAAACCCTCCAATATAGAGATATTAATTGCAAATGAGATTAAAATGTACGTACTGACCAAACCCTTTTGTGTAAGCTTAATTAGTTCGTGTAAACTCGATTGCCTTCAGGAGAAAAGAAACAAAGACCCTTTTGTAATTAAAATATCCGTTTTGACGATATAGTCATTTGTAATACACACTCACTTAACAGAATGTAGTTAAAATACTTTACTTTATAAAAATAAAGGACGTAAAATTGTTTCTACAGATTTTAATAGCGGCAGGATTTCAAAGCCATTGAGGATACAACAAAAGAAAGTAAAGGGCAACTAGGACAGGCCGTTCGCTCTCAGAACAATGACTAGTACTAACACGAACAGACAAATGGAACACACAATATTGCACATTTAAAGCCGCGTACGCATGTACGAACAAAACATGGTGAACACGAACATAATGGATCGCCACGAACATTTTTGACGAACACAGGTTATGTTCGTTAGTGGTACGCACGTGCGAACAAAGTGTTCGATGTTCGTGTTCACCATGTTTTTGTTCGTACGTGCGTACACGCCTTTACCTCAACAAATTTCACTTGTGGCTGCGACTGTCCACAACCAGTGCAAATGTGCTAGTCATTTCACACAAACGCTGCAAAATATCGCGTCTCCATTGACTGAAATCCAACTTGAAGCACATAAAGGGCATCGACGACAAAGGAGTCCCGCTCAAGAAAGAAATGAGCTCGAAATCATAGAAATTAAATTTTGTATCTCGGAAGAAGTTCGCCCTCGCGCGGATGCCCCGCCGGCCGCTTTGTCCCACCAGACAATACCCACCGAATAGCGACTCCACTCATATTTCATCCGAATAACAATGACGGGTCTTTTGCCTTATCCAATCTCCAATACTAGATTGAAAAATAATAACGTTCCAAATTTACATACAAATGAAATGGAAATAGTTAATACAAACAGCTTTCAGGCAACATTCCGTCCACATATTACCGATTTCTTTGAGTGTCCTGCAGTCGAAACAATTGCGCTCCACAATTTATTACCCAAATTAAACGACATAGGAAACCTTTCTGTACGCCGTCATTAATAACGTCTAATTTACAATGTTTAAACAAAGGATCTCACATTGAAAACCCACGAGTGCGGCCCGAACGTCATTATCCGTTCGTCACTTGACAACAAAGGTCGGCTCGTCAGATTGCAAATTAAATTAGAACATCCAGCCGATCCTGTTTATGTACCCTCTTAAATGTGGAATTTTAAGGGGATGCTTAATTCATGAATCTTTGCTGAGTTTGACCATTCAATTTACATTTTCAAACCGGTACTCTGGACGACGATTTGCATTTCCTCACCATGTATGTTGCATTTATTCACGGACTACGTGAATATTATGCAACTTTAAGAGGAGAGACGCGCAGCAACGATTAGAGGAGTGTTGTTATTTATAGGTCTGAACTCGATCCATTGGTGTTTACCAGCAGCGCCCATTGCCCCTCGTAAATCGTTTAAAGGTTGGGCGTTCTCCATCCTCAAGATGGATGCCCTTGTCAGACTGATATATTTACTGTCCGCCACGTGGTCTCCCACCCCCTATCTACTGTTACATGTAACTGCTGTTGCTTTAATAAATAGCCTTCATGAATAAATGTTTAAAAAAGGGAAACCTTTTAGGCAGTTAATTTTCTCCGCGGCTAACAAACCCTCAAATGCACAACGAGGGTGAACTTGTGAGTGACATGTAAATCTACTGGCCTGAGTCAAAGGGACATTATATTTTGTACTTGATTTTTTTTTATTGCTGATTGGGCCCTCTCTTGACCTCGATCATGCCTGATGGAAAGCGATGGATGAGACCTATGATAGAACGACCGTACCCAAAAGATACCTAAGGCACTGGCACTCCCACGCATCGACGAAACACAGCAAGCTGCTTGACGCTGGACTCCGGTGGGAGGGTGGTCGCAAACCAGGGGGGCGTTAGCCCTACCACCGCAAGGGACGAATTGGCCAGTCAAATAAGGTGTTGGGTGTGACTATCCAGGATGCGCCGAGTGCTCGGTTCAGTTGGGTAACTGGCGGAACATCAGGAGGCTTCTTCATGCATCCCATGGTAAGGGAATTGCAGAATATTATACACATTAACTTATTAACACACATTTTAAAACACACATAAATGTGTTAAAGGATTAGCGACAGGCGCAGATTGTGGTGGAAGCATTTACGTTGCTCTTGAACATCAAAGCGAACAAGAGAATAAACGAATAAGTAATAGCAAGAATGTGTTGCCTCCGCGCCCGGCGTAACATACGTACCTAAAGTGCGGTATAGCAGATTACCCATTTCTCATCTAAATCGTGTGACTTTTGCCCCTTACGCGCGTGTAATGTAGCGCACTTTATCGTCGGTAATCCTGCCGCTAAGCCGCTCCTTCTTTACTTTTCGGGAACTCTGTGGAAAGAAATCAGTCGATCACAATACAATGTTTCGTGTAAAAAACAATAAAGGCAAACTGAGGCAGCCGTAAACCGGCTTTAAAATATTGAACCACTTCATTTTCTCGTAGCGATAGCTATTATGGACTCAGCTCATAAAATCAAACGTGTTAGTATACATAATAGTGCTCGGCTTATAAAGCCCCCGTCACGTAAAGTTTTTATTAGTTTGGAGCCTAATGGATTCCTTACCTTTTTATTATTCGATAAACACGACAGGCGCACGGTTGATTTGAAGGATCTCTTTGAAGCCAGCTCGTCGCAGTTAGACTGTGCTTATATTGCTCAGTCATAACAAGGGGCTGAACCTAAACCCTCGTTGAATTTGGCGGAATAACCGCAAACTTTTGTTATTTCTTTAACCTTTTCTTTAGAAAAACCCTTTTAAGTGTACACGTCCTGCGACTGTACTTATCCATTTAGAACTTGCTTCACGGTTTCCTGATCCGGTAAATCAGATTCATACCCTAACACCCTTGTCGTTAAATATTTTCTTACTCTGATTTATATTCCATTTGACGGAGTGCTCCGAACGAATTCGGATCGAATACATTTGAAATATGTGGGTCATGTATGAGTATTCTAAATTGATGAGGACAAATTCTGTCTCATACTATATTAGTAGATATACAGACTGTTCGAGAAATATTTTCAGATGTTCGCAATCAGAGTTAATATCCTTCGGAGGAGATATTTTCATTATTGATGAGCGCGAGTGTATCGAGAGATTGCTTTGCAGGACTAGCTACAAATTATTATTTGTTTTTCGGTTTTGTACAAAACCTTCGAGATTTTAGTTTCTGGTCCTAAAAAGGGTTCAAAAATTGGTATTACGATCAGAGATAATAACAGAATAATCTCTTTAAATAAGGTGGTAATAGGAAAGATTTGAAAAATGGTTCCTAGCGACGAATAAAGTTGATTGAGCCATGTTTTTTATCAGAATTCTCACACCTACACATTTCGTTCGGCGACATTTTCTGGTTTCATGTCATTTTCGGCGCGTTGTACTCGTAAAGAAGCCTGTATTTCATTTTTATCAGCATTAATAAGTTCAGCGTACCCAGATAAAGTGATATATATACATGTAAAAATGTTTTCACAGTATAAGCTCTGGCAGGGTTAGGGACGTTGGGGTACGGAGACAGTGTCCCTTTGCCCCAGTCGACCCTTGTCACCATGTCGCATATCTGTCCAACTTAATTTTAACACCCGCCCTTCATAGGGAACCTCTGAAACGTCCTCCGGCTTAGAGTAAACTCCTTCCGTTTGCTTTATCATAAGAAATCTGTTCTTTCAGTGACGTTTTGTTTTCGTAGTGATTGTTATGAAATACCGTACTTATAGAGCCTATCATGTAAATGTTATTTTAAAGGCGTCTACATAAAAGTTTCGTAGAAAGATGTTTCTTGTCTTATAAACGTTACTTTCAATAGTGTTATGATAAGCAAGATGTCTCCCTCAATAGTCTTGTGGTCGCAACCGCTATTGCTGAGGATATCCTGGATAACCTATATGGATCCTGGTTCGATTCCCGGGTCGGCCAAAATATTACTGGGTTCTTCCACCTGGAATTTCTCAGGATCAGCCTGGAGTCTGGAATTGTGCCCGGTTGACGACAATAGGCTCACTATGGTACTTAAATATAACTGGCAAAGTGTGAGTGTACTATAGATACACCTCTGCCTTACTGTTCGTGGAATAGAGTCGTGATGTTATGTTATTATGTTAAGCTAAGCATCATGTCAATCTCCCATTCGATAAAAACTCCAAGGCGAGAAACAATAGAGCTCACTATCGATAGGCACCGCTCGATATCGGAACTATTCAAATTTAGTTCAATTGAATTCGCAAGTGAAATGAACACGACGATAAATTGGCGCTGAATGATGCTTATCTGTTTTCCTGACAACACTACCGTACTCGATGCAGAGTTACACGCTTTTACACCCAGACTTTTTGTTTGAACACTTGACAGAGAACGTGTTTCCACTAAACAAGTGATGTAATCGAATCGATAGGAACCATCTAGTTCCCAATAAAGGCGTTGGAAAAGCTGAATGAGCCATAAATGTGTTTAGGGTTCCGTACCCAAAGGGTAAAAACGGGACCCTATTACTAAGACTTCGCTGCCTGTCCGTCTGTCTGTCACCAGGCTGTATCTCAAGAACCGCGATAGCTAGACAGTTGAAATTTTCACAAATTATGTATTTCTATTGCCGCAACAAATACTAAAAACAAAATAAAATAAATATTTAAGGGGGGCTCCCATACAACAAACGTGTTTTTTTTTCGGTGTTTTTGCCCTGTGGTACGGAACCCTTCGTGTGCGAGTCCGACTTGGCCAGTTTTTTTATTTTTTTTAACCATTAATGCACACACATATAAACAGACAGTGATACTTATTTCTAAAGAAATCTCTTCCAGCATACCTGCGATAGGAGAGTACATAAAAAGAGATGGACACCATGTGTAAGAGTTGGAAAACAAAATAAATTAAATCAAAAACCATTCTCTAATTTAAATATAATCATACAATTTAAGAATATCCTTACATACCTACATAAATACTTATTAAATCAATATCACTAACGAATATGTAAATAAAATTTATTTATTTATTGTTAACGCAATAAAATACTTTTTTACTACTCGATAATCCTCACAAATATGAACCCAAAGCCACAACTATATGCGCGTTAAAAAAAAATCATAATTATGTGTACAATGTTGACCAAAACGTATTGGAATAAATTCCGACGACGTATTCGCTACGTACAGAATATGGCACTGCCTACCGCTGCACTGTCAAATCGATTCAATTCACAACAGACAGGAGCAGAGACCTCCCAACTGTAAGTGATTGCACGATCCACTGCATTGAGACCAATTTTCCCAGCCGCAGTCATACTACCGAGTACGGACTATTTGAATCGCTTACCTTAGGGATTCCATTCCAATCCTGAGCTCGAATTCCCAACACCGACCGAGCTTGATCAATATTATCTTTCGCCTTCATAAGTATTTGTTAGAATTTTTTGCTTCCTCGACACCGGCTATAGATTTAATAACTGTCATCTTTACGACCTAATATTCAACATTTTTTATATATCGAGCAACATCTGCCAACCCTCATTTCCTTTTAGCTTGCAACGTTGTGGGAAGAATTTAGTCGAATGACGATGTAATAAATTTCCTCCTTCGTATGATCCATAAAGCTACGGACTACGGAGAGACCCTCTCGAATATCGTCCGATATGACGTAATAAAAGCGTCTCGATAAATTAACTGATTATTTGCATATGCGATACGTGTATGAGCATTGTTGCTAGAATTTATATTGGAATTTTGGCTATTGTGAAGTGCTGTTTTATGTTGATTGTATTCTAAAATTCTTTGCTCGTATTTGTACATAACATACATAATCAGCCTATAATGCTCCCACTGCTGGGACACAGGCCTCCTTTCGATGAGAGGGAACGGGCCGTAATCCACCACGCGGGCTCAGTGCGGGTTGGCAGATGTCACATAATCTTCGAATGTTTGGTTCTAGGACATGCTGGTTTCCTCACGATGTTTTCCTTCACCGTTTTGAGAGCAGTGGTGATGAAATAATATACACAAAACGCCTGTCAGGGTTCGACCCTACGACCTGCACCTCGTAAGTCGTGGCTGTTACCACTGGGCCACCACTGCTTCTCGGATATATGCCGCCTACAAAAAAAAACAGTATGAAAATATGCAAGCAAATTTTAGTCACAATACGTAATAAAAAATATTTTACAAGCCAAATGCACTTTACTCAGTCATTCATATTGTCGCTTTGAATAAACTAACTGAGAATATTGAAATAAATGGCAACCTCGCAAATTTAAATAAAACCACACACAAAACTCCTATGAAATGTTGACGGACAGTATCAGCTTTTAGCTAAATTGGATTGTGTGATACCAACTGCAACCGTGTGCATTGTGAAGCGGTTGATTATAGCAGCAATGTAAATTGTATTACAATTTAGGATTTATGCGAACCCCGCTTTATTCAGCGCTCACTTTGGCTCCAGTCGAGAGCGCTGCGAATTTATTAATTGGATTACTTTCCCATCCCTATTTTCCTGTCACCACTTTTTACGATTGATGTTATCCATATTAACAATACCTAAGTATTATAGGATGGATTGCTGAGTAACTGGCAATATGAGTGTGTTGGTAGCTTAGTCCTTTTCAGCGGTAATCCGCTGTGACAGACAAATGGGTTGAAGGACAAACGTGAATCTGAATTATTTATTGCCAATTTCGCTTCACAATACTGTTCAGAAAAGGTACTTTGTATATACGTGAGAGGTCCTTCATACCTTAATCGTAGGACGATGCTAAGAATTGGTGACTAGGATTAGATGCCTACTCTTATACTTGTTTGATTTTCCTTTACCGTACATATGATATGTATGTGTGTAACTGTTAAAGCAGATAATTCTATGAACTTCGAAGTTACTCGGAGTTAAGTATATGTTCCGAACGCTCTGTAAAGATTGGCAGCATATAGATCCATGAAGTGAGTTGAGAATTTAATGGGCAGAACTTACATTGACAAGGTGAAAGGCAAAAAATAACTCGTCGTATTAAGGAGACTATATAGTACATGACCTAAAGCACGGTCACTGTCGACTGCATAGAAAAGAAAGAGAAGCACGATGATACAACGATATTGCAAAATATGAAGCATAATTTATCTATTTACAAAAAATCTATTGTTTGGACTAAAAAATTAAAACACTAGAATAATCTGACAAAAGATCAGAATGATCGTATGTATATTAGTGTGGTTTTTATTGTTTTAAGACATTTTTTCAGAGGTATTTTAATGATTTTTTTCGTGAATGTAGATAGTTATCTACCTAGGATATATCCTGAAGAATATCAAATATTTTTCTGATTTTGTTTACTGTAGTCTGTCATATAATTTTACGCATTACAAAACTTGCGTTTTTTGCGTTTAGGTCCTTTAGTCCCCTTATTAGAAAAAACTTAGCTATTTTCTATCCATAGCACCTCCTTTCCACCGGCTACCTCCACTTCCATATTTCTCCGATAATCACGACGATATTGCAAGCTTCCATCCACTTTACTGAAGTATACTTTATTTGATAACCCAAAAACGTTATTAAATATCGCAAGGAAGGCTACGATAGTAATTCAGGAATCCTCAATAACAAATTGTTGGAGTTATTTCTAGTGGGTAGGGAGGGGCCTGCGGTAATTTATTTTTCGGTCGCGATCCAATTATTTTTGGGCATGTTAGTGGCGCATAAATCTGTGGACTGGCCCTTGTGCACGCACCTACGCCACCTTGTAATAGTTCGGACGTGCAGGGGAGCAGGGGGTGGCTAATGCGATAAGCTTCAAGATTAATTATTTACCAAAAACCCGCGGGCGCGGTGTTTACGTTTTAGGAACGTAAAAAATGGCGGCGCGCCTGGCTGACAGTTGCTGTAAATTCTATCGTACAGTCTTTGCCTCCCTACTCGTATATCTGCAGTTGGAACTTTCAGAAAGTAAACTTTAAGACATTGCAAAGAAGAGCCGTAAATTATAGAAAGTATTAAAGAAGGTGATTCTTCTTCTAGTCTCGTGTCGTCGCGATCTATTCGAGAACAATGTAAAACGTGCCAAAAATATTTCACAGTCAGCAAGATTGTTAGTGGACTTAACTGCCATAGGCCAAGTTTCACCAATGAGTCTGAACGCGTCATCTAAACTGCGTTCAAGAGTTGTTCCACTGCTGGGCATTGGCCACCCCCAAGCACTTCGACCAGCTTTGTGCGTCCCTCATCCAGCGGATTCCTGGGGCCTAGAACTCATCATCATCATCGTTCATCGGTCCACCTTGTGGGAGGCCTTCGGACGCTACGTCATCGTCACTGTTATTATTTTTATAGAATTCTAGCTGTGCCCCACGGTTTCATCCGCATAAGTTTCAATCCCGTGGGAATATCAGAATAAAAAGTATCCTTTGTGTTAATCGTGGTTATAAACTGTGTGCCAAATTTCATCCAAATACGTTTTGTAGTTTTTGCGTGAAAGAATAACAAACATCCATCCATCCTCACAAACTTTCGCGTTTATAATATTACTAGCTGTGCCTCGCGGTTTCACCCTCATATGTTTCGATCCAGTGCCGTAAATAGGGCGGTGCCAGCAGTGCCCAGGCACAGGGCGCAGACCCTGGAGGGGCGCAGAAATGACCAGATCAGGGCCACATTCACCAGTTCTTTGATTTTTTGACAGTAGAACACATTACCCAATAGCCTTGAATCTTTACTACCTATCTATCCTGATCAGTATTTGGTGTCATTTCTGTAGGTAGTGTCTAATTGAGAATTTTGACAAATATTTTCGAATAAACGTTTTTTCACATAATTTAAAAACGCAATTAATTTGAACTTCTCAAAACTTTACCAAGTACTTAAAATTAAGTTTACAAAAACTTAATTTTAACTTAGTTTTTGGATGATAGATTTATTTTTACTTAAAGACAATCCATTTTATTGTCAGAACCGGTTATGATTAGAAAATATTTCAAGGGCGCGGTTATAGCAGCTCGCACCGGGCGCTTAAAAGGCTAATTACGACACTGTTTCGATCCCGTGGGAATATCAGGATAAAAAGTATCCTATGTGTTAATCGTGGTTTTAAACTATCTGTGTGCCAAATTTTATCCAAATCCGTTCAGCAGTTTTTGCGTGAAAGAGTAACCATCCTCACAAACTGTCGCGTTTATAATATTAAGTTAGGATTGACACTAAGATCTCTTGAACGCGGTTTAGATGTGCTGATCGCGATCGGTTTCAATGGTGAAATTCGCCCAAAGTGGTTTGCCATAGTGATTTACACTTTCACAAAAGGTAAAAACATTAATAATGTATCAAGCCAGAAAAATCTTTGCCCCAATCTTAAAGAATGACTTTCAATCAATATATCAATTTGAGCATCGAGACCTTTCTCAAACGAAGGTCTTACAAAAATACTATATTCTATATTAAGCCTTACCTTTATAACGAAAATAGGTAATGAACAAACGAAATAATAAAACCCTACCCAACTCACACAGACAAGGGCATAGAGGTTACATTTCATCTGATACTACGAATTACTTTATTCATAGGGACATCAAAGAAGATCAGAAAGCATTCTGTCTACCCTGTCTGCGTAATGTGTTAACATTTTCTTCGTAGGCAAACAACCTAACCTGCATTCGCGTTTGCCAAAAATGTAAACAAATATGAGTTTATGGAAAAATAACTTTAACTCCTACACAATAAAGTTCAATTTAGGCTACTACATCAAAAAAAACTTTTTCAATTGGTAGTCAATCAAATCAAAATATTTTTATTTCACATAAGCCTACATGGGCACTTATGAAACGTCAGAAGCTAGGTGCACGTAGTCACTCCTAAATCAACTTAATTAATATTAAAATAAAGTTGATATTTGTTTAACTTGAAATAATATTAATTTGAAATAAGTTTGAATAGACTGTAAAGGCATACAAGATAGAATTCAATATAATAATGGATCTGTAATAATATTAGGTACAGACAACCGCACATAATTGGTAACCATTTGATATTTGCAGCGCCTAGTCGTAGCAGGACCTAAAGGCAAGGCATATTGCAAGTGTTACCAGTTACCACTGGTGTGGCACTGGTGACTGTACCAATAGTCACAGTATCAAATTAGCAATGATACCTACAATAGTACTAAAAGTTTTAGATGAAAGAGGTCTCAGTCAACCTATGGGTTGGTAAAGCCTGAGATATTAATTGTTTAGCAAATTGACTACCAACTTAAAATAAAAACCATACTAACATACATACAATCATTCTGATTTTTTGTCAGATTATTCTACAAGCAATATACTTACTAAAATACTTGTTTTAATTTTTTCGTCTAAACAATAGATTTTTTGTAATTAGTAATTGCTTCATATTTTGCAATAAATTACCAGCGTTGTGTCATCGCGCTTCTCTTTCTTTTCTATGCAGTCCGACAGTGACCGCGCTTTAGATCATGTAAGCTAGCGAAACTCCGCGGACTTCATGGGTATCAATATCTAAACACGATAAAACAAAAAAAATCATTAATTTGTCGATTTTATTGTGGGGTCACCAACCGCAGTTAGTGTAGGTAGTCACTTAAAACAGTAGTTGAAAAATCTGTTTACATAGTAAACTTCATCGACGTGATCGTTATCTCAACACGACAAAACTAAAGCAAAACAGGTTTTCCCAACCCGTAGTAACAAAACGTCCAGCGGTCTACCCCAAAAAAAAACATCAAATCTTTTTTGTTGTTTATATATCGATACCACATCTGCACGTCACTAGAGTTTCGCTAGCTAATTTAAATTGACCCTGTATACCTGACTGTACCAATTACAAGGTGTGAATAAAAAATACCGTGTATACCCTACTTTAAATGCCAGCCGCCCTATAAATAATTTAGCATGTTGAAGCAAAGAGTCGCACTTTTTTTCAAGACGAAGACGACAACCTAAACATTTTTGTACAAATGTTTTTTCAGACGCTTTTCCATTTTTTTTTTTCTTTTTTTTATGTATCTTGGATTTTTATTTTACTGTGTTGAGTTTAGTTCGTGATCTTCCTGTACGAGTCGCAATAAATACTTTTTCTTTCTTTCTTTCTTTCTTTACTTAATTTATACTGAAAAAAGCAATTTCATTTGTTTCAGGTAATGATGGCAGCTATTTAGCTTGGAGTGCTCGAGTAATAGACATAATTACGCTCCAGTCCAAATGTGAAGTAGGTACCTACATATTTATAGCCTTTAAAGCTTGGAAGGTATTTTTGTTTTTTTTTTTCAGTACAATTAACAGCTTGCCGCGGTCGGTTCGTGTATGGGTGAGCGTCCATTACATATTGAGTCTCGGATAGTACAGACGACAGCTGCACATCAAGCTACCCGAAACTGTCAAATTTTACCAATCAACTTTAAACCTTATGCTTTAGCAATAAAGTTGAAAACCTATTACAGAAATTTAACAGATTGTAGTAGCTTTAAGTGCTGGCGACAGTACATTATAAAGGTCATAGCTCACATATCAACTCGGAAAGAGATCGTCTCCGTATCGCCTTTCGCCTCGGCGTCAAACAGGCGTCAACCTAACGTAAGCACGTAACCAAAGCGGATCAGAAGTTCCGATACGTCGACTCGGCTACGGCTAGGCGACGCCTGCTTGCAGCTCGCCGACCGCTGGTTGATGGTGCAGCAGGCAGGCCGGAGCCGGAGGGGTGAGAGGGGCAAGGGTGGACTAAGAGACGTAAGCGCCTACTTTTGATCATAAACCGCCAAACTAGAGCCAAAAAAAAAAAAAAAAAAAAAAATGAATACTTAACTGGATCTAATTTGTAAAAAACCGGTCAAGTGCGAGTCGGACTCGCGCATCAAGGGTTCCGTATAAATTTGGTAGGTATGTACTACTACGGTTTTCGGATTTTTTCCTTTACATGGGCTACATGACATTGCTTCTTGACAAATTTCATAATTCTAGGTCAACGGGAAGTACCCCATAGGTTTTGATTCTCTTGCGAGTGTCAAAATATGCGGCAGAAACTAACTAAACGCCCGTATCGTTTGATTGCGTTGACTTAGAAGTTTGATTTTTTCACTGCTTCAAGGCGTTCCACGCGTTCTTGAGAAAAAACGTCTTGACAGACGGACCAACAGACGGACAACGAAGTGATCTTATAAGGGTTCCGTTTTTCTTTTTGAGGTACGGAACCCTGAAAATCTCACCGTGAAAACTTAGGTGAAGTGAGCTGTTATTCCACCTGCACATAGAATGTCAAATGGAATAGACAAAATATCAGATTTCTTTAAATAACAGATTGTAAATTCAATCAGATTGGAATTCAATTTGTCATTTTGTCTATTCTTCCGTCGACAAAACCCGTTTCTCTGGTGATCATGAAACGCGTGCTGAGACTAGGGATTAACACTATTTCTTTAAGCTCACTTCAAGTACATTTCACCTAAGTTTTTAAGGTGAATATTAAACTGAAAAGATAGGCTGAACACAGTAGATAAACCACACCAACCTAACCCAAAAAGGTCACAAACTCCAAAACTTCCGTGATAAAATGTTTCAGTCGAAAAATTAATTATTTGCCTGAGCGCTCGGCGAAATTTTATCAATTTAACTTAATTACAGAATAGGTAATGGAGTTTATAGCACCATTATTAATCTCTTGATGTACTCTCTTCTTTGGTAGCTCCAAATGTAATAAGTTTAAATAGCTCTTATAAGTTATCCACTGTATCTTTGAGAGCTAGCGGATGTCTGTAAATATTGCGTTAACTTTAAGGTGTATGATTATAATCATACATAACTAGAAGTTTCTTTACACTATGTTCATTTAGAAATATTGAAATAATTCCAGAAATGTATATTTTTTTAGGTTTTTTTTATTTCAACCTAAGTACAGTGTAATATACATAGTGTATACCTACACAGTGGGTCTTAAAATGAACATGGACAAAACGAAGGTCATGTCAAATGCCCATGTAACACCCACTCTCATAAAGATCGGAGACGCTACACTCGAAGTCGTGGACGAGTATGTTTACCTGGGACAAACTGTCCAGTTAGGTAGGTCTAACTTCGAGAAAGAGGTCAATCGTCGAATCCGACTCGGCTGGGCAGCGTTCGGGAAGCTACGCAATATCTTCTCGTCCCACATACCGCAGTGTCTCAAGACAAAAAAAAGAAAGTCTTTGACCAGTCACACCAGTGCGTATTGCCAGTGATGACTTATGGCACTGAAACGTGGTCGTTCACAATGGGCCGTATAAAAAGACTAAAAGTCACCCAAAGGGCAATGGAGAGAGTTATGCATGGAGAGAACCAAGGTAACCGACATAGCCCGAAGAATTGCCAAACTTAAGTGGCAGTGGGCAGGGCACATTGCTCGCAGAACAGATGGCCGATGGGGCGGAGAGGTTCTGGAGTGGCGAATATCGGAATGAAAAGTATCCTACTACCCATGTAACAATTTTTATCCAAATCCGTTCAGCCGTTTTAGCGTGAAAGCGTAACAATCAAACATACAAAAACAAATCTTTTCTCTTTGTTATATTAAGTTAGTTTCCCGTTAGTATCTCGTCAGAAGGTACTTCATCATCATCATTTCAGCCGAAAGACGTCCACTGCTGTACAAAGGCCTCCCCCAAGCACCTTCACTTCGACCGGTTATGTGCTTCTGGCATCCAACGGGTTCCTGCGGCCTTCACAAGGTCGTCGGACCACCGACGTCCACTGCTGTACAAAGGCCTCCCCCAAGCACCTTCACTTCGACCGGTTATGTGCTTCTGGCATCCAACGGGTTCCTGCGGCCTTCACAAGGTCGTCGAACCACCTTGTGGGAGGCCTTCCAACGGTACGTCTTCCGGTACCTCTTCCGGTACGCGGTCACCACTCCAGAACCTTTCGGCCCCATCGGCCATCTGTTCTGTTAGTATTGTATACGTAAACTGAACAGACAGCTGTGCTGCTGGGGAGTTTGTTGCACCATTTCTTCTCCCCAGCGAAAGCACTAGGAAGTGGTGAACGGCGGGCGTTTTGGGGGACTGTCTTATGTAATTTTGACGTTCGAAAAGTGCTGATTCTCAGCCTAGTTTGAATAAATTACATTTGATTTAATTTGATTAACTCTACAAGCCAATAAGTATCACATTTTAAAGCATCAACCTTTATAAACCACTTTACCGGAATCTTCAGCTGACTTCAGCATCATGCAATTACCTTCCGAATCTCCGATCTCAAAAAATTGACCCGTCAACATAATTTGGGATGTTATGAGGCTAGAGTTATAAATCTAGGGGTAGCAACCCTAGTGGAAACGGCAACCAATGGGTCACACGCCGCGTCGTCGGTCAAGGGTCGTCATTAATTCTCCAGGCATCTTATTACGCCAGTAATTACCTATTTATCCGCATTTTCTTACGAGTTTTCTGAAAGTGAGTAATAACTCGGGTTGCTGACGGAAGTCATTTCTTTTTTTTTTGGTTTGCCAAAGGCAGCTTTAATACGCTGTGAATTTGTCTCGCTGTGAGTAAATCTACTTTTAGAAACCACGTCTTCTATCTTAATTTACAACTAAATCTGCTGGAAATACATGAATGTATGCGACTACGTAAGTTAATTATTCCTTTAGCTTTATATCCCACAAAATACGAAATAAAATTACAACTTAGCTTACTACGTTGTATTATTTTATTTCGTATTTAAAATTAAGAAACTGTTTCGCAATGAACAATTTAATTTTACGCCATTAAGTAGATACAGACGCCAGCACATCAAGCTACCCGAAACTGTCAAATTTTCCCAATCAACTTTGAACCTTATGCTTTAGAGATAAAGTTGAAAATCTATTAAAGAAATTTGACAGATTGTAGTAGCTTGATGTGATGGCGTCTGTACATTGTATCAGCATCGTATAAAGCCTCTCCGGAAATCCTCTTATAAACGTTTAAACTGCTTATTTGCATGATAAACAAAATCCTTTCTTTTCAAGGACGCTTCAGACAATACGTGATGACATACTCTCTAAGTTATACGGCCCTGAAAGATGGAAGAGCTCAGCTCATTAAATCTTATGCGCTAAAACAAACGAAATCATTGTCTTTTATAAATAAAGGAATTGTGAGGCAAAAATGTTAATTACATAAAAAGCTTTATGAATCCTCGGGAATCATTAGTGGTTGCGGCACTAGAATGAGATGTTAAAATTAATAAGCAATCACAATTAAATATAATCTGAACTATAATATAATTATTATATTATTTTTTCCATATTCTCAAACGCGACGGTTAATGAGAAAACCCAAATCGGTAAATTGAAATTGGGGTTACCTATTTACCTAGCGCCTTAAAACCAAGTTTCAATATCTTTTCCCCCACTAACACTATATTCTTCGACTAATACCTATAACTACAACACAATTAATTGTTAAAATCTAATTTCGCACTTAATTTAGGCCTCTGTGTGCTTCGTAACTTAATTATTTATTGACTTCATTTTGAATAGAAATCAAGTTATTTGTTCATCTTAACGCCGACACGGGCCCTTAATGGACGCATTTTAATTACTAGCTAACGTTTGATATAGCACTTCCTTTTTATTCGCTTTTTGGTGCGGGGATAATTAAAAAATGTCGAGGAAGTATAAGAGGTAGTGTAGTATTTCCCGACTGCCTACTGACTGTAGCTTTTCAGATATTTTTTGTTACAACTCTAGGTCAAAGAGAATATACAATTAGCTGAAAACATATTACGCCATCACCAGTCATATCTTATTTGAAGTTATGGCTTTGATAACTAAGTTGAGAGCATCCTAGCGACCGAGAAGACCTAAGGTATAGATATATTCCCCATCCGATATGGAATTATTCACCGAGACCAAAATCCGCTTCCCATCTAATCCTACAGTTGGAATACGTAAATGTATTTATTATTAACTAGTTATCCGCATCTACTATTTTAATGAAATACAGATTTATGTAAATTCCCGAGCACCGCTATGAATCGTGACGTAAGTTCTACCAGATACAAAATGTTTATTTAATTATTGAAACCAAAACCTCCCACTATTTCCTCCTTAACGCTACTATGTCTGAGACATTAATATGTAAGCAATATTTCACGTTAACTCACAGACTCAAAGAAAACATGACATCAAACAGTTTGGCAAACATTGCGAATTTCTCGACACGGCCATGACAATTTTACTCTAGTCAAAAATGATTATGGATCATCGTTACTTTATTACTAGGAGGCGGGAAATTATTTCAATGACAGACTAGTGTGGCGTATCTCGGAGACCGTTCCCTTTTTCCGACATTTCCCGTGGCGTCCGTAGGCCACTGCTAGTACAATTTTTATGAGTCAGTCGTGCTACACCCGCTTTTATTTCTTTTTCCTTCACAAAACGCTGTGTGGGAAGCGGCGAGATCCCATTTTCGGCCAGCCGGCATTTTTGCAAATTTGGATTCGCGGCGAGTTAGAAAAATAAAGATTTCACACGTGCCTTTCGTCGAGTTCCAGTTTGCTTTTATTTTTTACATCCTATCGTAACTTCAAATAATCCCCGAAAGCTTTTTGTTCCGAACGAAACATTTATAGCACTATATATTCTTCTTTACTCCTAATCACATAATATATAATAAAGAAGTACGTAAATATTTTGTAGGGCTTCCTTTTCTGTAAATAGCTGGGAAGCCGAACAATTTCCAAAACATTTCCGATCCGTTGTAACGTGATACTAAACTTAGTCAATCCCTATAATACGATGGAAATCATTTCTAAACCAGTGTTCATCCATTGAAACGGGGCAGCTGTTATTCTGAACCTCAAAATAGTTCACATTAACAAGGTATTGTGTACGATAAGGAGGGGAATCACGGAACATTAGTGTAGATTACCCGGCTGTAATATAACGGAAGCCCTTGTTATGCATTCCGTGATTGGTGTTCTCTTGTTACCTCACGGCTTCGTCAGTTCCTTTCACGTCTTTGAGTTGAAATCTAAATGTTAACTCCGCAATGATATACGCATTATGATAAAGGCTCTCCCGCACAAGCGCGTATTATCGGTCGATAATATCGCATGCGTTATTGCGATATCTGTTTTATTAGGACGGCGAAGTAGGACGCCCGCGTTTCTCCGTCCTACGATATTCTGATATAAGTTCTGAGAACATTTTGTATTAGGACGCATACGATCTTACACACCTGCGTTATTAACGTAGTACGTGTAATCCCTTTATTTCAGGCAACGCAGGCCCATAGATAAATACCTTAACCTAAACATACCTACATATAAAAACACACACACGTATACTCGTATAGGTTACACGCACACGTTAGAAATATCGGACGATAAAAACGCAGCTGTGAGGCAAGGAATCGGGACGCATTATCGCAGTAACGCATCCGATATTATCGGCCGATAATAACGCGCCTGTGGGGAGAGAGCCGAGTGTATCGCAACGTCCGCCTCTCAGAACGTATTATTATTTTCTCACTTTGATATAAAGGTCTTCCCCTTTGTTGTATAAAAACGTCTTGTTGGTGTTGAAGTGGGAAATACAAAGACTTGTGGAAGTAGTGAATATAGTATTATTTGGCTGCTCTACTTATACATGTCAAAGTCAAAAATCAAAGCATTTATTTCAAAGAGGCACGTAAAAGGCACTTTTGAACGTCAAAAATTACAATAAAAAAATTGAATTGGTTCTAGTCGCCCCTTCCAAAAGGTAGTTTTCGTATAGAAATAATGGGTAAGAAACGACCGTTACTCCTTTAAAATGTTTTACAATATTTTGCATACAATAATTATATAAGTAATTAATACGTGAAGACGATGCAACTAAAATAAAATTACTATGTACAACAATAGGTCATCATTCATCATTTCAGCCAAAAGACGTCCACTGCTGGACATAGGCCATAGGTAAAAGAATTAAAAGTGAAACCATGACGTATAAATTAATTATGTGATAGATACATGACATAGTGCTCACATATTTACAAACATGGTAAAAGTAGACGAATACTGGTATTCAGCTGCATCCGGTTAGACTGGAAGCCGACCACAACATAGTTGGGAAAAGGCTAGGCAGATGATGATGGTGGTAAAAGTAGACGAATTTCATTGAAAAAAAAAATTACAAGTAATAAGTCAGGATGTGAGTTAAAGTAATTACAGAATGTAAATCAATGTCAAAAAATAATAAAGTAATAGTATATTGATATTGATTCAAAAATTCCGTCTATTTTTATCTCATAGCACAAAAACAATGACGATACCATCTCATTCAACGCAACAATATTTTATCTCAAAACATTGCGCTTCACTATCATCACAATTCAATACATTTAAGGCCCATTCACACGCCACAAAACCTGATCGGCGAAGGACAATGCAACGGAAAATGAGCCTTACGTCAACCTCATTATGGTCGCGTATTTCCATCTGTTCCAATTTATCGCACAATAAAAGTGTTTGAATCCGTTGTTTTCAGAAATGAGAGATGTGGTCTCCATTGTGTACGGTATGGAACAGCACAGCGGCCATTGTGGGCCAGCACTCCCGCGCTTTCATCTCGATCACAATAGGAATCTTATCTCAGCCAAGTTTTATATCGCTACGTTGATTTAATCTTAGTGGACGCTGTAATGAACACTTTTTATCCTGGAGACATTTTTAATGTCAGCTGGCTTTGAGCTTTTAATATGGGTTTCATTTCATTTCATTTTTAATTCGAGGGAATCTTTATTTATATTGGCAGACTACCCTCTACCTACTCATATTTATTCACATTCCACAACATGACCACAATCTTATGGATATTTTTACCCATTTTTTATATCGGAATGACTGGATTTTTTCTTTGTCATCGTACTTGGTTCAGTCCTTTTCTATCCCCATCCAGTTTCTATCCAGTTTAACTAAAGGCACTATGTGATTATAGCCCACATAACGATCCACTTTCTTTTCTTTACCAACCTTTTTCAGTAGTTACCCTTTGATGTTTTGTTGCCAAAATCAATGGCTTTGTTCCCTCTGTAACTAGCTGTTCTTTTAACAACCTTTACCTACAAATCTTCCTTTCAACGTTGTTACGGTTTGAAATTCAGGATAACATATTCCGCCTTTGGCTATCCGAGCTTCAAAGAATACCTTAATTACGATTCTTGTAAGAACAAACGTAAAAGGGTTGGTAGAACATTTTTAGGGTTCCGTATCAAAGTTTTAAAAATGGAACCCTTATGGTGTGACTTCGTCTGTCTGTCACGGGTATCTTATCATCATCATCGTTTTAGCCTTCGTCTTTTTCGTGTCGCTGGCACGACTTTCTCAGATCTTGTTGGCCCAAAACTTCGCCACTTCCAGGGCGTCGTCGGTGGCAGTGCACAGGGAACTGACTGCAAGTTTTGGGACACAGAGGGCATAATAGGAGGTGGAGCATAGTTTGCGACATAGCTTCACATGCACCGCCATTTCGACCGGTTCTGTGCTTCCAGCGAATTCCTGCGACCAGGTCATCGGTCCACCTTGTTCCGGGAAACTTTTTATTTTTTCAAATATTTTTCCGTCGATAAAATTAAGCTTAGTTTCCCTCATTTCGATATGTGCACATTATGAAGACTCACACTGTATACTTCAACTTAGGGAACAGTGCAAGTTTCATCAAAATCGATTGAGTAATTATCAAAATATGGACTAATAGGTACGTGTAAGTGTGACGGCCTGGCTTATTGATACGAGCTTCGGGTGTAGTGTCAAAGGGAAAACATCTCAAAACCTTTGTCAAACTCTAATGCAATATTTACAACAAAACTATTACCTACTTATTACAAACAAATATTCCAGTTTTTACTTAAAACTAAATAAAAATACGAAATAAAAAGTAATTAAAAAAAATTAAACCGACTTCAAAAATAAATTATCTCAAAATTATGAAATAACTTTAATTTCGGAAGTTGGTGGCAAAAAACTTAAACTAAAATACAGATCCAACACACTGAGGTACCTATATTTTTTACGTAGGAGCAACTTTCGGAAATGAAGTGCAATGACATAAGAGAAAATACGTACAAAAGTAAATGAAAATACTTTTATTTTTGATGTCCGGAATCCGGAAATCTTTTTGATACCAAAAAGGTAAATCTAATTTAAAAAATAGTTTTAATTTTATGAATTACATTTGGTTGTGACCTGCTCCCTCGCAAGTTGGTACGGCCCCATGGCATTCTCCTTTATATCCATACTCCATACTAATATACAAATGCGAAAGTGTGTCCACCTCTTCACGCTTAAACCGCTGAACCGATTTAGATGAAATTTGGTATAGAGATAGTTTATTCAGTCCCGGGAAAGGACATAGGATAGTTTTTATCTCGATATTCCCACGGTATCGAAACTTATGCGGGTGTAACCGCGGGGCGCGGCAAGTGAATTATAAATCTGGGCATTGCTTTTCTCTTTTATTCACAAAACAAAATAGAAGAAATAGGTACGCTAATGACTTATCCAAATTGCGATAACCTTTTCACAAACATAAACCAAAAAAAATATTCATCGTGATTACACGACTTTATCCCCCTCTGCCTCAAGGTAGTTACTTTATCCCGTTTTTCTTCCTCAATTATGTTACGGTATCATGTTTTGTAGTATTAATCGGTAGGTAGATACAAACTTGAGCCGCTTTCATTAAACACTTTTGGGATTTACAAAACGGAAGGATGGAAATTACGTTCACAAGGATCTATTGAACGCCGGAAAGTACATTGTTACCCCTGACAGGTTTATAATATTACCGGAATCCATCAATCAAAACAAAGGCTCAAGAGTGCGAAAATCAATTCAGCTGTATTAGCATTTCGACAACGGGAGGAGATTAAGAATTTCAACATAAACGAAAAACGAAGCAATTACCGATCTGCGCCGAGAACAAACTTTGTTTTACTTGAAAGGAATTAATATTCATTAAAAAATCTTTCTCGGCATCATTCTGTTGAAACTTTGTAATCAGGCTGTCAGAGTCTGCGCGCCCGGGAGCACCCACCGCGCCTCGTCAGCGAGTTTAAGGCTTTTTCGACTGCAACCGGATTTTTTCAGCTCTCCAAATCCAACAATCTGCTTTTAACTTTTGCACATTGAACTCTCATATCCGTCAATTTTAAATTGGAGTGGTTGCTCTAGACATTTTACTGGGAATTAATTACAAAAGTAATTCCGAATTCAAACGAGTGATTGCGTATAATATTTCAATGAACTAAAAGCAAAGCGTTGGGGCCAACCGTAATTTGAAACTTTCCGAGCGGGACCGATCATTTGTCGGAAAATTCCGGAACACATCCTCCCGACCTAATTTTTTAGCTATATTTTCCTACATCTACGCTCTACGAATTGCTTTATTTTGTATGGGTAAATAACATTAGATTACATACATCATTTTCAAATATTAACTGTGGAATGAATCGATCTTCAAGGTTAAGCAACGCTTGCCGAGGTCGGCCCGTGGATGGGTGACCATCCATTACATTCTGAGACCCCTCCATGCCTCGGAAAGCACGTTGGTCCCGGCTGTCATTTGTGGGCTTTGACAGTTGTTACACCAACAACAACAAGTTGTTGTTAACAACTTCAGTCAGTCTTACCAAGCGGTATTGTGTCACCCAGTATCTGGGTTGTGGAGGTCAGATAGGCAGTCGCTCCATGTAAAATACTGGTATTCACCTACATACGGTTACACTAGAAGCCGACCCCAATAACGTAGTTAAGAAAAAGGCTAGGCAGATGATGATGAATTAGAAAATGTTCGCTACATCGTAGCTCGAGCGTGTTTTATGAAAAACAAAGTTTCGCAGCTAATTTCAGTTTAAAGTTGTCAAAACGTCAGAAACAGCGGTCAAGTTGCGGTTGACTACCATCTCGTAATGTTAATTAGGTATGTGGCAGTTTAATCGTGACATAAACGGTTTAACTGTCTGCTTTTAACGCAAAATTCAGCTTATGTCTGTGTAAAACCCTCAGGTACACAAATAAATTGCGTATAACCAAAAGCTCTGATTTTCAGCATTGAACACCGCGTTCCTTTCAATTCGGGAATGTGCTTACAAAAGGGAATGGTAGACCGTTATTCCCTTTTGTGATGGTATCAATCTAGGAGAGACAAAAGAAAACAGCACATCAAGCTACCCGAAACTGTCAAATTTTCCCAATCAACTTTGAACTTTATGGTTTAGCGTTTACGAACCCGCACTGGGCCCGCGTGGTGGATTATGGCCCACTCCTTTCGAAGAGAGAAGGCTGATCATAATGTTTCATTACATTTCCATTCATTAGTCTTAGGGCTGATTTTTCGATAATCAGACAATTTTTATCTGAGGAATAAATATTGCGGTTTGACAGCTTTTGTATAGAAATTATGTCAAACTGTAATATTTATACTTCAGATAAAAGTTATTTGACTAATGAAAAATCAGCCTCTAGACTAGAATGATTTAAGGCTCACACGAGTAGTATAAAAATAATCACAGGACCTCATCGGTCTACATCAAAACAATTAAAACAATTGGTTGTCGCAATGTCACGGCAAAAGTAATTCGTTTCTTGTGTTCAAACGTTTATTTCTATAGGAATTCTCATTATGAAGCCTCAAAGCTGGCACGTGTGCGCTACATAACACAATGGATTGTACCGTTTTCCAATGAAATTGTGTAAAATAGAAACATAATACGAAATAACTGATGAAGTCTAATACGTATTTTCCGCCGCTCGACCCTAAGCATGAGAAATTGTCGGGACGGAACGCGAAATAACTTTTTATATTATAGGTACTGAAGCTTTGAAGGGTTGAAACATCGACGGTCGGACTGCAAACAGTACACAAAGATCTCACGTTTTTTTCGGGATGAAGCCTTGAGGGACATTCCGACCCCACCCAGTAGCCGGTCGCATTTACCTAGTGCGGCCCACAGACTTGCCACTCGCGCCGTCCGCATTATTAAGTGATTCCGCTGAAACAACTCCACCCGGAGTATTTTAAAAATGTTACCATTGAAATATACTTTTCCATTTCTGTGACAGCTTATTTGTGAAAGTTTAATTATACGAGCAAAGTATACGCCTGGGGTTGTTTTCAATATTTTCCCCCGAAATATAAAACGTTTTTAACAAAGAGCTGTCTTCCCTTTTTCATTTTTTACTGTCATCCCCAGTTTTTTTAAAGTGAATAATGATGTCTTGTCGTATAAATCTACAAGGAATGCAAATGTCTAAAGACGCGGGGAATGTTTACAGATTTACTCGATATTTTTTAATGGTTTATTCGCTGTCAATTGATTTGATTTTTAATCGACCTACTCGTACTATTGAAACCGTTGGCGACTAACCGGTTGAATAAGAGATCCCTTCTTTTCGCATAATGTTCTTTTTCCTATTATACTTTGGCATAACTATTTTGGTATAATTTGTTTTGGCATAAATTGAATTCGCATGATACTAAACTAAAGTACTTTAAATTAAAATAAAGTATTCTCTTAAAAATTCAATATGTTGTGCTACTAGGCGACGTAGGATGCAAAAGCGAGTGAAGGGCACCCCGAGGTTCGGTTTGGTTATGTTCCTTTAAACCCTGCAGACAGAAATAGGGGCTCCGTCGACCTGACGTCGTTGGAAATAAAATATTATGCTAAATCATTATTATGATTTGAGAAATTATGCATAAGCTGTTATGCGAAAATATAATTAGGAGAAACAAAAGTATGCCAAGTTATATTAGTTCTTAAAATTTTATGCAAATGGATAGGGAACCGTTGAATAACAATTACATAAACAATTAAAAACATAATGGCATGTCTCGCGTGGATTCACGTTCGATACGAAGGGCAAGCGGTCTTCTAGAATGTTGTTCTAATAAAACAACAAAAACAAATCTTGATCTTATATTAGTTTTCAAAAGTCTATATTAGGTATAAATAGACCTTACATTTTCACCTACCTTTCGATGTTTTTCTTGTCAAGGCCCTGTTTCTCATTATTTCACATAATATATATGTTACGTATAGCCCAAATAACAATAAGGAAACACAAAACATTCCTCAAAAAGTCATATTACTTACACACAAAGATTAACACCCGTTTTCTTTCATCTCCGCAAATTGAACAAAACAACACAAAACTCATTAATCATAATTTGTGAAAGTTACACTAAATAAATGAAAATATACTGTCTGCATGAGGGGCTTTTGTGGCTAAGTAATAACAGCCGCACGGGTCGATCGATCAGGTTAAGCAATACTTGCCGCGGTTGGTCCGTGGATGGGTGACCCTGACCATCTTCATATATCAAGACCCCTCCGTGCCTCGGAAAGCACGTTAAGCTTAGGCTGTCATTCGTGGATCTTTGACAGTCGTTACGGGTCGTCAGAAGCCCGAAAGTATGACAACAAGTCTTACCAAGGGGTATCGTAGTACCCAGTAACTGGGTTGTGGAGGTCAGATAGGCAGTCGCTCCATGTAAAATACTGATACTCAGCTGCATCCGGTTAGACTGGAAGCCGACCCAAATATAGTTGGGGAAAGGCTAGGCAGATGATGATACTGTGTCTGATTCACACATGAATATTACAACACAGCAACCAGATATTAAAAGATCGGTAGACGTTCCTAACTAGGTATGTACGATGTCTTCGCCTGAAGGCAGGAGTGTAACACAATAAGGGCATATCAGTCCCCTTTCCCTCAGGCGAATGGCGCAATGACATCAGTCAAACCACAGACAAGTCACAAAGATTGCCTTTTACCGTACTATTCACTCGTACCCCAGTTACTTTGAATATAATTTTTCAGACATCTTGATTGAGTCAAAATGGGTTAGTACATTCTCTTGTGAGAATTAATTAATTCTTAATTCTGTTCTGAGACTATCTCACGGATTTATTTCAAGTTTTACGAGTGAGGTTTTGACCGAGGATCAACGATCAAGCCTAATCTTTCCAGAGCTGTCAGTTATAAGAGTATCCTTGGTGACGTCATTCAACGTCCGATGTCACCAAATGATAATCTAAGCTTACCGCGCAGTCAATTATCATGCTTACACACTATGATTAGGCTAATTATACACATTGGTAATGATCTTCGATTAGAGACTTGCTATAATTCGATTTACAAATTAGTAGGCGCGTTTGGGAACCTACGATTATGTCATTTACGTGATTAACCGTCGCACTTAATATGTTTAGAACATTGAGCTCGGGTAAATGTCAACAACATTATCCTGTAACTACTGAAAGCAACTTTACTCTTATAAAATGTATATTTACGGGGAAAAATAGCTACGCTACTGCGGTGTATATGTCACGGCTAATAGCCGAAGTGCGGCTACACCTAGTTTTAGCCGGCCGAAATGCGGCTACACCTAGTTTTAGCCGGCCGAAGTGCGGCTACACCTAGTTTTAGCTGGCCACATGCGGTTCGTGTGTATTTCGGGAGACGACATAGGATGCAAGAGCGAGCGAAGGGCACCCCGAGGTTAGGTTTGGTTAAAACTAGGTGTAGCCGCACTTCGGTCATTAGCCGTAACATATATATGCAGCTAGTGCGGAGTATGTTATATTCCTAGTATAGCCTCTCGTCCCGTAGATATGAGAAGTGTTTTAGCTTGTTGATGTGTGATAATGATTCGTAGCAGTGAGTTATCAATAGCTTAATAAAAGAACTGCATTTTTGTATATAGAATCCGGCCGGCCATATTGAGGCCGGTCAGTTAGGGTAGGCGTGTACTTGAGTGGAGACCGCAAATCGGCGAATGTAAGACTAGGTGTAGCGACTATCTTCGCAAGGTGGCTGGTAGCAGCTGGATGAGAGTTGCTTGGAATCGAGCTGAATGGCGTGCAATTGAAGAGGCCTCTGTCCAGCTTGTTCAGGGACACGACCTTCAGTAATGAAGTACGCGATCAAGAAGAAGAGATGTCCAGCAATGGACTGCTGGAGGCTAATGATGATGTTAATACCCATGGCACTGAATAGAGGGTTCCACGTGTAAGTAAGCATCGCCACTCCTTGAACAAATTTTAATTAAACTGATACTGAGATCTCGAGATGTTTTTCCAATTATTCTGATACTCGATATAATATCCTCAACTTTTACGTCCATAATATCGAATAGAAGCCTCTCTCGTTTAATTTCGAGTATTGTCTGTGTTTTCAATACCGAAGTAAATAAAGGTAACTCAATACTGAAGTTCTAGTACTGTTTCTGCGCAGTCCAAAATATCCGTCTTTGTTTTATCCTTAAAATAAATTGTTCTTTTTCGTAATAAACTGGCGTTGCCCGCGACTTCGTCCACTTGGCAGTCAGAAAAGAAAATTATCACAACATACTGCTTTTTATGGTTAGACCATTGGAGTGTGTGTTGGATTGCATACATACGGAGGTCAAACTATATCTCACAAGATTGTATATCACTTATATTTCAAACCACAGATTTGTTTTTGATGTTATTACGTTAAAAACTACGTTTACGCGGTCTTTACTATTATATACTTAAATATCCTAACCTATTCGACTCGCCCGCGAACTTATCCAAACAAGTGAAAACGTCTGGAATGTGTATGCGCGGAACAGTAAGTTGTCCACGGATGTTCGCAGCCTCAGGGGACAGATTACTCCAGTGAAACACGCAGGGAACCGCAACTGAGTTCGACTGGGGAATGTATTTCGATAAACACCGCTAATGTGGAAGCAAATGGTATTGCGGTGAGCCAAAAATAGAGTTGATTTCCGACGTTATATAAACACTTTAGCATTTAAGTCATTATAAGTAATGTTGTGTCAAAATGGGTCACGCAACTTTGATACAATTACCGAATAACTATTAAATAGTCACGAATACATACACAGAGCACATACACACAAGATATCTGACTGACTGACTGGTTGACTTAAACATAACTGACGAAATGTGGGTGTACTATTTGTCCACCTCTGCCAGCCCTTCGGATAATACAGGCGTGATGTTATGCGTACATACATTATAAGTGAGCAGGTACCGATTTTGCATTATCATCTTCAATTATTTTTGCATCGCCATTATTTTATCCTATATCCACCTGTGGCGGCATCTACATCGCCACATGTGAACTACGCATCCTACTGACGTCACGCGAAATTCTACATCGCGCAAGCAGAGTCTACCGTGCAACTAGTCTAAATTCCATTGAATTTAGGCTAGTTGTCGGGCGATTGCCCACTAGACACACAACACCCGTCTGGTCGGAGGATCCTCCCCGTACATTTTTTTATTTTTTTTATTTATAAATACCTTAATATTGATACCTAAATCTCCTCTTCAGCGAGTTAATTAATTATTATTATTATTAGGCTGTCTCACGCTATTGTAGTTCTATACATATATACTTTCAGGGCAGCTCTTGTCTTTGGAATCAAATGTTAATTTATTAATGAGTAGGCAATGTCTATATAGCTGTCGCCTTTTAGCGCGGTAACAGCTGTCATTGACACACATACATTTTCTATCATTATTTATTTCAAAAACTGTAATAAAGTCCGTTCACGTCCTGAATCAATATCTTTTGTGGTCTTCATATATTCCAATAACGAAGAACCGTACATAGTTACTGTTTGGGTGCCTACATTCAGATATTTGTGAAAGGGAAAGACCGCTGTTGCCATGCTAATGTTATAAATCTTTATTCCGCCCATATGCTATGGAGCAGTGGTGGTCCATTAGTAACGGCCCCGACTTACGAGTTGTAGGTCGTGAGTTCTAACCCAGACAGGCACTTTACTTTGTGCATTTAATTTCATCACCACTGCTCTCAAAACGGCGAAGGAAAATATTGTCAGGAAACCGGCATGTCCTAGAACAAAAAAAAATCGAACACATTATGGCATCCACCAACCTGCACTGGGCCCGCGTAATAGAATATGGCCGAGTGCCCTCTGACAGAGAGGAGGCTCATGTCCCAGCAGTGGGAACAGTATAGAAACAGCCTAGAAGCCTTAAAGTAAAATACTTGTTTATTAATTAATTAGGAATTAGTTATTATTTGCTTACTTATTATTTTATTTTACAACAGGTAAAATACTTGTTTAGTTAAATGAAGCGTGTTTTATTAGGCACTGGTTTATTCTGTTTACTTCGGTAGTAGTTATATCTACTTTAAAACAACTCGCATAACTCCCTATACTCAATTAAACCAAATAACGAAGCATTCAAACACGATATACACAAAATCTATTTGTACTCCCGAGCCCAGATGCGCCATAACGATAATTTGTTGATATTTTGATATTAGGAATTATGCATATTTATGCAAATCACATGCATCGGTACCCGAATGGACGTAGTATTTAACATTAAATAATTATCGTGTTTATATGAGATATATTTGAATAATATTCTCATTATCTTCATGCTTATGTAAGTTCATTAAGAGCTGAACAGATAGATGGAATAAGAACAGCTTTGTGATACGATAGGCGTAATTGTTTTTCTCTCGCACAAGGTTGCAAAAAGTTGAGAGGCGAAACGAGAAGCTGTCATTTCAGGAAAAACGAGTATTTCCTTGGTAATCAAGTACCTACAATTTAAATTAAAAATGGCAGCTTTCTTTTATCAAATAAGGGTGTCAGGGACGTTGCGCACATGATTTTAGACCCTAGCGTAAAATAATTGGTCGGGTATAAAAAAAACTGCTGTTTCACAGAAAAATGCGATACCTACGCGGTCTAAATGTAAGGAACAGCTGACAAAAAAATTAAACGCAGGGGGTTCAGAAAATGTAATAAATCCATATCGATATCGATATCCCCGCCACCCTGTATATTATATCATATATATCAGACTAAACTTTAGGCCACCTCTATATACTTTAGCATCACACTGAAAGAATAACAAATACACGTTTACTGGCAGTAGATATTATTATACAATTACATCAAACTTTTAAGGGTTTACTTATAAACGTTCCAGAAGAGAGTAAAGAGAAGTTTAAACGTCAAAAATGTTTTTAAGGAGACGGTAATCATTTTACTTTAAGAGCCTATACTACCTCAGCTAAAATTCACTCTTTATCTCGCTCGCACGATACTGCTCGCGGACTGTGTGAAAGCGAGACAGAGTGCGGTGCTGGGCGGGAGGCAGCGCCAATAGTTTAGGTATTTGCTTTTTACGGTGAAAATAAAGGTAATTCAAAAAAACTAACTAACATAAGACCTGCTTTATAGTTAGTTCAGTTAGTAAGCAAAGTTTCATGATCTAATTTGAAGTATTTTTAAATACCAGCGGTTTATTGTTCGGTTTGGAGGTAACTTTGGAATTTTTTTCTATCGAGAAAATTTTATGAGATCGTGTTTTCGTCTAACATAAGACCTTACATTAATCCTCAACTTTAGCATATATTTATTTCAACTTTAATGCTTCGGAATTTTCGACATAACGGAGGATCATGCTAAGCCATTTGAGGTAGTATAGGCTCTTAAGAAACGTTTATAAATAAACATCAAGCTTCGTGATTGTGTGAGGAATGATATGAAAGAGAAAGGAGTGAATGATGGCGTGACGGTTGACAGGATAGAAAACGAAGAAGAAAACGTGCTGTGCTGACCAAGTACATACCATGGGACAAGAGCAGGAAGATTATAGATAAACACCTTGATAAGCATAGATAGCATGCTAACACATGCTAATAACTGCCTCGATACCGCCTCGAAATGCAATCAGTTTTCATTCATTCTGTTCTATTACCGCCACATTACCGCATCCGCGGCAATGCTGCAATGGTGTGCAAACGACCTAATAACTAAAACTTACTACGTCACATTCGAAACATTATATGACGCTATTTTAACACAGCGTATGTACACGTACTTAGCTCTTAGATACGTGCTTGGCGTTTATGTATCACTGAAGTTTCTTCTCGTTTGCTAAGAAATAGAAGCTGTAAGTGCTAAAATACGAAGTGGGGAGCTTGAGCTTATCTTTGACAATAGCTTTTGCAGTGTGGCGAAGACTATAAAGTGCAGAGGTTACTGACCTCGTACCTGAGAATAAAATTATAGCATCACCATTCTCCAATCTTGATTTAAAAGTCGTGGTTTTTTCTTACTTGTAACGCGAGTTTTAATATTAAAAAGATTTTAAATGCAAACCGTCTTAAAAACGAAGTTTCGCAATGTTGGCCGCTGATAATTTACAAATCTTGGTTGATGACTAGTACATTTATCAAACGCAAGCCAAAATACACAAAGAAATTTTGACTTCCGACTTTTTCAAATCTGTTTAGACACTATTCCCAACCCGACAATATTAAAAAACGTAAGCACATCTTCAAAAGCAATCTGCTCCATCATTTATCAGAAAAACATTGTCCGTAAAGCAATAAAGCGCTTATTGAAATCGCTGCAGGATACCTGTTCTAATAGACGCCTTAACGGTCGAGGAATCAAACGCACGTAAACTGAAGGAAACAAAACGAAAGAATCCTTTGCGAAGCGATCCGTAAAAACTTGAGCTTCAATTAGATGAAGCCAAGGACGTGCCGAAGATTAGGATTGAAGAGTTAGGTGTCGTGGGGATAGGAACTATAGTACATGCGATTCCCTTACGCAGGTACATTCTCCTTTAACTTAATACCTAACTATCTCAAGACTTTGTCCCTCCATATTGAGGGACACGCTGTGTAGTCGTTGAAACATTTGCTTTTTTACAACGAAGTTCTATAACGCGGTTTGCTGTAGGAGTTAACTGGTAGAAATCGTTTATATTAAACTATATCTCAAGGCTGGAGAGATAGTTTTCATGGTTTTCGAGGGTACTAAAAAATACAAGATGGCGGTTGCGAAAACTTTTTTTGTAATGGGTTTTCGTTTCACGGTTTCCGAGGTTGCTAAAGCTGATAATGGGGTTAAAATAAAAATCCAAGGTGGCGACAACTTTATGGGAGCTTCTAAAACTTATACTAGATGAACGAACAATGAAAAACGTGTCGTCGTTCCTGACGGGGGTTCCCCGACCGCACAAGTTTTTTCTATTAAGTGAGAGTGCCTTGCTCTGTGTTTGCTGGTCTTCCTTATCCATCGCTTACGTGCTATTTGTGATCTGTGTATTTTTTATTTAGCTCTGCTTTTACACTGTTTCGCTTCCTTAAATTTTCCTCCCTTATTTTCACTACCTTGGAAGTAGGAGATGATAAATGATTTTATTTTTGTAAGTAGGATTTCACGAATTATAAATAAGTAAACTATTATTTTTTCGCTCTGTTTATCATTTTGTTTGGTTATTCGACTGATCTATTAAAGTATATGTGATAAACATAATGTTTTTGAGAGTTGGTAATTGGTCTTCTCACTATTTTCTAAATACTGAAGGAAAACTTAAGGAAAATTAACAGAATAGTGTAGATAGGGTAGGGTAGGTATATATCTACAACTATTTATTTAGCTGTATATCTACGTATTTAAGCTCCTAAACAGCTGTAACGGTTTCCGCCTAATATACGAGGATGTGGTCCTGAATTCGCCCAGAGGAGCAAAACAATAACATTGACTATAGATCAGATGCTATCTCAAAGGACGCTGTGTTATTTGATGGCGCCCAAAGGCAAGATAACACTGTTTTAGATTATACAAGCTAATTACAACTTAATTGCGAACAAAGGAAAGTTACTAGTTGGTTATCAGCTGATGTAAATTACTGTTTATTTGACTGGTTATGAAGTTTCTAACAGTTTGAATTATCTAGGCATTTAAGAAGTTGTAGGTACTACTTTCTAAAGGGCATTGAAACAATAAAGTTTCGTCAGAATTTAGTCAAACGATAATGGAATTTTTTCTGCGGTGGTGAAGAGCCAGAAACATCTTTAAAGCTTAAAAATTTTTTTTTAAACTTTCATGTGCATTTAGCAAACAGCTCTTATTTTGAAATTACAAACAGACACTTGAATTTTATTTATTTTGATTTATAGATAAACTCCATTCTTTTCCTATACTACATCGCCATAGTTAACAGTTAACGAGGCCCATTTATATTTTATCGTCGAAGCTCCCTCTATCATCAAAGTTCGCTTGGCATACTCTTTGAGATTTATGACTGAAAGTAAACGCTGGGAGGTCGTAAGATACCGATTGGTTTCTTTTTAGTACTTAGCTTTCGATCTCAGGAATCTGGGGCTCATTGGTATTCTTTAACATAGTTTACATGTAATATAATGTTGTGGTACTGGTAAGAGAATTTATTATTAGGTATTTGAAAATGTATTATTTTCTCGCCATCATCTAGCCTAGCCTTTTCCCAACTATGTTGGGGTTGTCTTCCAGTCTAACCGTACGCAGCTATATACCAGTATTTTACACGGAGCGACTGCCTATCTGACCTCCACAACATCACAACCCAATTACTAGGTAATACGATACCCCTTGGTAAGACTGGTTGTCAGACTTTCGGGCTTCTGACGACCCGTAACGACTGTGAAAGATCTACGAAAGACAGCCGGGACCATCGGCTTAACGTTCTTTCCGAGACACGGAGAGGTCTTGATATATAAAGATGTTCACCCATCCACGGACCAACCGTGGCAAGCGTAGCTTAACCTGATCAATCGACCCGCGCGGCTATTATATAAATTATTATATACAATAACGGATGCAAAGAGACGTTTAACAAAGCCTAGGGTCACTTGTACTCCCCGTCATTGATCATAATTTTTTTTTGTACCATAGCTGAGAACCTTCTGGTTACGGAGATATTGAAGGTCAAAATTCCATCACTTACTGAGGTTTATTTACGAAAACTAGTTTTTAATGTTATAACATTAAAAACTAGTAGTAGAGTAGTAAAAGTTATGTTATAACATAACTTTAAATACCCCACGGCCCCTGTACCGTTGCATGTAAACAGCAAATCACATCAAAAATAAAAGTCGTTTCCCAGCAATTATAATTATTTTTGTGCAATGTTAGTTAATTTTGACGGACAACTTACATATACATACGAACATAAAAACCCACTTTGCCCAACCCGGGAATCGAACCCAGGACCTCATGTTCAGCAGTAGCGTTTGCGACCACTACGCCAACGAGGCAGTACATTTTGCACACATCCAATATCCGTTTGAAGCTTAATTATTAAAGTTCGCTAAGTTAATTGTATATTTTATTCATAAGTCCTAAGTAGCTTGTATATTTCGTCGCCTTATACCTTGAAATTTTGCATATACGTTGTCAGGTACTCTCATCCCGAAAAAAAGTGCTGTTCCCGAGGAAGACAACAATAACATTATTATGATAATAGATGGCGCCACGTGTCTTTCGAACGGGATCAACACTTATGCGGATGAAACTGCGGGGCGCTGCTAGTCTATGATAATTATTCTTTGATGAAAAACCAGAACGTATCAAACGTATGCATTAGTACCTTACTACTACTCGTATCAAAACAGTCTCAGTTTCCGAGATTTCTTCTCCCATGGTCCCAGTTTTCCGCAATTTCATCCTAATAACATTATCAAAGTAGCTCATAAAAATCTTTTATCCTTACCACAGCGAAGTGCAAAACGCTTGAAGCGTGCGAACTTCATAAAAATCCACCAAATTCCTACATCAGCGACTGCTGGTTTAAAACAAAAAAAAAAAAAACTTGCCTAAAGGAAACATAAAATACAGGGAGGTTTGGAAGGAAAAAGGAGAGGCCTTTGCTCCTTTGCCCAGCATTGGGAAACAATATAGGCTAAAGAAAAAAAAAAGGAAACCTTCAAAGGAAATTTTCATGAATAAATTATGCTACAATCAAAATAAATTATATTAGCTTCTAGGCTTCATGGCTATTCAGAGTTCAAGGCTAAGTTCAGAATAGCTGGAGAATAAATAATAAATTCCTATGCTCCTTTGAGAGCAATGGTGGAAACGGCCGCGACTTACGAGTTGAAGGTCGTAAGTTCGAACTTATTTAGCTCGGCACTTTACTAATGCGTAAATATTACTTCATTAGCACTGCATTTAAAACGGTAAAGGAAAACATCGCGAGGAAACCGGCACGTCCTAGAACCAAAAATTCGAAGATATGTGTCATCCACCAAACCGCACGGGCCCATGTGTTGGATTTCCCCCATGGGCTGTGTACAAGTGGAAACATTATTGGCTGGTTATACTATGCTATGGTCATTTATAAAATACTTCCACCTTAGTGCCTAGACATTCTATCAGTGATAATGACGACAAACTTTAAAAGTTTATGGGACTGAGATAAGCTACCGAAAAGCTTATGTCAATTCTGTTGAAAGTCGTTCGACAATGTTACAGAAATACGAAAGGCTTTGAAAACGATTGTCACATGTTTAGGCCCTCTGGTATCGATAAAAATTAAGTTCTTTATTGGAACTTAGATATTCAACCATTCCCTGCCTACATTGTTTTTATGAGTCGTAGAGAGGATTGATTCCGGCCATTCCAGCTATCTTTAAGGCTTAATCGCTACCGTGGTAACCATTGGTCGTTTCGCCAGGAAAATGGTGGACGCGAACCACTACACGCGGTCTGAAAAACTGAATTCGAAGAAAAATAGAAATATAAAGGCGAAGACTGCGGTGTTTACTTGGGCATAATAGAGGCTAACGACCAGGTCAGCTAGCTTACTATTGTGTATAGTTATTCTCCAGTGACTCATTCAAGCACCATTACAGGTATACCTCAGCTTTATTTAGTTTCGGCTGTAATTTGGACTGTTCAGGGCTCGTTTCAGGTCAAGGTTTGCCTACCTATCACTATTGCGATATTAAACTTTGTAATGTCGATACAATCTTAACTAAAAGATAGGTAGGTAGGTGTTGCTAACCGAATCGGCATCCTCTATTAACATAACATATTACCACGCCTGGTTATCGTTAAGGGTTAGGCAGGGCTGTATCTTATGTAGGTACACCCACATTAAACTTCCTCTCCTCCTTTCATTTATAAAATAAAAAGTCTTATATTTATTTTCCTTTTTTACAATGTTTATCACTAAAAATTTATAAAAAATGTTTTTATTTGAGAACTCCTGAGGTGAAGTCCAGAAAATGCCAGCTCTCTGTCTTTCGCTACGTCTATCCAGCGTGATCCAGCTATACGTATGATCTCGTCCCTCTCATTTATCTTCTATGATTAAATTATTAATATAAATAACTTGTAAGGAGATTGGCAACAGCACTGCCACTTCCTGAAAAAGCAAAAAAACGCAACGAAACGAAATACCCAACATCAAATTAAATGGAATCTTTATTAAAAATCACATCGCATAATATTTCTCTTTCCCTTCCAATATTTTTCTTTGATTAAGATGAGAACATAGAACAATACTCCCAAATTGATTTTTATTAACAAGAAAGAAAATCCCCTGAGGAGAGCCGAAAGGCCGACAGGTGCTCAACGTAATGAAAATGACCCGCTGTCACTAAAAACAACAGTTGACCTTTTGTATTAAATTACTGCCATTACTAAGTAGTAATTTTGGTGAAACGAATTGGCCCAAGGCAAGTTGATGTTATCGTTGGGTAACTAAGCTGGTCGCCGGATATTTGAATGTTTCTACAGAAGGTTTGTCCACTCCTCCTCTATTTGAATGAAACCGTTGTGAGCAGTCGCTTTTAGAAGCAATCCAAAGTAATTCTGACGCCGACAATTATGAGAAATCATGGCGGAGTGAAATTCTTGTGTAATTTTATTTGAAAAGATGTTTTAATTTTACATTCTGAGAAAATGTGAAAAATAAATACTTCAGAAATTCATTTAGGCTTCGGCGAAGAACGTGAAGTGACGCGGAGTATACCTAATTTTCAGATAGGTACAGGAATTTCATAGAAATTACTTCTAAGATTAATATTTAAATTCTAGAAACTTACAATTACAATTTAAACTTTGCAAAGAGTTGAAATCACAAACAATTACAAAGTCTATGCATTTATTTTGTTTATAACAATTTTAATTTTAAACAAATTCTTGTGTAAATAACTTATAGGGGTGTCTTGTTATCTTTTCGGTTTCCTCTTCTATTTTGTTGGGAAAACTGACAGAGTACACATAAAGAAATGTCGATCAGAAAAACAGCCTTAGTCAGTAAGAGTTTGACACTCCCTTCCGCTCCACCCAGAGTAGGAGGGGTCATTTTGATGATTTCCGATCCGGAAAAAAAAAAGGCTGTAACACTACCGCAAACAAAACGTCAAGGGAACAATGTACAGATGCCAGCACATCAAGCTACCCGAAACTGTAAAATTTTCAAACCTTATTTATGCGTTAAAGTTGAAAATCAATTAAAGAAATTTGACAGATTGTAGTAGCTTGATGTGCTGGCGTCTCGTCTGTACCTGACTGCCGATCATACCGAATGCCTGAAAAACAGTACAAATCAAAATATTTAGCCACCTCTACTAAGTAAACATGGAATATACAAAGAAAAGGGGTATGTTACTGGTTAATAGCTTGTGGAACGGTTTAGGTTTATTTATTATGCCTAAATCGATTAGACTTGATGGCTAGGGTTGAAGTATAATCTATGCTACCTGATAGTGACCATGCTCACATCGATTTAAAAATAGAACAAAACAAAGAGGGCTTAGAGTTTATCAAAAATTGAGATGACAGTTGACAATCGTTTTCAAAAAGCGAACAATATCTTACAAAAGATTAGGTATAGTTGCGTTTGTTAACGATAATTTTGTCAAGAACGTTTTTATTAAATAAAAATTAATGATAAACAAACAATACCTTTTAATATAATGTTAATGTTAAGTAATGCGAAAGAGCACACAGAAAGACTCAGAATCAGGGCACAAAATCAGAGGTGAAACTGTGAATCGACTGTACAAGCATCTCGATCGTCGAGGTAAACCCCCAAGTAGCTCGCGATGTATCGCAGTGAGGTATCCTTCGGCATGTGCGTGCGTGTATATTAGCATGCAATTGTTTTACATACAGGTGACATCTAGGCAGTGAGCTAAACCGCGACCACGAAGTATCGCACTGAGGCATCTTCGGCATGTAATTATCCTTAAGCTGTCGAATGACGTTGACTTCAAAAAAAAAGATCTCAGCGGCCTATTTTGTCCACGCACCAAAATAACCGTGTGGCGCTATAAGTTCAAGAATACCCACCTCTCTATGAAAAATTCACATAAAACATTACAGAACCTACAACCGCCCACATAATTCAGTACCTAACCTAACCTACATTCTACACTACCTAAAGCTAGTTACACCGCCCAGAGATATTCTAGATGCCATAACAATTACGTGCGGGCGCCAATATCAGGTACTAGGTAGGGTTATAGCCGTCTGACTAATCGCTTTGGCACAGCTTCGCTTTAACCGGAACACCGCGCTTCATCGATTCTACATCGGATCGTCTTTAGCTTGTAAGTGAAACTAACTAAATATACTTGGATAGGATTAACCTTTAGTAATCATGTAGATTACTAGATGATCCAAGCATTTTGTGTTTCAATAAAGCGGATCACACAGTAGAACGCGCCACGCGACGGGGCGCAGATAACGCGCCACGCGACGGGGCGCAGATAACGCGCCACGCGACGGGGCGCAGATAACGCGCCATTAAAAATTCGATAAAAATTCGCGGGGAATTTGGCTCTGTTACCAGCGCCCCGTCGCGTGACACGTTGTAGTGTGTGATCCGTCTAAGACGTGCAGAATTAGATGACAAGATTTGAAAAAGAATATGACCGTCACATAGGATTATGTAGGAAGATTTTTCTGTGCTAGGATATACCTACCTACATTTCAAAAAAAGTAGTTTTTGTTGGAACGGCTTGATAGGTTTCGGCGTTACAGTTCGCGATTTCAATTTTAACCGAACAAATAAGAAGACCTTCTACTGGGCTTTAGAGTTTGTTTGAAAGAGATTGGTGCCTGTAAGCGCGAAAACGATATAGAAAAAATCTGTAAGCCTCTTATACTCGTAGGTACTAGAATGAGATTTTTCGGTAAAAGCAAAGCGACCTTCCGATCCTTGGAAAAAATTCATAGCGTTGCGAAGTTATTCGATCTTCTATCTATTCGTTTCAACGGTACGTCTTTGTTGCTTATACTGTTTGGGCCCAGTAGGTCGCCACGTTTATTGCAAAGGCGTTCTTCAGATTGTCGAGGGTGCAGGTGGACACACATTTGGGACACCAGCAGATGGTACATAGTATGTTTAAAAGCACCGCACTAGATGTCCGATGAATCGATGATGTCCCATATAGACTTATTCGAATGAATTGCGATTTCTGTACGCAATAACGTACCAACATATTTCGGATTATCCGACTCCGTGTATTATTACCATTATCTGACATTTCCATCCGTAATCTCTCGTCTCTGTCGAAAGATTAGAAGATAGATGATTATGAGCTTACATCATTATTTTTTAAACCTACAGTAATATCAAATATTATTAGTACATTTGCCGAATTCTTACAAATAAATGTCTGTTTTCCCACGCTACTTGCTGGGGCCGACTGGGGCAAATAAATCACGATGCTAAAGCTCTGAGGCGATGTGAAACAACTTGCACGTAATGTTTTAGTATTGCAGTTTACGGAACATTTGTGCTACAAGCATTCTACAACGTTTTCATTATCACTGAACTAATCTGTTCAATGCCCCATTACTCCTACAAAGGACATTGTCTGTTGAGCAATGCAAAAGCAAAATTCAACCATAAAATATTTCAATATCTAAATAATATCAGCCGCACGGGTCGATCATAGGTTAAGCTCCGCTTCGCAATGTCGGTTCGTGGATGAGTGACCATACATTACATATACAAACCCCTCCGTGCCTCGGAAAGCACGATAAGTTATTGGTCCCGACTGTCATTCGTAGATTATTGACAGTCATTACGGGTAGTCAGAAACCCTATAGTTACCCAGCAACTGGGTTATGAAGGTCAGATAGGCAGTCGGCCCATGTAAAGTTCTGGTATTCAGATGCATCCGGTTATACTAGAAGCTGACCGCAACGTAGTTGGGAAAAGGCTAGGCAGATGGATTGATATTCCAATATCAATATTGAATGTCGCTTTTGCATTGCATTCTTTGAAATCCAAATATATTAAACCTTTCCATTCAAATGGGACTTATTGTAATGAGGGTTTCACTTGAAGAAGGGATTTTTCTGAAAAGTAATGACGATAATAAAATAGTGAGACACGTTACAAACGCCTCCCAGGCACATTTGTCAACTGTACATCCCTTCAGTTGCACACCCCTAACCTTTCAGGGCTCACAAACATTTATATTGGAAATATGTTCCTGCCAGGGTACCCCATGTGCCTGTATTCCAAACATTTCAAATGATTGATCGTGTTTTAAACGGACGGGTGTGCGTCTGTGCTAGCGATAGTTAAAATTATATACGTCACGGCGATTCATCAAAATTGTCACGCGTTCGAAATTGTTGGCTACGTTCAATCTGAACTGTTCTCTGAACGTTTCATTTTGAACGTTTTGCTGCTATTATGTTGCCTTTTGAAATATTAATGATGGTAATTATTGCTTTTACTGAATTGCATTGTTAATTAACTTAGGTTATTGCCGACTATACCCAGGTATGCTAAATAGTATTGTGCATAATTAATGTATGCGCTTTTTTTCTTTGAACCACATAAATATGGCGGAGGTCTCTCGTTAAAGAATAGAATAGAATTCCTTTTTTTTTCTCGAATTTCTCGAAAGCTCACATATTTTTCCAGGTATGTTCAATTTTATAGTTACACGTTTGTATTTCGTGTTAAGAGAAATCTTAATGAGAAAGGTAAAATGTTCACAGACTCAACATTTTATTTCATTGGCTTTTCACATATTCGGGTTCATCGTCAAACGTATTATCATCGAAATATCTAGAAGTCAGGATTAAAGGGAAAGCGTAAAGGCTCCTTCAAACAGGCGCGACACGCGACAAAATCGCGCGCGACACTAAGGCACCGCAAGTCGCGCAACCCAGCGGCGCCTTTGTGTCGCGCGCGATTATATCGCGTATCGCGCCTGTTTTTAGGAGCCTTTAAGGTAGCCCCCGAAATTCAAATTTTCTTACGTTTCTTGCAATTTTCAGGTCAGTATCAGGTTTTATGTTGTTCTAAATAATAATATGTTTCACGACCTTAACAAATATTTAATCATAAAAATTACCTCTCTAAGTTCATATCACCCTATTGAATGAATGTTTCACGAAATCATGACGTTTGGGGCCAGTTGGTAAAGTTACGGTTTCATATAAGAGCAGTTCCGTCACATTATAACGGACGTCATGAAAATCTGTCATTTTCACCAGTATAAAAACGTTGTGTATTTTTTGCACAGCCGTTAATCTGTGACCGTTCAATGTTTTTTTAGGAAACCAAAGCTTTAGGCGTGAATAAGTATTATTATATTTGTATGAACAACCGGAAAGCAGCATAAAAAAATCGGTTTATTACGAAAATGTACATATGACGCTTAGTAGATCCATTCCTCTTCAACGTGAAAACCACAATTTATCCACATCGTGAACGCGAACCACCAGAATCACAACAAACAATTACTGTTAGATCTAACACGGGAATCAAACCGCAACACCCGATCGGAATGCTGCCCGCACCACAGACACAATTGAACTTTCACCTATGTGAGTTAATGACTACCCCAAAATGCTGTGTGTGTGGGGGTGTGTGTGTGTGTGTGTGTGTGTGTGTTCTTTTCAGATAACTGTCCGCCATAATAATGTTCGTAATCTCTATAAAAGCTTACACGACTTTACACGAGTACTTAGTATAATTTCTTTAGTATTATTATAGACATAATGATTACTTTGTATTAGTCATAGATTAAGTTATGATGGAACTGGCATGAACTGCGTTCAAAAGTTCCTAAATAAAATAAAGATTAAAAAAAAAAAAAAAAAGACTTTACACGAGAAACGGCGACGCCAACCTCTTTGATTAGTAGGTATTGTTTTTTTAGAAGATATGTCAACTGTCTATTTCACGTAACACTATGGACTGGGGAGGCGGCCCGCCATATTGAATAACAAAAAGAAGTAAGGGATACATTCACATGGATTGATCGTAAAAGACGATATTGATTGGAGGAGTTGTGCTATGATATCCTATAGTGAGTAAATTGATTGCGCACGCGCCCCACGTACATGGTGGCGCATTACCTACAGTTCATTATGTAATTGGATTAGACCATGATTCTTGATTGATTCATGATTTTTGTGATTGTTCATAAGGACTTTCATTGACTTTCAAATCCTCGCCCGCAAACCCACTCAACATGGCCTCTTCTGATAAAGATAATATATTGCTTTTACGTATAATACATTGAGTAAACATAAATTGAATTAATTGTGATCATCCATCAAAGTAGCTTGGATAACATAGATTATTACTTATTCTTGTCTGAAAAAAACCTCTTAACAAACATGGAGAAATATTTAATGTCCTTCTTAATTTTCTCGTCGAAGACAATGACAAATTGCTGTTTAAAAATGTATCAAACAACATTTTTATTTATCTTTGTTACGTGTAGTGAGATTACAAACATTATGCTGTGTAATGTTAAGATGAGAAAATACGATGTTGTTCACAAACAAAAGCTTTTAGATAGAGCAAGAAAAGATATTTCAAGATTAGAAAAAGTTTGTAGTAAGAGCCCAATGATATTATATGTGTAAAATTTTACTTATAATATCATTGTAAGAGCCTACATATTTATACTTTACTAACATAAATAGAATCGCAAAGTACGCCTGATTTGAACTTGTTTTTAATTATTCAGCAACTCAATCAATTCAACAGCAACTAATTCAATTGCATAACATTCTTTCAATCGCAATCCGACGGATTTTTAAGGATATTGCTAAACTATTGCTTCATAATTATTATATTTGAAAAATTCATCTGCTGTATTGAGAACGCAGATAATGTTTTTGAACTCTCAAAATGAAAGGCATTGTCATTGTTAATGTGTTACATAATTACCCTGCCGGTCTTTGTTGGTCAATATAACGTAATAAATAACAACCAAATAAGTATTATGAGCGTTGACGCCGTACGGCATTTCATACAAACTTTCAAGCCATTGTTTTTCGAAATGAATGAACCGATTTTAATGAAACTTCATACGCTTAAGCAGGATACAAAGGTCTAAAAAGTTACTTAAGAACATTTCGCTCGCTCTTAAATCTAGTGATAGAATAAAATGTCATATTATATGAGCTAGATTTCAAGTTATCAAATTATGTAAAATCTACAAAACATTGGGTCTTACCTCCTTTCCCACGTAAATCTTCTATATTTCTCTTCAGAATTCTACTGCTACCAATCGGTACCGAATTAATGAATACAAAATGCAGCTTTTTAAACAGAAAAGCAAGCCAATCTACTGACGCACAAACTCCCAACTTCCAAAGAGTAAGACGAAGTAACAAATTTAAAAGAATAACAGTTTTTAATTGCGTCCCCTTATTTTCGTTACTATGAGTTCAGTTTTTTCGTACGAAATGAAAAAAGTTTCATTGTATTGACCCCCGGCGTCACATTTTAACAATACGCGACTTGGAAAGCTCGCAGTTTCTATTTACTTAGGCAATATGCCTTTCATTTTCCAGTTATTTTGTGATATTTTTTTGATACACTTGTTACGTTATTTTGGCCCGATTTGTATTTTAATTTCGTTCCTTTTATTATTGTAATGTCTGCTTTTGATAGCGTTTTTATTACAGCATAATATCATATTTTTCGGATAAAATATCAAAGCATTTAATTCTTGGAAACACTTTATTTGAGTATTTGTTCAAACGAAATCACGTATGATTGTATAAGTTCAGAGAATCCCTTTATCATTTTGTACCTTAACATAACGAAATTTTGTAAGGTTAAACGTTTAAAAGGTCATGTATGAAAATTCTCTGACGTAGATATCTGTAATATAAATTACATATTTTTAGATAAAACAATCAAAACTTTTTCAATCGTATTAATCTTTGCTAATATAATACAGCATTTGATAGCCCAAAGGAAGGTTATAGGCTATTAGCAACACGCTACAACCCTTAGTAGCCGAGCAATAAGAAAAAAGTTAGAAAGAACACGAACACGAAGTAAACGCGCGGGCGATGCGATGCGCCGTCACCAATAAAAAAAAAAGACATTTAAAAAAATGTGGCTGTTAGATTTTTTGGTATCTTACAACTAAGTATCACACGAATGAAGTCGGGCAAAAGCTAGTATCACTATATCATATTCTCCATCGACTTGAACAATAATGATTATATTTGAAGGATTGAAAATAAACCATTATACAGCCCTTTGAAGTTCTTCCCCATTTTCAATAAAAAGTCCAATTTGGTGGAGTCACCGTCGGCAACTCGACAGTGAAGGAAAACTGACACATCGTTACGTGACAACACGATTCCACTAACAGGTACATTACAAGGGATGGAAGTAAAGAAGCAAAGGGAAAGAATGGTTCGTACTACTGCTTTGTTCGCGTACCTAATGTTTGTTATACTTTGCCTTTTGTGTAGATGCCTTTAAGAAATTAGCTTTAAATCCAGTTAATTCAGAAGTTATCAGTCTCGTAATTTTAAGAACGTTCACAGTCTGATCTCAGTCTCAATCTGTCAAAAATACCTATAAATTCCTACATTTTTAACAAGTTTTCGACATTGATTGTCGCTAAGATGAGACTGCGACTAGAATTTGAAAGATTTTAATTACGGGAATCGGCCTTCTGTTGTTTAGTGCTCCCGCTATCGATGAGTTTATCCCTTTTTAATTCACTTTATTGGGACATAAAACGATTGCACAATACAATTTAAGTGTCACAGAATAAATTAAAATCTAGTAACACACTATGTAACACACACCAATGTCCGCGAAATATATATATTTTATTTTTATTTTTTACAGAATATAGTTTAATGCCTGCGTTAATTATACAGAAGATTAAGAAGTATTCGTACGTATTTTTAAATATTACATAGCTAGTTTTAAAGATTCAATATCCATCTTTCTGAACTTAAAGTGTGTAAGCGCGAAAATGTCGATGAAGTGTGTATTATATATTTTCTTTCAATCAAAGACTTGTTTTGACAAAGACTTGTTTGACAAGAGTTCTAGACTAAGTATATCGCAAGAAAGTTCGAGCTTTACCTAACGCGAGTAACAAGTGGCCAAGGAAAACTAAATAAAAAAGTCCCTAAAACATTTCATAAGTAAATCGTTCAAAATAAACAGTTATTAAACCATATCTTCGTAATTGTTACAATAATATACGTATCTCAATCTCTGTGTATTACGGAGACCTAAATTGCTTTTTTCTCTTTATAATAGCGGAAGCTCCGAAACCAGGGATTACGCAAAGGCGACCTTTTTCTCTGGGCGGTTTTACCGCCCCAGCTCTTTGGGCGGGCGGGGCCTTGCTTTAGACGTTTTTCTTGCCTTTGCAAAAAACATTGCACTTCTTTGTACCAAGGAGACTAACTTTTTTGCTGATTTTAGTTTACATAAATAACAGAGGAATTTTATAATTTTCTGTAACAACACGATTTTAATTTAAATATTTCTTGTTTGTTATTTCAATATAAATTTACATAATTATGACTAAGCCATCATAATGCTAACGAACATTGAAATATATTCGTGTAATTATTTTAATTACGTGAGTATCAAATTGAATTTCCCAAAAATAGGTGGCAACAGAGGTATCAAATGAACCATTATTTGATTTTTTGTGTTCAGTTAGCACAAATATAATAACATTTCAGTTTGTTAGTCATGAGGCCTGCCTTATTTTGACACTTTCCCGTACTTATAATAATGTAGGTACATCAAACAAATCCGCCTTCCAAGAAAATGTTATTCCATCTTTAATAAGAGCAAATAAATGGCAACAATTCCACTCCTATCTTTTCATTCATGCCTAAATCTATGGAAGTTGTCTTCCCACGCAAAAATAATTACATTTCAAGCTTATAAAGGACACGAAAACAACGAAGAAATCCACATTACTCCGCCTCGAGGCTCAGTTAGAGTCGATTTACACATTACCGACGCCGGCGCCGGCGGCTACCGGGGAAATTATATATGCGGACTCCGAAATGAAACAGTATACTTAGTTTACATAAACTGTGCTGTTCTGAAAGGTCTATGCAATGAATGTTGCTGACAACATTATTTTGGGCCTATGAAATTTCAAACATAGGTACACTCACGGGCATAAATAATCTCGTGAAAAAACAATTGCAACTTTAAGAAAATACCTATTTCTTAATATAGTATTAGGAAACAGTCGCTTTTGAATCTTGTGCAAGGTATTTATGCACGTGAGTGTACCTTTTTTTTTTCGGATGGGAAATCATCAAATGACCCCTCCCGCTCTGGGTAGAGTGGAAGGTAGTCTCAGATTCTTACTGACTAAACCCACCCATGTTCCTTCCTTAACCCTTTATGTTCCGGGCCAGCGGTAACCCTTTCGGACAATCCCGCTGACCGCGTACCTTTGTTTGAAAATTCCATATAAGCTATTTATCGTCGCCGAATTCAATAAGCACTGGGTTAGATACATACTCGTATATCAATAAACGTCTTACGTAACCTGAATCAAACGTGTGTTTCTAACGAAGCCAAGATTGAAAACTGGCCAAGTGCGAGTCGGACTCGCACATGAAGGGTTCCGTACCACAGGGCAAAAACGCCGAAAAAAACACGTTTGTTGTATGGGAGCCCCCCTTAAATATTTATTTTATTTTGTTTTTAGTATTTGTTGTTATAGCGGCAACAGAAATACATAATTTGTGAAAATTTCAACTGTCTAGCTATCGCGGTTCTTGAGATACAGCCTGGTGACAGACAGACGGACGGACGGACGGACCGACCGACAGCGAAGTCTTAGTTATAGGGTCCCGCTTTTACCCTTTGGGTACGGAACCCTAAAAACCATTACACAAACAAACAGTTTCAACAAGGTCAAGACTCTAAAGTCAAAATAAATTTACAATAACAGGTGTCCCAGCAAATATGCTTTGGAAATTGATCGCTTGCGATCTTGCCCGGGCCGATGTGTATCGGCCTTTATCCGCCAGTGATTCTGTCACCTCAGTTGTTGTTGCTGTTATTACACGCAGACAGCGGTAGACATTAATTTCTTGAACAAATACAAGGCTGTGCTGCCATCTGCCTGTCGATATATGCCAGATAGTAGAAAGTACCTCGATGGTGGAGTATTTGCTTTTGAAGGGCGACGGCGGCGTCGGCTAATTGATTTAATTCCGCTTTGAATATTTTTTCGTTTATTTTGTGCTTGTTTTTTTCGGTGCAGTAATTACGGATGTAATTATGGTTGGAAGGCTTTGGGGAAGCCTTTTCTCAGCGGGGCAGAGAAGGCTAACATAAAAAAGTAATTCCGGAAAAGTAATTAGGAATGAGCAGGGGAGCTAATTATAAATGGAGAATGGACTGTTCGATTTTATTGTGATTGTATCTGGCCATGAATTATTAGGTAAATATCTAATAAAAGTATTTACTAAGAAATATCTTCTGATATTTATGGGATGCTTGACGAAAAAGAGGTTTTATTTACACGCCTTACAAAGCTGATAATCCAGTAATGATTAATTACAGCGTATGTAATCATTGACACCTGTGTTATTGAATAAAAAACTGGAGGCCTAAAAAGGCCACTCTGGCAGAATCATAAAAGGATAACATAATTTACAGTTAATCGTATCAAATCCCATTGGTGAAGGATTTTTCAGTTATTTTTTTTTTGTCTGTGCTAAAATACCAATCAATCCGATCGAAATCCAATCCCAATCTCTTTGATTATACATACGTAGTGCAGCGAAAAAAAGAAAAACACGGACTGTCTTCGCCATATTACGATTCATAATTTTATCCTTTTATGATTCTCCAAAGTGGCCTTTTTAGGCCCCCTGGTCATTAAGATGAATTCGTTTCGACCTGAATATAATTCAATTATTTTCGCACGCTCAGCTGTCGCATCTAGCATTCCCAACCATAACAAAATCAATTTCGTTCCAACAACCAATGCGCATCAAAAACCAGCTATTTGTACACGAACAATGGAACCAAAAACATTAGCGGATAAAAAAATCCCGATTGAGCAAGCTGCTCCCCTCGAACATTCGCAAGTTATCATCCGTGACCTATGGTATGGCGGTAAAGCTGACGCGTCTCTCGGGGTGCCCGACGTCACGCCTGGGACATAGAACAGATAGAGATATAGAGGGTCGGCTCCATTCAGTGAACTTAAACAGGAGCACGCAGACATAACCGCATAATGAGATCACAAACAATTAAAAATCGCGAGCGCGCTTCCACTCGCTGTACGTGAATCGTGTCTATGAGTGCGTGCGTTATCGCTAATTCTATGAAGATGACCTTCTATAACTATGTATTCTGTGTCTGGGGCGCCCGACGCCCTCGTGTCTATTATTTATCATAACCCATCAATTTGTTTCGGTGACTGATGAATGCGCACACCGCAGACCGCCAGATAATCGAGCGTTTAATTGTGCTCCCCGCTTTATACGAGCACAACGTGCCGCTCGCAATATGCAGAATGCGGTGTCATTTAAAATTTTCATACACATTTCCTGAAAGCTCTTTTAAAATTTCGTTCCGTTACATTTTTATGCGAAATGAGAAAAATACAGATTTATTCACTTAGATAATTATTCCACAGGCGCACATTTTATGTAAGTAATAATTTAGTGTAATTGTGCTTAATTTTATTATAAAAGTTGGAGCTGAATGGCCCTTGAGTGAAGACTGTGTAGTACCTTAGAGTAGGGATCTAACGATGTTTTCTCAACTTGACGTAAAGATTCTAGCCCTGTGCCAGTGAACCTTGAAGCCGTCCATTTTGGCAGACCTACTTGTAAATCAACGTTGCCCAAAAGTTTATGAAATCATCAACCATTAAAATACATAACATGAACTGAGGGGCAATTTATGTTTAAGGGGAAATGCGGTCGGAGAGACTGTTTGAAAAAGCCTAAGTAAAAAGTCATAATTCGAGGTTTGACTCTCGCCTATTTTCTCCTCCAATATTGGACCAATTTAATAGATATTTCATAAACAGGATAAGAAGGATATAAACTGTGTCCCTAAGTTTTTTTTTTTTTTTTCATTAATAGTTGTCAAATTTGTGCACTAAGCCTCTGTTGACAGCGGCAATTTTGAGCATTTCATAGACTTTTTTTATGTAACTTATACTTGGTAAAGCAAAGGTGGTTCCGCCAGGGTGCATAACGTATTTTTAGAGGGTTCTAGTGCTTATAAAAATAATGTATCGTCAAAAAGGACGCTTAGCGTTCGTTCTGACTTTTCTTGGTTTTCTCGGCTCCTCAGGGTCCTAGCGTGATGTTTAGTAACTTATAGCTGTCCTCAAAAATTGGGCTATCAAATTCAAAAAGATTTTTTCAAATGCGACGGGGAGTTCCTAAAATTACCGCGTTCAAACATACAAACAAACTCTTCAGCTTTATTATTTAGTATTATGTGTTATAATTAGTATAATATAGATAAGTGCAAACAAATGTTTTCCTATGAATCAAGTTTGTGGCTTTCTGCATCTTCTTCCAACCCCAATTGTAATGCGTAATAAACGTTAGAGTAAATCTTGTTTTTAAAGTAATCCTATAAAAATACGCCATTACATTTTACGGCTACATAACTTGGTAAAGTTGAATTTTTATTTTGGTATCTCACCAACTTTTTCGCTACCAAACTGTAATAGTCATTAAATTTTTGAAAAACCAATCCTGGATGTGTATGCAGCGACCTCTAAGAGCTGATTTTTCCAACGCCAAATAATTTTATCCGAGGAATAATTTTGAATTTTTGACAGTTCTTCCATACAGAATCTGTCAGACGTCAATTTTATTCCACGAATAAGAATTATCTGTCGATTGAAAAATCAGCCCTAAATCTTATACTAATTTTAATAATAAAGCTGAAGAGTTTGTTTGTTTGAACGCACTAATCTCTGGAACTACCAGTAGGATTAGAAACAATATTTTTGCATTTGATAGCCCAATTCTTGAGGAAGGCTATATGTTATTTAACGCCACGTTAGTTCCCCAAAAATAATAACACAAAAAAGCCGACCAAAAACAAAAAAAGTCAGAAAGAATGCTAAGCGAAAACAATGTGATACGACGATGTGGCTTGGGGAAACAAGAAATTAAACGCGGACGAAGTCACGAGCAGAAGCTAGTGCTCTAATAGGATTGGGGAAGTCGTGACAAGAGATATTTATTAGCACACCCATATTGTTGTACGTGATATATGTGCTCCCATTATGGTACTACCTCTACACCTGACATGGAATTTCATTTAAAGAAGAAGACCCGCCCGTATTGCTCCGTTCCACTTGCTAATTTTGTTAGGCGATGAATCATCTTTATGAGACAGGCACATTTTTGTGCGTGTAACTCCGTGCTTTATAAAACTGATTTATTTATTTATCATTTAGGCAAATAGCTTGTGTGATGCCTGTGTATAGACAGGTTTTGTGCCGTGGTTGCCTATTTTTCATGAGTTTTAATATTAAAATGGATTTGAGATTTCATGGTGTCACATAATTAGCTGAATTTTAATTTGCCTATAATATTCACACTGCTGGCATACAGGCCTCCTCTCGGTGAGTGGTATTGGGCACCACGCGGGCCCAGTGCGGGTTGGTAGTTGTCACATATCTTGGATTTTTTGGTTCCAGGACATGCCGGTTTCCTCATGATGTTTTCCTTCACCGTATTTTCATTTAGCCAGGTACAAATAAGTTTCAGTGTTTTTGCTGATGGCCTTTTTATTATAGAATAAATTAGGTATGGTTATTTTCTTTTTTACATCCATATCGTGGATCTTTTGACAGTCGTTACGGGTAGTCAGAAGCCCGAAAGTCTGGCAACCAGTCTTACCAAGGGGTCTTACCCAGTAACTGGGTTGTGGAGGTCAGATAGGCAGTCGCTCCATGTAAAATACTGGTATTCAGCTGCATCCGGTTAGACTGGAAGCCGACCCCAACATAGTTGGGAAAAGGCTAGGCAGATAATGATTTAACTTCATCTCTACGAGTATGCCCCGCCAACATGACGTGCATCACTTCTCAACACGTTGAATGCTGTGCCTTAAATGCAAGCACACCCACTTTTGATAATGTGCCCATTTATAAATGACCCACTATTAGTGCCGTCAATAAATTTTCCCGCGACCACGCCCGATTTTAACGAGAAATAATGCAGCGTTCATTAAGAGGATGGGTGTGGCTGTAGCATGTTAATCGTGTGGTTTATAGCACAGAAGAAAACACTGACCAACTAACTCTCTTCAAGTGGGTGTCGTGAAAAGTTACTAAGAACGGTATGGATGCCCTAGATCACCCAATGTTACCCAAATGATTACTTAGGCAATACAACCGCTCATCGATTTTTTGGAAAAAATTGTTTGCTTTCCTACTAAATAAGGGGATGAGTTTCCATTTAAAATCTGAAGTGGCTCCTCAATCCATACGGACATGATCGATTGAAGATATTAGTTAGAGAAAAGGCGATCAGATATTTCAGCAAACAACTTTCTCTCTAATCATCATCTGCCTTTAGGCCAACTATGTTGGGGTCGGCTTCCAGTCTAACTTAATGCAGTTGAATACCAGTATTTTACATGGATCTACTGCCTCTTTGACCTCTACAACCTAGTTAAATAAGCAATACAATACCCCTTGGTAAGTCTGGTTGCCAGACTTTCGGGCTTCTGACTACCCGTAACGACTATGTACCAAAGATCTACAAAATAATGACGTAACGTGTACGTGTTTAACGTATTTTATCGTACGCACGACAGGGGTCTCCATATGTAATGGATGGTCACCCATCCTCGGGCCAACCTCGGCAAGCGTAGCTTAACCATCGATCGACCCGAGCGGCTGTCATTATTTGCCACGAGCCGCTCCGTTATCTCTAATATCACCAATTATTTACCAAGTTTTTGTGATAATAGGCAGTCTTTGAAAGGCTCGTACGCAAAAGTGGACGTTTACGGACTTAAACACAGCTGTAATACACGTAATTCACTTGTAACACAAACATACCACCAAGCCTCGACGCTCCCTGAAAACCACTCGCTTGTAACGGAATGAATTATCCCGGTACGAATGAGAATGAACCCGAACATAATGTTGTTTGAAGATTTTCATACCGAAACACAGACAGCGGTAACATGTGTATCAATGGCTTTCATTTTGACAGTTCAACAACATTCATTACGTTGTTGAGCAGGCATTCATGTTTTGAACATAATTATGAAGCAGTGGATTAGCAAATTGGATTGGATGGACTAGCAAATGAAATTGGTCGCTCACTATGGGCCTTATAAGAAGGCTAAAAGTCACCCAAAGGGCAATGTAGGGCTATGCTTGGAGTTTACCTGCATGATTGAATCAGGAATCAGGACATCCGCAGGAGAAAAAAGGTAACCGACATAGCCCGAAGAATTGCCAAACTTAAGTGGCAGTGGGCAGGGCACATTGCTCGCAGAACAGATGGCCGATGGGGCCGAAAGGTTCTGGAGTGGCGACCGCGTACTGAAAGACGTAGCGTTGGAAGGCCTCCCACAAGGAGATCCGACGACCTTGTGAAGGCCGCAGGAACCCGTTGGATGAAGCACAGAACCGGTCGAAGTGGAGGTGCTTGGGGGAGGCCTGTCTAGCAGTGGACGTCTTTCGGCTGAAATGATGATGATGATGATGATAGATAAGCAATAGGTATCCCTCAAAATAATTCAGATTGTGATTGAAATCGTGTTATGCAATTTGGATCCTGGTCGGGCAATGTTTCTGAGTTTCTGCGCCGACAGGCGATGCGATGCGACGGGGACTTACCCCGTCGCATCGCATCGCCTTCCCAGGGGTACAAGAAATTTCACGCGGACGAAGTCGCAGGCAAAAGCTAGTCTTACTAACTTATAAACAAGAGTAAAACATACTAAATTCGTACGAAGACACGTAGATCTTTGATAAGTATAACAAACTTATACGAAAGTTGTAGGTATGCTCTATCTAATTTACTAAAAGGTTTGAGTGCGTACTTTGTTTTGCTTGGATTACCTACTTATAAGAAAGTCAGACTTCTGTTCTTTATCAAGTTTCTTGGTTTGCTTTTTGAAGTTAATCTCTTTTTACGCATTATGCTGAGCGATGGCCGTTTTGCGTATATGTGACGCATACTTTCTCCCAATTTGTTATTTTGTTTTTTTTTTTCGCTTGTTTCTATTTTTATGCGACATGTTTAAAAAAAAAAAGGGTATTTTCTTTCTTTCTTTTTTTTAAAGAAAAAGTACGTATCTACGTGTTTTCAGATGGTTTTTTTTAATGCTGCACGCTTAGCGTGGTGGCCATAAAAACGGGTTTTGTCCACGGAAGAATAGACAAAGTATCAGATAGAATAGACAATCAGCACATTCATCATCTACAATCTGTCATTTTCATTCAATGAATGTCATTATCAACCGACGAAAAAAGAAAGGTGTTCTCATTATTCTTTTATGTTCTTAAAAATACTCATAAGGTAACTAGGAATCGACTTTTCAGTCTTATGCTATGTTCACACGCGCGCGTTCAACTCGACATTCAACGTGCACATTCACATTCACGAGCGTGTAAACGGTACGCCCGAGCCCGTAAACGCGCCTGTGAACGTGAATGCCGCGAACCGGGCGTGCTGACTGACACGACGGCGTGCGTGTGAACAGCTTGAATGTTCGCCGACCTGGGGCGGGCTGCATGCCGCGCAGCCCGCCAGGCAGCCCGCCGGGCTGCACGGCGTGCATGTGAACATAGCATTAAAAGATCTCCATAAAAAATGTTTGAACCTGAAGAATTACAATTACATGGAACAATTCAAAACATAAACTTTTACATTTCCATTTCTGTAAACCTTAATTAAAATATTAAACAAGAAAAACAAACTTTTAAAAAACGAAACCAACTTCGAGTCGGAATTGCACACGAAGGGTTCCGCATCATCGGTCAATATTTAACACTACATATTCTTTTAAATACTCTAGTAAAAAAAACACGTTTCTTGTATGATATTATTAAATTAACCCCCTTTAATTTAATCTTAATCTCATTTTTATTCTTTGTTGTTAAAGCGACCACAATAGCACACTGTCTTTGAAAATTTCAAGTGTCTACCCGTTACAGTTCAAGTAATACAGCCCTGTGACAGACGGACGGACGTACAGTCAGACAGCGGAGCCTTAGTAATACGGTCCCGTGGTACGGAACCCTTAAAAAGAACAGCACCTTGGAGCATCTAATTAATTCTTCACAATATTTTTAATTACATGCACTGCCAGTGACATTTAATTAAAAATAAAGTTTTTCTTTTTTATTTTGCAGCTGAATGGGAATGTCAGCCAAGTTTAAATAAATAGACACATGTAACGAAGTTCAATTATTTCTGTAGAATTATGTGTATAATAAGGTGGTTTGATAGTTATTTGTGTAATAAATAAATTGGTAATGAGGGATTTCCTTTTTATTTTATTTTTAACTCTTCCCTAGTCGCTGGATAACTTGGTAAGTTACTGCAAGAAACGGAACGTCACATAATTTTTTGATTATTTCACTTAGATGTAATTTTGAGATCGTAAAACGAAAGTGTCAGTCAACGAGCGTATGTGACGTGACGCAATGTTTTTTTTTCAAGCGTTTTGGCTTTGGCACCTAGTAACGTAGTCAGTTCAACGCCATCTACAGAGTTCTTGGAAACTATGTTTTTTTTAATACTCAAAAAAAACCTCTCATGGCTTCCAGTGTAACCAGATGTGGATAAATGTCAAGACACAACCCAATCACTGGGCCACACCGAATATTCTGAGGCTGGAGCAGCGCGTTAATTGCGTAACAAACTAACAGTAGGAATGGCTTTCATTTTGACATTTCAACAACATTCATTGCGTTATTTACGTTGTTGAGCAGACAATTTTTTCGAACATATGAAGCAATGGATTAACAATATCCTTCAAAATGATTGAGATTGTGATTGATTGATAGTGTGCAATTATTTAATTATTTACCAGCAGTTGTTAGACTTTTCATAGACATTTTAATTCCAACCGGAATCGACCGTTTCTTCAGGCACAGGTTTCGATGTTTATACCGGTCACCCATTCACGAATTAATCGCGATAAGCGCAGCTTATTGTTACTGTTAGCTTAGCTTGTATTATCCCACTGCTGGACAAAAGCCTCTCCCCATGACTTCCAGTAGGTACTTACGATCCAAGGCTAATAAAATTATATTATTAGATATAGGTATTAATTTTTCTCAGATTTCCAAATACATCCATATAGGTAATTGTTAGTAGCACAGAAATGCTTTTTTTTTTAGGATGGGTAATCATCAACTGACCCCTCCCTCTCTGGGTGGAGCGGAAGGGAGTGTCAGGAACACGGGTGGGTTTAGTCAGTAAAGAGCCTGACTCTTTACTGACTAAACCCACCCGTGTTCCTTGCTTAGCCCTTTATGTTCCGGGCCAGCGGTTACCCTTTTGGACAATCCCGCTGACCCGGACAACCTCGCTGACCAGTACAAAAGTGCTTATTAGAAATAAATGTTAGTAATGATACGACAAGACACTTTAAAAGATAAATACAAAAAATAGCATTATCGGGAAATGTGTGCGCGTCTTTACTTGACTGCATGCAGTCGTATCCAGCGCTCGAGCATCGGAGACCATCTCCACTGGACGTTCTGGAAGTTTGTTTTTTCCAGCTTGTCCCCCCAACTTCACCTAAAGCACAGCACAGATTAAGGCGAAAGCGCCAGGGTAGCCCGCGAAATAATTTTTTTTTTTACGTTTATTGCAATTTGCTGGTCAGAATTATAATCATTAGACTCAGTAATACCTACAACTTGTTAAGTTAGTGTAATTGTAAAATGCCAAGATTTCATGAAATAGTCATTCAATGGGATTACCTCACGAGAGAGTTGTGTTGATTTAATGATTATAATTCTGTAAGTACATATTTGTTACGGCCGCGAATCATATTTTAATCAACGTACAACTTAATACTGACCAGCAAATTGCAAAAAAACCTAAGAAAATTTATATTTCGGGGGCTACCTTAGCGCTTCCCCCTTAACCTCGCAAATCTATAAAGCCGCATTGCTATAGTTTTATATTTATTTCAATTTCTAAAACACTTAAGTAACCACACAGAGAAAAGTTTTAGCCACACAGAGAAAACCTCTCAGGGTTTATCTGCATGTTGGCGAGCCGTTCATATCAATAATTTTAAAACAATGTTAATAATTTATTGGTACATTAATACATTTGCCCAGCAGTGGGACAGTATCGGCTAAACAAAAAAATAATAATACATACCCGCATTAATATATAACCCGCAATGAGTAATAATCGCGTGTTAATTTGCAACAAATTTATATAAGTTATTTTAAATATATTAGTAGCATTCCCAGATATTAATTTACAGTTTGATTAAATTTACGTTAATTAGGTTTATCGGCTGTGCCCACCCATAAATCCAATTAACAAATGGCATTTGAACTACTAATACTTTTACAAAATAAATGGATTTTACAAACAAGGTAATTGGCTCATTTATACTATTACAAGTCAAATGGAAGTTGGATTCTTAGAATTTCTATAGCGATATAAATTGAGTCGGCCTAGAAATTAGTTTATAAAAATTAATTATTATTAGAATTTAATTGAATAGTTAAACTTACTTTTTCAAAACAAATAAAATTAATAACATGATCAGCCTATAATGTTCCCACTGCTGGGACACAGGCCTCGGTTCGGTCTCTCCTCAATCCACCACGCGGGCCCAGTGCGGGTTGGTCACATGTCTTCGATTTTTTGGTTCTAGATGCCAGTTTCTCACGATTTTTCTTTCACCGTTTCGAAAGCAGTGGTGATGAAATAATTTACACAAAGTAAAGCGTCCGTCTGGGTTCAAACCTACGACCTCGAAAGTCACGGCCGTTACCACCGGGCCACGACTGCGCTCATTTAAATTAGACAATGAATTCAACCCAACTCGTCACGGTTTCGATTCATCACTAAAATTTAAGTCCATAGACACGCAAAATCTCGATTCGAATAACTTACAATAGACTTTCGGCTTTACCAATGAACTGCCCATTCATAGCGGTTTATCGAGCTAAAGCACAGCGATAGATATTCGTATGCATACATTGTGAAGTGCCTCACCAGAGACCTGCGCAATACCGCAAGTATTCGCAGCAGGCCGCAGAAACGGCCATCGGCTTCAAGATCAAACTGACACAACAACATTTTTTTCTGCATAGTCAAGTCCAATATTTTTGAATAATGAGCATTAGACTCGCTCCCAACCGCTGTTTCTATGTTATCTGTGGCATAAAATGGCGGCGCGTCGCAACAGCTGATAGGTTGCTGTTGTCGCGCTTACTCCCGCGGTGGAATTTTGGAATTAGCCGCCAAAATTACGATATTATTTATTGTGTTTTCGATGAAGTCCTAATTTCTTTTTTCATTTGTTTCCAGGAACAATCACACAAGTCGTACCGTCCGCTGACGGTGCTGACCTTCCGATGGAACTACGCCATCCACGGTCTGCAGCCGGCCGGCTATCACCTGGTGAACTTGCTGCTACATGCCCTCGTCTCATTGCTGTATTACAGGTATAGTGGATTTAGTACTTATTTTTATAATACACCCCTAATTGCCACTTCTTTTTGATAATAAAACAAAGGCCATTGCTTCATATGTTTGAAAAATTCGTTTCCTCGACAATATAAATCACGCAATGGATGTAGTTGAATTGTCAAAACGAAAGAGACTGTGAGTGTGTTACGCAATAACGCTGCTGCATACAATGGCGGTGTATCAGAGTAATCTTACAAAATGTCGATTACTATATACCTACAAAATTAAATCGACTAGCATTCGCAGACGTGATAAACAAACCATTCTGCGCTAGCTTGAATATTTATAACGTACACACAAACAAAATACACCCTTTCATCTATACCTACATACATCTCAGTATTCCGGATCCCTTTTTATAATTTGTTCATATCTCATCATCCCTTAATGTCTTTTACAAAACCGGAACTAGGAAGCATGGCGGTATATACAACAGCGCATACATAATATGAATATACAATTAAAACCCATGCAACCTTAAATTAGCACAGTAACAACTAATTACGTACCGTCGAGATTACCCTCATGTTCATAACAACACGAACTTCCACTGTATTCAACTTCAACTTTTTGTTCTATAGTGCAAACAAATTCCAACTTTTGATTGTATAACGGAATATCGGCAGTGCGGCCAAACTCTGTTCTCGTTAAAACTCCAATGACTTTACCACCTAAATGGGATTGATTAAGGAACGCAGGAAGGCTTAATTGGAAGAGAAAGCCTTTCAAATCTCTAGTGCTTCAGAGAATGAATAATTATTTCATATTTATCTACCCTCAGGGTGGTGGAAAGAGTTTTAATTGAAGGAAATGCTGACTCATGCCCGGTTCTTGTGTTTATAGAAATTGTTAATGGTTTTATAGGCCCGGGCTGAGTTGTAAACTAATTTTATCTTTGATAGTTAATTTTATTATACAAAGCTATAGAGGTTCAAACTCTTTTAAGGTAAATTGGCATAGTATTTTGTTTTCTTTGTTCTATTCTACCAGCAATGAGACTTTACAATGTTACATTAGTATCGTATAAAAAAATAAAGTTGCCGTTTATAATCAGAATACTCTTATTAATATTTAAGTAATTTTAGGTTTAAAGATATTCCTTTAATACACAAAGTCACTTATATGAGAACAATGCTTAAAATAAATTATATAAAGTTCGTCACAGACGTCACGGTAGCAATTATGATACCCAATGCATTCAGCTTTTAGTAAGGGTGTTATTTGTGACTAACTTTTGCCCGCGACTTCGTCTGCGTGAAATTTCTTGTTCCCCCCCTGACCCACCCCGTCGCATCGTGTCGCCTGCCCGCGACATTTCTTTTTTTTTGTTTTTGCTCTGCTCCTAAGTAGGTATCTTAGCGTTATGTTAAGTATATATAGGGTGACTGGTAATTAGTGACCGATACTTAAACACGTGATTTTACTCATCATTATGGACAACTTTTACTATGGGACCAACCGTGAAATCGTGAAAAAAAAACAGCTGTTCTCTACATTTTGACGAGTTAGACGAACATAAATGTAGGGAACAGCTGATTTTTTTTTTGCGATTTCAGGTTTGGTCCCATAGTAAAAGTTGTTTATAATGATGAGTAAAATCACGTGTTTAAGTATCGGTCACTAATTACCAGTCACCCTATATAGCTGATAGCCCTCCTCAAGAATTGGGTGGGTACCTATATAATTTTTCAAATCGGACCTGTAGTTTCAGATATTAGTGCGTTCAAACAAACAAACAAATTAGATTATTATGATTATACATAACTAATTGAGTTATGAATGCATTGAATGAGTGTATTTTTTTATACAGAAGGTATTTTGTTATAAAATTGTGCTCCTTCAAAAGTTAACGTTTTGCCAAACTTAGTTCTCATCTTCGATAAAATCAGAAAAATGTAGTTCCGCCATTATCGACTAGTTGGCCGCGCCTTACGTGGGGACGGGGGTAAGGGCGGCGGGGTTGCCTAGTGTTCGCAACACACGTTCTGTGTAATGACAAAGCGCCCCTCCGTCCCACCGCTCACATACCTAAGGCGCGGCCAACTAGTTCCGCGCGGACTATAGCTCGCGGCGACTGCTACGTTGGGAACTTGTTTTACTTTAGTAAACGATAAATTAGTCTGTATTCTTTTGTTGAGTCCCTTACGAATGAAAATACATGTGTTATACTTAACTGTAATTTTTTTTTATACCTACAAGAAGGTTTATTATTGCATACAAATATAAGTAAACTAGTTAGTTTATTCTAGTTAGTTTTGTTTTAATTACATAATTAGTAGTACCTAGTGTTAATAACTATTGACACTGTCCATTTTATACATATTATTATATGTCGATCAATTCTACATTTACAGAAAGTATACCCCCCTTAAGTAGTTTATAACAACTGTCCTCCACGATGAGGTCACGTTGATTAATATGAAAGCCCAATCAAAGTTGACTGGCGTTGTTAACCCGCAATTGATAATTGAACAGCAAAACTTTTAATTGTTAGGACTCAATAATCCACTGTTTGAGCCGAAGTAGGCGTGGGTTATTTAATTATTCAGTAGAAAATACCCCTGATCGAGTGGTTAAGGGTTGTTTACGCCACCAAAGAGTGAATTTTAATTTTTTTTTGCACGGTAAAATTGAGTTAACGCGTCGCAGTGTGGGGTTGAAGAAAGGGTGAGATTTTTATTTTGCAAGTCTGCTCGTTATCGTCCTTCACAAATGGCACGCACTACCGTATTCTGACGTACGATTCAGAGAAATGCTGGCTTAAAATTTTGTTCCGGCCTTGTATCTTTTTTTCGGAATATAAAAATTGTGTATATTTTTCTTTTACACATTGAGATGTAAATTGTAAACATTCAAAGAAATTCGAGAGAATAAATGAGACGTATATATTACGTAAACACTTTACATTTAGATCGCTGTGACCTAAATCCCTTGTTGTAGCAACAGAGAACCGAAGAAACAAACGACCTCCAATTAAGATCACATGAAAGTTAACTGCAGCACTAAAATACATAATTAATTAATGTAAACGATCTCGGAATGTTCATTTGATTTGGTTGTTATTGCTTTTAAAATAGGAGTGTACCTAATAGGATGCCAGTACTGTAGCCATTAATAAGTAGTTACGATTTGGGTCGGGCTGCAGCGGCCGCACGGAGGCGAGGGGCCACCAACTGCTCCAGTTAAGCCAGTTTTAATCAGGCACCCGTGCGGCCGATCCCCTTAGTTACTGCTAATTACGGATACTTGCTGTCCACCGCCAACTTAGCCCGGCTTATGCTCAATATCCAATTTGCCAGCATAATCCTATTAACGATTTTCGAGCTCTCATTATTATTCTAGTCCGGCGGACTTGTTACAGAACAGCGCTGTGGTTCCCATTTGTACATATGTATTTACAACATCCCTTTGATAGCAAACCCATGTAAACTGTTACGATTCGATAACAAAGTTCAAGTGAAAGGGAAACTTTGAGTTCAAGTCCACAGCGGTTCCGTATTTTGAGAAGGTTCGCTTTTGTGTGAAACTATTACTTACACGAGTACCTTTAGAAAATGCAGGACCGCACATGAAAACCATAACTAAATATTGGCATACACCAGAATGGCTCCATCCAAAATGTGCCGACATTCCAAAAATATTCTACCGTTCTTTACATTGCGTGTGGGCAGCAAATATCGTCGGTATTTCTACCCATTTGGGCTTAGTGCGGGTCGTGGGCACGGAGCACTACTGCCTATTTCCCTTTACGGTGTTCTGGAGGTGTTAAAATTCACACGCAAATGACGCATTCAGAGCCGACAATAACGTGGTAACGAAGCTCGAACATCATTCTAATCCGCTGAAGTTCTGACTCGGAGCGAGGCCATGCGACTGTGTTTATTTCAGGTACAAACGTTACTCTACGAGACATGTATTGCTAGTAGGCAATGGGCACTATGACGCATGACGACAACAACTTGTTTACGCCACTCAAAAGTTTTTAATGTGCTTAGTGCCGCGCTCACTCCAATCATATTAGTGTACAAGCGGAAATTTTAGGCTACCACATTATTTGCAACTCGAAAATGTTCAACTTCTAACTTATAATGGAATTACTTTCGAATTCATGGCTCGCTGCCGTTTGAACGCGGAAACCCTAATTTGAAAGTAATGCATGTTTGTAATATAAAACTTCATGCGCTTACCTGAGTTACAGGCCCTGTGGATGCGAGACACGTAAACACGATGTATTACAGCCACAGCTTTGTATAAACAAAATGGCTGAAAGAGATAAAAAGCTATTCTACAGGGAAACACGAGAACAGTGCAATTACCCAGTAAAACAGTAGGTAGAGTTAATAACGTAAATATTAAGTAATGAAATATTCCTGAAAGTTAGATATTACCGTTAAACTCTCGCCGGAATAATAATCAAAGCAACTTGAGCCAAAGTAACGGAATAGGCAAACAAGAGAATTTGTTACGTAAGACACGAAGGCTGTTTGGCCCATTCATAACGTAATGGAGCGAGAGGAGCGCCGGAGAGCGCAAAACTTTTTACCGCGGAGTTAAATTAGTTTTTCATAGTACCCGTACATCTTCTGTCATATAGTTACTTACGGGGCTTCGTCTTATCCTCGCATGCGAGCAATTAATTACATTTAGTAATTAATTTACCCGTAATGCGAGTGTATCGTTATTCAGGAATAATTAAGCCATTTATTAATTAAAACTCCCTAGATGCGATAATAAGGTTCGAGTGTGGTGGTGTCGCTTCGTGTCCGTAATGTATCTGTGGTTCAATGAAAAACGAATCGTACGGGAGTGAGCACTGCGTATGGGAGCAAAAATGTAATCAAACAGATGGAAGGACAAAAAAAGTTACTCCAACAGCGCCCCCTATTTGGCAAAACCGTAAAAAACCTAAACGTTAGGTACATTTCGCTGTTGTACACATTTGCATACGCATATTTGGTTTTACTCAGTTTTATTTACTCGAAAACGTTTTAGTGTAAAGACTTTGTATGTATATGCAAGCTTTAGTCCCTTTTAGAATAAGAGTTTCTAGCTCATAGTCAGTCCTAATAGGTCTCATGAATTAGTTTGCTCTCCTTCCCAGTAGAAAATATATTAAAACATATCCATTTCAGACCAATAATGTAAATCGTGAAAGTTAGAACTTGAAATATCCGCAGACTCCACAGTTGTAACAAGTTCCTTTATCAAATATATCTTACCGTGGAAGTATGCAATATATCTGAGCACGCCACCGAGATAATTCAGACATTTGAAGTAAGCACGTGACGTCAGAGCCGTCCACCGTTAACCTGTAACCGCTCCCAGCCATACAACACACACATAAATCGCCCGCGAAGATAAAACTAAGAACAAACAAAAGAGCGCAATAAATAGAGAAATATAGGAGCAGTAAAAGTTATATGACAAGACGGAAACTGCTGTGACGATTTGCGATCCCTCGGGTTCCATTACCGGTACAAACCCTTTATTGCTTCCGTATTTTACTCGTGTTACATGGTACATGCGGTCTGGTGACATCGTCAATGAATACATTATATCTATTTGATTGATTGCTATGTGGTTACACGGAGCGTTTGGCGGGACCCACGCCTGATACCAATTAGGCCAATATGTGAGTCGACCGATCCGTGATTGTTGAGGGTTCCGGCTACGATGACGAATGGCGCTTAATTATCGACGATACTTCGTCATTTGCTTCAGGCATGTTTTGGTAATTTTGGGATAAAAGGATGGGTATTGTTCTATAAGCAAACCGCCCTATTGACCCCTCGTCTGTGGGGTATAGGGGCGCCCCCCGAGAACTAGGACCGGGAGAGGTGCGGGCGCTCGTAGCGGGATACACAAGAGGCGAAATGTGCACTGGACAGTTCTTAAAATATGTGACGTCACAGTGGTTAACGGTGAACAGGTGGTGATTTTTTATTAGAAAATTAATTGATGACTACAAAATTATGTGAAACAACTATGTGTAGGTAACAAAATAAAATATTAGGTAATAAACTTATGTACTATTTGTTATATGCAAGCTTTATCTAAATTATAAATCAATCACTCATGTCCATATCAATATCCATGTCCATATCAATATCACTGGAACTTGATTCTTTACTTTCGAAGCGGCTATCATCAGAATATATATATGCACATTTATAATAAAATCAACAACATTATCTAGAGCCCTGTCATGTTTGCAGTATTCGCCCTCAACTTTAATTACATGGTTAACACAATGCTCCCACTTCTCTACGGAATATCCAGCAAATAATCCCTTCCACCCTTCTTTTTTTTGGTCCAAATTAGAGTCGATACTTTTTTGTGCTAACTGTCCTTTATTATCACCCCAGACCAACTCAATTGGGTTCAGGTCTGGGTGGTATGGAGGCAAACGAAACACTTCATATCCGTTTCTTTGTCACTCGTGAATTTTCTAAATATCTTCTGTGCACTGACTTTTAATTCATTTAAATAAGTCATCCTCTCTATGTTTATCATCAAAAGGCACGTGATGCCGTCGTAGCCAATCCTACATAGCTGGCTTGGTAGACGCCATAGTCGGCTTTATCTGTTCTCGAACCGAATGATAAGCTGCGTTATCCATTACTCGGGGATGTCGGGGATCCGGATTTCGGGTCGCTGCTGCGTCTGCGAATCGCATCACTGAGGGTCAGAACACACCGCGACGCGACGCCGCGCGCAGTTTTCAAGATAGCAATACAATTATAGACCTTATCTACTACACAAAAAGGTACACAATTCAGTGAGGTGGTGTCTACTACGTCGCGCTACGCCGCGCGGCGCTGCGCGGCCCACCTCACTGCATTGTGTACTGTATTGCTATCTTGAAAACTGCGCGCCGCGTCGCGTCGTGGTGTGAACTGACCCTGATGCGTCGGGTGCGCGACAGCCCCAACAGCCTCGTGGCTCCTGTAGCCGGCAGGGTGGATGGCCAAATAATAGGTCACTGGATGGCGGCACACAGACCGTCATTCAGATATTATGTGAGGTAGGTTTTTATTTTTTAGGTTTTTTTTTGTAGGTTTTAATTAGATTAGTTTTTATTTGTTTTTTTTTTTCTTCTTCTTATTTTTTTATTTTTATTTAACGTGTTTTTATGTGTACCTGTACTATGGATCTATGGTCTGAAAATAAAGATTTATTATTATGACTATGACAGAATTTGGTGATATATTAGGCATGAGTGTTTCATTTATCCATTTACTGAAATTCACGAATTTCATAGAATCGTGATAATCACCTGTTTTACATTTGGATTTAAGTATCACAAGTGCTCCGTCTACAAATCCAGTTTGGCCTCCACAATGTACGGTGATCAAACGGACTCCTTTACCGATATGAGACAGCACGCCGTGTTGATCCTTTGATTGTCAATATTTTGAAACGTTATGAGACGCATTAACATAAAGTTATAAAATATTTCTTCCTTCTCTACGATAATAGTATTTAGGTATTTCCACCTCCACGATGTTATATTTGGCTGTTCGATAAGGAGAATTTAAAACCTAGATCATGTAATAATAGTCTTAAACATTGCTGCAGTGTAATACGTTCTCTTCTCTAAGTACAACATACAAAGTTTATGTGTAAATAATTCATCACCACTGCTCTTGAAAACGGTGAAAGAAAACTTCGTGTGGAAACCGGCATGTCCTAGAACAAAAAATTTGAAGACATGTGACATCTTACAACCCGCACTGGGCCCGCGTGGTGGATTACAGTCTCATAGTATATACTGTACTCTTTGGATTACAGGCCCCGACTTACAATGTTGTGTAGGTCGTAGGTTTGAACCCATGCAAGCACTTTACTTTGTGTAATTCATTTCATCACCATTGCTCTCAAAAACGGTGAAGGGCTCGTCGCGAGGAAATTCAAAGATATGTTACCAATCCGCGCGGGGTCGCGTGGTGGATTACAGCCCATTCCATCTCAAAGAGAGGAGGCCTGTGTCCCAGCAGTGGGAACATTATAGGCTGACAATATATTGTTCTACAGGATGTCTTTACAGGTTGGCAAGTAGGTATGAGTAACAAAACATGACTTTTCCATTTCCATCTCTGAATAACTCCTTTCAACATTCTATTTGTCGCCTCTTTATAAAAATAATACGGCTGACTTTCATCCCGATATTTCTACAGAAATCTTAGATATATTTGTCGTTATTTTTCTATATTTATACCATATTTTTCCATCTGAGTTCGGGAGTAAGATAAACGAGGCGTTACTCCAACACTTCATTTGTCAAAGGCGGCTGAAGGGTGTGCGTGAAAGTGATGAACACCCACTTTTTCGCCGTATCAGTCGTTAATTTGAATTTGTGTCTTACAACCAACAGTGACAAATCACGTGCGGTATCATTTTTCAAAATACTTTTGAGTAATTTGCGAAAAGAATAACGTGATATTTCATGCTTGTTTATTTTGGAGGTATCTATATGTCATGTCGCAGTCCGATTGTATAATCCGCCATATTACATTACGGCTAGCCGTTATCAAAAACGGGGCCATTTTCAAATGCGGCGGTTCAACGATTAGCCGGACTGTCATTGCGATACGTTCTTCAATAAGGCGGGCCACGTTTAGCCGCATCGTACTACGCTTCGCGGGACTCCTATATCTATGTAAAGGGTTTAAAGTAACCTAACCAAACCGAACCTCGGGGTGCCCTTCGCTCGCTCTTGCATCCTATGTCGACGTAGTTCTGTATCCGACGGCATTGTTGTTGTTATGTCACGCAGCGCCACGAGGAACTAAAACCTGTCAAAGAAGAAGAAGAAGTGCTAATGTCTCGCTGTATTACATTATGGCTAGCCGTGTTGAATAACGTATGACGGCGAATACATTCCGGTGTTTTTTTATTCAGCTGCATTCAATCCGGCTAATCGTTGAACCGCCGCATTTCAAAACGGCCCTGTTTTTGATAACGGCTAGCCGTAATGTATTATGGCGGATTATACAATCGGACTGCGACATAAACACATTTTGCCTAAACTGCCTTGTTGGTTTAGTGGTCGCAAGCACTACTGCTGAGCAAGAGGTCCTGGCTTCGATTGTCAGACCGGGCAAAGTGATATTCATTTTATCCATCTGGAATTTCTCAGTAGAAGACCGAATCTTGGATTTGTGCCCGGTTGATGGCAATAGGGTCTCCCCCTATTACATGGGACTTAAAACATAACTGCCGAAATTTCGGCGTGCCTAGTCAAGTACACCTCTGCCTAGGCCTTCGGGGATTGCAGGCGTGATGTTATGTAACGGTATGTTGATACCCGGAAAACGTTGACAAAGAAGGTTGGAAATACAAAATATCAGATTTTCCCTATGATATTGAAGAAAAGACCTTATAATATTAGGGAAAAATCTTTCATGCTTTTTCTTATACAAAGAGGTTAGGTAAGAAAGTTTGTTTCACTGTAAGTTGGCAATTTTGGTCTGTTTAGTCCAAGTTTCAACACTATGTTAGTCTTTACCGTGAACCCGTAGCCATTTTGATTAACTTAGAAAGTACACACAGCGCTAAAAGCCAGGCCAGGAACCTGGTTCTTGAGAAACTGGTCTCGAATACTCTAAGCCAACAGGCTAATCGTTGAACCGCCGCATTTCAAAACGGCCCTGTTTTTGATAACGGCTAGCCGTAATGTATTATGGCGGATTATACAATCCGACTGCGACATAAACACATTTTGCCTAAACTGCCTTGTTGGTTTAGTGGTCGCAAGCACTACTGCTGAGCAAGAGGTCCTGGCTTCGATTGTCAGACCGGGCAAAGTGATATTCATTTTATCCATCTGGAATTTCTCAGTAGAAGACCGAATCTTGGATTTGTGCCCGGTTGATGGCAATAGGGTCTCCCCCTATTACATGGGACTTAAAACATAACTGCCGAAATTTCGGCGTGCCTAGTCAAGTACACCTCTGCCTAGGCCTTCGGGGATTGCAGGCGTGATGTTATGTAACGGTATGTTGATACCCGGAAAACGTTGACAAAGAAGGTTGGAAATACAAAATATCAGATTTTCCCTATGATATTGAAGAAAAGACCTTATAATATTAGGGAAAAATCTTTCATGCTTTTTCTTATACAAAGAGGTTAGGTAAGAAAGTTTGTTTCACTGTAAGTTGGCAATTTTGGTCTGTTTAGTCCAAGTTTCAACACTATGTTAGTCTTTACCGTGAACCCGTAGCCATTTTGATTAACTTAGAAAGTACACACAGCGCTAAAAGCCAGGCCAGGAACCTGGTTCTTGAGAAACTGGTCTCGAATACTCTAAGCCAACAGGCTAATAAAAAATACCGGCCATATGCGAGTCGGATTCACACACGAAGGGTTCCGTACCACCGTACAATATTTAACACTACATTTTTTTCAAACACGTTTTTTTTATGGCGACCCCATTTAATTTTTACCCTTATTTTGTTTTTACATAATAGAAATACACACTCTGTGAAAACAACTGTCTTCCTATTACGGTTCATGAGATACATCCCGCTGACAGACAGGTGGACGGACAGCGGAGGCTTAGTAGGGTTCCGCTGGCACCCTTTGGGTACGAAACCCTAGAATTAAAAGCCACATAGATATTGTAGACCATTACAATACACCTCTCTCACATACCTATGTGTAATCTTTAAGAACGAAAGTTTTTTTTAAATCTTACTTGAGAATTTTTCAACTAATTCAAAGGAAATAAAAACTGCAAAATAGAGACTAACTGAAACATCCTTTCACGCATTTCCAGCCAGAGATGCTTGCCAAAAGCTTTGGTAAGCCAAAAAAAATAGAGTACAAATATTTTACTATAGCACCGCTCTTTTTCTGCCAAATTGAGAGTTATATAGAAATAGCCTGTATATGAAAGTATTAACTATTCCTTGCTCAGTAAATGTTGACATGGACTTGGTCGTACAGCGCCGAGCCACAGTTACCAAACTTTAACTGCCTGTTACCGATTAACGACGGCCAAAAATGCGAGGAGATGACAGGGAAATGTTTAGATATAGTTTAGTACTTAGTAAGCTGTAACGATCTTGTAAGTTTGGCTAGAGAACCATTCTGACGTGGCTACGATGAATAAAAATGCTATATATATCGAGTGCTGTGGTAAAGTGATCTCATAAAGTGATGTAGCAGTTGAATTGCAAATACAGATAAAAAATATGAAAAAATACAAATAAATCATACAGGATCCGGACCAAAGAGATTTAAGAAAGGCTGTCAAAAGAAATGTCATAGGAAAACTGTGATCCCATGTCTCAGTAACGCCATCTAGCATGATATAGCATAATTACATAATACACACAAACACATTATGCTTTTGTTTATATCTTTGTTTGTAAAATATAAGTTATTTGTTTTTTTTGTCTAGAGGAAGGAATGCCATGAATGAATGCTATTACAATTCTCCGGACCTAGTTGGTCCGGAGAAAAGTGATAGCATTCGTGATACAGGGCAAATCTAGTACGAGTGCCAAAGCACTCCTTAGCCACCTTAGTGCACATTACATAACACCTTTGTTTTTAAAAAGGTATCCATTCTACTAGTAATAAAGTTTTTTTTTAATATTTTCATTGCCAAGTTTAGCACCAATTCGGCATAATCTTCTTCGAAAATAATTTTCTTTTGCACTCAATGCGACTTGTTATGTGAGATCACGACACATAGAACCAACCTGTAGGAGATTATACCAAGTAGATTCTGATGTTGTTCGCTTTGTCCCATCTGTAGCATGTAAATTTAAATGTTTTTGGTCCGGATGTTCATAATTAAACAACACTCAAATTATTATACTTTTTGATATTCGAAAAACACGTGCTAAATAATGCTAATAATACCTCATGTTTTAGACTGAAAGCTCTCAACAAAAAGGTTTAAAATAAAAGAAGGAAAACATAGATGTCCCAATAGCAACCATAATAACCATGAAAAAGCCATCACAACACACGAACAGAACGTTAAAAAAAATCCATTACGTACCTACCTCTATTTACATTTCTTCGAATCCGCCTTCGTCACTTTCCAATAGTAGGAATGAAATGTTCAAATACAATTTTAAGTAATCTGAAATCTATTTTGGATCATTACTTTGAAATAAGCGTTACTTTTCTAAGTATGTCGTTACTTTTCTAACAAATATTAAATATTTGTGCGTTTGAAGTGTTGAAGGAAAACTACTACTAAAAGCAAGGGAAACTCACCCTTTGGAACAGCCATGCCTTTCTATAAAGACTAAAATAGCTGCCAACTTACACGTGTACCTACCTACCAAGTCCCTTATAATATATGTGTTGCATTGGAGGTTAAAATACCCGCCACTTGAGCACGAGCGAGTTTAATTTCATTATGTACTTTCCCAGTAAAGTTAATCTTAAAGCTCAGGCATCGCTGTCATACCAACGGTAAAGAAAAACATTGTAGGGAAACCTGGACTTATAAGATCTAAATTTGATCAACATCGCGCTAGCGCGCTAAGGTTTTTTTTTGTCTTGCAATAGGACTATAACAAAACGGTGCTTTAATTATATTACAGTGAAAAACAAAACAAAAGAAATTAACTCATACATGCATAATTAGCCTATAATGTTCCTACAGCTGGGACACAGGCAGACACACACATCCAGCACGCGGGCCAAGTGCGGGTTGGATGTCATTATGTCTTCGAATTTTTCGTTCTGGGACATACCGGTTTCCTCACAATGTTTTCCTTCGCCGTTTTGAGAGTAGTGGTGATGAAATTAAATACACAAAGTAAAGTGCCTGTCTGGATTCTGACTCGCGACCTACGACTCGGTAACTTCGTAAGTCGCGGCCGAAACACCAATTACTGCTCTCAAGTAGTAGAACAGTAGAACCATCCTGTTATCCCAAAATGACCAAAAACATGGCGGAAACAAATGACGAAGTGTCGTCTATAATTAAGCGGCATTCGTCATCGTAGCCGGAATGAGCTCACCATGGATAAAACACAACAATACGTGAAATTGTACTTTTTTTTTTCGGATGGGAAATCATCAAATGACCCCTCCCGCTCTGGGTGGAGCGGAAGGGAGTGTCAGACTCCTACTGACTAAAACCCACCCATGTTCCTTCCTTAGCCCTTTATGTTCCGGGCCAGCGGTAACCCTTTCGGACAATCCCGCTGAGTGAAATTGTACTTACCTGCTATTCGTGTAACTAAAAAGTTAATTTCCCATTACTATTCTGCCAAGAAAGGAAACGTTGCGTACACCTGATAACGCATCAACTACAGCCAATCACACGTATATTCCGTTTCACACGCGATGTATACTGTCCAATGATAGACATTCCCTTACTTTACGCAAGTAGGAACGGGTAGGGATTCTTACTCAACCCTTGTGTTAATTATCAGAATAGTTGGCGGTTTAATGAACCAGCTTTCTACCTACCGAATACCCATGACGCTGACCGCAATTTCCTAGAATTTCACGGCAATTGAATGGTGGTACCGTGATAATGCTATGGTGTAACGAAGAATTTAAGGGAGAGCCTATATTCAGCATTATAGTTGTCTATAACAAGCGTATTTGTTTATTCAGCCTTCTCTATGTAAAAATTTCATTGTGATGTTGTGTTTATTATTCACAAAGACTTGTACAACAAACAAAAGTCAACTTGTCAACAAAAGAGATAAGTATGCAGGATCGTCGGATATAGTTGAAGTTAGAAACCGACGGATGTTGTCAGCTGAAATTTAATTTGATAAATGAGCTATTTGTTTTCTAATAATAAAATTAAATTTTATTCGAGAACATCCATCGGTTTCTTACTAAACTTCAACTATATCCAACGATCCTGCATACTTATTTCTTTGCTGACTATACATAGCATAATGGGACACAGGCCTCCTCTCGGTGTGAGGGAGTGGGCCGTAATCCACCAAGCGGGCCCAGTGCGGGTTGATAGATGTTGCATGCATGTCTTCGAGTTTTTGGCGCTAAGATAATTATGCCGATTTCCTCACGATGTTTTCCTTGACCGTTTGGAGACCTTACCCACAAAATAAAAAAAAAAACTATTTTTAACTGACCTGTTTACAGATTATGTAATCTCTTACTTTTATCGAAAAAAATAGGTAAACTTATGCTGGAAAACTTTTTACTTTTCCTGTGAAAATGGTTGAACCCACCAGTCACAACTTCACAAGTGACGTGAACGCATTTGCAGCAAATCACACCTATTTTCTGCACTTAATAGCCTAGTGCAGTATGTGGCACGCGATATGTCGTCCAATAGACACCCATTACCTTCTGCGAATAGCTATCGTTAAGTAACCCACTCCTCTACATGTAATTAACTATAGTTGAGCCGCGTTGATAACATCGTTGGTCATTTGACAGCTTAATTCTAGAATAATATCGGGAATGCTGAAGTATCATTTGGTTTTTCCATTAAGAAATTCTATTACTTTTATTATACCGTCGAATTATTGGTGTACTGTAGAAAAAAGCCCCTACGCCTTCAGGGTTTTCAAATATCAAATAACATTAAATCATATCTGTCCATAAATTATTTTATGTTATTTGTTATTAATTTGAGAGAAGTGGTTACTTAGTGGTAACGGCCCCGACAATGTTGTGTAGGTCGTAGGTTCGAACCCATGCAGGCACTTTATGTAATTTATTACATCACCATTGCTCTCAAAAACGGTGAAGGAATCGTCGCAAGGAAATTCAAAGATATGTTTCCAGGCGCTCCATGTAAAAATACTGGTATTCAGCTGCATCCGGTTAGACTGGAAGCCAACCCCAACATAGTTGGGAAAAGGCTAGGCAGATGATGATGATGTTACCATTCCGCACTGGACTCGCGTGGTGGATTATATCCCATTCCCTCTCACACAGAGCAGGTCTGCCCCCAGCAGTGGGAACATTATAGGCTGATTATGATATTTTATTGGTACTTCCAATGTTTTTGAGGTAATCCGATAATACCTACCTCGCCACCCGCAAAGCCACCGGAGACGAAACAATTTTCTAAGTCAGTTGAAAATCCTCTCGACACCGCGATACAAAAGCGTAGAGTACGTATTAATAATCGCTACGACAGCGCTACGCAACGCTACGTAGTGCTACGAAAGTGCTACGCAAGCTGTTTGTAGCTACGTCAGCGGCGCGACAAGCTTCAAACAAGGTGACCCTACGAACAGTTTCAGCGTAATCGATATTCCGAGTGATAAACATTTTATCGATGAAAAGATCAGTATTTAATCGAGTGTTGTGGAATTTCGATGGAAATAGAATGGTCGTGGGGTGGTTATTTCAGACGGACGAGACGTAAGTTTACCTTTGCAATTTATAAATATGTTTTAGTTTTATTTTTATATTTAAAGGTCTACAGGAAGTCTGATTATTTCAAGGAAGTTGAAGCCAATTACGGCAAAATTGTTTCTGAAGAACATACTTCAGAAACAATTTTAATAATACTAATACCTATTTGTAGATTTTGTAAAAATAGGTTGAGTGTAGGTACATTTAGAAATTCAATGAATATTTAATCTGAGTGTCTGCCATCGGAGCTGGCGGGTAGTGAAAATAACTATAGTCATAATACTTAAAACTAATTTTTATCTGCCATTTCGTCTGGTCGACCCGCGTTACGTAAGCAGAACCCAGTGAAAAAGGACTCTTTTTGTAGTAACCAACAAAGATCACATTGGACTAAAATGATAGTCTTGTTTTATGTTTTCAGCCCTAAAATTAACGTCTGCTTTTGAACATGACATCAATTTATTTTACTATTATGTAAATATCAACACATACAATTTTAGATTACCTACATACTATTTTAATGATCATAGAATGAATAAGTATAGCAATTAACAGAATCCATTTAATATACAATACACAAAAGAACACGATCCGTAATGAATAATACCTCTACTAGTTAATTCCAAATATTGAATACATCGGATTTACATTAATTCAGGCCTTTGAAATGTAAATGAACATATTTATAGCCCGAATATTCGGAGCTCAATGGGTCATAATTTATATCACGTTGACAATATCTAGGGTGAAGGCTCCGTCGTATAACTAAACGGGGAATGAAGCCACACATCGAAAATATGATTAAAAGTTTTTACGGGTCTACTTGCACTAAGTTACTTGTACGTCGTTTAGTCTAACGTCTCCAAGTAGTTTAATTAAAAGTTTCGATATAAAACGAGGAACATAAAACCGATCGTCACAATTTCGAAACAAGCCACTATCCGCGTCACAAGCGTATCGATTGAGAGCAGCTCATTAGGTGCGCTCTCCGCGAACCAACTAGCCATAAATGTTTTTTCACCAACTTCGTAAGAGATTTCGTCAGATTCGCAAAAAGTCACTAACGAGTGCCTTAATTCCGGCAGAAGTTAGCCGTCGGGAGCACCTTCGCGGCGTTAGTCTCAATTAGCCGTTGTTCCACCTCTGCGGCAAAGTTGCGGTTGCACGCCACGAGGCGGCGCCACTGGACAAAGTTGTCCAATTATTGTCATTCGACTTCCACAATTCACACGGTCAGGACGTACGTACCGCGCAATATATTTCACGAGACAACGCAGACGGCGGTAAAAATTGTCGACTCAATTTTAAAGTGCTGTTGATAACTCAGTTGACAGTCCCTGGTGGTTTGTTGTTATTACCTGTTCCGTTTCTGTTATAACTTTCTCAATTTCGTTCCTCAATGGGTTGTATTTTGTGTTCCCATAAATACAGTTGAACATTTATTTTGCTTTAATTTACAGTTAACAGACTCCAATTTTCTCAAAGGTCAACTAACCGAAGTAAATGTTTGTAAGCTGTGTTCGCAGTAAAGATAATGACATGATCGTTCGATCCGTTTGATTAAATTATGATCTCGGCCGAACCGTCAGTGTGATGGGTGACCAATTTATGCCGCCTAATTTACTCCGTTCGCCTCTGCGACGGCATTACATCACCGGTCCCGGGTGATATTACTAAGTGACATTCGACATTAACTTGGCTTCGATCGAACATCACTTAATTATGTCATAGGTTGTAGATGGCTGTTCGGATCTTGAGATGATTTCATTACTTTTTGAAGAGCCCAAGGATATAGATAAAGTTATAAAGACTAAAGCATAAAAACGAAAGTTCTAATTATGACACTTAGTCCAGTTGAATTGTTCTTCTTCTTGGTCGCGAACTTCATTACTGAAGGTCGTGTCCTTGATAGGCCTTCATGGCTTCATGCACGATGTTCTTCCACTTCGTTCGGTTCTCGGTTTCTGTCAGGGCGGTCGTAACAGAGAGTCCAATGAGAGGGAGTGAGGGAGGGTTCTGACAATTGTTAACTTGTTCAAGCCGATAAGCTAAAGAACTAGTTACAACTAGATCAAAAAAATAAGCAAGATAATAGGGATAATAATAACAAAGACAAATATCGAACACAATCGCTTTGATTTCGTGTTGTTTCAATAAATTCTCTCACAAAAACAAGGCTTAACAACAAATCTAATGTTAAGCACCCCCAAAGTGATTCAAATCAAACTTTCACCCTACGTTGTCATACTAATCCGCTCCAAACAAGTCATTAAAGTTTTCCATATACCTAGAAGTAAACATAAAAATCCGTCTATTAAAAGTTTAGCGGGTCTGACGTGCGAGCGTGCGTGCGAAATGAAACCACAAAAGTTTTCACGACTCGACGCTGCTTATTCAATAGAAATAAAGCGCTGGAAACGCTAGCAATTACCTTTTCAAACAATTTAACGTTTTATTTGTATGCCCGTGCGGGTGAGTCCGGCTACAGTTCAGGTATTGAAAAGAAATTGAAGTGAACATTGTTTAAATCTTTGTGTAACAAACGGCTGGATTTGGTGTTTTTATTTCGTTAATTTGGAAACCTGTGAATGTGTGTTTTCTTTAAAATATATGTCAGTACTAGCTTCTGCCCGCGACTTCGTCCGCGTAAAATTTCACCTTCCCCATCCACCCTCTTAGGGGTGGAATTTCGAAAAACCCTTTCTTAATGGATACCTACTCTTCACAAAGAACACAACCCTCCAAATTTCATGTCTCTAGGACCAGCGGTTTAGGCTGTGCGTTGATATATCAATCAGTCAGGACTTTGAATTTTATATACATAAATATATACATTATACATAGATCATCATTGGCAGCCTTCTTTCACCCACTGCTCAGTACTTATAGGCTTCCCTTTATGCCATGCTTCCTGGTCTGTGTGAGGTCTACTCCCTAAGCACAAAATCCGTAGTTTTAACCGAAGTTACAGGTGAATTCTACTCCGTATCCCCTACGGGCAAAAGATTAGTTTGGGTCCCAACCTAACAATGAATGATACCACGATTTGACAGTTGTCCCTACTCCCGCTTTTGCCCGTCTAAAAAAGTTAATTAATCGGGTGTAGGATTCACTTCGTAGTTTCGAACTACTTTAGGAGTGGCTCGTATCTTCGTTGATGAACTTAGAGAATCGTTCCACTAATCCAGAGTATCATATTTTAAACACTATACTTACATGAACTTATTGCGACTGGTTTACGTATAAATCGATATGAAAATATATGTATGTATTCAGTTATAAAATTAACGCAACAACAAACAAACGCCACAAACCGCAAATCATTGCTATTTAACACAATTTCAGTTCTCCCAACACACCATATTTTCCCATAATTTCCCTCCAATCCGTCGACGCCAAATGCTAACCGAGTATCCGTCCATTTGTAACTGACACCACACTGATACACCGCTCTTGATTGCTAATAACCCAGTTCAAACAGTTGTAAATATAGTTAAGGTGTACAAAAACATTGTAATTCTAGAAGACCACAACATCACAGAAAAGACATTACAAAAGAACGGTGTCATACAGCGAGCGAAACCGCACTCACACATTGACACGCGTCTTTATAAAGTGAATGCAAGCACACTCGCGTCTGGCATTTGTTTTGGTTTGAGATCGCCGCACGTCTGTTTTAGTGTGTTTTTGCTAGGTTTACGGACCTAGCCTTCTGTAGGTATCTACTCCGTGGCACCATATTCAGCCTGTTTATCCATCCAGTGACCTAGTTATTCTGTTACAGGGTGTGCGCAATGTTCCTGCCGGAGTTTGCGAGTTTTGTCGCCGCCATCTTGTTTGCCGTTCATCCTATTCATACTGAGGCGGTGAGTATATTATTTTTATAGCGGTAGTGTAGCTTTAGGAGTGTCTATCGTGAGTGATGTGAGGCTTTTTGGAACTATGCATGTTTGAAATGTGACTTTGACGAAGATATTGTGGCTTTTATGGCAGCCACGTATTTAGCTTTCGGGATTACAGCCCCGTGAAAAGCAGTAAAAGTGCTTCACATGGAGGTGTCAAGCTGTACAGGCAATCCAGGGTCATTTTGATATGACAGGGTGCAAGCATATATAGGTACTATAATATTGATGCACTACACAGTATGGATTTTCTATAGGTTAGACGGATTCAAGTGTAGAACTGCACCCTAACTTGCGTAACACACTCCCAATCACAACCTGAATCATTTTGAAGGATATTGCTAATTAATCCATTGCTTCATATGTTCGAAAAAAAAATCTGCTCAACAACGCAATGAATGTTGTTGAACTGTCAAAATGAAAACCATTGCTACTGTTAGTGTGTTACGCAATTAACGATTTTAGATGCAGAGGTGATATGCGGGATATCACCTCTGCCTCTAAAATTGTTAATTATGTTATGATCTCTAGAAGTATAAATGAAGTCATTCGTCCTATGAAAAATTGAGTTTCCGGGTATTCACACAACAAACGTCGGACGCTTTATGTAGGGCATGTAAAGGATCTGTCAGAATCGTCAGCAATACCCTAAAAATAGTGAAGGATACTGTATCCGTATCAAAATATTGGCGTAAAAAAGCAACCCCTACGGTTGCTATGGGAGCCTGTCACTAATAATATATGCACTATATATACTACTGTATGTCATGTCACACTGCCCTGTGTGTGCGTTAGCACAACACAGGATAACATTTGAACCAGTGCGTGAGCTTTTCAGCATATGATTCTAGACGGTAGCGTACAAAGTTTTAGTAGGTTATCAAAAAAAAATCAGCTGTTTCATAGAAAAGAGCAATTCCTACACGTTCAAAATGTATGGAACAACATATTTTTTTTATAATCGACATAAAAATTAAATGCTGCGGTGCTATTCTGTAAAAATCTCACCGTGAAAAATTAGATGAAGTGAGCGTGGAGTGAGCTGTCAATAGTGTCAATTCTTAGCAAAAATATCACTCATCTCTTCACCTAAGTTTTCACGGTGAGATTTTTACAGAATCGACCACGTACGCAGTATTCATGCGCACTGGTTAATTTTTTTCTGAACATACAAATGTAGGTACCTCGAACGTGGATCTGAACATGACTCCTAAAATCTGGTTCATATACATTTATACAAGGCTCCTTCTTTGTTTTCCATCTAACGAGACACTCAAAATTTATTTATCGACACATTTTTCACAAAGGCTGGCTTAAAAAGGTTTTAATGGAAGCCTGATTAAATTTGGCCGTCATTAAACCAATTTCGAACACTGCATCCTTTTTTAAAAGTTGCCCGATTGGCTGGAAAATCTTTTCTCAGCAACCTTTTCGGTACTTTATAAGCGACTAAAATATGTATTACGAAATAGACTAAAATATTGCAACCCCAGAGCGGATTGGAATGCTTTTAAAACTTTGAGGTCGTATCGGATGGCATTCGGTTAATATTCATTCCAGATATTAAACGTTTTGCATTCAAAATAACAACATGCTGTGTGTGACAGTATCCGTTGTGATTTTTTCCGATTCGACCGCATATTTTGTTCGATATTTCATTCGTTTCGTTGTTTTCATTCGGATACTTCATTATATTTTAAAGTGTACAATTGTACATACGAGGATATTTTATTAGAATTCGGATTGGTAACTCAAAAATGTATACTGTGTTGTGTTGCTGCTGAATGATAGTTATACTATTGTCTGAGTTTAGGTTTTAAGTTCCTCAGTTAAGTCCCTGATCTCAGATCTCATGTACCTTATGTAGGTGAAGATGGTCGTTAGAACACGCAAAAGCTTTTATAGTGCTCTAAAAACGAGCAAAATTGATGCTCCTGCCTGAAATTAGTTCGCAAACTAAAATGGAAATTCACAAAAGAGCTAAAGCCGTTCGTATATTGAAACGTTCGTTTGTACGGGTATATTGATGGTTTCAAATAAACGTAAATGTTCACAAAAACCCGTGAAACTGCAAAAAAGCTAGGAACTAATAACGTGATACAAAAAAAGGAGAGCTGATTTTTCTCGTTGCACTCGAATTTGCTCTGAGTACATCAAATGTTACTTTTATTTTGGTAGGTACTTTTAATCCGGACTGTGGATTTGTGCCCAGTTGCTGGCAATAGGCTCGCCCCCTATTACATGGGACTTAAACATAATTGGTGAAATGAGGGTTTACCTCTCTGTATAACCCTTCGGTGATGAGGGATTGATTACAGGCGTTATGTGTACTTTTAATACCTCATCATCATCATCTCATTACTTCAGCCAAAAGACGTCCACTGCTGGACATATCCCCCAAGCACTTCCACTTCGACCGGTTCTGTGCTTCTCGCATCCAATGAGTTCCTGCGGCCTTCACGAGGCCTTTCAACGCTACGTCGTCCGGTACGCAGTTGCCACTCCAGAACCTTTCGGCCCCATCGGTCATCTGTTCTGCGAACAATGTGCCCTGCCCACTGCCACTTAAGTTTGGCGATTCTTGGGGCTATGTCGGTTACCTTGGTTCTCCTGCGGATCTCCTCATTTCTGATTCGATCACGCAGGGAAACTCCAAGCAATTTAATACCTCAAGAAAGGAATATTATAGTTCTTATTTTTATTTTTTACATTCCAATGTATTTCCAGTTTTTACAATAACCGTTTTACTCTTCGCCCCCTTCATCTTTACTTTCAAAACTTCTGCCAAAATATTCAGCCAGTACATAAAACTACATTCGGATGCAGTCGGTAGGTTGGTACTAGGTATTCGCGCATTTTATGTGGGGATGCAAGTGCTAGGGTACTTCTCGTACATTTTACGATGCCAATTTCTTTCGGTGACAAGCTCTCTTGTATTTCTGTCTAGTGAGCGGTAAAGGTACTGAATCGAAGAATGTTTTATTCAAATATTGAAGTTGATATAATGTTGCAAAGTTTTAGTTGTTCTACTCGTAGATAGTCAGAAAATCTCCGTGAATTTAGTACCAACCTTAGGTGTACCTAGTTGGTTAGTGGCGATTTGTAGACTCGATGACTTTTCAAAAGCACAATTTTTTTTTATATAATAATAATAGGTTTATTGATCCAAAGATATACACACAGGTTGTATATTTGTAGACTCGATGACTTTTCAAAAGCACATTTTTTTTTGTTTATAATAATAATAAGTTTATTGATCCAAAGATATACACACAGGTTGTATAGGAGTTACATGCTAAGACTTAATCAACTAACAATGGACACAAGGGGAGAAAAACAGTTGTCTAATTAACATAAAAAATTAAATCCTGTCTCCTAAACTAGGGATGGCCTGTATCTTAGGAGACAGGACACAATTCGTGTATTTTTGAATAAAACATCGAAATGTGTCGTTATATTAATATACTTAACAAATTAATGCAAAAAGAAAAAAATATTAATGTGGAACGAAATAATAAACGAGAAAAGACGACAATTTTTTTTTCGGAAACTTTATTCTTAATATAAATATTTTGATTCCAGAAACAGGCCAATTAGACTGTTTTACACCAATTCAAATTTAGAAGTGAAAACAGGAACTAAATCCAAAGCAAAGGAAAGTCGCAAATACCAATACTTTTTATTTAAAAAAAATGCTGAGTTTTGCCGGTAAGTAGTATTATTCGCTCCCCTGCTTCGTGCATCTCCGGATGAAATTAATTTTATGCTCGACATAAAAAAAATACAATTTGATGGCAATCGTGTGTCGAGCAAGCGTTTTCTGAATGTTTTTCTGTTTATAGCTCGAACGGCGAAAGATCTGATTATATTTTCGTTTTTAACGGATTGGAAAATCGAAGTTCCCAATTCGTTTCGTTATATCGTAAAAAAACGTGTTATTTTGATGGGTTGGATCTCTGAGGTTTTCATGACATTGCACACGTAAAGGATCTTCAGATTACCAGGTAGGTAGGAATCAACTTTTCTAGTATAGGTAGAATTGGATATCTATTATTTAGTCAGCCTATTTTGTCCCGGGGCAGAGCAAAGGCCTGCCTTTCCTTTTTCTAGTCAAATGGATCCTGAGCCAATATGGACCACCTTTTGTTTTCCAAAAATTGGTCTCGGAATACAGATGCACTGTTGTTTAGAAAACTCTATGGTTGTTTACGAGTTTGCAACTTGGCAAGGTTCCAAGTCTTAGGTCCTCTAAAAATAATTTTCATAATCGTCAAAGCAGTTTACGAGGCTGCAGTCCATTTTATGTTCCTTTGTCAAAATACGTTGTTGACGGTAGCAATAGCTGTGGCAATAACGACCAACGACCGTCCGCTGGTAGCTGGCTACTTTATGGCAACCCACTCGTCAACCTGTATGGCAAATTTTACGCCCCGTCAGGTGTGAACTTAATGATCTTTAAACTTTTCTTCCAATTAGGACCACTCGTTTTTATTGTGTCGTATTTTTTATTGGATACGATATTATCGGCGTTGAGGTCGCCGTGTGGAACCTTTATTTATTTACGCTGAATATATTTTTTCTAAAAGTATTTCTAAATGTTTGAGTGATCATAATAAACATAATCAGCCTATAATGTTCCCACTGCTGGGTTACAGGCCTCCTCTAAGTGAGAGGGAGTGGGCCGTAATCTACCACTCGGGTCTAGTGCGGGTTGGTAGATGTCACGTCTTCGAATTTTTGGTTCTAGAACATTTCCGTTTTCCACGAAGTTTACCTTCACCGTTTGAGAGCAGTAGTGATGAAATCATATACATAAAGAAAAGCGCCTCTCTGGGTTCGAACCTGCGACTTACAACTCGTAAGTCGCGGCTGTTACCACTAGGCTACCACTGTACTCATAACTTGAAAAAAAAATGCTCGGATTACTTATGTTTTCAATACCGAGGACATTTCACTGCCTGGTTGAAAAAGGAACAACCGCTATTTGCGTCTGCAGGACTTTTGCAGGATCTTTAAATAAGAAACCTTCACGTTCTATTCTTCCATTTTCAATTTCAACTGTAGTACTAAAGACCGTTATTTTCCAAAAACTGTCTTGTTCTAAGTAAAGTTGTGAAGCTATTTCGTGAAGATCACAGAGTAGAGGAAATGTGTTTGCAGTGTGCTCGCCGTAATGATGTCGTGAACGCGGGGCTACTGCGGCCCCCGTACGTAAGGCTTAACCATGCTTGCTATTTTTATAGACTGTGGCGCAGTCGCTGCTGTTTTCGCAATCTTTACGGCACCTTCAGAACTTGTTCTTTTTTTTTTCTTGGAAGCTAGCGTTGTAAACTTGGAGGTTTTACCTCGAAACGTCGTAAAAGAGTAATGGGCTGGTTTGTAAGTAACAACTCTGCGTAAGAAGTGGCAGGTTGTTAGGAAAACATCTTGGAGTCTTGGAGCGACTGGCTTTCATCTTGGCAGGTTTTGAAAGTCTCTGAGCATTGTTCATTTTACTCAAAGTTTTGATGTGTGAAGATAACGAGACGATAATTTGATTCAGATCGTTTTCATCAACTTCTGTAGTACCTAATTTAAAAAAAATGGCTGATGCTGTAGTCCAACAGTTGAGCTGTGAATCCACGATTTTGAAAAACTGGCAGGTTTTCGCTTTAGAGATTATATATTTATCCCAAAGAACAATGCTCACTTACGAACAAATGTAAGGCTAAAGGAATTATTATAATAGTAGCATTAGCAATCAAGTACAAAGTTAAAATATTATGTAGTTGAGTCTCTAATTAATGTTATACAGGCGATGAAAACGAAGTAGATAACAAACAAAAAAAAATGAGTTTATATATTTATAGAAACCAGATCCAGACTGCATCATCGAAGCTTAAATATAGGATTCAGTACGATCACTGCAAGAGAGAGAAACGTTGTGAACTTTACAGAATAAATATACCTATTTACATTACATAATCAGCCTATAATGTTCCCACTGCTTACACAGGCCTCCTCTTGGTGAGAGGGAGTGGGCCGTAATCCACCACACGGGCCCAGTGCAGGTTGGCAGATGTCACATGTTTTCGAATTTTTGGTTCTAGGACATGCCGGTTTCCTCACGATGTTTTCCGTCACCGTTTTGAGAGCAGTGGTGATGAAATAATTTACACAAAGTAAAACGCCTGTCTGGGTTCGAACCTACGACCTACAACTCGTAAGTCGCAGCCGTTACGACTTGGCCACCACTGCTCACTGTGCACTGTTAATTACATTACTGAACGCTAATAAAACAGCCCTGATGTTCTCATCATTCGAATGTTGGCATCATAGAATCTGACAATTTATATTTTCTCTAGTAAATAATATTTTTCTCACAGGTGACGGGCGTGGTGGGACGAGCAGAGATGTTATCGTCGCTATTCTTCCTCGGCGCACTACTGTGTTATGCGCGCGCCTCACAGCGGAGAAGATACACAGGTAATATAAAAGAAAATATTATGTCGATATGATTGTGTAACAGAATTTGTACTGGGAGGACGTGAAGATTGGAAACTGATGAAGACGAACGCTTGGTTAATGTCCTTTGCTTAAAGCTCCTGAGGCGAATCCCGCGCGGGATGCGAGTGTGCGCGTCGTTTGTTAAAAGTGACTAAAAAGTCACGTGACTCTTCGCACAAGTTTGAACACTACCATTTTAATTTAATTTAATATTTGTTTTTTTTTTCTCGTCTTTTCATTACGGACGCTTTTAACGTTCTGCATAATTTTTAACATGAAAGATTTAAAAGAGTGTCCATGGAGTTTCTTGCCCCTTCTTCTCCATAGGTACCTACGCTTTGGAATGGGCAACTAGCTTCATCTTTCTGACTGACCGACCCCTTGACAATTCAAAAGTGCCTGTAATTGGTTTAATTGAAATAAATGCTTTGAGTTTGAGTTTGACCAATAGTTGACATAATCGGCGAGAGCGAATTTCGTCCCGCATCCCGCGCGGGATTTGCCTCAGTTTGTCCAGAGCCTTAGGCGACGTGACATCGGGTAGTGATCTGAAGACGTTTCTGCGTCTGTTGTTTTTTTAACAGATTATGTGAAACTAATGCGTGTCCATCTATCATAGATAATCTACCACACTTTAAACCACAGATTATATAGAACAAGGGATTTATATGCGACGTTAGGAAAGTTATATTCCTAACGTCGCATATAAATCCCTTGTTCTATATAATCTGTGGTTTAAAGTGTGGTAGATTATCTATGATAGATGGACATATATACGTTGCTTGTCATCATGTAATGGTATCTGCTGAATAAATGATTTACACACATCATTTTACAAGTATTTAATTAATATAAAACATCCCTTATCGCGCCGTACCGCCAGTGGGCGCCGACCCTAACACACAACGTCTTAAGAGCATACATTTATTATTTAGATAACACGAAAACGTAACATACGCGAAACCTTTCTAAACTCCACTTACTATATACTTAAGGGAAAAACATTTCCATCGTCTTTTAATGTTGGTAATACTGAGAATCGAATTCTGGGTGAATGTCCTGAATTCCCGGTACCTACAGACCAGACATTTTTATTTACTTTCCATACTTTAATGTACAGTTCAGAGGGGCCCGTGGCCAGTGCCGTAAATAGGGCGGTGCCAGCGGTGCCCAGGCACAGGGCGCAGACCCTGGAGGGGCGCAGAAATGACCAGACCTGGGGTCACTAACAATACCTATTATTTGTTTATTTATACGTGTGGATTCGCGTCGTCCGCGTATATTCTTCTTACAAATAAATAATAATCGTAAAAGTTTGTGAAGAATGTGATATCGAAGACGATTTTCCTGAAAAGCGTAAAAAGCGTCTTTACTCGCGTAAAGAGGTCGGCAAGCTCTTTGAGAGATTGATTGCGGGCCACCTCGTCGGGCACCTGGTGAGGACGGGGCCGGATCTGGCGGACAGCCAGTTTGGCTTCCGCAAGGGGCGCTCGACGGTGGACGCCATCATGCGCGTGAGAGCCCTCACTACGGGGGACGCGGTGTCCCGGGGTGGGGTCGTCGTGGCGGTGTCACTCGACATCGCCATCGCGTTTAACACCCTGACCTGGAGCTGCATTGTGGAGCCACTCCGGTATCACCGGGTGCCGACCTACCTCCGTCGAATAGTCGAGGCGTATTTGACGGACAGAGCCGTCATCTACCCCGGTCGCGACGGAGAGTGGAACCGGCGAGAGTTGTCGTGCGGTGTACCACAGGGATCGGTTCTGGGGTCGTTCCTGTGGGACATCGGCTACGACTGGGTGCTGTGGGCCGACTTCCCTGATGGCGTCAGCGTGGTTTGCTACGCTGACGACGCGCTGGTCCTGGCAAAGGGGAGGTCGCATCAGGCGCGGCCGATGCGATGACACGCGGGGTTGCGATAGTCGTGGAGAGGATCCGGCAGTTGGGCCTCGAGGTGGCATTGCATAAGTCCGAGGCCATGTCGTTTCATGGGCCCCGGAACGCGCCACCATCGGGATCCCAACTAACGGTAGGAGGGGTTCATATCGCCGTCGAGACGACGATGAAATACCTCGGTCTCATCCTCGACAGCCGGTGGAACATCGTCGAGCACTTCCGACGTTTGGCCCCCAAACTAGAACGGGCCGGGACCGCCTTCAAGCGCTTCTTGCCCAACCTGAGGGGGCCAAACGCCTCCTGCCAGAGGCTTTACGCGGGGTCGTGCGGTCCATGGCCCTATACGGGGCCCCGGTGTGGGCGCGTTCACTGCGGCGGCGAGCCGCCCACTACCTGAACGCGCCCCAGAAGGCTTATTCGGGGCTACCGCACGATCTCGGGCGAGGCGGCAAGCTTCCTTGCCGGACTGCCGCCATGGGATCTGGATAGTCCTCGCGCGCCTGTATTAGTGGCGCGCGGAGGCACTACGCCGGGGGGAAAATCCGCTTCCGCAGCAAATCGCGGAGCGGACGGATCTCCGGCGTGACCTCATGGCGACATGGAAAGAACGACCGTCGCAACCCAGCGCAGGGCACTCCACGATAGTGGCGATAAGACCCCTCTTTGAGGAGTGGCTAGAGAGGCACCACGGCGCCCTCACCTACCGCCTGACGCAGATCCGCCTGACACGGAAGTTTTGGGAGGTTCCTGCACATCATCAGGCGGGAGGAAACGCCCGGGTGTCACCATTGCCAGGATCGCCCAGACGACACGGTGGAGGTCTGTCCCGCTTGGGCGGAGCACCGCCGTTTCCTTGTAGAGGCGATCGGCAGCGGCGGCGACCTGTCGCGTCCGGCCCTGGTGTAAGCCATGGTCCGGGGCGAGAGGGAGTGGGAGGCAGTCACCTTCTTCTGCGAAGCAGTAATGCTAGCAAAGGAGGTGGCGGGACGGCTCAGGGAGAGGGCCTCCCGTCCCAGCCACCGCGGGAGAAGCTCCGGGCGTCGGGAGCCGCGTGACGACTCCCGGCCTCCGTAGGCGTGGACCTGCGGGCGGAGACTAATGGGTAGCTCACCGTCCGATCAGGACGGCCCGTGCCGGACGGCGCGTACGTGTTCCACGCGCGCCTTAAAGAGATGTCAGCATCGAGGAATGGGCCACTTAGGACCGAAGCCTGCCGGGTCAGTGGGATATTGTCCCAAAGGGTTACCGCTGGCCCGGAACACAAAGAGCTAAGGAAGGAACACGGGTGGGTTTTAGTCAGTAAGAGTCTGACACTCCCTTCCGCTCCACCCAGAGCGGGTCATTTGATGACTTCCCATCCGAAAAAAAAAAAGGGCGCGGATATAGCAGCTCGCACCGGGCGCATAAAAGGCTAATTACGGCACTGCCCGTGGCTAAATAATAACAGCCGCACAGGTCGATCGATCAGGTTAAGCTACGCTTGCCGCTGTTAGTCTGTGGGTGGGTGACCATCTTTACATACCGTGACTCCTCCGTGCCTCGGAAAGCACGTTAAGCCGTTGGTCCCGGCTGTCATTCGTGGATCTTTGACAGTCGTTGGGAAAAGGCTAGGCAGATGATGATGACTGTAATGTACAGTTCTTGCTTCAATATAAGGTAGGTCTTATGTTATTTGTATGTATTTCAGTACCTACCTAAGGTTGTGCGAAAACCTGAATCAAAACAGTCTTTGTAAGAATATCGGTCTGTAAAAAAACCGGCCAAGTGCGAGTCGGACTCGCACACGAAGGGTTCCGTACCACAAGGCAAAAACTCCAAAAAAACACGTTTGATGTATGGCAGCCCCCCCTTAAGAGCCTATACTACCTCAAATGGCTTAGCATGATCCTCCGTTATGTCGAAAATTCCGCAGCATTAATTTTGAAATAAATATATGCTAAAGTTGAGGATTAATGTAAGGTCTTATGTTAGACGAAAACACGATTCCATAAAATTTTCTCGATAGAAAAAAATTCCAAAGTTACCTCCAAACCGAACAATAAACCCCTGGTATTAAAAAAATACTTCAAATTAGATCATGAAACTTTGCATACTAACTGAACTAACTATAAAGCAGGTCTTATGTTAGTTAGTTTTTTTGAATTACCTTTATTTTCACCGTAAAAAGCAAATACCTAAACTATTGGCGCTGCCTCCCGCCCAGCACCGCACTCTGTCTCGCTTTCACACAGTCCGCTAGCAGTATCGTGCGAGCGAGATAAAGTGTGAATTTTAGCTGAGGTAGTATAGGCTCTTAAATATTTATTTTATTCTGTTTTTAGTATTTGTTGTTATAGCGGCAACAGAACATCATCAAAATACATCATCTGTGAAAATTTCAACTGGTCTAGCTATCACGGTTCATGAGATACAGCCTGGTGACAGACAGACAGACAGACGGACAGTGGAGTCTTAGTAATAGGGTCCCTTTGGGTGTGGAACCCTAAAAATGATGGTACACACAATTGTAACAAAACTGTATCATAGTCATTGTTAAAAATCTACTAAAAAAACTATTTTGACTAAAGTCAAAAATAAGTCAAGTCTAGATACTGTAAAAATCTCCCCGTGAAAACGTATTTTTGTCCCTCGTTAGATAGCTGATTAAATAAAGATGTCTGCCCGTAATTTGTACACTTAAAGCCATTGTAAAATTTTGTGATAACTGGTGCCAAAGTTCATGCACGTAGATGATTTTTGAAAATAGTTAAATAACTTCTTTCTATAACTTTTAACTGTTTGATGTTTTAGAAAATTTGGTTACTTACATCGAAAGGTGTGTTAAAGTATTAGGTACACAATGGAATAGCAATGAAGGCAATCAGAGAGTTTACAGAAAAGTGATAGTGACGAATTCTGGGAAATTTTCAAAAACACATGAAAATTGGGTTTTCTTGAATTCCATGAATTTTCGCCCAGGCTTATAGGATGCTTAATTATTGAAGGAATACCTACGTCAAATTACAAGTCACCCTGTTATAGATCGGTTGTTCTGTTTATGGCAGGTAAAACGGTTTCGATGCCCGCCGGTGTGCACACAGTCTTATTTCTTCAGTTGATTCCCGCGTGGCAACAGCCTAAAACATTCATTTATTTATCCCCAATAAGCACATTCTAAATAATTCAACAATCAGTTCCCAGTCTTTGAAGAATTAATGAGAAAAGTTTGATTAAAATTCTTTTAGTTCTACATGTTTGTCGTGTTATTAAATAAGTTAGTTTTTAAACATTTTAGTATAAAGAAGTTTCGGCCAATATATAAGTTCTATTTAGAACAAACGTGAATAATTCCCAGCTGTAATATCGTAGTAGATTAAAATTTGTGAATAAGTTTGTAAGTGTGTATGTTTGTTACTTATTCACGCACAAATTACTGAACGGATTTGGATAAAATTTGGCACACAGATAGTTTATAGCCAAGATTAACACATAGGATACTTTTTATCCCGATATTACCACTGGATCGAAACTTATGCGGGTGAAACCGCGGGGCGCAGCTATTTAATACATAAATATGAATACTTTTTTATTACTCTGTTTTTATTTATAGTAAAATTCCGACCACCTGTTCAATAGCTATGTTAAATATTCTAGTTAAAATAAGCATTTTTTTGTATCGCTGACCAATAAATTATTCTTATTCTAATTCCGTACAAAAAATAGACACTACCACAGCACAGATCATAGGATGTAATGCAAGATTGATGTTTTCAGACTGGCGCTACGTCGTAGCATGCACCGCTTGCGTTGGCGTAGCAATGCTTTGCAAGGAGCAAGGCATTACGGTCACCGGTGTTTGTGTCGTCTACGAACTTTTCGTAGCACAGAAGGTAAGGCACATACTTTTTTTTCTACGGGATTTACTTTAGTTTTCCTATGTCACATTCTACACTGCTGCTACGTCATACCAAGAAGCAAAAATATCAAGTTACTGGTCATATTTGGACTTATTATAAAACAAGGTGTTCTTTTGACATGGTTTGATTAAAACACATTTCTTTATACAAAAACTTTACCAATATACGGAACGAAATTCGAAATTCAAAAATGGCTCCATGCTTTATACCTGGCTCTGATGATAAACTTTGTATTGTAATAAGGGAACAAGTGTCGAGCAAAATTGATACACTTCCAAAATAGCCCTTGATCAATTTATTCCTCGCTTCATAAAGAAAGCTTTCCAATCTATAAGTTTAAATGAAACCAAGGCTGCTGCTATAACGGGCAAGAATTATTTTCCATCCATTTTTGTCCCCCGCCTTTACCACACAATTTAACCAGCAATTGCAGAGGCCGTCCCGTTTGACGTAGGTATTTAATTTTAATACAAAATCGAACGGTAAAACACTAGTGCTCGAACCAGACCGCTTCACCTTTTATATTACCTCTATGATTTTCTTCGTGTATTTGCGTCCTCTAAATTATTTATAATATTTAGCCCGTACCTACTGTTTTGTGTAATAGTTCGGTAATCAGGCAATAGCACCTCTATACCAAAGTACCTATCGCTGTTCAGATGCTACCCTTGAAGACTATAATACCCGGGTCTGCGGGATTATCCCGGGTGGGTTTTAGTCAGTAAGATTCTGACACTCCCTTCCGCTCCACCCAGAGCGGGATTTGATGATTCAATTGATGATTTCCCACCATTGAGCTAAATAACTAGAGAAGCAAACCTCATTAAAATGTGTCAAAAAAATGTAACCACTATTTAAACGCGACGACGTAGCTTTGAAACCACTATACATTTAAAAGTAAACATATATCTGTCTCACTTACACAAGTCGCAAGAATAATACCGTCGCTTAGATTAGACAAAGACCGCAATATAAACATGCAATGGCGGGAGGGTGTTGCCTAGCCATGCGAAATTTTACCCAACTTTTTAAGCCATAAAAAACGCAAAAAAAACATTAAACGTTATGAACGTTATTTTTGAATTATGTATGTAAATATTTAAAAACAATTATTTTTATGTTACAATGTTATTTTTTTGTTACACATTGTCACACATTTAGTTTTATAAAATATTTTCAATCACATACTCTATAAATTATAAACTCCCACATAATGTGGGAAACTAAAACTAAGTTTTTAGTGGCAACATTGAACCTAATTTACAAAATTCTACATTTTATTTATTTTTATTGCGTTTTTACGTTGATATAAACACAGAAACAATAAACTTACGCGTGGAAAGTAATTCCGGTTAATTTATTGTGTTTTTGTGACCTCGAATCGCACTCTTTCACTACGCATTTTCCCATTTTGGTGGTAATTTTCACTCGGCTAACTTCGGTTGGCGTCACACAGAGCACTGAACTGACATTAGCTACGATTGAGACTGTGGCCTTGATCCCAGTGGCAACGCCTTGGCGCGGTAATTGCTAATCTAGTGTATGTATATCAATGTTTCCCACACTCAAAAAAAAAAAGACCCATGCTTATTATTTCCACGACATATTAATCATATCAACCAGAATTCAATATTGCTTCCTGGCGGGAGGAATCGATTTGATAATGGCCACTCAACTCCCATAGAAAATGTTGACTCCATCTAGTTTTTTTTTATTATGACATGTAAAAGTCTCCTTAGCGTGAAAGCAAGGAAAACCTGTTCAGGTTCAGGAGATTGATAGACGACTCCGCCTTGTAGCGTAAAGTGTGGTGCTGTTCCACAAACGATGGGACACTTGATATCGTGTCCTGCGTGTCCTGTCAGCTGCACGTTACAGGAACTGATGGACGCTAGTGATGGCGCCAAACAAGAAGCCGAATTCTGGGCCGAGTCCATTTAGATTGCCATCGACACATTAAGAAGAAAACGTGTAAAAATGGTGTAATTTCATTTCATAACCAGCACTGCAATAACGAAACTAACTCGTTAATTCCTTACAGCGTCGAAGTTCAGGCGGCATCAGTCGTTGGTCGTGGGTGGACGCGTGGGGCAAGGGAGGCGGCTGGGGCTGCGCGTGTGGGGAGGCGGCGCGACGTGTTGCCACTGTGTGCTGCGCCACGCTCGCGCTGTTAGCTGCTAGGTTGCACGTCATGGGCGCGCAGTTGCCGGTCTTCACGAGGTTCGACAACCCTGCTGGAGCTGCTCATCCGCCTGCCAGGTAACTATTATTTTCCCACATATTGTAAACATCTCGAGAACTTATCATTTCGAAGAGGGAGAGTAGGTAAGTATCCCAAAAATGAGGACTGAGCTTATTTTATCATCTGTTGAACAGCTAAGAAAAGCTACCAAAAAAGAGTAAAACGTCGAGAAGATAAGCTCACCAGACACAGGAAAATATGACTCAGAAACAGTTCTCCGACATTCGTTTCTCCGATGAACGGTTTGCCGACAGAACGATTCACTTTTCATTGAATAGCCGCTGAACTGTTTTCAAATTAGTAGATTACGTCACACTTCATTTTTATCCGTTCAACCAACCAAGCTTAGCCGGTTGCTAAGTACTTAATCGTGTATTCAGGAACATGTCCTCGTATTTTCTTCTTTTGTGACCGGACGAGGCAGTCTGCGTCTTTATCGCCCAGTAATAAGGATAATTGGCTTTGACAAGCACACTAGCTGCGAAACGGCCGGTCGCAGGCTAAGCCACATTAATTTTATGAGCGTTCTCGTTCGTATGCCATTGTTCAAGCGGTGGATTCTTGGCTTATGGTGGCATTCACTTAAATAAACAAAGACTGGTTTTGTATCGTTTTGTGATGTTAGAAGGTGGTGTCAATTTGGACTAAAGACGTAAATGACTTTTTGTTGTTTGTAACTCACAAGTCGTTACATGACAGATATTTCTCATGAAAAAGGCCCTTATTTACCTACGTTTTATGTTGATAAGAAAAATCCGTCAGAAGGCCGAAAGTTGGACAACCAGTCTTACCAAGGGATATCGTATTACCCAGTAACTGGATTGTGTAGGTCAGATGGGCAGTCGTTCTGCAGTACGCCGACCCCAACATAATTGGGAAAAGGCTAAGCAGATGATGATGAAGAAAGATCCGTCATGTATCGACTAACGGCCAATATAAAAAAACATATCCTCCTGACTGAATTTCGATCAGGGCGGCCCGTCGCAACTGCCTGACCTGGATCCCGCGCTCAGCAGTCACTTTTGCGACCACTAGACAAACAATGCGTCCCATTAATACATTGATTCCATCCTAATATTGCATCAAATGAAACAGGTATCTTGTGGGTACCTAAATTCATAAAAAGGCGCATATCTATGTCAGTAGCATCACTAGCTTCATTTCTCTTACAAAACGTTCCTAACATTTCTATCTCTTTACAGGCACCTAACATTCGCGTACCTGCCAGCTCTAAACGCCTGGCTACTCACACTACCCGAGGCACTCTGTTGTGATTGGACAATGGGCACGGTAGCGCTCCTGAGGTGCTGGCGCGACCCTCGTAACCTCGCTACGTTGGCGCTGGTCGTCATCATCGTGGTGGCGACCATACACGCTCTAAGGACGCGCTCGTCTGCTCTCTCTATGGTAAGCTACAGTACAGAAATTAGATTTTCTTTTGTTTTCCTCGCTGTTTTATTGTGTCGACTCTTTGGTTGGTAAAGTATTCACATCCGTTTCAAACGTTCGCGTTTGCACAAAAAACTAAAGGAAAAACATTAATTTGTTGAGTGATGAGCGTAAACGTTTGCATGTTTATTTTTTTTCCAACCACTTGACCCACTTGAGATATTGATTGGTAAAGTATTCACATCCTCTTTTATAGCGTTGCGTAAAAAAAATACAAACATTCTTTTGTTTTATTATTTTAAGTTCGGGACACACTTGCAAAAGTTGCAACTATGCGTTGCCGAAATAACCAAATTAACCTCTTCCTTTTCTATCTTCAGGGCCTAGCGCTTCTCGTCCTACCATTTCTACCAGCATCTAACTTATTCTTCCCCGTCGGCTTTGTGGTCGCCGAGCGAGTACTCTATATGCCTTCAATGGGCTGGTGTCTTCTAGTGGCCCACGGATGGCGACTCTTGGCTAAGAGGAGGGCGAAACTTGCCGCTAGTGCACTCATATTCCTCCTACTAGCATTCAGCGCTAAAACTTACATGAGGAATTGGGATTGGAAGACTGAATATTCAATATTTGCTTCAGGACTGAAGGTAAATAGATTTTGATGAGCAACTTATTCATTGGGCGTATTTATAACTTAGAACGTATTGCTAAAATTGGATTGTTTTCAGGTAAATCGTAACAACGCCAAATTGTACAATAACGTAGGACATGCCTTAGAAGCGGAAGGGAAGTACGCAGAAGCGTTAGAATTCTTCAACACAGCTGTTAATGTGCAACCAGATGACGTTGGAGCCCACATCAATGTAGGCAGGACTTACAACCACCTCGAAAGATATCAAGAAGCCGAGGACGCTTACGTCAGAGCAAAGTCGCTTCTTCCAAAGGCAAAACCTGGTGAATCATACCAAGCAAGAATAGCGCCTAACCACTTAAATGTATTCCTGAACCTTGCGAATTTGATTTCTAAAAACGCCACCAGATTAGAAGAAGCAGACATGCTATACAGACAAGCGATCAGCATGAGAGCTGACTATACTCAGGCCTACATAAATAGAGGAGACATTTTAATCAAATTAAATAGGACGAAGGAAGCGCAGGAGGTTTATGAAAGGGCTTTGCTGTATGACAGTGGGAACCCTGACATTTATTACAACGTAAGTACTCTGAGAGCCAAGCCACACGGTGCGGTGCGGCGCCGCACCGCACCGTGTGGCTTGGCCGTGATGGTGAACTAAAAATTGGCGGTATAAACAAAAACGAATCGTTTTGCTTACCAATGCATTTTTTATTGCCAAACTGGACACATATAAACAGATTCGTAAGCTCTACTCTGCAAAGAAGGGTCTACTATGCAAAACTATGAGGTCTTTGCTTCATTACGCAAAGTGTGGGGCATTTGTTTTAAAAAAAAATTGCTAAAGACACAAGTCTTAATTTTAACCAATAAAGGTCAGTCAATTATAGGAATCGACCATAAGTTAAAAAAAAACACATCATGGCCCTAACTAGGCTTTTATCTACTTAGATTATTTTATGTTTAGTTTATAATGTGCGTTTTATTTGAGCAGAATAAACATTTTTGACTTTTTTTCTTCCTTTTTAACTGCAGTGCATAATTGCAATAACCAACTGTCGATATGAATTTCAGCTAGGAGTGGTCCTTCTAGAGCAAGGCAAGCCTTCCCAAGCGCTGGCCTACTTAGACAAAGCGTTGGAACTGGAACCGGAACATGAACAAGCCCTCCTGAACTCTGCCATACTTCTGCAAGAACTCGGAGCTGCTGACCTGAGGCATCTGGCCAGGCAGCGTCTCCTCAAACTACTTGATAAAGATGGTATGTATTTTCTTTCAAATTATAATACACCTTGTTTTAAATTGGACTAAGTTCTATCAAATTGGATTGTTCCTTTGGTCTATCAAATTGAAAGAAGGTCTATCGAATGGAAACAAGCTTTATCAAATTAGAACAAGTACAATCCAACTAGAACAAGTTCTATCAAACTGGAACAAGTTCGGACAAAATGGAACATGTTCATCAAATTGAAACAAGTTCAATTGAATCGGAATAAGTATGAGTTTGAGTACCTAATATCCAATCGAAACAAGGTCGATGACGTCAGACCTGCAGAAAACCTTTCTCCTCGTTTTAAATTTATCTAAAGCTTGAACTTATGGAAATCTTAAAACTAAAAAAAAAGCGAAAGTACAACTGCAGAACTATTCCTCTTCAAGTCATTTTTGTTCTTACTTCGTTTTTCATTTTTCGTTGCCAAGTCAGACGGCCCAAAAACAAACAACCAGCAAATCATTCGATAAGCTGCCAAATCGATATTGTATTGTTACCCCAAAACGAACCTTAAAACAGAACTATCATCGCAGCTTAGACGTGCATTTCTATGATCTAACTATAACCTTTAGACCGCCACACGTCAAAAAATCAAAAACGTGCCGTCGGCGTCAAAGTCTGTCATGTAATCGAACCGTGGCGTGCTGGGCACATTTTGGTTTGTCATCTATATATGACTGTGGCGTCAAAAGGGTACACTGTTATAATGTCGGTAAAATATTTCACTTAAAATTCCAGCCACAAACGAGCGAGTCCACTTCAACCTCGGCATGGTGTGTATGGACGAGGGCGACGCCGAATGCGCCGAGCGATGGTTCAGGGCAGCGGTCCACCTCAAGCCTGACTTCCGATCGGCACTCTTCAACCTGGCGCTACTCCTCGCTGACAGGAGGAGGCCATTGGAGGCCGCGCCGTTTTTAAAGCAGCTGGTCAGGCACCATCCCGACCATGTGAAGGCGTTGGTGCTTCTGGGTGACATATACATCAATTCTGTTAAGGATTTGGATGCGGCTGAAAGTGTAAGTCTAAAAATTTTCTTGTAGATACTATGTAGAGTTAGACGCCATATTGGTTTTAGTTAAGTTAGGAAATTATATTGTTATTTTTAATATTATTTAAATAGTTGTTAGTCAATGAGAGGTCTAAGGTCTTGAGGGGCCTGTGGCTAAATAATAACAGCCGCGATCGATCAGGTTAAGCTACGCTTGCCGCGGTTGGTCTGTGGATGGGTGACCATCTTTACATACCGTGACCCCTCCGTGCCTCGGAAGCCGTTGGTCCCGGCTGTCATTCGTGGATCTTTAACAGTCGTTACGGGTAGTCAGAAGCCCGAAAGTCTGACAACCAGTCTTACCAAGGGGTATCGTATTACCCAGTAACTGGGTTGTGGAGGTCAGATAGGCAGTCGCTCTATGTAAAACACTGGTATTCAGCTGCATCCGGTTAGACTGGAAGCTGGCAAAAGCTAGGCAGATGATGAGTCAATGAGAGGTCTAAACAGTGTCATATATTTTTATCGTTATAAACATATTATATGTCAATTCTATTTGGAAAATTTAAGACTGCGTCAAATGAAGTGTCCTTACATTATAATATTTTCTAATAAGATGACCTTCTCCATATTCCAGTGCTACCGGCGCATTCTGGAGCTAGAAGCCGACAACGTGCAGGCGCTGCACAACCTGTGCGTGGTGGCGGTGGAGCGCGGCAAGCTGGCGGCGGCCGAGGAGTGCCTCGCGCGCGCCGCCGCGCTGGCGCCGCACGAGCACTACATCCAGCGCCACCTCGCCGTCGTGCGAGCGAGACGCCTGGCCGCCGCCGCGCCCGCCTCCAACAAGACGCCCCCCAACCCCGCCTCCACCGCGACGGCCACCACTGAAGTGCGAGCGAGATGGAACTACATCCCCCAACAACCCCCCGACCCCCACGAGACCGACGACTCATAGCCTACCGTAGAATATGGAACATGAAATGGACGTGAAATACGGAACATGTAAATAAAATTTTGCTTAGGAATATCTTCTTCGAACACCAAACTAAACGAACGGCCAGTCGCGGTTTTATCTGCCTATCGATTTCTTTTATAATTTCTTCGAAAAATCAGGGTATTACCTTCTATCTGACTCGGACATAATGTATTGTATTTCACCTTACTGTCGCTTGATTTAGATTGTTTCCCTTTGAAGATATCTAACGTATGATACTTACTATAGATTTTGTAACGGTACTGAGCGAAGTGTTTACGCCAAACGATATAATAAAATTATTGATCTCGTAGATAAAAAACTTGATTTGCATCGGCGTTTCGTGATATTAGTTAAAGACATCATTAATTATAATTGTGTATGCCATATATAAATAGGTATTATGTAGAATATGTTTCAACGAGCTTTTGTCATTAGCCCGGTATACGGAATGTATGGACAATTACAATATGTGTGTATTTAAAAAATAAATGGAAATAGCAAATAGAATGTATAAAAACTGTTTCCAGTAAATTAATTATCTAAGTTTCTCTAGTCACAATGCTCGTTTTGATAAAAATTCCTTTGGTTATTTAATTATAATTAGAATATGAAATACATTGCATTGTACATGAAATTAAAGTTGAATGACCCCGTGCTTCGATTAGGCGTGGGAGTAGCACTAGTGTGGCGCCCCGCATTGCTGCGAACCCATTTCTAATAAACATATTATCTAGCTGAACAAACATTTGTATAAAGGATCAGTCATTAACCTGTTGAAATTATCGCATACCTACTCACCGTCCAAGAAAGTCTTTGGAGAGTCACCAGTGAACACAGTGGGGAATGATTAAGGCCATCAACATCAACACTCATTTTGGGAAAAATATTCTAATTATATTCAGTTTGCTCTCAGAATAGAATTGAATCTACGATATACTTTGTTCGGGATTCGTACTTTTAATAAATCATCTCTTTGAAACACACTGCTGTTCTGTTTTTTAAACTTATTCTTATGACTTTGGGTCTTAATTTTTGTACTAAGTAACATGGTAGGAGATGACAATATAACTTAACGACTACCTACTCAAGAAAATGAGTGAGGTACCTACACTCTAATTTTTCCTTCCAATCATGTACACTGTGTGCCTAAGTATGTACTTACCTATATTTTTTTTAGAAAATAATTGTAAGATAAAATTGTAATTCTTTGAGGATTACGTTTTTAAATTCGATAAATATTACAGCAGTGTGTATCTTATGAAAGTCGCTGTCATTTATATGTAATAATCCAATTTGTTAGCTGGATAAAAACCTTTCTCAAAATAAATATTATTTTCTTATTACTTAAAGATATTACGTAAAAATCATAAAAGTGATCGACCGTTATTAGAATTAGATGTGAAAAAATGTAATGTTGTTAATGTTTTAAGATAAAAAGTAACTTTTGTAAAAACTGAATTTTTTACAATGTCTTGAAACATTTCTTGTGGGAACTCTGTTATGAGTTGATGAATTCGTAAGGACCCCGAATATTGTAACTATTTGTCGTCAAAACGTTTATTTTTATAAAATAAAATGTTTCAAATGATCTTTGCTTTATTTCATTACCGACTTCCTTGTATCCAATCTTGTATCCCTATATTTACTGGGCCCTAATTCCCTGTGACCATTTAACGATTCCTTACTCGAACGAAACTACGTCAATTCCATAGCTAATCCCGCTAATCTCGCTTTCATTTCGCGCGGTTTCGATCATTGTGTCATCTATCTATACATATAATAAAACAGTAGAAAAACTGTGTCTGTACATTGAAAACATTCAAAAAAAAAAATGGGGGGGGGTTTAGAAACAGTAATAGGGTACGAATCCGAAAAAAAAATTTTTTTTGTCTGTTTGTCTGTTTGTCTGTTTGTTTGTACACGCTAATCTTCGGAACTACTGGAAGGATTTGAATGATTTTTGTTTTGTTGTATAGGTATTATGTCTGGGCAACATATAGGCTATAATTTATCTTGGAAACTTGAACACCTGATGCAGAACCGCAACAGACCAGCTAAACTATAAGAGATACAAAAATGGTACCATAGCAAAAATGGTTCCACGTGATGAGCATTTTCTGCCGAGAGAATAAATTTGAAGATCTGGAACACCTGATGTGGAACTCCAAGAGCCCAGCTACACCATAACATATATAGGAATGACGTCTTAGCAAAAGTTGTTCGTTCTGATGGGCATTTCCTGTTGACTTATAAAAAAACTGGCCAACACGAAGGGTTCCGTACCACAATGCAAAAACGCCGAAAAAAACACGTTTGTTGTATGGGAGCCCCCCTTAAATATTTATTTTATTTTGTTTTTAGTAATTGTTGTTATAGCGGCAACAGAAATACACCATCTGTGAAAATTTCAACTGTCTAGCTACCGCGGTTCTTGAGATACAGCCTGGCGACAGACAGACGGCAAAAACGCCGAAAAAAAACACCTTTTTTGTGTATGGGAGCCCCCTTAAATATTTAATTTATTTTGTTTTTAGTATTTATTGTTATAGCGGCAACAGAAATACATCATCTGTGAAAATTTCAACTGTCTAGCTACCGCGGTTCTTGAGATACAGCCTGGTGACAGACAGACGGCAAAAACGCCGAAAAAAACACGTTTGTTGTATGGAAGCCCCCCTTAAATATTTAATTTATTTTGTTTTTAGTATTTATTGTTGTAGCGGCAACAGAAATACATCATCTGTGAAAATTTCAACTGTCTAGCTACCGCGGTTCTTGAGATACAGCCTGGTGACAGACAGACGGCAAAAACGCCGAAAAAAACACGTTTGTTGTATGGAAGCCCCCCTTAAATATTTATTTTATTTTGTTTTTAGTATTTGTTGTTATAGCGGCAACAGAAATACATCATCTGTGAAAATTTCAACTGTCTAGCTACCGCGGTTCTTGAGATACAGCCTGGCGACAGACAGACGGCAAAAACGCCGAAAAAAACACGTTTTTTTGTACGGGAGCCCCCCTTAAATATTTATTTTATTTTGTTTTTAGTATTTGATGTTATAGCGGCAACAGAAATACACCATCTGTGAAAATTTCAACTGTCTAGCTACCGCGGTTCTTGAGATACAGCCTGGCGACAGACAGACGGCATAAACGCCGAAAAAAACACGTTTTTTTGTATGGAAGCAAAAACGCCGGAAAAAACACGTTTTTTTGTACGGGAGCCCCCCTTAAATATTTATTTTATTTTGTTTTTAGTAATTGTTGTTATAGCGGCAACAGAAATACACCATCTGTGAAAATTTCAACTGTTTAGCTACCGCGGTTCTTGAGATACAGCCTGTGGACAGACAGACGGACGGACGGACAGCGAAGTCTTAGTAATAGGGTTCCGTTTTTACCCTTTGGGTACGGAACCCTAAAAGTCGAAGATCAGAAACATCTGATGTGGAAATCAAAACTATCACTAATTTCACCTCCACGCGGTGAAGGCGGTAACAGTTTAGGACTGATTTTCGATGACGATGGTATATCATTGAAAATTTGACTCTACTGGCCAAAACTCCTATGTGGGACTCTAACCCACTAAAACTCCACGGTGTCCTCTTCTGCCGCTTACAGCGGGAATATGGGCACGCGTTAGCACTCATCCGTGAACCCGCCGCGGCTGTCCGTCACCGGACCCTCCTCTGTGGAGTACTTCCCATCACCGGCGCACCAGAACACATAGCACGTCGTGACGACCCCAGGGACCAAACCAGCACATGGGCACCAGACGACCCCGTGTCTGGGCACCCTTGGTAGGGGAGCAGTCACTTAGATTTTAATTGATCAGGTATCTTCTTCACAATAAAACTATAACCATGCGTAGAAAAAGGTCAAATCTTTTCCAATGTTCCAAAGGAGCTAAAAGATTGCGGATCATAAGATCCCAAGAATCTACCGAAGAGCGTCAGGAGAGACTTGATGCTGTTCGAGAACATCAGGCTGCCACTCGCTCCGTGGAAACCTCTTCGGATCGCGAAGCGCGCCTGCATTCTCAGCGTATTTACGCATCTACATCCAGGTCTCTAGAGACCAGTGAAGAATATGATGCGCGACTGACCGCTGATCGTGAACGTCATGCATTGTCTCGCGAGTCGGAGACGTTCACGGATAGAGAATTGCGCTTGAGTTCTCAGCATATCTACGCATCTGCTTCTAGGTCTCTAGAGACAAGTGCGGAACGTGATGCGCGACTGTCCGCTGATCGTGAGCGATATGCATTGTCTCGAGAATCGGAAACGTTTACCGATACAGAATCACGCTTGAGTTCTCAGCGTATTCGCACATCTACTAACAGGTCTTTTGAAACAAGTGATGAACTTGAGATTATCATACATTGTCCCGAACACGCACACAACAAAATACTCATAATCAGTTAGAAAGTGAGAAAGAAAGAATTGCTGGAGTACGGCATGAAGAGACAGATTAAGAAGAGCGCAACGAACGTTTGAATTCTGATCGACTTCGACATTCTCTGAACAGAATGTCGATATCATCTGAAGAATCGGATGTGTCTCAAGATATAGCCGTAGGGCATGGCGACCTTCCTTGGGTTGATAAGGAACGGAGTGCATTTACGTATACTCCTATGATTGACTACGCCACATATTCCGCCATCGGAGGTATGGTTCAAAATTGTACTTTTTGTGAAGCTGTTAAATGGCAAAAAGAAACAAACGGTATGTGTTGCTCAGGTGGGAAAGTACATATTAAAATATTACAAAATCCTCCAGAAATATTAAGATCACTGCTAATCGGTGACCATCCACAGTCAAAACATTTCTTGGATAACATACGTTCGTACAATAATGCCTTTCAAATGACATCTTTTGGTGCAGAACAGATTTCAGAAGGCCCATTTATGCCAACATTCAAAGTGCAAGGCCAAGTTTACCACCTTATTGGTTCATTATTGCCTGAAAATGACGTCTCGAATCGTCTCGCGCATCCCGTTGTTTTTCAGTCCCTGGGCTCTTAGAATTCGACATCAGACGTTTCAGATCTCCGATTTTGACGACCCCGTTGTCGCTGGCATAAGCAACAGGATCCGCGTACGAAGTCGCGGGCAGAAGCTAGTAGAGAATAAGGTGTCACTGACTCTGGCAAAGCCAACATCAGGGATTTTAATTTTGATAACACAAAAAATTTGTCGCTAATTAGTCGAAATTTGTCGCCAAATATCAGAATTTGTCGATCACTGGTTCAAAAGATATAAGGGTTTATAGGTGGCCGATCTGGAGAGTCTCCCCAGCAAGGCCACATTTATATCTCAAAAACTAGGGCACCTAGCGAAGATCTGTTTTCTCCCATATTTAGTCGCCAATTAGTCGGAATTAGTCGCTAAGTCACAGATTTAATCGGGTCTTAGTTTAGGAGATATAATGAGTTCAATTAGTAAGGTATAGTCCAAGAGCTAGTCAAAAAGTTTTTTCGTGAACTCTTCGATCTAGCTCTTGGACTATACCTACACCTATAAACCCTTTTGAACCAGTGACCGACAAATTCTGATATTTGGCGACTTTCGACAAATTTTTTGTGTTATCAAAATTAAAATCCCTGATGGTGGCTCTGCCAGAGTCGGTGACACGAGAATAAGGCTCAACACACACCAAAAGAGCGTCGAAGCGCGGCGAAGCGGATCGCAGTTTCAGTGTCATATGAATTTTAACTTTATTTTCATTACTATAATACTTATTATCGACTGAGAAATCGAACGAGTCGCGCGGATGCCAGCGGCGCCGCTGGAATTCCAGCGAATTAGCCGTGCGACTGCGCGGGAAGTCGCGAGAAGGCGCGGGAAGTCCCGAGAATGCTCGAGCAGTCGCGAGCGGCCGCTGGCAATATCCCGCCCCTCGCGCCCGCTCCCCGCGCGCATCTGTTGCGCGCGAGCATACGCATTCATTCCTTGCAGTGCAACGAATACAAAAGTGATGGAAATGTATGAAGAAAAGTTTATTTATTTGGTGGAAATGTACGACTGCCTATACAATATCAAATCAAGGCATTACAGCGATAAACACATGAAAGAAGAAGAGAAGGCGCGCGGATTCCCGCGACTTCTCGAGCATTCCAGCGACTTCTCGGGCAGTCGCTGGAATCCGCGCGCCTTCTCTACAGGGCGCTTCGCCGCTCTTTTGGTGTGAGTTGAGCCTAAGGCCCTTGATATGATAACGGGGCGATTCTGTTGCGATTATTAATAAAACCGACCGCCTTGAAATATCGTTAAGCACTTCATCATCATCATCTTCCTGCCCTTATCCCATGTTTACTTGGGGTCGTTAAGCACTTATTTATTGAAATAATTCTCTAGTAGTAAGTAGTATACAGGGTGTCACTTTAAGTATGGATAAAAATTAATTTATAAGTCAATGATCAAATCGAATAGGGGCGTGGGCAAGGTCATTTCCAAACTTTTTACCCTGAGAATGTCGGTGAATTTTTTTACGGTTCAAAAGTTATAATCAGTCTAATAGTGTGTTAAGTACGCAATTAGGTACCCCGTAGGTTTAATGATTGCGATAGTTTATTAAAAAGTCACAAGCTATGGTTTCCTAGAAAATCGGTTGTCATAATAAAACGGCCATCGTGAAATGTCGTCATTTCATTTTTGTTCGTCATCGTCTATTGGTGAATATCTGTAATTTTTACCAATATTTGACAATAATCTAAATTTCAAGTTGATAGCATTAGCAGTTCTTGAGATATTTATTTCAAAGTGGCAAGTTGTATTACTGATTGTAATGATTATAATTCTGTAAATACATATTTCAGAAATTGATATTTAATAGATTATTTAATCAACGTACAACTTAATACTGACCAGCAAATTACAAAAAACGTAAGAAAATTTGAATTTAGCGGGCTACCTTAGCGCTTTCCGAAAGGAACTTCAAGCCGATGTTGCTATGATAAAAATGATTTGTTTTTATGAACTTGCTATATTGACCAGCAGGCAGAGCAAATTGCAAAAAGCGTAAGAAAATTTTAATTTCGCTGGCTACCTTAGCACTTCCCGAAAGGAACTTCAAGCCGATGTTGCTATGATAAAAATGATCGTCGCAAGAAAAAGAAAAGTGTCGCAAGAAAAAGAAATTTACTCGAATTGGCGGTCATGGCAAGTATGACGTCAGAATTGTCGACTTTCGGTAGATCGCGCTTGCATGGTCGGCATGGAATTAGTATGGACTATAGATAGTAGTGTTAGGTACGCGCTCCTATCAAGGTGCTATAAAGTACATGCTAATTCCATGGCTTCTACTTATTTATGATTACTTATTATGCCTGGTACCATGGACGTAATTTAGTACACGTCTTCTATTATAATAAATCCATGCCTGGTACTCACTGACCTCGAGAGGCCAGTGTGAGTTTTTCACTCACGTTCGATTGCGAGCGCGTTAGAATTTTGTTTTAGCGCCACCTGGTGGTCACTAGGAGAAACCTAATTTCCCATACAAAATTCTAACGCAATCGAACGTGCGTGAGTCGAAAAATCTAATAGTCCCACATGGATTGCCACCGTGAAATTTTGCCAATTCCTAGTTGGCATGCTTAGCGCCTAGTTTCTATCAAAAAGTACTCTGTGGCGCCTAGAGCCTAGCGAGCACAGAACACATACTCCTAGCGGAGCTAGCGAGTCACCTTGTGAGTAGCGAAGTGAAATGAACGCTCATTAATTTTTGCAAACGGCCTGCGCGCTTGGCGCCTTCACTAGTCGCCTAGCGCACAGAGCATGTAACCCTTTAGACTCTAGGTTCTAGGCGCTAAGCAAGCCAAATGCCTGTGTGTACGTAACATTAGGATTTGTTAGTTCAAAAGTAGTTTTGAAAGGGTTAAATAAATCAAAGATCAATGTTTGTGTAAAAGATTCACTATATTGTTTTGTACAGTGAGCATCATCAATTTCAAAACAATATCGCCCCTATTACACTAAGAACGGCTTAAAATATTTTCTCATTTTCCTTTCCACTAGACTTTTAATACGACACGGTTCTAATTTCGTGGAATTGCTTAAATAATTGCTTAATCGTGTAAGACAGAATCAAAAAACAAACATTTGAAAATAAAAACAGTCAAATGATATTTAACAAGTACAATACAATAAGCAAAGGTAGGATATTCTAGCATTTATTCTATAGACGGTAATGGAACCTAGGTGTCCTAAAACTTTAAGTACTATCACGGTTTGCAGTCCTTTTATGTACACATAATACATACTCTTTTCACGATGTAAAATGGTAAAACAATCCAAGACTATCGGGCGACTAAACAAAGTTTATTTCAACACAAGAATTCACAATTCTTTACAGTTCACAATATTATTACATGGTCTGTCGTCAAATCAAAGATTTGAATGTCTTCATAGTATTATTAATTCAAACAAGGTCTTATTATTTAAACGAAATATTAATAACATAAAATAATCTAAGGTCAATAAAGGAATATAATTTATTAACTATACATTTTCTCATCACGAATAACAAAATCTCACTCACTCTCGCGTTTCGAACTTACACCTAAATTTTCTAACTTGAAATACTATCCACTTAGTTTAAATTTTCTTTCGATGGACTTTTTTAACCTATATTTTGTTCCGTAGATATTTTAACTATTGCTGTTACGATGATTCAAATTATAAGGCCCCTTCCAACCCGACCTTAAAGATAATTCACAGGTTGCTCCGTGAAATATCTCTTCCTAAACTGCCGTCCGACATGGTTCCAACGAATCCACTTTATGATCGCACCTACAATTAGAATATTCGACAACAAAAACAATGTCGAAACAGAAAACTAAAGAGTAACAACAACAAATTATACTTATAATTTAAAAGTTCTCACTCAACAAACCGTCGGCAATCGAAAACTTTTCAAAAATTAAACATACACAAACCTCCGCATGGATATAATGATAAGGTAAATAAAGTGAAGCATTCGTCTTATCGAATATCTGTACAAATGACCAGTCGTTGTATAAAAATATCCGAGTATATCAAAATTGTAGGCAAAAAGTCAGGGGTCGACTGTAGCTATAAGGTTAACTTTAAAACGTGAGTGCACAAGGAACAGTTGGTAAAATAAACCTCGTAATTGCTTTAAAACCGTAATTAAGGCCACACACGTTACGATATACTTGTGCAAAATTGGACTTGCACAAGTTTACATTAACTTGTGTGGGATAAATTGGCACTTGATGGTGGCGCCTCACATTGGGTATATTGGCTACAAGTTGTAGTCTTGGATCCAATACACCAATGTGTATACCTATCGGTCTTGGACAGATATTGGACATAAACGGAACAATAATTGGGTACAATTATTGGCCATTCAATTCGTAGCCAAGCTTGGACCGAAATCATAATCCAATGTGAGGCGCCGGCATGACAAGTATCAGAGCCATTCGGTGTCACGCGTAAGTTTAGAATTGTGCAAGTCGTAAACTTGCGCAAGTATATCATTGCATGTGTGGCCTGCATAAGGTTGAATGTCACTTGCACGTCATAAAACGTCAAGGGCTATTCTAGATAGTTACAACCTTAAGAGAAGATTTAATTTACTGGGAATTGTTGTCAAAAGTAGTGAAGCAATTACGAGGTCGACTACGTCCCGACTGTTGTCATGGCGTGCACTGGCCAGGATCACATCGGTGATGGTGTGCGGGTTCACTTGTACTCGTCCTCGGCGTCGAATTCGACGTCTTCTTCCACTTCGGCGACCACTGCTTGCTGCTGCTGCGTTAGCGCTAACGGGCCCTTCTTGTACGCCGTCATTTCCTATAAATAAAATATAGTTTTATTGTCAACCACACATACACAACCAAGATACGTTTACGAGTCATTACTAAGTTTATTTATTTTATTTAATTCTGTTTGGGAAACGTTCAGATAACTTATGAGTGTTCTTAAAAAATATGAAATTAAAGGCCATTTACAAGTTACCGCTTATAAACACTATACTTACCCTCTCTACTCTAACCTCTATTTGCTGATGTATGGCGTTTATATTGTATCTTCAAAAATCCTATACATTACTTTTTAGTTTTTGCTGCTTTATCTAAATTGTTAACTTAAAGCATAATCGAATATTCTTTGTAGAAGGGCGACTTTATTTGGTATACAATGTGTGCTATCAAATTGTGAAACTAAATATAAATTTCATGCTTATAAAAAAAACACGCGAGCCTGAATGTTCAGTTCAAAAATTGCTACAAAGAAGGATCACAAAGGAGCACTGCAATTTCAGCACGATTGGCAAACCAGTGATTGCAGAACGTATTTTTTAATACAGTTGCTCAAAAAGTGGTGTATTACAGGGACGTATAGCGTTCGGGATGTGGGCTATTACATACTAGTGCTTTTTTTTTACCTTTCCCGAACTCGTGCGTTCTCTTTCCCAACTGTCAAAATAATGTCTATTAAAAAGAAAAACCAACCATGAAGTTTTTACTAAAGAGTTTTTGTGATTCATACAAATACGTATATTTCTAAAAAGAAGCTACTAATTTATTTCAATATCAGATTTAATTGAATGAGTTAGGTTAGGTTTCATTTCATTTCATCTCATTAAATTTCATTTTCATTTCATATCAATAAAAAAAATATACTAAAGACTAAGCTGTATGGATAGTTCCCTTTGCCTACCAAAATGGGTGAAGAAAAAAAAACTCTGCTTATATTCTACGGTTGGCGCCATTTTCCAGAAATTTTCTTTGCGAGTTTAGTTGTTTGTTGCACAAAATGAGTAATTCCGACCCTATTTTTTTTTAATTAACACCACCGGAACTCAGTATAATTGCACAAAATGCTTCGGAGAACATTTTACCGGAAAAGTCAAAAAGTCGTTACATATCCACATACGACTAATTTATTGCGTGGAGAGAAGAGAAAAAAGCAATATTGTGTTTTTATTATTTTATTAAATTGCTTTGTTTTTTCGCAACTGTATTAAAAATAGTCGTTCAGTACACCTGCGGAACCGTCATTGCAACTTGTTCCGACTGTCAACCCTCGCCTTCGGCTGCGCCTCGGCTCGGGTAGACATTTGTCGGAACTCTTTGCAATGACAGCCTTTCCGCACTTGTAATGAAATATACTATTCAGCACCCAAGATACCCCTACCTACCTTTTCTATATTTATTAGCAAATCTCGCTTTTTCAACAAAAAATAACATAAATAACGTAATCCAATACAGTTCTCAACGCCTCTCTTTAACTAAAGAAATCTTGCATTCCGGACGAACATTTTTTTCATTCCGGCTCGCGGGCGTACCTATCACATAAAGGCATGATTCACACCTGCCACCCAATCTTCTACTAAGAGGAACCTTCCGCCTTTTGTTATTGGATACATACATCTTGATATATTATGGGACAGGTGATGCTGACAAAGAATACGTAATTTGGTGTTAGAAAACTGGCGAATACTTTTAGATTAAAGTTTTAGAAAGAACATTTTGTCAACTGCAAGTTTTTTCAGGTAGGCAGTATTTTGCCGCCCGTCTACCCAGATGCAGATAATTATTACTATTTTAAACTAAGCGAGAGCAGTGGTGGCCAAGTGGTAATGGCCGCGACTTACGAGTTGTAGGTCGTAGGTTCGAACCCAGACAGGCGCTTTACTTTGTGTAAATTATTTCATCACCACTGCTCTCAAAACGATGAAGGAAAACATCGTGAGGAAACCGGCATGTCCTAGAACCAAAAATTCGAAGAAATGTGACATCTACCAATCCGCACTGGGCCCGCGTGGTGGATTACGGCCCACTCCCTCTCACCGAGAGGAGGCCTGTGTCCCAGCAGTGGGAACATTATAGGCTGTATCCATCCATCCATCCAAACTAAGCAAATTAAAGTTTACTCATTAAAGCTGGGACTACAAATGTTTCCAAGGAAGAATTTGGTTCGATAAACGTTCCCGATTTACTTCAATAATAAATCGAATTTACCTAATTGATGTTGAGGGCGATTTTTATGAATTTCGTTTCAATTTAAAAACTGCTTGATTCCCTCGCCATCTCTCAACAGCTCTCTATGTGATCCATCTTCAAATCGCTAGAGATGAACACTGCTTACTCAGATGGTTGACAGTGGCGTAACGTAACGTATAGGGTGGTATTGGGGCAAAATGCCACGGGCCCCCAGCCAGAGGGGGCCCCCAGCCCGAGAGGACCATGAGCACAGGAGAATCCTAACATAAGTTTATATATGCAAACTTTTTTTTTTTTTAAAGTGCAACTAAGGACATCATTCAGGTTTCGAACATTTTGTACCTTTTTCCCATTGTTTGTCAATTTTTTTGGACAGGACCTCATGCTCAGCAGTAGCGTTTGCGACCACTAGACCAACGAAGCAGTCAGGTGTTAAATGTTGTAGGGGAAAATATGCAATCTACGCGGAAGATGTCGCGGAAAAGTGCTAGTAAAAAAAAACTAAAACGTTGGTTGAGCTTCTGTACATTGAGGGAGAGCCCCATCCCTTGAATTTGTCACGGGCCCCAAACGGTATAGTTACGCCACTGATGGTTGAGTAGTTTCGATCGCATGAAACCCAATTTATATATTTTATCCCTATTGCGACCACTTCAGATAAACCAAACAGCTGACAATATGTCTCTGAGAACAAAAAAAAAACAACCACTCACCCGATCATATCTCGCCTTATCCTGCTCCGACAGACTCTCGTACTTGGACTTGGTCTCGGGTTCGGCGGCCGCCCAGCGCCTGCCCAGCTCCTTGGCGATGTCGCCCATGGTGTACTCCGGGTTGTTAGCCTTCACCTTTGAACGCTCGTCGTTACAGAACCAGAAGAACGCTGATCTGTAAACGAAGGGGTAATTTTAGTGGAAATATCGTAATAGATCCTCTAGAAACGTATTGACCAGGTCAATACGTTCATCATTAGAAAATGATGTACGCTTTAAAGAGCCTCTAAAAACTTTTAGGTCTTCTAATGATATACGCTTTTTTAAATAAATTAACCTATTTTTAACTTTCGGGTTTTTTCTCAAAGTTGGTCACAGTTACTTGACTATTAAGTATTTTTAGGACACCAAAAGGGGAATTATTTGAGACTCACAAGAATTGAGAACCTCCTCCTTTTTTAAGAAGTCGGCCTTTTTAAGAAGTCGGTTCTGTGGGCTAACACAACACACATGAAAGGCGGAAGCAGTGAGCAAGTTCGGGAGTTGAGCTTGTTTAGTCACCACAATTAGGGTTCGTTCAGCGCCGAGAGCCCTTCTGGGTTCGCTAGAAAAATGTATATGGCGGCATGGCATTTGAGACTCGATTTGTTAAATTCACAAAAATGGTCTGAGAATGAGTACCTATAAATCCTCTACTGACATTAAAGTTTTTTTTTTTTATGAAAGCTTATACAACAATAGCCACATTTATTACAACAGATTAAAGAAAAACTCATGACCATAACTCACAGCGATCGCTTGGGTGCGTTGGGGTCCTTCATCTGCTGGCGCTTACGTCCCCGCACCTTCATGTCCTTGGGAGGCACGTAGGTCTGCATCTCCAGGTCGAACCTCTTCTTGTCCTGTTCTGCCATCTCGTGGAACCGCTGCTTCTCTTTCTCTGACATCGTCTGGGGGGGAAATGTGGAATGTTGACTTAGTGGCCAAATCATTTTGACTTAAACTTAAGAGTATCAAATGTGTTTTATAAAACAATGTTGTGTGATGATTGCAATGAAAAACTCATTGTTTGTTTTTTTCTGACAGATTTGAAAGTAATCTCGAATTAACGACTAAGGTATTTTTATTTTGAGAACCTCTCCAGATTTGAGCTGTAAAATAAAGTTGTATAGTTATTTTGAAAATCCATAGAGATAACGCTATTTTATAAATGTCAAAGTCAATAGAAAGGAACTGCATACACAGAAGCCACTTTCTTAGGGTTCTGTACCAAAATGGTAAAACGAAAGCCTTATGGTGAGACTGTCTGTCACTGCTGGATATCTCAAGAACTACTAATGCTATCAACTTGAAATTTAGAATAGTTTTAGACGACGTTTGCCCAACTATTTTGCAAATAAGAAAGAAATAAAAATTTATGTATATTTTTTGCAACAGAGACTGAGCCCCACTTTGAATTTTTCAGGCCAGTCTGAAAAATTCAAAGTGGGGCTACTAGGGCATGTGGGGTATATGAAAGAGCGCAGTTTGCACATTTTTTTTTTTAGGCCGTACAGTTTTCGACTTTTGATGAAAAATTAAAAAAAAAATACCGTTCCCCCCCTTATCTCCGAAGTTTGCAAAGAGAAAAATCTGAAATTATTCTATGTGATAGAAGTTTATGTAAAGATTACAGGAAAAATAAAACGAAGTCCAGTTCCACTATCGGTCAAGAGATGGCACTGACATAAAACTGCAATATTGTACACCGCAGTGCAGTGTTAAAATTCTCTGACGAATATAGGCCTCGCCGATGAAAAATTAAAAACATGATAGTACGGAACCCTCGGTGCGCAAGTCCGACTCGCTCTTGACCGGTTTTTTTGTTTTTTCACGACTCCTGAAATTGTAAGTGAAAAGAAAAAAGAAATTGTAAAAAAATAATTAATAATTGTAAGTAATTGGAAGAAATTGTAAGTGAGTGGAATTTTTCAGACAACCTTTCAGTCCCTGTTGCAATAAATATACATATATTTTTATTTCTTTCTTATTTGCAAAATAGTTGGGCAAACCTGACGAACAACGCCTCAAAGACCTTGGCCTTATCACACTGGAACAGCGCAGACAAAGGGGTAGGCTCATTGAGACGTACAAAATACTTACCGGACACTACGAACTGCCCAGCCTTCAAGATCTTTACACACTGAATGCGAACACACATTTGCGTGGGCATTCCCTAAAGCTATGGGAAAATTCATAAAAAAAAAGCCCTTGAAGCAATTCTTGTCTAACCGAGTTGTAGCAGCATGGAATAGGCTTCCGGAAAATGTTGTGACGGCTCCCACACTGAACTGCTTCAAGAATCGACTGGACAGATTAAATATCTCCAAGCTATACGATACACACGCATCAGCTAATTAGCTGCTAGTGTGTCTAACCAAATAATAATAATAAACGTCATCTAAAACTATTCTAAATTTCAAGTTGGTAGTTCTTGAGATATTCAGCTGTGACAGACAGACAGACTGAGTCTCACCATAAGAGTTCCGTTTTACCATTTTGGTACGGAACCCTAAAAAGGCAAAAAGAACGCTTCGCGAGAACGATGTAATAGGGCGATGCGATGCGACGGGGTGGGTCAGGGACCGAAATATCACGCGGACGAAGTCGCAGGCAGAGGCTAATTTTTAGATAAAATCCTAAACCTCGCGAATGTCCATACAATGCGTTGTTTAATTTACATGTGTGATTTCAGTTATTTATGTATTTTTGGCACTCAATATACCTACTAACATTGTGCCAAATCTTCATGTCCAATGTGACATGATTAAAATTTAAGAAATGGGAAAATTATGAACTTACTTATAATTGGTTTTTTTTTTTTGTTAACAAACACTATTAAATATTACTAAAAACTATTGGTCATGAACAAATTCAAAAGTAATTTATTCAAACTAGGCTGGGAATCAACATTTTTGAACGTCAAAATTACATAAGACAGTCCCTGAAATTGCTTGTGCAGATCATTTTGCCTAAAGTTTTCCACAATTAGCAAACAACCGTAAAATTGCATCATCATGATAACAGCTGAAAGTCGTCCACTGCTAGAGTTGCTAGACATAGGCCTTCTCTCAAATATTTTTTTAAGTTAACACTTTGTGGGACACTAAACGCCCCCAGATGTAATAACAATTAAACTTCTATTGTATTGCTTTCGGTGTCTTTCAACCGAGAGAAATAACTTGTTAATCATGCATATTGGCGATTACTTTATCTGGCTAGACCAGCCCTCAATCTTGGGCACCTATTAATAAAATACAGAAAAAACTTACATTCCACCTCTCAGCACACTTCTTGGAGAATGCAGCAAACACAACATTCTCATCGGGATGTTTCTTCTTGTGTTCCTCACGGCACGTCTGCACGAAGAACGCATAAGCTGTCATGCGTCCCCTCGGCTTATTGTACGCCCTTGCTCTAGGCATCTTCTGTTTGACGGTCGCTTGGGCCTGGGCTATTAACGCCTGCTGTTGAGCTTGGTGCTGCAATTCCTGCACATTAAAGTTTCATTCTATGGTTTTGAACTTATTCTAACTACTAATACAGTAAAAAACGATATCACAGAACATTTTTCCAATTCTCAACAAAACAAAAATCTGCAGTATGGCCATGATGAGGTGTAGGTGGTGGATTATGGCCCCCTCCCTCTCACAGAGAGGAGGCCTGTGTCCCAGCAGTGGGAACATTATAGGCTGATTATGCTAAGGTGTAACTTTACTTTCCTACCTGTATAATCTTTGATTTGATGTATATCATCTTTTATGCATGTGTCTATAATTGGCTAAAATCAACAGCTACCACAGAAAGACAACTACAGTATTGTTTATATCCTGAACAGAAATGTGTACTTAGTTCTTAAATCACAAAAATGCGAAGAGCATCTGTTTTGAAGTATTACCTGTAATGTAGCAGATTGCCTTTGTAAGGCAGCTTGAATTTGTTGTTGTTGGACAGCTTGTAACTGTTCATGCAGAGTCTGTTGCTGTTGTTGCAGAGTTTGAGCAACTTGCTGTTGCAAAGCTGCCTGAGCTTGCACAATAGCTTGAGCCTGTGCTGGGCTCACTTGTAGAGTCTGTTGAAGACTCTGCTGCAGAGCTTGTTGCTGCTGCTGCTGCTGCTGCTGTTGCTGCTGTTGCTGCTGCTGTTGCTGTTGTTGCTGTTGTTGCTGCTGTTGTTGCTGATGCTGCTGTTGATGTTGTTGCAACATTTGCTGCAAAGTCTCTTGCTGACTTTGCTGCTGTTGCTGCAAAGTCTGTTGCAGTGTACGATTATGTTGTTGCAGTGCTTGTTGCAAGTTTTGTTGCTGCAACTGCTGTTGCAGCTGATTCTGCTGCTGTTGGATGGCCTGGTTTTGCTCCTGTTGGACCTGCTGCAGAGTCTGGTGGTTTTGTTGTATACCATTAGCTTGCTGATTATTCTGTTCTGAATCAGGGCTTGATTGGCTTTGTGGCTGCAACAATAGAACACTTTTATTTATTTTTGCATATCAACTAGTTCTGGTCAAACTTGATGGTTGATCGTAAGTAAGTACAACCTATGGCTTGCTCCATTTTGTAGCCGGCCACACACACTTCATACTGCGCTACATACACCTCGGGTTCCGAGTGGCCACTTACTACTTAATTGACTCAGTCTACAGATTTGTGTCATGTCTGAAGAACCAGGGTGGCTGAGGTTGCACTGCATTAGACAGCTTAAGAAACTGGCCAGAGAAACCAACACATAGGAAGTCCAGACTATCGGGAAGATCTTTGCTTAGCAATGAGCTTCCAAATAGAAAAATTATAACTAAACGCTTGTAGCTCAGGAATTGGCTCGTAAAACTCCCAGAAAGCATGCTTTAGCGGAAGATTTAAGATAAAAGTAATACCTAGTGTATAACACACTACATCACCTAAATACCACATGAAAGACATTTGAGTTGTATGAAGTATATCATTCTTCCTAAAATACGAAGCAGACGTCTGGAATCTGCAGTAGTGACTTCGATGTGTCCCGAACTCCTGGTACCTACCCACTTTCCCTAGCCCTAAAGGCGCGTACGCACGTACGAACAAAAACATGGTGAACACGAACATCGAACACTTTGTTCGCACGTGCGTACCACTAACGAACATAACCTGTGTTCGTCAAAAATGTTCGTGGCGATCCATTATGTTCGTGTTCACCATGTTTTGTTCGTACGTGCGTACGCGGCTTTAGACGACCCACTGACCCTACGTTCCTACCGTCGATAATCGTATTTTTACAATAAATTACGTACCCCTAAGACGACCCACTGACCAAATTAAGCATTAAATTATGTACCTACCGAGAATAATTTTCAGAACAATGATTTCAAAAGGATAGTATAGTACTTAATAATATAAGTCAATGGTTCAGAATGAATGATGTTCAGTTACGTTGTGTTGCAGTACCTTTATGGACTTTCAAAAACCTTGAGAAACCTTGCATCTACATTACTTAATAGAAAGGAATCTAGAAAACAAGAATTTGATGTAGTTTCCTGAAAAACTGTAAATAATTTCAGAAGATACCGGACATTGGACAATAACACGACGCCTTGACCTTGACAAAATGACAGTGACACTGACACTGTCACACTGATTACTGAAACCATTCCATTTTCGTATTATTAGTGCTGTATTTTAGAATCCGATCAAATGGAAAAAAAATCAAATAAATTCAACTACTCGATTTGAGAAGGGTGCTATTATTTGTATGCCTATTTTTTAAATTACACAAACCACCCAATTAATATTTTGGTATAGCTCGACTTGCATATATTGCGGTTCTACAATCATGTATGTATTACATACATCCATGCAAAATCAATAATGTGATAGGAATTAAATATGTATTGTGATTGTTTGGAGCTGTAGAAACAAAAACCAGTGGTTGTTAAGATTCAGTAAAATAAAATCTTACCTACTTGTTTTTAGAATTTGATTGGAACCCTTAGCATAAATAAATCCTGCATTTCCCGAAGGGGTAGCTATAGGTCATGAACATTTCACTTAATAGGTTAAGGGAGACGGGATGCTATTGGAAATATGCAGTATTCTTAAAAAAATATAAACCTACTCTCTCGCTTTATTGAAAAGAATCGAGTTTCTGTTGTGGTTTATGTCAGGCTGTTCCAGAAATTCCTTTTACAAAAAAAAATAAAACAGACCGAATGGTTTTGAAAGTAAAGAATGAACGAATTGTCTTTTCAAGTTGCAATGACCACTCATTATCTGGCATTTTCAAAAATAAACCCAGTAAAAGAAAAAAATTACCTGCTAGCTGCTTAAGATTTGTGAAATAAAAACGAATACAACCAATTTATCTGTTTATTTAGATGGCCGAGAGGTAAGCAAAGAATTTGAAGTAGTTTAAAACGATTTTACCTTTTTAACCTTAAAACTAAACTATAACTCATAAATCTGTAATTATTCCCTTGGATAATTCATTTAATTCTAGTATTAACTCTGTTTATTATAATAGGATTATTGAAGTTTCTCTTTGTAAGAATGATTTGTGTATTTTTGATTAGGTATAATGTTTATTGGTTGATTTTGCTTGCCCCAACAAACTAAATTGGTAAATACAAGTATTTGCTGTAAACAGGTGAATCGTAAAAATCAATGTACATATTATACAACAACAAACAGTAATACTGATGTTTTATTTAGGCATGTAATAGGGAGTGAAACTGATTATACCTACCTAGAGTGCAAAACAAAAGATTTATTTTTTATTTTTAATAAAACTGTGCCTATTTGAAAAGTTAGAGCACTGGTGGACAAAACACTAAAAAAAAGAGTAGATTTAACCCTAAGATGTAGCTAAAAATGGTAAAATATTCTTTTGCTTTGTTATATTTTTCATTTTGTCAATAAAACCTTTTCGTACCGTAGGAGAAGATGTTTGTTGCGACTCTACCGATCCAGATGCATACCACCATGGTTGTTGAGGAGATTCTTCTCTCGCGTTTGAATTTGACATTAAGCGGTAATCATAACTCGGAGTTGAGGTATCACCGCCGTTGTTCGAAAATCCACCGGTCATTTTGTATGTGTAAAGTTGATGAGTTGAGGCAGCAGTGCTTCTCGCTATCTCCTCATGTAATTGTTGTTGATGCTGTAGTTCACCTGCGCCACCCGGCCACCACGAGGCATCGTCGCGCGCACCCCAAGCGTCCCCCGTCGCGCCCCGATCCCCCATGTTACAATCGTAGCTTGCGGTCAACCAGTTATTTTATGCCTCTTTGGTCACTTTAAAATGTTTCCTGCGTTCCAATAGCTGTTGAAATCATGTCCTTTCTCTAATATTGCAAATACTAGAGCGTTAAAGCTTTAAGTATTGATAGAAATATATTTTCACTAAAACACTGTCACTTTTCATGCAAATCAGTTTTTATCACAAAGACTCAATATGATTATGTATGCCACATTATTTTTTAATCAAATTTATTCCATGGAAATCGAAAACGCACAAGGTCTCGCGTGTTGTTTAGTGAAAAAGCTACCGGCTGTAAGTTCCACTCCACACGCGTACGTTTTGTCTTCGTTTGTACTTAAGTCAATAAAGTTGGCAACGTCGCAGAGTCAGACGCCAAACAAGTGCACACGAGCGCCCTCAACGCGCAGCGGCCATTTTAGAAACGTTCGAACATATACGAAAAGAGACGAGTGTGCACGAACTGGCAACAAGCTCGTCCAGCAACCGGTCAATAAGACGATTAGCGCAGCCTCGGCTATCCATGCTCATTCTGAAATTCTTTTGTTTATAATTCAAGTAAATTTACATAGGTACCTTTAATAAAAACATTTAATATCTTACTAAATCAAGAGTGTATTTCATAGAACTAAGATGTCGATAAATACGAAATTAATAATATTCTTGTTAGAAATTGTATTTACCTACTAATAAACTGTACAGAATTCAGTATTTTAAGTATAGTTTTGTGAAACTAATAGTAAATTGAAGGTATTATGTTGTATAAATGAAATGGGTTATGTACTTACGTAATATTACACAATTTATAGAACATAAGTACCTACTTGTAAGCTTCTAAGCTTTCAAGGCCACGCTTGTAAGAGTAAAAAATCGGCCATTTTTTATGGAAACTGGCTTAACCATGCGGAATCGATACCTATTTCGTGATTTTACAACTTGTGAGAAGTCAAATAGAAGAAATTGCAGGAACAATATGTACACACGTCCCAGTATTTCTTGTAGATCGAGTAATCTGTATCATTGATTATAAAATACTTAGGTAAAAGTCTTGGACCATCTTTTACTTATTGAAATGTTATTGTTGTCTTAAGTTCCATATTCAAATTCAATGCTGTTTAAAATATAAGTACAAGAGGTACTTATATTTTAAACAGCATTATGAAAATGTGATATACTAAATAATATTCCCCTTTATACTCATTACTTGACTAATTTCTTTTAATTTCTTAAGCCTGTAAAAGTTAATAATTAACCAATCATTTTTGTACAGCACGTAACTTGGCAAGGTTTTGGCCTATTGGGAGTAAGTTAGCACATGTACACCACATGTACACTTAGTGCAACAAGAAAATGGTCACTTTTATTATATGTCATTATACTCATTATACTATGATTCTTGCCATAGATTATTTTTAAACATGTCTGTTTACATGAAAGTTAAAGAAAGGAAACACGCATCTAACAACTCTTGCCAAGTTACGTGCCGGGGACTGTATGTACTAATTTTGATGTGGTGGCGACTTACGAGTATTTAGTGTGGTGGTACTCTGGAATTTATGTTTTCTCTCTTCTTGGTACCCACTGCTCTAGCTGTTAGCTGCACCATAGTCTCTGCCTGGCTATGCCAGTTCCAATAAATATCGATTTATTAGTTGTGCTTATTAATTTGGTGTATGATAAATGGTCAGTTCTGTTGAGGGGGCGATTTCTAATTGTTCATTTACTTGAGTTTTAAGGCAACTTTAACAAAGCATAGTTTAGTTTGGTAGCATATCGATTGCAATGTTTTAAATAAAATTATTTGAGGTTTAGCAAAGGTTTGTGATGTGCGCTTAGTTTTTATGGTAGATAGATTGTTTAAATAATATCGTTTTTTCAGCAAGTCCATTCTAGGCTGTCTACACCTCTCGTAAAGATATGTATGAATTAAAATAGGAAATATTACTTAGCAGTTTGCAAAGCCGTAACTGACGGAATAAATCGGTAGATTGAACTTTTGACCAAAAAAAGTATTAGAATTTAGTCTCGGAATATTAAATTCATTAAAAGACTGTCAGTAGCTGAACAGCTACCATGAACGAAACGTGCTTTCTACAGGACTATGTTAACTCTAAAATTTAATAATCAGGTATATCAAAACTCGTTCTATCGCTTCTCTTAATAACTCATCATTCTCTTGTTCTCAGTCTCTTTTTAGGTTCGGCGCAATATTTATTTATTTATTAAAATCTCCCTTACAAGTTACAACTATCATTTCAGGTGTAACATGTCTTCTCTATTGGCCGTGATCTCGGTAGTCTCACTCTTTTTAGCCATATAATCTTTCACACTGCCCATACATCGTTCTTTGGTCTTCCCCTATAGTAGTAGTCTATAGCCGTCCACATTCATACTTAGAACTTTCCTCACAATATTTTCCTCATTATTTTACCACATCAGATGCTCTATGACAACCGATTTCCACACATCTTTTCAGTCACCAGTGACACTTTCAGACATCCTCTAATATACTTATCACCTAAACATACATATTATATCCAGTCGCTTAATACCACACATTCCTCTTTGTATTCTCATCTCAGCTGCATGCATTTGCTTCCCATTCATCAGTTTTGTGGTCCAACATTCTGATCATTACATCTCCTATCTCCATAGCTTGTCCTAAAATATCTTCGTTTAGGCTTGAGTACCTCGTCATTCCCAGCAGTATACCATGTCACTGTGCTGCTTCTTTCACACCTACTCTCCATCACTGCATCGCACCAACCATGCTTTTACCATTATTGGGCAGCCCATCTCTGGAATTTTCACCCTCATCCACATAGCGACGCGCGACACGGCGCGGCTCTTGTCTAAACATTTTGAGGAGAATTATGCTTAACTTCCTTACCAAATTGACATAAATGTTCATGATTCTTTTAATATTTTCTAATAACATGTACTATAAACATGGAACTGTACAAAAAATGAGGTTTCCATCGAAGCATAGGCCACTCATGGTGATTCGTTAAGAGCAACTAAGGTGTTTTCTCTCGTTCCTGGTAGACCCTGCTAAATATAACATTTCATGATAGATCAAAGTTCAGCAGTAGACGTCGCGTTGCTTTTTGTTGCTCCTATATATTTTCAGTTCCGAAAAAGGACCGCAAAGGATGTATTCAGACAATGTTTTCGTTTAGAGGTTTGAAATACAACCGGTAACAGTGGGCTCTGGATTGAAAGCCCTTACTATTAGGCCTTTATTCTGTTCAACAAAAAGATGGTTTGATATTTTTGTGACTCATCAGTCACACATAATAACATCACATTAATATATACACTCAGCGGCACGGAATCTTGGCCAAGCGCTTATCTCGCGATAGCAAAAGTTTTAAGAGTTTCTGATGAATGTTTGTTGTGCAGGTATGTCAAAAAATGTTTACTTTTAGTTCAAGAGGGTAATCCATTATGTTTAAGTGCACCACGACGAAACTTTTAATTTACAGTTGAATCGGGTCATTTGAGCGACTAAGTTCACGTTTTAAATTTGTGTTGTGAAAAGTTTACTGTTCGGTTTTTGAATTATTGTGATTTTATGCTTTTAATTCAATAACTAAAGGTGCTTTATAAGCAATAAAAATGCCTCTAACACCAGCACAGGTTTCACAAGCCGCTGCGTTAATTAACCAAGGGCTGACACAACGTGAAGTTGCTATTGCTCTTAACGTACCACGGTGATCAATGCAGTATGCCCTTAAAAGATACCAGGAGACAGGCCAGTACACCCGTAGGCCAGGCAGTGGAGGCGTAAGGTGCACATCGGCCCGAGAAGACCGCTTTATTGTCCTGGAGATTTTGAGAAAACGCTACCTGACCGCTGTTGAGATACGCCAGCGGCTTCAAATTGTGAGAGGCGTTAATGTTAGTGAGCGTACGGTGAGAAGACGAATGGAGGAAGTCAATTTAAAAGCTTGTAGACCAGCACGAGGTCCAGAACTTCTCAGACAGCACCGAGTAGCTCGATTTCACTTCGCACGAGAACACGTTAACTGGACCCACGAGCAATGGGCTAGAGTACTGTTCACAGACGAGTGTCGAATAGCTTTACGTTCTCCAGATGGTCGAGAACGAGTGTGGCGAAGAAGAGGAGAGTGGTTTTTACTCATTACTACCACTCAAACGGTGAGTTTTCATGGAGGCTCAATAATGGTATGGGGAGGTATAAGTTCCGACGCACGTACAGAGTTGGTTATCGTCGATAATCGGCTAACAGCTGTTCGATACATCGAGGAAGTTCTTCAGGAACACGTAATGCCATATTCGGGGTTATTGGACACGACCAATTCCTCCTAATGCACGATAATGCACGCCCACACGTTGCGTTTTGCGTTGAAGAATATCTGGAAGAGGTTGGCATACAAAAATTACAATGGCCAGCTCGTAGCCCAGACTTAAACCCAATTGAGCATATCTGGGATATGCTCAAAAGAAAGATAAAGTCCAGCTCCAACCCGCCGGAAACTCTTAAACCAGCTCCGAACTGCAGCGCTGGCCGCTTGGCGCAGTATACTGTAAGTTGATGTCCGAAACATCATCTAAAGTATGCCAGATCGAATGCAGGCAGTTATCAGGGCTAGAGGAGGAAACACCCAATATTAAAACGTATAGACAATAACGAAAAAGACCTTATTTTTTATTTTGTAGATTTTTAAATTTTAAGGTGAAAGATTCCTAATTTCAGTGAAAGTGCGTGATTTTAAAAACTGATTTATTGGTGAGGTAATCTTTTAATTTCTAAGTTCTTAAAGCATAAGAGACACGTATTAAAGCCACTTAGCGTTAATTTATTGTCATAAATGCAAATGCAAATTTTTTTAAGCAAATAATCAGCAAAATCACGAGTGGCCAAGTTTCCGTGCCGGTGAGTGTACTTTGCGATTGGGAAATTTCGCGAACCCTTTTTGGTCCAAAGTTCTAAAATCATTTAAACCTTTTGTGTGGCAACATACAGGTACGGACGCCAGCAGGTCAAGCTACCCGAAACTGTCACATTTTCGCAATCAACCTTGAACCTTAAAATGTAGCAATAAAGTTGAAAATATCTGTTAGTAGCTTGATGTGCTGGCGTCTGTACATACAAGAGTATCCAGTACTCCTATTTACTTACATAATAAGTAACATGTATCAGTAAAGTTTATGTGCTCACTTAAGTTATTATGTTGCGACATGCACGTTCGTAAAAAATATGCTAGTACCACTATTATCGTTTGTAGTATAATATACCAACACAGGTGGCATAAAGAACATGGCGAAGTGACAAGAGAAGACGACGAAATCTGGTCTCACCACCATCTTCCTGAGTAAAGCTGGGAAGAGAGAGAGTTATTAAACTTACCGATAAGATGCATTTTAGTGGTGCTTATTTCCATCGAATCCGGAAGTAATAAAAAAAAAATTTTACACCTGCTTTCCCCGAGGGAATGACAGAGGTATAAAACTGTGGTCTGTGGTATACCCACCCCCATTTCGACGCTGACAGAATTCAGTCTCATGACAAATAGGAGCCGAGCGTGCTGCCTTTTATCGTGAGCAAACTCTGGTCTGCTTACTAAGATTTTTCCAATAGAAATAGGTACCTACCGCATAACCAGATAGAATTTATAGTTTGTGGTGTGTACGAGTACGACGCAAACTGCGCCAGGCGTAAACGACAAGAGAGGGAAAAGTTATTATTGTAAGAATAATTAGAATACACAGATGACTTGTTGGCAATTTGACACAGTTCAATATTACATGAAATTATTAGGTTTATGCCATTGAGCTAAATAACTAGAGAAGCAAACCTCATTAAAATGTGTCAAAAAAATGTAACCACTATTTAAACGCGACGACGTAGCTTTGAAACCACTACGTATTTAAAAGTAAACATATATCTGTCTCACTTACACAAGTCGCAAGAATAATACCGTCGCTTAGATTAGACAAAGACCGCAATATAAACATGCAATGGCGGGAGGGTGTTGCCTAGCCATGCGAAATTTTACCCAACTTTTTAAGCCATAAAAAACGCAAAAAAAAACATTAAACGTTATGAACGTTATTTTTGAATTACGTATTTAAATATTTAAAAACAATTATTTTTATGTTACAATGTTATTTTTTTGTTACACATTGTCACACATTTAGTTTTATAAAATATTTTAAATCACATACTCTATAAATTAAAAACTCCCACATAATGTGGGAAACTAAAACTAAGTTTTTAGTGGCAACATTGAACCTAATTTACAAAATTCTACATTTTATTTATTTTTATTGCGTTTTTACGTTGATATAAACACAGAAACAATAAACTTACGCGTGGAAAGTAATTCCGGTTAATTTATTGTGTTTTTGTGACCTCGAATCGCACTCTTTCACTACGCATTTTCCCATTTTGGCGGTAATTTTCACTCGGCTAACTTCGGTTGGCGTCATACAGAGCACTGAACTGACATTAGCTACGATTGAGACTGTGGTCTCAAGCCCAGTGGCAACGCCTTGGCGCGGTAATTGCTAATCTAGTGTATGTATATCAATGGTTTATGCCAAATGTAGCTTCAAAGGTGTTTTGGCAACGATTATTTATATTTATTACTTACGCGTACACAAATCATAAGAATGGTGCTGTGTAGGCACACATAAGAATATGCGTACTTCATTTTAGACTGCGTCAATGCGTCTTTAGGGTCACTAGTCTTTAAAAGTAATTTAATGCCCCCACCCTTTTCAGAAAATGCCTTGTTTTACGCCTGTTACGTGCCACAGCTGTTGCAAAACATACCTACCTATATTCTATTCCATCCCACTGTAGCATATTTTTACTTTGATGAATGTGTAGGCAAAACTATAATGCCAACCTCGGTAGGTAGGTATACTTAGTTAAACACATCCCCAAGAATGTACTTACTTAGGTACCGGAATTTAACAAATTACAAGAAAAAAAAAACTACCTAATGAAACATGAGTTTATGTATATACGTAGGTACGTATAAATTATATCATTTTATTCACTCAAGTGATTTAAGAATCTGGTTCATTCATAGAAACAAATAACCTAATTTTCGCTAACACCACTTCAAATAATGGTCTTCAATCTATAGGTATTGCTAGTTAGAATCTAGTACATACAGCTCCATACAAAAAAAACAATAGGTACCTACTAAAATATCTTGTGGACTAATCCACAAGATATTATAATTACTTAAGTAAGTAAATATTTTCGACAAAAACGCTGAAACTTGAAATTTGAATGTATTTTAAACTAGATACCTTTACAAATTCGTAAACACCAGACACGTTCAAAGACATTTGGTAAAATATACAAATCTTTCTATTGGTGGCTATATCATATGAACATTGATAACTACCTATTACTTACCTACTATGACATTGTTATGTATACCTATATGGTTGTACATGTCATATAGTATCTGTCACCTTACTTCGGCACTCGGCAGCCATTTGCTTACAAAATTAGAATGTAAAACTATAAATATCGTTTCGAGCTGAGCACTGAGTCTATTTAAACCAAAGAAATAATTTACGTAGCACAGCTTTTTCGTTTATTATTAAATTAAATGGTTATAATAGAAATAATGAAACTCACCGAGTATTGTGTTTATTATAAACGAGCACACGATTTCAGCGCTTATTACGTAGGGAACTTTGCTGCGTTCGTCGTAATGAATACATGAACAGGCGATGTCAGTGACAAAACATTCCGATTGGGTTAAATTAAATGCCCCGCCATTTTTCAGCCAATAACTGAGCTAGCCTTAGCTTTATTTTTTGTTTATACTACAATACATAGATACGTTGTCATATTGTATTCATGCACACATTCACCAAAAGAACTGTTTTCGTTTCGCGGTTCTAATCGTGTTACGCTAAAGTAGGTGCTATTCACCATTTCAATATGCCCTATTTTATAGGTGCACCGTAACTTGAAGCGAGTGAATGAGTGAGTGAATGAAATGACTAGCTAGTAATAATAAATTTGTAATGGCGATTGGCGATGCCATCGGTCGGTGCGGGATACGACGAGTACGAGTCGGGTCATTTTTATTCAGCGGCTGCAATTGAGTCTCTTAAGCACCGTGGACATAATAAATTCGTGTTAATTATAGTTCTGATTTTAGCAGTCCTCTGATAAAAGCGTTGAATACTTAGAAAATAAAACGATTGAATAGTTGCGAAGTAGCAATGGACAATTTGTTGCTTAGGTGCAGTGAATAAAGAATTATTATCTTCGTACAGTGTTCGGTGTGCAATAGACAAACGGCCGGGTATTTGTTGTGATGATTTTAATTGATTTATTTAACATAAATGTTCTGTGTTGTTATAAATCATAACCTCAATTCTGTGTCATTGTGAATACGTCGAACTGTTTTCCATCGCCTGGTGCGAAGTGTAATAGAAGAGTTAATTTTATTCGTTATATATGATTCAACGGGAGTATCAAATGAACAACGGGTTTAGTACAGGAGAAGAAGATTCTAGAGGTAATTCTGACCAAATATGTTGCCTTATGGATGACGGCGAGAGTTGCAGGCGACCCGCAGGCAACGCCTCGTACAGCAAGCGCATACAAAAGACTGTCGCCCAAAGAAGGCTGAAACTTAACATTGACCCCCAAGTATGTCACACACATTTTTATTTATTTTTAACTTTCATCACTGTCAATCTTGAGTGGCTTGAACACAATAAAATTGCAATTATTATGTTGGCTAACTGAATTCCATATGTTATTTTCAGGCCAGGCATACTTACATTTGTGATTACCATAAAACAATGATACAGTGTGCCAGAACGAAGCAGAGGAGGCCCAAGGACTCGGAGGATGACAGCAATGAGGCAGAGATGGATTCACCTGAAGTAGACTGGTTCCAATTACAAGTGAACACATTGAGGAGATATAAAAGACATTATAAGGTTCCAACAAGGCCAGGATTGAACAAAGCTCAACTAGCTGATGTAAGTATTGCATTACTCATATATTCCCCTATTTAGTATTTTCAGTGTTATTTAATTAATTCCTAGGAAAACCTTGGTTATCCTGTTCATGATAGCAATGATTAAAAGTATGTTTGTTTTTTTTCCAGGCTATCCAAAAACATTTCAAATCATTACCTGTGAATGAAAAGGAAATAATGACTTATTTTATTTATATGGTGAAGACTAACGGTAACAAGTTAGACCAGAAAAATGGGATGAACTCTGACTCAGTGTAGAATAAATATGACTGTAATTTATAGCTGAAGTGTGTAGTTTTAACATAGTATAATTAGATTTATAAATAGTTTTGATTTTATTTTCTTCTTAAATTTTCAATCTGCATTCTACAGTAAAAGCATAGGAATATAGATTGAGAATCAGTTGCAAAGATATTTGAAGTATATTACTTCATGCCAAATTGTAAACTTGCTAAATTCTTTAATGATTTGAATGAGTGAATGTTTAAAAATGTATTATTTTATTATTCCACACCACTTGCATCCATATGAACTGCTCTATTTATTTTCTTGTTATATTAGTGTAGTTAGATAATATTTTGCTGTATTATACTTAAATCCTTTCAGTGTCAAATGTTATGATTGTTTATTGAAGAGGGACATGCAATGGCTAATATAATACTGTTAAGAGAGATTATAATAACAGGAAGTTTTAAAATGTAAATTTATTACATTTTATTTAACAAGTACACATGTATTATTTCATTCTTCCTCCGAATCTGATGAAATTTCTATCCATTGTGACGCTCCTTGCTTTGTTTGTATTTCTGCAGTTTGGGGTTTGGATGCCACAACTGTGAACAATTGATTAAACCATCACATAAAATTAACTTACCCAAGTAATGGATAATGAAGAATATGGGGGAGGCCTTTGCCCAGCAGTGGGACGGTAAAGGTTAAGGAAAAAAAAATATAAGCAAAAATATTAACAAGTCCAAACATGCTTGTGAGTGACAAAGAAATCAAGAATTCATACTGACCATCATATTTGCTAGGCTCAGGATCAGAATCAGCATCCATTATATCGTCATCAGCCTCATCATCAATATTATAATGTTTGAGTTTAATATTCAAATCCTTTTTGCTCAAACACTGCAGATGATCTTGTGTTATTACATCTGAGAAGTTAATCTTCACTCTTTTTTGTCTGAAAATAACAATTCAATTTTATTATTACACTAGCAACCTGCCCCAGCAGGGCTAGCATGGGCTGGGGATAAAACTTTTGTCCACCAGTTATTTCCACTGACAAGGGACAAAATTATTTTATCCACCTGCCAAAGCACGGCAACAGGGGGAAAGAGAATTATATCACTTTTTGACATTAGACGTGGATACTCAACCCCCGCCTATAGCATGGCGACTAGTGGAAGAGAAAAATTACAGATATTTTGACATTACAAAGGGAGAAATTTGTCCTCGTCTTTAGATGGTGGGTTTAAGTATATCTCTTGGAGAAAATATAATTAATTGTAATATAAAAATGTCTCGTGCTTACTGGAGCTTAGTGTTGTCGTCGGAAAGGGAGAAAATCGAGCGAAAAATACACCGGCGTTCAATTCGCGATTCGAGCAAAATTGACACAGGGGAATAGTATTTTGTCCTCTCCCCGTGGATAAAATGTCTCCGGCCATGCTAGCCCTGCTGGTTTGTCCACCGTGAATAGTTTATCTACCCATGCCGCCATGCTCGGAGGGTGGACAAAATTGACAGAGGGGAATAATATTTTGTCCTCTCCCCGTGGATAAAATGTCTCCGGCCATGCTAGCCCTGCTGATTTACACGATTTTTACCGACTTGAACGAAACGTAACTTTAATTTGTTATATGTTTAAAAGAAGTTGCATACTGTGAAATTAACATATTCTACTAATAATATTTCAGCAGCAGCCTAAGTCTGAATTTGTGCGTCACCAGCTGTCTACACCCTTCAGGAATTACAAGCGTGACGCTAAGTACCTAATACAGAAAAAAATGTAACTGTCGAGTAGAACTAATTGGTCATTGATCTAACTCATGACTATGTAGTCATGAGTTAGATCAATGTCCAATTAGTTCTACTAAAATAGGCAAAAAAACAATACACAGTAAAAAAGGCAAAATCACAACTCCTGATATGTATCAGGAAAAGTGATTTTGCCTTTTTTATTGTAAGTACTTTAAACAAAATGTCATTGACTTCACAGTCATCAAACATTCAACTATGTATTTAGTTACCATTATTAGGGTTCCGTACCAAAAAAAAAAAATTCGAAGTGGGGCTACTAGGGCATGTGGGGTATATCATATGAAGAGCGCAGTTTGCACATTCTCAAACATTTTTTTTTAGGCCGCATAGTTTTCGACTTTTGATGAAAAATGTAAAAAAAATACCGTTCCCTCCCTTATCTCCGAAGTTTGCAAAGAGAAAAATCTGAAATTATTCTATGTGATAGAAGTTTATGTCAAGATTACAGGAAAAGTTAAACGAAGTGACGAAGTCTCTATATGACACTTTTCAGATATCAACAAAAGTTACATTAGTTCCACTATCGGTCAAGAGATGGCGCTGACATAAAACTGCAAGATTACACCGCAGTGCAGTGTTAAAATTCTCTAACGAATATGCCTCGCCGATGAAAATTTAGAAATATATGATGGCACGGAACCCTCGGTGCGCGAGTCCGACTCGCTCTTGCCCGGTTTTTAATGTGGTGCACACCGATTTATCTATTGTCAATGATAAGAATTCTGTTTGCAACTGGTAAATATTTTTGTGGTCTATGTTTATTTATTCCAAAAAGATAACATTTTGTTGGAAGAGCCATAATTAGGTGTTGTGGTTAGAAGTTAGAACTGTACTGTCTGTAAACAGACCTGAGGGGCAATTCTCGTTTCTAGTAACTCATTTCGGACTGAGTTTAGAGATTATCATCATCTGCCTGGCCTTTTCCCAACTATATTGGGGTCGGCTTCCAGTCTAACCGGATGCAGCTGAATACCTACCAGTATTTTGAGTTTAGAGTTTACTGAGTTTAGACTTAAGCATGTCAAATAAGTTTCTTTTGTTACACTATTCTGTAGGTACTGGAAAAACAAGATTTCGTTGATGGCCGCGAAAAACAAAAAGACGCCAATTTCGTCATTTTACTGCAGCTAATTAAAAGTCCGACTATAGATTTCGAACGTTTTTAATTGCGGGAATTGGCCTTCTGACTTAGACTCATAAATCAGCTAAAAGCGTCTAAGCTAAAAACTTGGACAATAGTTCAGGGGGCCTAAAAAGGCCACTTTGGCAGAATCATAAACGTATTTTGCTTTTTTTCGTTGCAAGAGATTGGGATTGGATTTGGATTGGTATTTAAGCACAGACAAAAAAAAATAACTGAAAAATCCTTCACCAATGGGATTTGAGTTAACTGTCTATTATGATTTATAATGATTTGATGAATTCCTTTTATGATTCTGCAAAAGTGGCCTTTTTAGGCCCCCAGTAATCACTTTCAATATTACACTAGTCTTGATAGCAGATAAATGCTAGGTAGGTACTTTTACTGAAAATCTTACAATGGATCCACATGTTACATATCTACATCTAATCTAACAGACAAGATTATTTCTGTTAGGAAGTCTTGTTGGCAGACTAAGGTGCTCGACAGACGCTCAGCGCTGACATCGGCATCGGTCGCGTACCGATATACCTAGGTACATGAACTCGCGCTCGCTGATTGTCGGTGCTACACTATATTATATGTCTATTTGTCGTCAGCGTCTTGGTACACGTGACCGACGTCAGCGTAATACTAAATCCAGTCTAAAGTTTGTGTCACTGACTCTGGCAGAGCCACCATCAGGGATTTTAATAACACAAAAAGTTAGTCGCCAATTAGTCGAAATTTGACGCCAAATATCAGAATTTGTCGGTCACTGGTTCGAAAGATATAAGGGTTTATAGGCGACCTATCTGGAGAGTCTTCTCAGCAGGGCCACATTTATATCTCAAAAACTAGGGCATCTAGCGAAGATCTGTTTTCTCCCATATTTAGTCGCCAATTAGTCGGGATCATGCAGTTACGGGCGTTTCCTACTCCGCATCACCTACGGAAATAATATTAGTTTGGGGCCCGAAGTAAGAATGACAACACGATTTCACAGTTGTCCCTACTCTTGACGTGCGAAAAAGTAAATTATTCAGAACTTCGAATTGAACCTACTCATCATTTCAGCCGAAAGACAGGCCTCCCCCAAGCACCTCCACTTCGACCGGTTCTGTGCTTCTCGCATTCAACGGGTTCCTGCGGCCTTCACAAGGTCGTCGGACCACCTTGTAGGTGGCCTTCCAACGCTACGTCTTCCGGTACGCGGCACTCCAGAACCTTTCGACCCCATCGGCCATCTGTTCTGCGAGCAATGTGCCCTGCTCACTGCCACTTAAGTTTGGCAATTCTTCAGGCTATGTCGGTTACCTTGGTTCTCCTACAGATCTAATGAGGAATGAGGATTCCTGATTCGTTCACGTAGAGAAACTCCAAGCATAGCCCTCTCCATTGCCCTTTGGGTGACTTTTAGCCTTCTTATATGGCCCATTGTGAGCGACCACGTTTCAGTGCCATAAGTCATCACTGGTCAAAGACTCGTCTTGAGACACTGCGGTATGTGGGACGAACCTACTGTAGGGAACAAAATGGAGTTCCGAACTGCTTTTGGACTGGCCTGTATCTTCGTTGACGGACTTAGGGTGTAAGCACCACGGCAGGAGGATGATGATGCTCAAGGTCAAGGTCCAATAACAATTCAAAAATAGTTAACCTCAACCTACCTCAGAGTATCATCACTGATGATAGCCTTCTTCACCACCTCAACAATCTCTTTACATTTGTCACTAGCTCCTTGCAAGGCTTTGCGAACTAAACCAGCGCTGGATAGGGCAGCTCCACATAAGTTCATTACACAAATCTCTTTGTACTGGTTGAACCCCACTATTAGGAGGCCTCCACATGGTGTTGTCCCATCGTCTATGCTGCTTGTGCATACTGATTCTTCTAGGAAGTTGGGATCTGCTAGTAATATGCTGAAAAGATAGGAATAAAATTTATAAAGCATTCAAATTCAAACAAAGGCCTACGTTGTTGATATTTCTTAACACTAATTATGACCCGAAACCTTATGTCCTAACCGAAAGAGACTGTCGCGCGATTACGCGACCGACGCGATCATCTGTACACAAACAACGCATGAACAAACGCGTTAGCGCGTTACGCGACTTGATTGATCGCGTGAGTACGTCATCACACTAATATTATAAAGGCGAAAGTTTGTGAATGGGTGTGTGTTTATATGTTTGTTATTTCTTCACGCTCAAACGGCTGGACCAATTTTGATAAAATTTTGTATGGAGGTAGCTGACACCCTGGATTACCTAACATTTAAGCTTTTTATCCCGATATTTCCACGGGATCGACTTTTACGCGGGTGAAACCGCGTGGCGCAGCTAGTATTATAGTAGTATAAAAGAGCCCGACGATCGCGTACTCGCGCGAAGTTCGCCTTCGGTTAGGGAGCGGCTTGACTTCAGCATAGTTGGGTTAAATGAGACTAGGTTAATGCTCTTGGGGTAGTATAACTGGAACCTTCACCTTTTATTGTTGTGAGGTAGCCTTATATTGTTTCTTTTCTTACACAAATAATAACGCTCAAAAAACTTAGCATAATCAGCCTATAATGTTCCCACTGCTGGGACTCAGGCCATCTCTCGGCGAGAGGGAGTAGGCCGTAACCCACCACGCGGGCCCAGTGCGGGTTGGTAGATGTCACAATGTCTTCGAATTTTTGGTTCCAGGACATGCCAGTTTCCTCACAATGTTTTCCCTCACTGTACTGAGAGCAGTGGTGATGAAATAATTTACACAAGTAAAGCGCCTGTCAGGGTTCGAACCTACGACCTCGTAAGTCGCGTTCGTTACCACTGGGCCACCAAGGCTCCTTAAAAAAAACACGTCAAAAAACTTACTCGCTATTAAATATAGCTATAGTACTGCACACAGGATAATGAAACAGCACGGTAGGTATGGGATCCTTCTCAGTAATGTCATGAATAAGGACACTGTCTCCGCTACGAGTCACATCGGGCCTCTTAAAGTGCGCCAAGGCAGTTACAGTTGCTATGCTGGCACATTCTATGAGGTTGCCATCATGGTTCAGGATTTTGATGTCTACCCTTAGGGACCAGACCTGGAAAATGTTGGAACAGGTGTTATTATTGTAGGCAGGGAGATTTATTTATAAAGCAGATGTAAACAGATAAACAAGGCATGAATTGTTTAAGTTCTTAGTGAGGAAGTATTTATATACCCTTGCCCACCAGTACCTAGTTTAAATGACGACTATGAGTTATTATTCAAATGGTTCAACAGAGTCCAGAGTCCTTGTCACAATCAGCCTATAATGTTCCCACTGCTGGGACACAGGCCTATCCCTGGCTCAGTTTGGGTTGGTGGATGTCATTTGTCTTCGAATTTTTGCTTCTAGGACATGCTGGTTTCCTCACAATGTTTTTCACCGTTTTGGGAGCAGTGATGAAATAATTTACACAAAGTAAAGTGCTTGTCTGGGCTCGAACCTAGGACCTACAACTCGTAAGTTGTGGCCATTACTACTTGGCCACCACTGCTGCTCCTCCAGAGTCCTCTTGTGTCTGCATTGAATTCATAATCCACATATTCAAATTGAATTAAAATTCAATTTTTATGCTAATTATGATCCAAGTTACAAATACCTTTATTATACCTTCTTATAAAGTTGGATGTGTGTATTCATAGTTATGAATAGAAATTAAATAAAGCATAGAAATGGGTGCAACTAGTAGAATAATAATTGTGGGTAACACCCTTAGCATTTTCTAGCTGTACCTACGCAACTACGCATTTAATGTCTCAACAATGCGCGTGAATCCCCTTCAGCCATGACATTTTGATTGTAAGTTAGACAACAAGCAACTTGTTTTGCAAATCTTTTGCAATCCATATCAGTAGGTATAAAACCTTACCTTTTCTTCAACAACAATGCACAAGGACTCAAGGTCAATGCACTTGGAGTCCTTGTAAGCTTTTTCAAGCATTCTATTCAAATGCACCGAAAGGTCCGTCTGCCGGTTGGCTTCAATGTGTGGTGCTGCCATAGGATTCATCTCCACATTGATGTAAAGCAAACCCTCGTTTGGTCTGATTTGTTTTGGCTGTACCACCTCACATGATACTTGTGCAAGGATTCTGCAAAAAAAAAAAACTTAATTCAAAATAAGAGTTAAGAATTAAGTGTGGAGAATTGTCTAAATAAGTGTGTAGCAGATAAATCCTTGGATACTCATATTAAGGGTTAACTTAAATATCACATAGTATTGGATGGAAATGCAAGATATTGAATTGAGTAAGTTTAAAACAAAAACTAAGGGTAGGTTTATTAAAAGCTTTAGTATTTTTGCATACTTAGTTTCTCCCAATGACACAATACAGCTGCCATATTCGGATCCAAAAGATATGTTTAACGTCCTGCTTTCATTATAATTTCTGCCATCTAAACGCTGTAATCAAAGCCTAAGTTTGAAAAACTTGTAAACTGTAAATAAATGGTGTTTATAATAAAATTAAAACCGCCTTACATGTCCCTCTGACACTATTTTATTAACAAAGTTCTTTTCACAGATCGACAAATATACATCCCTCATACTTTCAAGTTTTTAAACCATTTACAATAATTATTTTAGAAACGATAGGTTATGTTTTGATCACGCTTTTGACAATGAATACATTCCATGACACATATGACAGTGACAGAAAAGATAATTCGTAATTTCGTATTTTTTTTTCATCCTGAGGGTGCGTTCGTCTCCAAGTTCACGCTCGCTTTATAGATCTTACCTTTCTGAAATTAAATATAAAAGAAATTAGTCTTGTACTCTTATTTTCTGAAATATTTTAATGAACATTATATTTCCTAAACCTAACCGTCTATATTTTAAAGCGTTTTTATTTTTTTTACCTGTGATATGATTTTATGTTATGACAACTAAATAGCACCGCGGAAATTCAAAATTCAATTCCAGACTTCCTATTTGGCCTACCCAAGGAAATAAGGCCAAAGGAAACATGCTTTTCGAAGCTATAAAAAAGTTCGATTTAAAATTATTATTTTAGTTAGGAAACTCTGTCTGATATATTTTTCTGGGGAGAAGGGATTAGTTAAGTGATGTTCTTTGATCTGATCACTATCAACAGCTAACTTAGTTAATAACTAGTAACTTTTAACTTTATAGGATAATACTAGAAAATTGGTGAAAATTGTTTTCTTATCTTATAACCCTGAATATAGGTAACCAAAGCATGCATCCATAACGTATCTTCTATTTGGTATAATAATAATACTCATAATAAATTCTGTTTCAAGCAAATACTTAGGTATTCTGTTGGGCAAAACAGCAAATTATAAAGTTTTCAAAACCAATTAGAAATGCAACAAAGAGTAGGCAAACATTTATAAATAAAATTACGCTAACATTTATAGTGCAATATTTAGAATGGCAGCAAGCAACTATTACGATGGGTCACCGTTTAGTGCACGTCCACACTATAGAACTTTTAATATTTTCAGTTAAAACTGAGAATTATTAATACGAGCTGTTGCTTGTTCATTTTATGTAGGTAAAAGGATAGAGCTAGTCTTATTATTCTGTGCGAGTTTTCTTTTATACCCGACTACGGTGAGTCCCTATCACTAAGTCCATAGTTTCGGCTGCTGAAGTTACGGGCGATTACTACTCCATATCACCTATGGACATAAGATTAGTTCGGAGCCCAGACTAAGAAGGAATCATAGACCAAGTAGTAGATACGATTGAATGGCAACACGATTTGACAGTTGTCCCAGGTACTCGTGACGTGGTTTCGTAAAATTGAATTTGTCACTAGTTTTGACGGATCAACTATACTTTCGGATGAGCCCGTATCTTCGTAGTCGGAGAGTAGACCTAGGTTAACATTAGATACCTTACTACCTACCTATGTCTAACTTCTCATTTTACGCTACGCACGTCTTAGGTCCCAGACTCCCGGTATTGATTCCTAGGTCGGTCGGTTAGGTGGGTACCCGAAGTACCTATACCCACCTAGCAGGTACCTATAGGTACCCATAAGGATTCATAAGTTTGGGAACTATGCCAAAAAGGATATATTAATTAAACAATTCGTCCTAGAACCATTGGGTATCGTTTAATGACGCACACTATAGATCACATAGTATGACAATTTACCGAGTTACTCGTGCCGTCACCCATTAACGAGCTATGATTATTTACCTCTACATTATAGCCCTATGGAATAGTATGGATGTGCTTCGTTTTTATTTCTTTGTTAAAAAAATGAGGACTTTCCTATAGGTAGCTTTCTAATTATGTTGAAACTGATAGAGAACGCGACGATTTTTAATTGTCGTGGGAACCACTCTAATCCAAAGATCCAAATCTAATGCTATAATACTTAGTAGGAACAGAGACCGTAGGTATGACACAAAATGGATAACCAGCGGGGTAATTGCTTCTATCACTATCAGTAGCAATGGCTTTCATTTTGACAGTTCAACAACATTCATTGCGTTATTTACGTTGTTTAGCAGACAAATTTTTCGAACCTAAGAAGCAGTAAATTAGCAATATCCTTCAAAACCATTCAGATTGTGATTGAAAGTGTGTTACGCAAATAGGGTGCAGATAAGCTTGTGACGATCTGCCGGATTGTACAGACGCCAGCACATCAAGCTACCCGAAACTGTGAAATTTTCCCAATCAACTTTGAACCTCCGCTTTAGCGATAAAGTTGGAATTTGACAGATTGTAGTAGCTTAATGTGCTGGCGTCTGTACTTCGTCACATGGCATTATTTTAAGGTCCAGTCTACTTCTCTTACTTCCTAGTTTGCCGAGTAATGGAAGGATGCACAGCCGTCCTCAAGTCTTAATTGAGGTAGGTATGTCTGTTCTGTAGGAATTCCCACTACCTACACTTCGTAAAAACTAAGATTGATAATGCTTTCTTTGTCAGAATATAGTAGTTCACACTGACCTAAACAGACCTTTGGTTCCGACCCATACATAATTATAGTACGGTACCTACCTAACCATGAACCCCTGAGAACGTTCCAGCTGCTATCCTATACCTAATTCATATGCAAAACTTTCATACTAAGTATTGTCGTCAAAGTGGTCTATTGATTATTTATTACACTGAATGTCAATGTTAATCTAACGTGCATTACCGTAGCGTGGGGGGACAGTGGTGGCCATGTCAGTGGCGCATCCTCGCACAGTCGTCCGCAGTAACCACTCGCAGTCGCCTTTCGAACACTGACCACCAAATGTGTCCTACGGCGGAAACCGTCAGCCTCATTATGCTATGGCCGGCATAGAATTAATCATATCGTCGATATGTAACGCCACGTTCTGCGAAGTCCCTTACAATGATACTTATAAAGGTGACTTTTTATGGCAATTTTCTTATTTGATTGTAAAATAATTAATTAATTTTCTGTTCTTTTTAAAACGCTCATGCACGTTTTCTTGAAATAAATATGTACGGCAAAGGTTTGGCTGTCTCTCTAAATTATACTTACCTACCAATTTATTTAGGGCCCGACTCTCTGGAGACTACCAATTTTATAAGATTGACGAAGGAGGTCAATGGGAAGAATCTGAAAATAACGACGTATAATGTAAGTTCAAGTGAAATACATAAATATAATTAGTAGTTAGAATTAATACTTACTCATTTCCTGATGAAAGGCCAGAGTTAAATGCCAGTTCCACCAATGGAGGTGTGCAGACACCCATGCCTAATTAAGAGCCCCTTGTGTTTTTGAATGGAATACCTACCTGCCTAGTCATTGTTATAGATTTTACCCACATAAGTTGTACTCAAACTGCGCACTTTGACGTGGAGTTGCGAACATCAGTTAGGATTCGTTTTTATAAATAGGATAGTTCTAGATTCAATATGTTTTCAGAACACGCCCCTAAGTTGGACAGAATTACACAATGGCACGGTGGTCGGCAAAGGCGTGGCTTTCATTATCATGGATATACTGCGGAAGAAGTTTAATTTCACCTATAAAGTGATTGAGCCCAAAAAAAACTATGAGTTGGGGGGTACGATGAGCGATGACTCCATAATAGGACTGCTTAATGCCAGCGTAAGTTTTTGTGAAGAATTGTCTATTAGTTACAGTATCTTCCAAGTAAGCAGCATATTTCAATATTCTGAATTATTTTCGCACTAATATCCCCTGCACACACTTGTTCCGATCTTGAAAATGCCGAAAGCGCAAAGTTTAGTTAATCGTGCATTTTCCAGCCAGTTTGGTTGGACAATGCACGATTAACTTGATTTGAAACCAAATTGATTTTATAACAACTTTTCCTGTCACATGAAACGGGCAGAAAGCATAAATATTTTGAACATTTTCAAAACAGAAAGTGGATATGGCCGCTGCGTTTCTACCAACTCTGTTAGATTACCGGGAGAAGGTGTCGTTCTCCATATACCTGGACGAAGGTGTGTGGGTGATGATGTTGAAGAGGCCCAAGGAATCTGCTGCCGGGTCCGGTCTACTCGCACCTTTTAACGACCTTGTGTGGTATGGTGACTGTTGAATTAAAATTTAGAGAGTAGAAACTTCTTTTTAAATTGCGTTTGTCATGCTTGTAGCCTTCCTCGCGTCGCCTCTAAAATAGGAGTGTACGACTACACGCCAACAGACACTACGCCGACAGACTGAACACCGACAAGACTTTACTTCGACGGGACTCTTCGCCGACAGGACACTTTGCCGACAGGACTCTTCGCCGACAGGGTCATCAGCGACGCAACTTATCTCCGATAATCAGATACTTAGGTACTTTGGAAATCGATTATGCTTTTAGTGTAACTAGCGGCCCGCCCCGGCTTCGCACGGGTAGATATTGGTCATCATCATCTGCCTAGCCTTTTCCCAACTATGTTGGGTTTTACCCTCCGACCCCCGACCCCCGACCCCCGACCGGGTGCTGCGGGCCGACCTCCCTGATGGCGTTAGCGTGGTTTGCTACGCTGACGACACGCTGGTCCTGGCGCAGGGGAGATCGCATCAGGCGGCGGCCGACGCGATGACACGCGGGGTTGCGATAGTCATGGAGAGGATCCGGCAGTTGGGTCTCGAGGTGGCATATTTGCACAACTCCGAGGCCATGTCGTTTCAAGGGCCCCGAAACGCGCCATCATCGGGATCCCAACTAACGGTAGGAGGGGCTTACATCGGCGTCGAGACGACGATGAAATACGTGGGCCTCGTCCTCGACAGCCGGTGGAACTTCGTCGAGCACTTCCAACGTTCGGCCCCCAAACTGGAACGGGCCGGGGCCGCCTTCAAGCGGCTCTTGCCCAACCTGAGGGGGCCAAACGCCTCCTGCCGGAGGCTTTACGCGGGGGTCGTGCGGTCCATAGCCCTATACGGGGCCGTGGTGTGCGCATTCACTGCGGCGGCCAGCCGCCCACTACCTGAACGCGCCTCAGAAGGTGGTAGTCGTAAGGCTTATCCGGGGCTACCGCACGATCTCGGGCGAGGCGGCAAGCCTCCTTGCCGGACTGCCGCCATGGGATCTGGAGGCGATAGTCCTCGCGCGCTCTTGTGTGAGTGGCGCGCGGAGGCACTACGCCAGGGGGAAAAACCGCTTCTTCGGGAAAATTTCCGGCGCGATCTCATGGCGGCATGGAAAGAGCGACTGTCGCAACCCAGCGCAGGGAACGCCGCGACAGCGGCGATAAGACCCCTCTTTGAGGAGTGGCTAGAGAGGCGCCACGGCGCCCTCACCTACCGCCTGACGCAGATCCTCACCGGACACGGATGTTTCGGGATGTTCCTGCACATCATCAGGCGAGAGGAAACGCCCGGGTCTCACCATTAGGTGTCGTATCGTATATCGACGTTTCCGTGGACGGTTACGCTACACCACGCAGCGAAATACGACGCCGACAATGTTACGTGTATAGTTCATAGTTTTAAGGTTTTTAATTATGTATTAGTTAATTATTTTATAAGATTATTTTGTGTATTTTATCTATGGGCCTTAGTTGCCTGACAATAAAATGATTATTATTATATTATTATTATTGCCAGGATCGCCCAGAGGACACAATGGAGCACACGGTGGAGGTCTGCCCCGCTTGGGCGGAGCACCGCCGTGTCCTCGTAGAGACGATCGGCAGCGGCGGCGACCTCTCGCGTCCGGCCCTTGTGCAAGCCATGGTCCGGGGCGAGAGGGAGTGGGAGGCAGTCACCTCCTTCTGCGAAGCAGTCATGCTAGCAAAGGAGGTGGCGGGACGGTTCAGGGAGAGAGCCTCCCGTCCCAGCCGCCGCGGGAGACGCTCCAGGCGTCGGGAGCCACGTGACGACTCCCGGCCACCGTAGGCGCGGGCCTGCGGGCGAAAAGTAATGGGTAGCTCTTCGTCCGATCAGGACCAGGCCCATACCGGATGGCGCGTACGTGTTCCACGCGCGCCTCAAAGAGATGTCAGCATCAATTTAAGGAAGGGGCCGCTTAGGGCCGAAGCCTGCCGGGTCAGCGGGATTGTCCGAAAGGGTTACCGCTGGCCCGGAACATAAAGGGCTAAGGAAGGAACATGGGTGGGTTTTAGTCAGTAAGAGTCTGACACTCCCTTCGCTCCACCCAGAGCGGGAGGGGTCATTTGATGATTTCCCATCCGCAAAAAGAAAAAAAAAAGTATCTGATTATCGGAGATAAGTTGCGTCGCTGACGTCGACCCTGTCGGCGAAGAGTCCTGTCGGCAAAGTGTCCTATCGGCGAAGAGTCCCGTCGAATTAAAGTCTTGTCGGTGTTCAGTCTGTCGGCGTAGTGTCTGTCGGCGTGTAGTCGTACACTTCTAAAATAGGCTCACCTAATTCACTTCTGCATTCACCATTTACGGTAGCTTGGTGGCTATAACCGACCCTTCTATATCTTGTTTCCTTCGTGAATCAATAATTGCTCAGGTACCTGGTACTGGCTGCGGTACTAACGTTTGGACCCTGCATCACATTCTTCACGCGCGTACGAACCAAGCTGGTCACGGACGACGAAGGTGTTTTGCCAATAGAACCTAGCTTTTGGTTCGTCTACAGCGCTTTCCTCAAGCAAGGCACCAATTTAGCGCCGGAAGCCAGTAAGTACCAAACCATATAATTATAGAGAAGCTGTTTTTAGTGTGTTATCTTTGTGTTATGTATAATACCTACTGCTCCACAGAAGAGGCTGAGTGGTGTGCTCAGCAGGGTAATTGTGGAACACACTAGGGCCCATAGTCTGCTATTTTTATAAATTCGTTATTCCAACACGATCCCATTGTCATTTTGCTAAAAGTTCGTAATCTGCTATATTAATAATGGTCGATCATTGGTTGATGGTCAATGGCACAGAACATACATAAACGATACTCGTAACGAATTAAAAGCAATGACTGCACAATGACGTTCTAATGGTAGGTTCACTGATCAAAGGAACTGTCAAAATTTTAGCAGATTACCGCCTAAGTCAGTCATTCATTTGTCGTTATGTATGAGATTACCATTCTATGCCAATAATATTATAAGTGTAAAATTTATAATATCATTGTTCTATGCCATTTCGTTCAATGGAGTGTCAGTGGTTGGCCATTGGAAAGTCATAATCATTAGTAGATTACCAAACTTGTCAAAATGAACAAAAATTATGAAATCAACGATAGACCATTCTGACACTATTGTCTGTGCTATTGTAATAGCAGACTTGAACTTGAGGCCCTAAGCTGGTAGCAATGGCTTTCATATTGATCTAGTTCACCAACATTCATTGCGTTATTTATGTTGCTGAGCAGATATATTTTTCTAACATATGAACCGAAGCAATGCCTTCAAAATAATTCAGATTGTTTTTGATAGTGGTTAACCTACGCAATTGTGGTGCGGGTTGGAACATCTTTGCGCGTGGTGTTAATTGCTTTGATTAAAATTTGGGGGTGTTGAACGTGTATGGTAGCTATAGGTACATACCATTGTAGCTTTTAGGTCTCCATCTTTTGCACTTTTGGTAGGTGTTTTGTTACTTTGTGACACAAGGATAGTTTTTTATGATCTAATAACAAAAGGCAAACATCAATATTTGGTCTGATATAGGCAGGTAGGTATGTAGAGAGACAGTAGGTATTCGATTATTAGGTAAAGTACTTAAATAAAAGCGTATTGATCGAAATCACGCCGCAGTACCTAAAATATTATGTTTAGCCTGCCATCAAAATGATGATACGAGCATTACGAACTAGTTTTATAACTACGGTCAATTCCTACACTAGATCGTATCGCCACTAATGGTTTACGTAATCTATCACTTTTTGTCACACCCTTCCAACTTTCCATGTGCGACACGAAAAGTAATCACAAAAAAATGGTGTTAATGATCATTGTCAAAACATTTGTCAGGTCATCCTGATTACTGTTATTGTGCGCTGTTGATTAATGATGACCTAGGGAAAGACTTGCTCATGTCCAATTAGCAGACACAATAGAAATTCTATTGTTATCTGTACATACCCTGTACACGCGACATGCGAAGGGTCAAAGAGATGTCAGCATCGAGGAGGGGCCCCCTTAGGGCCGAAGCCTGCCGGGTCAGCGGGATTGTCCGAAAGGGTTACCGCTGGCCCGGAACATAAAGGGCTAAGGAAGGAACACGGGTGGGTTTTAGTCAGTAAGAGTCTGACACTCCCTTCCGCTCCACCCAGAGCGGGAGGGGTCATTTGATGATTTCCCATCCGAAAAAAAAAAAAAAAAAATCCTGATTACTGTTATTGTGCGCTGTTGATTAATGATGTCTTACGGAAAGACTTGCTGTAAATAAGCAACTTTAGTTATGAAACGTTTTAGATAGGTAGATATCGAATAATTATGTATTTAATGTATGAAAACATATTAAGAAAAAAAAAATCTGCTGTTGCCTACATTTTGGGGAATACTTAGCAGATTTTTTTTTCGCGATTTCAAGTTTGGACCCATAGTAAAAGTTGTTCGTAATGATGAGTACAATGGGGCATCAGATATTTCGTGTAGGTATGAAGAGATAGGTATACCACTTATAATTTTATAGATGATAAAAGGCTAGCCAGATTGATTGATTGTAGCTAAGTAGGTATACTTTCCTAATGTTACACCATTTTCTAGACACAACCCGCGTACTCTTCGTGACCTGGTGGCTGTTCATGATCTTACTGTCAGCGTTCTATACGGCTAACCTGACGGCCTTCCTTACCCTGTCCAAGTTTACCCTGGCCATCGAGTATCCTAAAGACTTGTATCTTAAGAACTACCGGTGGGTCGCATCAGCTGGGAGCTCGGTGGAGCACGTTGTTAAATCAGTAAGTTGGCTCATTTGGATAAGGAGGTACCTACATACCTAAACAGGGTGGCAGGAACATCGACGCGCAACCTCTGCCGCCGCCGTAAGTAAAAGGGGCGCACGCGCATCTGAGGAGGTCGTTTTCGCTTACTGCGGCAGACCTGTTACCATGGATTCAATAATTACCTAGGTACTATATTCAATATGATTCTGAACCCCTCTAGCGTAGAAATTATTCGTCAGTTACAAACTAAAAAAAATCTGCTGTTTAAAAAAAAAAGTGAAATACCTACGCGGTCACAATGTATGGAACAGCATGCAGCTTTTTTAATTAATAACCCACGATGAGTTTCAACTCCTCCTGGGTTTAATTTTTTTCAGGTTCAGAATCATGTTGGTAGGTACAGTGGCGTAACTATAGGGTGGCATTGGGGAAAAATGCCACGGGCCCCCAGCCAGAGGGGCCCCCGGCCCGAGAGGGCCATGAGCACAGGAGGATCCTATAACATAAGGACAGAAGCAGTCAGGTGTTAAATTTTGTACAGGAAAATATTAAATGTATATACGCGGAAGAAGTCGCGGGATAAGTGCTAATAAAAAAAACTATAACGATGGTTGAGCTTCTTTATATTGAGGGAGGGCCCCAAACGGTACCTCTATTCTATAGTTACACCACTGGGTAGGTAGGTACTGAATTCATCCGTCGATGTCCGTGCCACTCTGTATTATTATTTCATAACGTTAAGGTCTTAAATACTGCTGTATACGCCCTCTGAAGAACTGCTACTGAATCGTCAAAGAATTGGCTTAAGAGACTAACCATCACAATTCACTTCATCACCCCATGGTGGTGGTAGAGACAGAAGGTCACCGCTGCATATCGTTCTGCCTGTTACGCAGGTCCTTCTGCTGGTATGCCCCACTCCCATGGGGTTTGTTCCATAAAAGGCATAGTACTTTTTCCATAACCTTGTACCATTACCTACTACTGCAGTGCGATTCTGTAACCATCTCACGGTGAAAACTTAGGTGAAGTGAGCGTTGAGTGATCTGTCAATAGTGTGAATTCCTAGCACAAACAAACTTACATCACCTAAGTTTTCACGGTGAGATTTTTACAGAATTGACCGGCTGTATATCTATACACTTCCTACAACCTAAAGTGAAGCGAAAAATTCAGAGTCGAGGGCCCGGTCGTTTCCTAAGTACCTAACTACCTACTTAATTCTAAAGAATTGCAGAAATTTCAATTGGAAAAAAACCTACCTACTTTTTTAGGTCTTATAACTACTTGCTTACGTAGTTTTTTTTTAAGTGTTTATTTAATAGCATTTTCATACACAGGAATACGAAGAACTATATTACCTGAGCCCAATGATTAGCAACAATAAGGCTCGGTTCCTATCAGTGAGAAGCAACAACGATTTCTTGGAACTAGTCAAGAAAGGCGCAGTTTTGGTCAAGGAACAGACCATGGTAGACCACCTTATGTTCAACGATTATATATCAAAGAAAGACGTGGAGGAATCTGATAAGTGCACCTATGTAGTAGCTCCTAATGCGTTTATGAAGAAACAGAGGGCGTTCGCGTTTCCTGTTGGCAGCAAGTTAAAAAGTTTATTTGATCCCGTGTAAGTGGATTTATATACTTGTTTACTTATAGTGCAAAGGCAATATAGCTACCCACTTTTACCTACCTGCTCCTGGTCGCAAGCGCGACCGTTGAGCTGCACTCTTATTGCGTGAACATTATCAATCTCGATCATTTTGAAGGATATTGCTAATCCATTGCTTCATAAGTTCGAAAAAATTCTCTGCTCAATGAATGTTGTTGAAGTGTCAAACTGAAAGCCATTGCTACTGATAGTGTGTTACGCAATTACCCCGCTTGTGTTAAGTTTGATTCCTGGGTCAGGATTTTTAGAATAGCTCGCCCCTCTATTAGGTAGGTACTGGGACGGATGGACCATAAAGGGCCAATAGAGGTGCCCTTTCGGGGAGACAGGCGTAATAACTATTATTTTACGGAGTTTCTATACAACCCAAGTAGCAAAATTCTCCTATAGCAATTGACTTATAAGATTACACGTCTTATAGAAATCTAGTAGACGCATTAACTCAGGCCACTGATCCTGCTAAAGCATCTTCGAAGATAATTTGCACTACAAGTACTTTCGAGCCTATCATTTAGTTTTATAAATGTTAATAGGATTATTTTACACGACTCTTACTAGAGCGGTCAGTCAGGTTCAGTCTTATAAGTGCAAGTTATAGAAGTAATTAGCAAAGTGTGACTTTTGATCCGATAATCGCATTTAGTAAGATCGTTTTATCTTGTTAACGTCTTGTTTCATACTTCTATAAGACATGCACTTCCTATAAATGCCACAGATATAGCTGCTAGAGGTAAAGATATTATAGAACAAATTTATCTTAGTCGTGACCCTTAACGGATTTTTAGCACCAAGCTAGCATAGCCTGTGATTTTTATAAGTAAGATTCTACTTAAATGTGTTCTACATTTGCTATTATTAGAGTAATTGGCCATCTTGTGATTCGTTAGAGAAAGCTGGAACAATATAAATATGGATTTAAATAAATGGAGACGATTTAAGCGTAGTGGCGGTTATCGAATTTGCAACAACTTACAAGATTTGCTCATTACCGTATGGTTTAACTCACATTACCCACAGAACCCTAAAACTTAAATATGGTGGCGTAGGTATGTCATGTAAGCGTCTTAACTTTGATTAAAAAGTCATTTAAAGGTTCTGATAAATGCAACGTAATGGACGTGCCATTTTCGCCAGTTTCGACCATAAGTCGGATAGGTATTTATTAATTAACAAATAATGAAAATATTAAATTTTGAAGGCGCATGAAGATATGTTTATTATCATCTAACACTTCATCAATAAAATTATTTTCGCAAGTTGAGTAGGCACTCCTTACAAAACAGTTACACGGCAAATTATGTTACTTTTTATAATGACAGGCATTATTAGAATGTGACTTTACTTACCTTTTGAAAATAAAAAAGTATTCAATGTCACGCACCAGCACAGTACAATAAATTAACGAAAAAAGAAGGAATGATCGACTGAATGAATCTACTAATGGTATTACGCTGATCACTGTAGGATCAATTACTCTAGTAGCGGCACGCGCCAGATCATAAGAGGACCGAATCGCTTTTTAGATGCATTTACCGGATTTTTATAGGACAACTATATTTTGTTAAAGCACTTAATAAGGTAATTATAAAATCAAATAGCACTTTACCGGATTATAACAAAGCGACTATAGGGCGTAATAGTCCTATAAACTGCGCCCAAATACGGCTCTATAAACGTTTACAGGATATCTATAGGATAAAAAAATACGTGCTCCTAGGATAATTATAGGGCCACATTTTGCTACTTGGGAAGCTTGTTGTCCTATGACATACCTATCATGAACTTGGCAGTCAGATAATCTTACCAGTCTATATTTTAGTCTAGGCATTCTTTGCAATAGATATACTCTACTACTCTTCCTACTTCTGTTCATATATTAACTTTCATCTTGCAGACTAACACAGATATTCGAGTCTGGCATACTGGACTTCCTGAAGCGCGCAGACCTGCCCAGCACAAAGATATGTCCGCTAGACTTGCAGTCCAAAGATCGAAAGCTCCGGAACAGTGATCTTATTATGACGTATCTGGTGATGGTCACTGGAGCCGCTACTGCTGTCGCTGTGTTTGCTGCCGAGGTATTTTTATCAAGTACCTATTAAAAAAAAAAAGGCTTAGGGCTAACTTTTACCAAAGTCGGATCTTTTATCCGTGGAATAAAATTGACGTCTGACAGTTCGTTCTAGTATGGAAAAACTGACAAAAATTCAAAATTTATTCTCAGGATAAGACTTATTCCCAGAATAAGTCTTATCCTGAGAATAAATTTTGAATTTTTAACCTAAGTATAAAAGTTTGGTGAAAATGGCCCTTAGTGTCATTACTTTTTTTAACGTCAAACGTAGACAGTCCTAAAAACGCTTGCGTTTTAAGGACTGTCTACGTTTGACGTTAAAAAATGATGTTTATATGAAACATTAAACAAGATGTTTAAATGAAACGATGTTTATACACAAGGAAGTGTGATGAAGGCCTGTGTATAAACATCGTTAGAAAGAGGCACATAAAAATTATGCTTTTGCTGAAGCAGCTGCGATCACAAATCCGCAAAAACATTTTTTTAACAAAGTTAAATAATTTATATCAAATAGGCACACAAAAGGCACTCTTAAACGTCAAAATTTACAATAAATAAGACGAATTTAACGCCACCTCTCAAGCTGAAATCGATCAAGCCGTTTAGGCTAGAGCGTGCCAAAGAAATATACCTACATACATACACTCGAACAACATAATCCTCCTTCTGACGCAGTCGGGTAAATAGAATTGATTCTAAGTAGTCGCTTAATATAATTAATAACTTAGCTATGGTAGATTAAAGAAAAATGACACCACTAATGTTATTTTTCAGATATTCATAAAACGTTACGTCTCCGGCAAACTGAACACGCACAAGAAATTGAAGAGAAAGAAATCGAAAATAGGCAAAAAATCGACGAACCACGACGACAGTCACCCGCCACCCTACGATTCTCTGTTTGGGAAGAATCCTAGGTTCAACATCGAGACTACACGTACAAAAATTATTAATGGCAGAGAATACTATGTATTTGAGACGGCAAACGGAGAAAAGAAACTCATTCCAGCGAGAGCACCTTCTTCATTCCTTTACAGATCCGATAAATAACGAAAGGATTACTGTTAGCCTGCAACATCCCACGACTGGACAATGGCCTCATGACTTCCAGCTCATTAGATCCAGGGCTAAAGAGGACCACTGGTCGTTTTGTCCAGCTCATCCCGCCACCTTTAACAAAACGATTGTGGAAACTTAAAAGATTCTCGCTACTTATGAAATAAAAGATATTGTGTTAAAATGGACACATGGAAAATACCTCCGTTGTAGAATTCTATGCTTCTATCGTAGTAAGGAATAATTCGATAAAACAAAAAAGGAAGGTAAAAAAAAAATACTTATTAATAAGCTAACAGCTATCAAATATAAAATGTTTAGTTTAAGTGTGTGTGTGATTTTAGTAAGTTATGATAACACTTAGCACATAAAAAGCACAATAATTTAAAATGGGGCAGAAAATGTAGTATATTCAAATAAATTAATTCAAACAACCTGTTGTTTAAATACATATTTTTATTTATTGTGAAACACTATCCACAATTTATTTAACATTCGTTTCATGTCTCAACGATTCCATTAAAAATACAAAAACATTTTAGCCATGTCTGTACGTAGATAAAAATTAAATTAGTACGACTTTTTTCACAAATTCTTTCACAAAAACAATACAAAAATCTGAATATTCGCAGATGGATTGTCGTTTTCGCTGTTTTACAAAACCGCTAGTAGCTTTAACAGCTCCGTTATGTAAAACCACTGAACAACGTTCACCTGGATTGTCGTTGCGTTACGTTTAACAAAACTGCTACAGACGACGCCGTTTAGAATGCATAGTAGCTTACCTGCAGTCATAATAAGCGTTTGGTGTGGCTTAATATTCCGAATTGGTCGCAGTGACAAAGCTAGGACGCCCTGACGAATTGGTTTAGGTTTAGTTAGTATTGTGACCAACTGGGCGCGAGCCGAGCGAGCGAAGCATGCGGTGCCGCGGCAGCGAGCGCAACTTCCAAGTTAGTTCGTTGACTATCTAGTATTTTTATTAGGACCGAGTTTCATAAAAGTCTGATAACTTTTAATTAAAATTCTCCATAAAATAACTGTTTACACTTGAGTTAGGTCATTTTCATTCATATTACTAGTTTTAATTATTCCTGTTTCGGACGCCATTATTGTTTTTATGCCACGACGATTTTAGAATTATATTTTAACGAATTTAATTAATTATCTTAAAATCTACAATGTGATGTTTCATTTCACGCTATTTTACATAACCTCTAATCGTTGACCTGCTGCATTGATAAATGCAAAACGTTATTGCAATTCTGCGTGTTAAAAGTTCAGTCATTATGAAAGACCGCTAAACGTCGTTCAGTTGTTTTACATAACGGAGCTGTTTTGTAGAACAGCGGATTCGACAATCCATCTGAGACATTGACATCGCGAAGATTTCATTATTGTAATGAGATGAACATAAACGTAGTCCCAATATACATAGTTGAACATTCTTTGTTTGTACACTTGATTAAGTAAGCGGACCAGTTTCCACCCCTATAGACTTAGTAATAAGGTTGAAAATTGGTCAACCGTGAACTTAGCCGACTGTACATAGAAACAATGGTGCACATCATTTAACTCTTCATTAATAATATTGAGCAGTGACCCATTTGTCACACGTCACATGTCACACAAGTTCACCAAATAACCGTAACATGATCTGATTATGTCATAAATTACATTGAAATAATCCTATAGAATAAAATACAAATCCAAAATAATTATTTTATAACATTGTGATTGGATCAAGGTAAATATCACAAAAAAAAATGTAGGTAAAAGTCAACTCTTACCAACGGAGCAGTGATTAATCTTTACTTGCTGTTTTTTGGAGGTGAATACTTGGAAAATGATTTATAAGACGCTGTGCCAGCCCCGCAATTCTCTTAATTTTAAGAACATTCACAGTCTGATCTCAGTCTCAATCTGTAAAAAACACCTCTAATTTCAACATTTTTGATTGATTGTCGCAGATGATAATTATTGCGACTAACTTTTGAACGTTTTTAATTACGAGAATTGGCCTTCAGATCATGATAATTATGCCATTCGTAATAAGAGGCAGAAAAAGTTGGTAAATCATATTTCAAGTAAATCTTGTTTGATACATAAGAACAGAATACCTATGTTGTTATGTATCAAACAGTCAATACTCTTTTATGACTTCCATCTCTACTTACCTAGGGGGCTATTTAAATGGAGATGGAAAAAAGGTCACTATGAAACAATAGTTCAAATAGGGCAATACAAAACGGTCAACCAAAACAATATTTTTTCAAATAGGGGCGTTTCATATAGAGACGGTCACTCTATAAAAGTTCAAATAGGGGTCTATCGAAATGGATTTAATAGGGGAGTATAAAATTCTTTCATAATTTAGAGGCGCAAGTGCTAAAACTATGTTTTGCTTAATGGTGCTTATCTAAGTTATTATTGCAAAGTTACCCGCAAATTGCTCTAATATCGTCATCTATGAAATGCTAGCCTAACTCGGCCATTACTAGTTATAACTACAAAATTACATCACATTTTTAAGTAATAAGAACCCCATTCTTATAATATATATAAAGAATATTAGCTTACATAGGTCCTAAAATTTATCTTTACTCCAAAAGGAGAATTAACTTTAGGTTTGACCTAATCTAACAATCAAATTGTGAAAACCGATTTAATGCCAGGGTGATCTAAAAACTTGAGTAATTGTGATAGTAACAAGAAGACTTTGAAATGTTAGATTTGCGACTATTTAATTCAATTTTAATAACTTGCCTACTATTTTTAACGCAACTTCACCTAAGCGGCTACTATAAATCTAAACTGAATATGTAAGTGTAAATGTTCCAAATATGTATTGTAATAAGTTGCCAGTTTAACTTTTGATATTATTTAGAAATACTTAACATAATTATCAATTATCATCATCATTTATATTTATTTTAGATAAGATTGTTAGACAGTGTTGCGTCATCCACGTGGAAGATCAGTATCAGGTTATTGACCTCGTTGTCCTCGTAAATTTCCTATAATTTACAACGCTATTTATTGTTGCATGTATTACAAAAATAATGCCATCAACAAGCTCTATCTCAAGATACAAAAAGAAATACTTAGATACAGAGAAATAGTTAACATAATTATCAATTACATACATTATTTAGATATTTATTTTAGATAAGATTGGTAGACATTGTGTTGTGTCATCCACGTGAAAGATCTGTAACAGGTTATTAACCTTTTGAACGCCATTGTCACATATACGTGACAACCAAGCGCGTTCCCTGTACGCCAGTCGTGTGTCGCCTATCCTATTACGAGCGACACAAATATGTGACAAAAAATGCGGTGCACTTTATCACGAAATAAACAATTAAATCATTACTTTTGTGTGTTTTTATTTGTATACTTAAATATTTAAAATTGTGGCTTGGCGTGGAGGGCACACGAGTGCGTTTATGCTCTGGCGTTCAAAAGGTTAAACTCGTTTTCCTCGTAAAGTTCCTATAATTTACAATACTATTTATTATTGTATTACAAAAATAATGCCACCAAAAAGACTACTTCAAGATACAAAAAAAAATATAATATGCGTATTGTACTTCAGGGATAAACAATCCAAAATGTATAAAAAGTTAGTGCATGAATTCAAAGAGACGTGCACTGGATTAAACAATTTGATACAAAATAATAAATCATATTTTATATCGCAAAGTTATTGCAGTGTGGTGACTATTGTGAGAGCATAAGGAGCACTTTCATTTCACCTATTGATTTTATTTGAAATTAGTAAAATTATTTATCTATTCGTCTAAATACTGCCAAATCCGGTCGTGATTACTACTATGAATAATATAAGTATTTTATTGTTGCCTTGAAGACATTAATTATTCATTAGACCAGTTCCCGTGGCCCAAGGGCTGGCTTTTACCTTGGCCAGAGGCTAAGCATCGCCATACAACGTGGTAATGCCGCCAGTCTCTTGGGTACATTACCAGTCGACAGCGATGCGGATGAGTTTTTCGACGCTATTTTCTAGTTTCTGTATAGTTTTAGTTATGTTAGAATTTAATTTTGTTATTATTCATACAATTGAAATTATCTAATTAACTCACATTGCAAAGCATTCAACAACATTCTTTTGGTATAAACAACAAACACCTCTTTCAGCTCACAGTTGTGAAATACCCCTTAATAATAAAATATCTAATTAAACTTTACTAACGCTTACGCTAATTACTTAACGTGAAAGGATAACTTAATGTTTTTTTATTTTAAACGCGTTGGGCGTCGAACTGATGGTATCAGTTCAATATCGCGAGGGTTCAATCTCAGTAAAAAAATAATTAAATCATATCGCCTATTATTGATATTTTGTTAAAATGAATAAAAAACATGACATATTGCATCCGGAAATTATAAATGAATTCTAACTAAGTAGGTATATTCATTTCCAAACTTTTCTAATATTCAATTCAATAAAAAATATTATGAATAATTTTACTCTAAGCATCTGTAACAATTTAGATAAGGTAAGTACTTAATTTAAAATGTGAAACGACGTTACACTCATGAATGAAATTACACCGCGAAAATTTATCGAATTTTTGTTACAAGAGCAGCACATGAGATGATTCGTTATGTTAGATGACACGTTAGAAATTCGTAATTCTCCTATAATGTTCGAAATGTTATTACCTATAATAAAAATGGAACTAATTTCACAGCTAATGTGTAGTGAAAATGACGGGGTTAGTCCGTAACAGCTCGGTTGGGCCGGCCGGGTGTCAGACCGCAAGGCGACCGTCCACCATAGGCGACGGGAGCAGGGAACTAAAAAAAATACTATTATTAAACACGCTTTCTATATTGCGTCTGCTGTTTTCTTTTAGTTGCCAAATACCTTAACATTAATATAAAATCAACTTAATTTATCTATCTAATTCTTAGCTTATATTTAGCGGCGTTTTGTCTACAATCTTCTGCCGACAGACGTGGTAAGAGCGTTTATTTTTATTAAAATGTAAAGGTGCAATTATTACATTTTAAAGGCCTTATCTTTAGAATCGTTCATGCACACGATGAAATATATGGTATATTAAATTGTACTTTTGAACCTTAAATAATATCTACTTGGAGATCTGTCGGCATAGAAAGATTTCAGGGAAGAAAATAAAAAAATCCAATTTTATGGTTTACGAGTAATACTGCAATATTCCAATTTAGCCTCAAAATGTACGTTGAATGCACGCGTACGTTTAATGAACGACCGAAGTTGTACTCTTTGGGCTTTGTAGGGTTACTGACAATATTGCCTCGCTGTTTCTTAACATTTACACAGAGTGAGTTTGAAAATATTTACAATTTTTTAACAAGTAAATTAAAACGGTTTTAATAAATATATGATCAATTAACTTTTAACTGATTTTATAAATACAATAAAAAAAAAAGAATAATTTAGTTAATTAAAACTTGCAAAAAAATTTCAACATCACTGCGCTTACTTGCAACTAACTACACACAACATCAATTTACGACAATCCTTAATCACATATAGCCGTTAGTAACAACGTGATATCACCGATAACATATCGAGAGATCGATAAAATCGAAAAGGTCCATCGCTACTAAGTTCCGTCATTGTTACTCTACTAACCCGCACTCTAAAGCTTCTAGGTTCCACGTGGTGGCTTGCCGGCCGGTTGCGCCTGCTCCATTGGTGGAACACATAGATTCGGTCCTAGATCCCATGGTCCGCTGTCTGCAGAGGTACGGCGTTACTGTGGGAGAGGGTGTGCTTTGCTCCTGGAAATCCTGGAATGTTGATAAAGCTCGTATTATATGAGGTTGGCTTCTTTATCAAAATGTGTACGCTGGTGTCACCAGAAACGGTAAAAGAAATCCCCAAAAGATTTTTATACGTTGTGTATTCTTAATCCACATAATATTGACTCGTTTTAAGAAAAAATTTTGTCCCGCCAATGAAGTTGAAACAACGGGATCCCATCATGTATGCATCCCCAAACGAAGGTACGGAAAATCAGTAAAAAAAAAAAAAAAATAAGTACACAGAAAATCACACACTCACGTGTGTCTAATCTATTTCAAAATACAAGAAGCATATTTGATAACAATTAGCTTCAAAGATGTGACACTGACTCCGGCAGAGCCACCATCAGGGATTTCAATTTTGATAACAAAAAAATTTGTCGATAATTAGTCGAAAATTGTCGCCAAATGTCCAAGAGCTAGTCGAATACTTTTTTCGTGAACTCTTCGATCTAGCTCTTGGACTATACCTTACTAATTGAACTCATTATATCTCATAAACTAAGACCCGATTAAATCTGTGACTTGGCGACTGATTCCGACTAATTGGCGACAAAATATGGAAGAAAACAGATCTTCGCTAGGTGCCCTAGTTTTTGAGATATAAATGTGGCCCTGCTGGGGAGACTCTTCAGATCGGCCACCTATAAACCCTTATATCCTGAACCAGTTTGAACCAGTGACCGACAAATTCTGATATTTGCGACAAATTGCGACTAATTTTGTGTTATCAAAATTAAAATCCCTGATGGTGGCTCTGCCAGAGTCAGTGACACTTCAAAGATAACAAACAATAGTTCTAAAGCAACAAGATTTATAAGTTATTAACGCATCGATAATGTACCATAATACAACTGTGTATTTTTAAGCGCATAGAGATACGATACTTGCCTACAAGTACTTGATAAATAGTGTAATACCTCTGGTAATATGTTTAATTACCCTCTGTGTATTGAGTGACGTGTTGGAGTTCTTTAACGAATAATATATTTTATTCCTATGAATTTACTTTTCCTATAAATAGGGAAAATGTGTGTCTACCTACTAATTATTATATGTAAATAAATACCAACATATTTAGTAAAAATAAAAATACCTCTACATCAATTTAATAACGTTAGATACACTACCTACTGGGTGCGTTCAACATAAAGTAAACGTTTACCTTTACATTATTTCTGAGTAAACTGCGATTGGTCAGACAATTTACAAAGTTGATATAGGTCGTAGCAATTACGTGTCCTTCGGAAAATATGCAACGATATTGATCAGACGGCAAGGCGGTCGCCCAGTGCTTCACAAACGATTAATAAGTACGCTACGCCAATTATCTTGACAGCACTACAAGCGAAAGAGCATTCCACTGTTCTGCTGTAGGAAAACTCATTGCTCTGAATAGCAATTTTAATAACGCACTATTGGGAAATTGGCACTTACTATATTATACTTCTGTACACTGATAATTAATATAACTATGAAGATATAGGAATCCAGGAAAAAGGAGTAGGTAATTAAAAAAGATTGTGAGTTAGACATTTCACCTTATAGATATTAGTGCTCATACCATTTCACCCAACTGTAAACTTAAGTGTAATAAATAGGTCCATTATAGTAGTGTATAGATAAGATTATTTCTGCCACCAATAGTCGTGCAAGTCAAATAATTATATATCATTATATCTTCGATGTCACCCTTTGTACAAGTATAGTATCGGAGAACGTCTAGCTAGGTCGACTCTCATCTAAGGAAATCAAAGTCCAATCAATTGTAAACATTTTACTATTTTTATAAATCTTTTACAACAAATGAACACAGCCTCGTTAACAAACATTTGGCATTAATACAAAATCACTTATGATTTAATGAACCTGTAATTTAATAATAATACAACTATATGATTCAACAAATAACTTTCATACAAATATATCTTTTATACATATCAAATATAATTATTCTAACGATTTCTACATTAGTTTTCAGTGAAAATCTTGATATTGTTTGACATGGAGAGGGTCGGAGTGTTCATTTCGTCCACTTTCAATGAAACCGTCTCCTTGAACAAGATTTATCGGACCCTTATCGTTTCTAAACTGAAAAACTGTAATTGAAATACAAATAATACTGCTAAGTGACGGACAAACAAAACATAAAATTAAAATACTAATGAAAAAATTAAATTCCTAATTTGATTCTTAGACAAAAAAAAAGAAAAATAAAAATGAATTTGGTTTAAAAAATAAAAAGCAAATAGTATAGCATAAATTCAGTTTATTGTGATGTCCATGCGTAGTTCTCGAAGTATAGACAAAAATATAATCGACGCTTCCATTTGATAAAGAAAACGTGATGTAAGAAGCATATTTGATAAAACATTCACGTTTATTTACTTGCATTATATGCATAAGAGATTGTGCTTGCCCAGGCTTTATACAAATATTGTCAGCAATATCAGCAGTTACTATTTAAAAAAGGCTATAAAAACATAACCTTTTTTTACACTGTCCCCAATTTTCGTAATTAAGGGCGTCTCGGTCGTTCCCTAAAGACTAGTACAACTATTCTTTGGTCCTAAAGATATTTTATTCAAAATAGTTCTTTACACTTTATACACAATATACATAATATGTACAATGGGTTATTTCAACAATTATCCCAAAACCAATTTAGATAGTGTGCTTTATTACAACATAATTTGTGAACAAAAACCATTTTCGAATTAGGGGTCACTTGAAACCACTTTTTAAAATTAAAAACCTTTTTTTCAAATAGGGGTAATTTGAAACCACTTTTCAGATGTTTGAGTGTTCATGTTCGAACATATTTATTATTTTTATTAATTTATCTGCCCAAATATAAATTACGACGTGCGTTCAATGTATTCTCGGTATCAGGGTGATTTACTAACGGTGTGGGTAATTTGACTAATTAATTAATTAATGACATTATAAGGGTACAAAGGTAAAATTTCATATACATAGTTGTGATCATTAATTTGCTAGTTACCCTTAGTCAACGACAACTGGAATGGCTAACGTGACCATGTTGAAGAAAATCGAGCACCGCGCTGTTATTAAATTCCTTATCAAACCAGGAAAACGTCAAAAAAACTATTCACGAAGAGATGGTGGCTGTTTACCATGATTCTGCACCTTCGTTATCTACAGTTCAAAAGTGGTTAAGTGAATTTAAAAGGGGCAGAGAGAGTATTGAAGATGACACTCGCTCGGGCGGCCCGGTTACTGAATCTACAGAAGAAAACGTGAAAAAAGTTGAGTAGCTTATACTGGAGGATGCCCGAATGAAGATCAAAATGATAGCAGAGATGACCCACCTCTCTGTTGATTCCTTGCACACTATTCTTCATGACCTCCTTTACATTTCAAATGTCAGTGCAAAATGGGTGCCGTGAATGTTCACGGCGCCTCAAAAGCAAGTGCGAATCGCGTGCTGTAGAGTTTTTAGACCTCTGTAGTGAAGTTCCATCAAGTATTTTCGATCGAATTGTTACTGGAGATGAAACGTGGGGTCATGATTATGACCCTGAAAGTAAGCAAGAGTCCAGGCAGTGGCACAAGAAGGATACTGCGCCCCCTAAAAAAATTAAAGTCGTTCCGTCTGCCGGAGAAATCATGGTCACAATGTTTTGGGACTAAAAGGGAATTTGCTGATTGAGTACCTAAACCAAAAAAGGTGAAACCATAAACGCAGCATCCTACGCATCCACTTTACGACATTAACGGTAAGCAATTAAAGACAAAAGACGGGGTAAACTGACGACCAGTGTGTTGCTTCTTCACGACAACGCCCCAGTCCACACAGCGCGTGTTTCCAAGGCTACTGTGCAAGATTGTGGTTTCGAAGAAATTAACCACCCACCCTATAGCCCGGACCTAGCCCCGAGTGATTATTATTTCTTCCCTAATGTTAAAAAAGACTCATGGGAAACGATTTTCCAACGATGAAGAGCTGAAGGCGACAAGAAACGCGCATTTTTCTGAGAAAGAGGAAAGTTATTTTTTACAGAGTATTGAAAAGTTAAGGGGGATTCCATGAAAAAATATAAATTATTTTAAATGAATTTACGTCCTTTTTCATAACGATACCGAGAGTACATTGAACGTCCGTTGTAGAAATAGTGGTTCATTTCTAAAATCTTAACCGGTAGGGATAGAGGAAGTTGGAAAATTAGTAAAGACTGCGAGGTTTGAATAAATTCAGCTTTGAAGATTGCTTAGCAGATCGGTTATAGGACCCGATGTGTTTGTGTTATTATTAAGGCGCAGTGGCTAGCTACTAAATAATGTCTTCTGGTAAAAGACGCACCTGTTGGTTGGGCCCGCAACACGTTGCGTTGTGACAAAGGTCGTTCGGTGGACAGTGGAGTGCGCAGGGCGCTTCTGCTGATGCCCCGCTTATTATCTGTAACAAAATACATGTTGTTTAAAATTTACAAGATTTCGTTTATACTCGAGAGTCTAAAGTCTAAATTTACAAGCTTTCCTTTATACTCGAGAGTCTAAAGTCTAAACGGAAGCTGAAGTTGTCGGGCAACGACGCGACGGTCTTTACTGTGTTGTCTGTAAAGGATAAGATATAATTTGACGAGGCCAGTGTAATCTTTTGCTGATTTTACTAAAGTAACTAAAGTACTTCTTATAAATAAATTAATACAGATAAGTTACTTCTGTGTGTACTTGTGTGTGTGTTTTGTGTGGGGCAACGTTTCTTTAAAAAAGACAAAGACAAGACAAGAATTCTTGGTTTACAGTACCAATGAAATTATGATAAGATCAGACGATGGCGTAGCGTAGCGGGCGGCGCGGCGTTTGCAGCCCCATCTTGTTGTTGCAATGTTTCTGGATTTCGAAACAGTACCTAATGCGGTCGCTTTGTGAAATATTTTTTAAATCTAATCTGATTATAATGTAGTAGCCCCTTCAGATAAGAGAAAAACTTGCAAACACAATCGATATTTTCTCGTTATCGTAATAATTTAACGAATAATTGTTGAAATATTTACTAACTAGAAGCGCCCCGCGGTTTCACTCGCATAAGTGTCGATCCCGTGGGAATATCGGGATAAAAACTATCCTATGTCCTCCCCCGGGATGCAATCTATCTCTCGGCCAAATTTTATCTAAATCCGTTCAGTGGTTTAGGCGTGAAAAGTTAACATACAGAAAGACAGACAGAGTTACTTTTGAATTTATAATATTATAGTATGGATTTATGGTACGATAATCATATTTAGCATAACGACATTTTATAGATGGCTTTATTAGATGACGAAATAATGATTTTGAAGATTATATTTTGGAATCATTGATTGTCGCCATATTTCGAGTTACTTTTTTTCAAGATCTTTTATGCTTAACTTAACATTTATGCATTGACCACCATCTCAACTGATGTTAAGCGATGATGGGGTTGGCGATGGTGCACGCATGCGTAGAAGTAACCTGTTCACTCGACACTTGTAATACTCAGGTTATAATAATAATAGTCCCCCACACCGAATTTCGGCGCGGGAGATATTTTAGTGCAGGCGTTTGTGCGCAAACAGAAAGGTCACTCTTCCCTCACTCTCATAGTCCGATGGAAGGACAATCCGACACGACCGGAGAGAGATCAGGCGCAGGACCTACGTCTTAAAGTGGTTTCCGTGGCACGGGAGTATCACACCGCCAACTTCCAAACTCTCGGCTATCACTAAGAACTCATCACACAGGTTTTAATCAGTTATGGCAGGAAACACTAGCAAGGAGTTCCACTCCTTATCACTTAGGAGGTTAAGAGTAGGTATAACCCGTCTGCCTTCAAAGCAAGAGTGAACAGGCATCTTCTGGCCCCGCTCGTTCCATTATCTATAGACATCATCCATCGCTTTCCATCAGGCATGATCGAGGTCAAGAGATTCAGCAATAAAAAGGTATAAAAAAGGTCTAGGTCATCTCGCCATCTCTTTCTGGTCCGGCCTCGGCGGCGCCGTCCATCTTCGGGCACCCATTGTGTGGTGATTTTTGCCCAGCGGTCATCGTGCATACGGCTGATGTGACCCGCCCAATCCCATTTGAACCTGGACGCGTACCGGGAGGGCTGGTTCGAGGTGGCGCGGGAAAAGAGTTCCTGAAAGGATTTGGGGGAGGCCTTTGCCCAGCAGGGGACAGCATAGCCTAGCAAAAAATAAAAGGTATACAAAATAAATATTACTTACCTCATTTCCACCAATAGGAAGCTCTACGAACTCAGGTTGTATGGTGGTTGAATGGATGCCTTCGTTATGGAAGAACTCTTTCACCTTCTCCGCAATCTTCATGTACTCCGATAAATTTCTACACCTATAACAAAAAAAAAAATAACAGGTATTGTACGAAACTTCGTAATGTTACGTTCATTTTGTTTTTCCCCTATTCGTGACTCGAGCAAAATTTGTCATGGCAACGTCTATGCAAATAAATAAAATTGAAGTGCCTGTTTGTAATTTCAAAATAACAGCTTTTTGCTAAATGCATATGAAAGTTACGGTTTTTCTTATAACAAAAAATCTTTTTTTTTTTGCCTTTGTTTGTTCCGGCTAATCTCCGAAACGGCTGGACCGATTTTTATGAAATTTGGTATGGGAAATACTTCGAACCCTGGGGAATGACATAGGCTTCTTTTTTTCGACCTACCGAACGGGCGAGGCCGCGGGCGGAAGGCTAGTTCGAAATAAGATTTGTTAAGGCGACTACGTGACCTAAAGCGCGGTCTTTGTCGGACTGCATAGAAAAGAAAGAGAAGCGCGATGACACAACGCTGGTAATTTATTGCAAAATATGAAGCAATTTACAAAAAATCTATTGTTTGGACTAAAAAATTAAAACACTAGTGTTTTAGTATGTTGCTTGTAGAATAATCTGACAAAAAATCATAATGATTTTTACAATAAACACCATACGTAAGTTTAAAAAGTTAGTGTGTTAAAAGTTTATTGTTTAGTTTGTTTTGTTTTGGAAAGTTTTTAGAGGTATCTTCATGTTTTTTTTCTATCGTATCAAATTAGATATATTATGTTTTCAACACACTGCCTACCTATAGCATGTATCCTGAAGAATATCATATATATTTTTCTGATTTTGTTTACTGTAGTCGATCATATACTTTTATTGTTTCGAAAACTTGCGTTTTTTGTGTTTAGGTCCTGTAAGCCCCTTAATATGTGCCAGCAAACTCGATTATAATGTTGGTCAAGTTGTAAAAATGATTATAATAAAAGTAAAAAATAATGGACATAGCCTGGCCACGATTCTTTTGGCCATGAAGATGTGTATGCCTAGCCATCTTGGCCGTAGGTACATAACACGTATGTTAATAACGTGGTAGGTAGCGGGCATTTTCCTGATGACCTAAACTCTTTTGTTTATTGTTGTTGCAACCATTGTCGTGGTCTACAGAAATTGTCCTTATTACCACCGGAACATACTATTGAAAGAGTCATAAATTTCGATAATTTACTGCATTCAATACGTGACCATTTTCAATGGTTTGAAAATAAGATGTTTTCCAAGCAATATTCTCACACAATGACGATATAAATTAAACAAAGAGCATTTCTCATTGATTGTTATTTCAACACGTTAGTATTGCTGGCTTTGTAAAATATACAATGGGGATGTGTATATTATTTCTTTTTATTGAATGATCTTTCTTAGGTAGGGCCGTAGGTATTTTGTGATTTGTATAAATATTGCATTGATTATCTAGAGGTTTTAAATTGTCCTGTAACAAGTATCTAAAAACGTATGCTAATGATTTTGGTAACTACTTATTAATTAAAAAATACTGGAAAAAAATAGTTACCAATATCGGGAAATCGCAACTCTGAACCATTAGAGTTATTATAAATAAATAAAAAAAAAAAAAAAAAAAAAAAAATTTTATATTTTTTATTTTAGAGTTATTATATCGAGCTTTAAATACCTATACACAGAGCAAAGACAATTTCCACAGATGGGGATCTCATGTGCGTATGCGGCACCTCCCCACAGACAATGGCCCACCTTCCATCCTGCACCGCATGCCATGTCACCTGTGCAGTTGGTGATCTTATGACTGCGTCTGTGAGCGGATTTAGCGCAACTGAATTTTGGCCCAAAAATTTTTAAACTTTTTGCCATTAATACGCTAAGAAGAAGAAGAATATCTATACAAAATAACATTAACAAATCCACCTAGACATATTGAAATTACCCGAAACTGTCAAATTTTTCCAATCAACTTTGAAACTTATGCTTTAGCGATAAAGATGAAAATCTATTAAAGAAATTTGACAGATTGTAGTCAAGATATTTTAACTATGCCATATTTCAAGTTTCAAATGACAGCTGCAAAGTTAGGACGCAAAACAATGTAACGCATGGAATTAATTTTATCTGTTGGGGTCAATAATTTAATAAAGCCGCAAACACGTACAAACAGTGAAAAATAAAGGCGCCAGCGCATTGGTTCATTGACATTGATTCTGGGACAAAGACTAGTTTGGATTGGCTGGTAGCCAAAATGAATTTATTCGTGAAACATTTTTCAAAAACAAACATTACCGGATGAGCTGGAAAACTGCTTTTGTATGAAAAATAAACTTTTTTAAAGCGCGTAGTGACATATTTGAATACGCCCAGAATCATGAAAACAAAAAACGGGCCAAGTGCGAGTCGGACTCGCAAACGAAGGGTTCCGTACCACAAGGCAAAAACGCCGAAAAAAACACGTTACTTGTATGGGAGGCCCCCTTAAATATTTATTTTATTGTTTTTAGTATTTGTTGTTATAGCGGCAACAGAAATACATCATCTGTGAAAATTTCAACTGTCTAGCTATCGCGGTTCTTGAGATACAGCCTGGTGATAGACAGACGGACGGACAGACAGCGAAGTCTTAGTAATAGGGTCCCGTTTTTACCCTTTGGGTACGGAACCCTAAAAACTTGAATAACTGTTATCAACTCATTGAACTGAATCCATTGATCTATTAATAGCGTATCAATTGATTTTGTTACAACTTGTCATAATGATATAAGTAAGGTATTGTGTTAAAGTTCCTATTACTTTTTAGAAAATTGTTATATTTAAATTGTAAATAATTAGTTGGTATAGATTTGTAAAAGGACCGCACTGTCGCATTGGGTACATGATGCACCTGTAATGATAGTTGTAAGGAATCCCCATTACAACTATCATTACAGGTGCATGTATACCCAATGCAGTGCAATATGGCAGAGTTAATAAATAAATGTTTATTTTCTACATATGCCCGCATAACTAGGTACACTATTAGCTGAATTCGCTAGATCATCAAGTTTATTAATAGCGCTACAATTTTGTTCATTAGAAAGAAAACTATGTTCTAAGCTTTTCCTTTTTGTGACGTCACAAAACAAAAAGTGTAACAAAATGTAATAAAAGTGATTTTAATAGCAAAGTAGCAACGTAACAAAATGTAATGACACTTATAATAGTTATAATAATGACAAAGTAGCAAATCATGTTTATACATGCTACTATGTATGTATGAACATTGACATAGTCTCTTCAGCAACCTTATCAAGTTATCAGGATGCACTAAAAGGCTTTGCTTATCACACGGCGCCGTTATTGGCGCGTGTAAACGACAGGCCAACTGTTAGCTAGCAAAGGAAAAGTTTCGAATGTTTAGATAAATACACCGTGTATACATACAATGACGTACTTGACCTAGTTGCAATGGACGGGTTCTGATTTGTACGCTAATTTGTACAATGTTACGTTGTCAATTTGTGTTGTAATAATATTTAGTTCACATTTGAATGTAAACAGACATCGTAACAGATATCGTTATAATGGTGTCGATGTTGTACCTACGACATCGGCTAAGTAAAAACTGGCCAAGTGCGAGTCGGACTCGCACACGAAGGGTTCCATACCACAAGGCAAAAACGCCGAAAAAAACACGTTTGTTGTATGGGAAACAGAATTAAAAAAAATATTTAAGGACTTCCCTTAAATATTTCTTTTATTCTGTTTTTAGTATTTGTTGTAATAGCGGCAACAGAAATACATCATCGGTGAAAATTTCAACTGTCTAGCTAGCACGGTTCATGAGATACAGCCTGGTGACAGACGGACAGTGGAGTCTTAGTAATAGGGTCCCGTTTTTACCCTTTGGGTACGGAACCCTAAAAATTAATGTATGTAACTAACTATGTAATGGAATCTAAGGTAACTAATTTAACCATCTTCCAAGGGTCGTAGCGTAATGAAAATTGGCAGCTGTATGTAGTTCTGATGACAATACAATAATATGGTACTGTCGAACTGATCTGATGATGGAGCCGGAAGATATGAACTGGAACTTCATGATGAAAAATCGTATCATAGCTGTTTTTGGATTTCTTAGAAAAGTCTTGTAATGAACTTTGAGCACGATTAGTTTTTTGTTTTTACGTGCATTTATAAAAGCGTGTTTTTCTAGTGTTTTTTACACTATTAATTTATTATGTCTTGGAAAGGTTTCAGGAGTGACCTATACGTAAGTTGTAGTAATAATAAGCTTTTTTTTAAGTAACATTTATATTGTCATTGTTTCCAACATAAGGCTGGATTTATATTGTACTAGTTGACCCGACAGACATTGTCCTGTTTTTGATTCGAAAGACGTGGCGCCAGCTATCATCATAATAACGTTATTGTTATTTTCCTCGGGAATAGCACTTTTTTTCGGGATGAATGGTACCCTATGTCCGTTTCTGTACACCTGACATCGTATATGCAAAATTTCAGGATGATCGGTTCACTGGTTTAGGCGTGAAAGGTAACAAACAAACTTACTTTCGCATTTATAATATTAGTTTGGACTAGCTTCCACCCGCGGCTTCGCCCGCGAGGTATGTCTCTAAAAACTATCCTATGTCCTTCCCCGGGATGCAATCTATCTCACTGCCAAATTTTATCGAAATCCGTTCAGTGGTTTAGGCGTGAAAAGGTAACATACAGACAGACAGATAGACAGACAGAGTTACTTTCGAATTAAGAATATTAGTATGAATGGATGTATTGTATGCCTTATGGCACATAACATATTGTTCCAGTGTATGACAAAAGTCTCTTCTCATACAGAGAAGGCATTTTTTTATTTATTTTATTAAAGTTCTAAAATGGTTAACAAATATACAAATATAATGTGTGCGTAAAGTGAATCTCAAAACAACTAAGTATTTATTTACAGCATTGCAGGGTTTTATGGGACGCTTTGTTTACAGTTCATGATTAATTCGACTGTATGAAAACAAAGACTTTCAGGAAGTACCGAGAAATGCGCATGCGTCTCATGCATGAAGCAGATGTCCCTATTTATATACTACATGTAGTCTACCGTTGAAAGGTAATTTTTTGTTTCCTCTTGTCACCATAAATTATAAGAAATCGAGGACATTTTCGTTACAAAAAGGAAACAAAGACAGGAATGAATTTTTATGTAGGTACTTATTTCTAAGGGGCTTGTGGCTAAGTAATAACAGCCGCTCGGGGTCGATCGATCAGGTTAAGCTACGCTTGCCGCGGTTGATCCGCGGATGGGTGACCAATGACCATCTTTATATACCAAGACCTTTCCGTCTCTCGGAAAGCACGTTTAGCCGTTAGCCCCGGCTGTCATTCGTGAATCTTTGACAGTCGTTACGGGTCGTCAGAAGCCCGAAAGAATGACAACCAGTCTTACCAAGGGGTTTCGTATTACCCAGTACAGATAGCGCAATCCACAAACTATTACTATTCGCTAGTAGTTGTCCCTAGTTAATTCCGCTAGTGTTTTAGTTTTTTTATACACACTAATTACCCACTAATAAGTAATTACTGTGTATCGACAAAACTAGCGGAGTGTTGCACACTTAATACTGTAAGCGATTAGGAAGAAGTGTGGGGCGCATCTTCGTGGATTGCGCTATCTTTAACTGGGTTTTGGAGGTCAGATAGGCAGTCGTTCCATGTAAAATACTGGTACTCAGCTGTTTCCGGTTAGACTGGAAGCCGACCCCAACTAAGTTGGGGAAGGCTAGGCAGATGACGACTGATTTCTTTGCTACCAGAGTTTGTTATTTGCTCTCATTTTTATTAGATTTCCACATTGTCCCCTTTCCATTTAAATCATGTCTCTGCTACTTCAAAGTGTCACAATTCGCTTGACCTCTGTCTTACACGTGTCTGTATCTTTTGGATTTTAGTACATTTCGGTTTAAGCAAATACTCAATAAACGGTAGCGTTTATCATTTATTACTAGCTGTGCCCGCGACTTCGTAACCGTGCATGTCGAAAAACTAATTGGTTTTTTTTTTTTGCTCGGAACCCTATTTATTTTTCTAAAATAAAAGTAGTGTAAGTTACTCCTTATAACATCAGTTATCTGTCAGTGAAAGTCCCGTCAAAATCGGTCCAGCCGTTTCGGAGATTAGCCGGAACAAACAGACCGACAAAAAAAAAAATTATGTTATAGGTATAAGTACCGTATCTACTTTTATATTCATTTAGTAAAAAACTGTTATTTTGACATTACAAACACATTTCAATTTTATTTATTTGTATAGATGTCATATTGCATTCCACATATGCATACACATACATAAACTCGCGCCTTCTGCCCATGAGGGTAGGCAGAAATTACAGTTCGCCACCTGCCACGATCCCTACAAACTCATTTTGCTTCGTTTGCGTTCATAAATATCCAGGGTAATTGCGTAACACACTATCAGTAGCAATGGGTTTCATTTTGACAGTTCAAAAACATTCATTGCGTTATTTGCGTTGTTGAGCAGACACATTTTTCGAACATATGGAGCAATGGATTAGAAATATGCTTCAAAATGATTCAAATTGAGAATAATAGTGTGTTACGCAATTAGAGAGCTGGTTCAACAACATAATATGCAGTTATAGAGGTATCTGAGAATATTCGCTGCTTGTTTCGTCAAAATCACGACATACTGCGCTCATGAATCCGTTTCTGACGTTTTGTGATTGTTTATTTATTATGAAGTAGAGAGAAGATTACAGACTAATTATTAAATGAAACAATAAATTCTTGCAGTATTCTTTCAGAACAGCACAACCAGACAATCATGTTTCAGAACACGCGTTACAAGATCCATCACTATTTTCATACATAATCAGCCTACAATGTTCCCCACTGCTGGGATACAGGCCTCCTTTCAGTAAGTGGGAGTGGGCCGTAATCCAACACAGGGGCCCAGTTCGGTTTGGTAGATCATGTCACATGTCTTCGAATGTTTGGCTCTAGGACATGCCGGTTTCCTCAAGATGTTTTCCTTTACCGTTTTGAGAATAGTGGTGATGACACGTCAGACGCGGCCGTTACCACTGGGCCGATACTTTCATGAATGATTTATTCCATGTTGCATTTTAATTACACCAACAGTTTAATAGTCCACCGTGACTAATTTATGATTTCTTGGTATCACGGTAAGCAAATAAAGGTAAAAACAGAGATTTATCAGCGGCTTATCATCAGGTGCGGTGTGCAATTGAATTGAGAGGATGTGTGACTAATTCGGTACATTTCAATGAACGAATATTGTTACCACTGCTTGTAGAATTCGATTAGAAACTGTCATTGGTACTTACGACTAATGAACAATTGTATTCTATGCGTGAATTCAGCAGATGTTGACTACTAAATAAATTGCAACTCTCAAAAGTCAATAGAGCTCAAATTCAATTACTATAGAATATACTATGAATAGATCTTGGGGCTGATGTTTATCTAACTTCTAAGACGTCGGCCCTAAGATCTATTCAATACCAGTTTCCTTGTCATCCAAGGCTAATCAATTAAAGCTATCCTACATACATACAGTTAGATACAGTGATACAGTTTCGACTAGTACGGAGGACAGTGTGAATCGAATGCTACAACCTAAATAACAATATCAGTGTACGTAATTTGTTGGTGAGTGATTAGTGCTTAAATGCGTGCTAAATGATTGTCAAGTGACGTAAGTACTTAACGAACAACATTTGTATGACGTTAGAAAGGTGAGAAATATAATCACACTAGCTGTGCCCCGCGGTTACACCCGCGTAAATGTCGATCCCGTGAGAATATCGGGATAAAAAGTAGCCTACATGTTAATCCAGGGTGTCAGCTACCTCCACACAAAATTTTATCAAAATTGGTCCAGCCGTTTGAGCCTGAAGAAGTAACAAACATATAAACACACCCCAACACCCCCTCACAAACTTTTGCCTTTACAATATTAGTGTGATTATTGTATTTAAGTGCAGGTTGTAGGTACTTTTATGATGCAAATAAATAAAGTTAAAGTTAGATAGATTCACGTCTTCCCATGGGGGTAAGCACATACACTTTTGGGAGGTAGTTTTTGCCCCAGAAATCTCTTTTCGTATTCCCGTGATGTTTGGAGTGGAGCAACATAGTGGAGTAATTATTTCTGGTTCCCTCTGGAAGACTGGAAGTAAAGTGGGTGCAAAAATGTTTGTTCAGTTTGTTAAGTTCTGTTTCTATGCTTGCCAAAACTATCATTAGGCAGGGCAGAAACTACAGAACGTCACCTGCTAAGATCCTTAAATACTCCTTTTGGTTCTACGCACACGCCGGTTGCGAGGACTACGCACCTGACCTTTCTGAAGAACAAACAAACTTTCCGAACTTTCTTAATAATGCCTGGCTTGGGATCAGTACAAGTGTTTGTCGTTTCCATTATTTCTTGTCAGCCGCCATATTATCATACACTCCCTTTTCCTTTATACAATCCATCCATCGATTCGTTGATCTTCCTATACTCATTCATACTCAGACCTTTCCTCACAACTTTCTCCTCGTTCCCCAGCTTCGCAGCTTCAGTGACTTGATTTTATCGATAGTTATTTTTAACCCCCGACGCAAAAACGACGGGGTGTTATAAGTTTGACGTGTCTGTGTGTGTGTCTGTCTGTGGCATCGTAGCTCCCGAACGGATGAACCGATTTTGATTTAGTTTTTTTTGTTTGAAAGGTGTATTAGTCGGAGGAATCCCTACAAAAAGCATGTAATAAAAAAATAAATTTAAAAAAATCTTATGGAAGTCGGGGGACCGTTCTGTGGAACACCTTCTATACTGAGGTCCCCTGACTTCCTTAAGATTTTTTAAAATTTATTTTTTTATTACATGCTTTTTGTAGGGATTCCTCCGACTAATACACCTTTCAAACAAAAAAAACTAAATCAAAATCGGTTCATCCGTTCGGGAGCTTTCCATTCCTTATTTTTATTTTTGTCGGGGGTTTTTTAAATTTTTAATTTATTTTTTTATTTTAAATGCGATTTTTTGTTTTGTTTTGTTTTTGTTGCAAAATGAAATGAAATTAGCCTGGTATTTTGTTTAATTTTATTGTGTTGACATTGTGATATATTTTTTTATTTTTTTTTAAGCATGTTCTATAATCATGATTGGTTTTTAATTGAATATTGTTTTTAGCTTCAAATATTATTTTTGTAAACATTCAGACACAATTTGTTAATTGTTAATGAATAAATCCATCATTGATTTATAAACTAGCTGCACCCCGCGGTTTCACCCGCGTAAATATCGATCCCGTGGGAATATCGGGATAAAAAGTAGCCTATATGTTAATCCAGAGTGTCAGCTACATCCATACCACATTTTATCAAAATTAGTCCAGCCGTTTGAGCGTGAAGAAGTAACAAACATATAAACACACTCACAAACTTTCGCCTTTATAATATTATAGTGTGATTTACCCACCTAATATGTGCACTGGCGATGATCCTGTCCCCTGCAAGCTGCCACACATGGAACTCATGAACAGCTAGCACGCCATCGACCTTTTCCAACAACCGCCTCTGTATCGCGTCCACCTGAACAAATAAATAACGTCAGAAAAAACTCCGCAGCTTATCAACAACCAAACATTTGTAACAGCCGTGTTTATTAACTTTGTAGAAAGTTGTGGCTCGCGTCGAAAATATATTTCAAAATAGAATGTCAAGATTGTTTACTCAAAACTGTTTGACAGATGTTTGAAGTTGAAGGGTTTAAAGATGGCGTGTGTCATTCGAATTTGAACTTTATGTCTATAGTGCTAAAAATATCTTGAAAATGTTAGGAGTGGACCTAAAAACAATTGACGGTCGGAATCGCCTATTGCCTGGGAATGTGACAATGAATTACTGAAAATAAAACACAATCAAACTTGGTCCAATTTAGGAGTCGATATAGGCGACACGTTCGCTGCGCTTGCAAACACAAGACCTATCCGACAGATTACACCCACCTTTCGCCAGTTATGTTGAAGTCCCATATAAAAGGGGGTGTGTTTGGGAGATAAATAACGAACTCCTTGTTGTTTTGATGATTTGAAGTTTAATCAGCAACTTTACAATGAGTACGTAATAGGAAACATTGCAGAAAAAGACTCGACACAGAAAACGCATGTCATCATTTCTTCAACGGTTAGCGCGGGAAGCGCCGCCCGCCGGCCGGCACCCGCGGGGTTTTTGACATCTCGATGACACTTGCCGTTGATGAAATTGACAGCGTTACATTAGCGATCCGCGGCGCCAACAGGGTGAACCTACTGCCATTAACCGGGCACAAATCCAGACTCCGGGCTGCTAATGAGAAAGTCATGATCCAAAAACCCAATAACACTGCTCGACCCGGGAATATAACCCAGGCAGGACCTCATGCTCAGCAATAGCGCTTGCGACCATTAGACCAAGGAAGCAGTAGTTCAATTTCAATATATTGTGGTATCGATACACTACGGTAATGTAAATCGGAAGTAGGAATTCCGCATTTCATTGCGAACAATGTAATTGTAAACAATGAATATTTTATAAATTGATTATTACCGGGTTACGTTACACCCGCAGGTGTCAAGTTGCAAGGTTTTACTATTGTACTTTCCAGCATATCACCATTTTACCATCAACAATAGCTTAGAGAAATTCTTTTGCAGTAAAACACTTTGTAAAGTTTTTGTATACTGTACAAACAGAATATTAATCTTTCTAATTATCTTTCAATGTCTGGTAGCGAAAACTGGTCAAGGCCGTGCCGAGCAAATATTTATGCTTTTTTTTTCTTATTTGTCTCTAAGCCTAATACCATAATCTTCCCTAGTATTTGCTAGTGCTTAGAAAGTATTTGCTAAATACATGACCTACAATCTAAAATGCATGAATAAAAAATAGAGCACTTTGTTACAACCTGACGAGTAATGAGGATAACATAGGTACCTACTAATGACACAGAGAAAAAAATGTATAGGAATTAGGTTCAGTATTTTCTTTTCAGCTGATTGGCGTTCAATTGCAGAGACGCTTGTCCAGTAGTGGACTGCTAAAGGCTGATGATGGAGCAAACATGTAAATGATTACAAAATGAAATCAAATTTTAACTTTTTCTTCTCTAGTATTATCAGTAATATTTGCCAGCCAGCAAGGTGGCAGCCAGGCTGGTATCACCACAATAGGTATCACGGACAGTCCTCTATGCAGGCCTTGCACGGAGGCTGAGGAAACCCTTGCGCATGTGCTCTTTGAACGCACAGGCGTCGCCCAGATTAGGACAGAAACCCTCGTCAGATCTTACACAGATGATCTTAACAGACCACAAGATGGGATCAACTCCTGGAGGGAGGTGGGCTGGTTAAAATACCCACCGACAAAACACGCACAACGGTCCACCTGAAGAACTAAGTGCGGAAACCAAACCCTCTAACATAGAACACAGAAGTATCACCACTCGTTAAAGCCATTTTAATGTTCTTACCTGAATATGAGTTGGCACAGTTTGCAGGAGAATTAACGAGGACTCTCTGAGCAGCGGCCACACGGACGCAAGTATCAAGATGACTAACACTATACTGAGCGCGGGGTCGATATAATATTTGTACTCCCAGTCCGTCAGCCATACTACTAGAGCTGATCCTACTACGATTAGTGAACCTAGAACAAAGGAAATTGGAATTAGTTAATAAGTAATGTTAGGAAACAATTGTGCGTTTATTCCTAGAAGGCTTTTGAGCCAAAGAAAAGATGGATAGACTGTATGAAAGATAATGGCTAGAAAAGTATGGTGAAAGAAAAAGACATATTGCGCCGACCCTAAATAAATTGAGAGAGAATTATGATGATGAAAGCAGAATGTTGTGTTCATCTCGAGAATGCTTGACCGCCTGAGAGAATTAAGATGTTGCATTTCGCAAGCCAGTCCTACTTCGCGTTTTGGTTTTTATCAAGCCTATGTATATGTCGCAGCCAACTGGTTAAATTAGCCGTTTAGTTAACCGCCATGGCCTTTGGAAGTAGTGCTCGCCTCGCTTCGCTCTCTCGGCTCGCGCGCGGTTGATCATAGTTCTAACCTAACCCATTTGGTCGGGGTGCCCTGGCTTAGTTACTGCGACCAATTCGGCTCGCGCGTGATTGGTTACAGTTCTAACCTAAACTATAATTGAATATCATTCAGGCCGTTAGTTGAACGGCCGCCGTTTAGTTAAAAGGCTAGGCGCTTAACTAAACGGCTAATTAAACCAGTTGGCTGCGACATATATAAGCATTCAAAATAGGCGGGGAAATCTGGATCTATGGAGCAGCATTAATTGGTCTGTGCATGAAAATTGTTAAGCTATAAGATTATAATTACGAGATACGGGTGCTGGCTGGTTGTAATATTGAAATATCACCCGTTCACAAAAACATGTGCTATTTCTCAATACATATCTTTACTTTGTAAAAAAAAATCAACGGTTTTATACCAAAACAAAATAATAGGGGTTATCAAAACGCCATGTATGATAAAGCCAGGTGTTTAACACAAGATTGTTATTTCCCCCGTTCCCATACACGTAATAATTCAGTCGTAATTCGTAATAATTCAGTCCATAATTAGTAAATTAACAATCGATCATGAACCAGTTCCTTATCTATCTCAAAAATACGATTGGGTAAAAAATTTATCGTAAGCCTACGTAAGCACGGGCGCTCTTTTTAACGCGACGTTTATTGGCGCGCACTGGATTTTGAACGCTCGGCTTAGCGGCGAGCGTTGAAATTCCAACTGTGCACTTTTACAACGCGCTAGGGATGCATTCTGTAATTCTGTTGTATTCACGACGCTCGGTTCTACGCCGACAGTTGAAAAGCCAGAGCACGGTCAAAAACTTCGTGTAAAAAAAATACAAAACAAAAAACTGACTTCCAAAAAAAAAACCGACTTCCGAAAAAACCAATACAAAACGAAAAATAACTTTAATTTCAGAAGTCGGTGTCGTTCGAAATTAAAGTTATTTTTCACATTGTAGTGTTTTTTTTTTTGGTAGTAGGTTATTTTTTTTTGGAAAAGTATTTATTTTTCAGTTTTTAGTTGTAGGTACCTACCCCACACAGTTTCATAAACTTAACACTAATTGCTATGTAAATATCAGTGACAGGAAGTTATTAAAACATCATCAATATAAACGAAGCGGAAAGAAATCGTATTATTGAAGCAAACTTAAAAACTACCCAAGCAAAGTTAATACAATTTATATGGGACCACCCCTGAGGCATACATACCTTATCCATTAAAAAAAAAATTTGCATATCCGTCTATACAGGGTTATTGGAAAAACAAATAAGCTGTTCCCTACATTTATGTTCGTATAACTCGTCAAAATGTAGGGAACAGCTGATTTTTTTTCGCGATTTCAGGTTTGGTCCAATAATATAACTTGTTCATAATGATTAGTACAATGACCTCTTAAGAGGTTGTTGGTGTTTTTCTAATAACCCTGTATATGACGGAGTTATGCACGAAAATACAAAAAAAAATATAACCTTATTTTTTGAAGTCGGTTAAAAAAAAAAGCGCCCGTGCGATTTAATTTGTACCCAATCGTATTGTTACTGTCTCGTTTATCATTTAAGTTTCGTAATTTCTCACAGTGCTAATCAAGGAATGTATGTATTTACTATGTAATGTTAACCTTGAAAGTAAAATAATTGATAAGATGACCAATGATCAGCGTAACTGATCAGATAACTATAAGGTTAAAGATAACACACCTTTCGTGAAATTGGTACAAGGTTACTAGTGTTTCGCATTCGTTTTCGTATCAAAATAATGTCAATGCCAGCCATTAAGGGAGGATAAGCATGTTTATTTCGAAATTCAGTTATTCACGGATTTTAATGGATGGGACAGATATTTATATCTATGGTGTGTGCAAAGTGCAAACATTGATTGTAATTTATATAATGTACTAGCTGTGCCCCGCGGTTTTACCCGCATAAGTTTCGATCCCGTGGGAATATCGGGATAAAAGTAGCCTATAATGTTAATCCAGGGTGTCAGCTACCTCCATACAAAATTTTATCAAAATTGGTCCAGCCGTTTGGGCGTGAGGAAGTAACAAACATATAAACACACACACTCACAAACTTTCGCCTTTATAATATTAGTGTGATATGTGTTAGCTTCTGCCCGCGACCTCGTCCGCGTAAAATTTCTTGTTCCCCCGACCTGTTACTTCGTTTTCGCTTAGCGCCCTTTCTACCTTGCTTTCCTTTGCTCGGCTCCTAGCTCCTAGCATGATGCTATAGTAGCCTATAATTTACTCAAGAATATAGCTATCAAATCGAAAAAGAATTTTTAAAATTCGAGTGGTACTTCAGAGATTAGCGCCTTCAAACAAAACAACAAACTCTTCAGCTTTATTAAATTAAGTATAGATGGGTAACATTCAAAAATTTCTCGCGATCTACATGCGCAACACATTATCACTCATGATCTGAATAATTTTGAAGGATATTTCTAATCTATTGCTTCATATGTATGTAATTTATCTGCTCAACAACGTAAATAACGCAATGAATGTTGTTGAAGTGTCAAAATGAAAGCCATTCCTACTGTTAGTGTGTTACGCAACTACCCCGCTGATTTCTAAAACAATAACAAGCTCATGAGCTGTGATTGGATGACCAAAATAACTTCAGTCAATTAAATCACTTGACATGAGATTAACAAATTAAATCCAATGCATTATCAGAATCCGGGGATTAAACTAATTCCTATTTAGTTAGTTTAATCCCAAACAAAAAAAAAAAACTATGTATGGGAGCCCCCCTTAAATATTTATTTTATTTTGTTTTTAGTATTTGTTGTTATAGCGGCAACAGAAATACATAATTTGTGAAAATTTCAACTGTCTAGCTACCGCGGTTCTTGAGATACAGCCTGGTGACAGACGGACGGACGGACGGACAGACAGCGAAGTCTTAGTAATAGGGTTCCGTTTTTACCCTTTGGGTACGGAACCCTAAAAATTAACGAAACCTTACCTTCAAGTAATGCAATATGAAACAATTTACCTAGAAACCGTCCTTGGAAAAGAATAAACTATCAAACGCGAAGAACTTAATGGACTATAAGTGGATGCGATTTCTTCAATAATTTTCTGTCTTTACTACTTCGTGGAAAGATATAAGCAGTTTACGCTGCCGCTGTCCAATTTTCTTACTATTCCAGACGGCCTTTGCCATTTATTATGCACTAGGTTCCTTTGACCGACGCCTTTGAATGTGAAACCTTACGACTTCAAAGGTCGAGTTGAATTTTCAAGACCCAATCAATAACTTTAACAATAGCTGTTTATAATACAACAACGTTGCTTGAATAATACAATAGTTAAAGGATTTGTTGTTTAATTTATATGCTTCCTTTGAGTAGCCCAGAGTGCCTACTACTGTGACGTAAGTAGATGCAAATAATTGCAAGCCTAAGTAGGAATTATAGAAAGGTGCTGCTGTTCCACAAACGATGGGACACTTAATATCGTGTCCTGCGTGTCCTATCAGCTGCACGTTACAGGAACTGGTAGACGCTGGTGATGGCGCCAAACAAGTAGCCGAATTCTGGGCCGAGTCCATTTAGATTGCTATTGACACGCTAAAAAGAATAAAAAGAAAGGTAGACATCTGAAAGCCACTAAACGTCATCATCATCATCATCTACATAATATATAATTTTTTTTTCAGAAATTTGGAGACTGATATTAGGTGCGTACGTTCTTAAACATAACGAGAGATAAGTTTGTGTAGTCAAATGTAGTGCGCATTGCCCCATTTAATATAAACACATGGATTAAACTGAGGCGTGTAAACACTTGTATTACTTGTGGCGCTTAATCACGATTACAGTAATACCTACCACTAATTTTAAAACTAACTAGTATTGAAATAGCATGTATTCCATCCGATAAAGCAATTGAATTAAGTATTTTATGGATGCAGAAATGATTATTATAATTTCCATGTTAAATTAAACATGAATGTGTTTTCAGCAATTTTACGACTTTAGTTAAATAATAGCAAGAATACAACAATCAATTAAGTTTGAAAATATCAGCAGGGATGTTTATTCGAGTTTGTCACGGTTTTGAATCCGCAATTTCCTTGTCGAAAGTATTTAGTCAATGTCAAGGTAAACTTGGCTATGGATCAAGTGCACGAAGGCTTATTGCTAACCTACAAGAACCTTCGTTGGCAGTGAATGGAGAGCAGGACAATAAACGTCACACCGTGTGACTTGCGTTAAAAGGGTCAAGTTACTATTTGGTGTTGGTTTACGTTGTGTATGAGAGCATATGTGGATGATATGCATCAATTTTCAACGACATATTATGTAACAAAATTTATAGTTGAGGCCCAGGAGTAATGTGTCTACCGGGCTATGGTGTCTATTGACAATAAGATTAGAGACAGGCAAGATTGTGTCTATACGATTAGGGGAAGACCAAAGATAGGTAATAGGTAATACGGAATGGTGTCCGCAACTCCACGTCAATGTATGTACTTTGCGTACGGAAGACCAAAGATGCGGTGGATGGATTGTCCGAAAGATGATATGACTAGAAAGGGGGTGGTGAAGGGGGTGAAGAGATGAATGAAAGTAGAAGACATGCTGCACTGACCCTAAATAAATTTAGATAAGGGTAAGAAGATGATAATGTTGAAATAGTAATGTATTGCATCACTGTGCGACAAGACGGTTAAGTAGCTGTTTAGTTTTTTGATACATTGCGCAATACTCATCATTGATAAAAATCCGTAAAAGACGCTAGCCAAGTGGCCATATTAGCCTCGGGTGACTATTCTATTTCTAGTCATTCCAATAATTCAGAAAGTGAATTCGGTTATGAATAGCTTATGCTATAATTATCTTCCCACACAATCCAGTCTCAGTTAAATAAAGGGTTGGATAAATATCAACTTTATTTTTGGCAAACAAGGTTTGCAGAAGTTTTTGGCACTGAATGGCACCCCGTTATGGCAGTATTGACGTTAATTTATTGTGTAACAATGATACAATATTTTTGTATGTATCTAGATCAATGCCTACAATTTTTAAATACCATACTTTCCTGAATTTACTTTTATGACTAGTGCGGGAGGAGAGGAAAGTATCATCACATTTTTATTTCGAAGAAAAAATTTGTAGGTTTCCAACAGTACCTACCTAATATTAAATAATAATATTGTTTTTATAGTGGAAATACCAAATAAATAAACATAGAAATCGAGGCGGTTGTGGTTTTCCAAGTACCTACTTGAATGAATTCTCTGGGTTAGTATTAATCACCTTTTGAACAAATAAATATTTATAGTTGTAATAATAAGAATGAGGTAAAATTCTTCGAATTTAGTTTTATATTTATTTCCTTATAATCACGTTTTAAATACCTGTCTGTTACTGGGTTCTGGAGGTCAGATAGGCAGCCGCTCCATGTAAAATACTGGTACTGTGCTGCATCCGGTTAGACTGGAAGCCGACCCCAACATAGTTGGGAAAAGGCTAGGCAGATGATGATGATGATGAATCACGTTTTAAATACGTATGTTAATTTTACACATTTAAATGGTCTTTTGATTTCGTCTCCTATCAACAATGGCAGAGTAGAGCGATTAATTAACTTTTTTGGACGGGTAAAAACACATCAGGAGGAAACTGTCGTGGTGTCATTCATTCTTAGGTCGGGCCCTAAACTAATCTTATGTTTGTCGTGATACGGAGTAGTAATCGTCAGTAGCTTCGGCTAAAACTACGGTCTTCGTGCTTAGGGAGTCGGACCCCTGTCCACTGTCCAGGGTGCGCTGGTCGCGCTTGAGCATCCTCACTCAACGCTCTTAAAATAACCTGACGATTACAGAACACTCCAAATGCATTCGTTTAAATAATTATGCTAAATCAATCCCAGATGAATCAAACTCACTCACATGTAAACCGTGTAGGCTACAAATAAAACAAGTGATCACCTTTTCGGATCAATGGTGTGAATTTCACACGCGATATCGCAAACAGCCGATAGCTAACCACTAGTTCAACTAAACGTTTCTAGGCTAAGGCAGTGTTTGCTGACCTAAATGTTACACAGCTTTGATTAACACTGGTCCCCCGCCCCAGGTATACACGGGATCCGTTCTATAATTAGAATTTGGCTTCAGTAATATTTTTTCGCTTCACGTGTTGAACCCCTGGATCGTGGTAACAACTGTTTCTACTTGTTTGGGCGACTCTTGGCCATGTTCTCATCGCAAAAAAGTACTTGTTTTCCTCAAGAATTGTGAAAACCGTTACTATAGAAACAAAATTTTGTTACGTTTTAAGAAAAAATCAGCTAGGTAAATATACATTCTACATTGTCGTCAATGTAAAGACTCAGCTTACGACTCGTTGAGTAGATGCAATTAAAATCCACGTGTAAGCAGTCGTATCTAACTTTCTCTTATTTGATTTGTCTACACTTCTACAGAACGTATAACTATTTCTGTTTCATGTCTACTGTACTTTAAGATTAATGAATATCGAAACTAATCACATGCCAGTTTAAATTGATTTAGAGATAGATAGAATTTTCATTATTATGCATACCATAAAAATTACAGACATAAATGTAGAAATTTTACAAGGGGTAACCCAATGGGCGGTCTTATCGCTTAAAGTGATCTTTTATAGACAACCTTTGGACACAATACTGAAGGCAGACATAGTGGTGGTGGTTAATTACATTAGGTATCAAAAACTGTACCTAAGTGGTAAAGTTTTCAACAAATAAAGTGTCGCCGTGAAAACGTTATCGTAACTACTTTGCTAAAGAGGTATGAAATAAAGTGGGCGTAATATAAAAGAGAAAACATAATAGCTAATGACGTAATTGTGTCATCGGCCACCTTTTTGTTCTAGCCGCCTACAGATTGACTTCGTGGATATCGAAGGCATAAACAAATAAAAAGTATTTCTTTCAATTTGACATGCAACTGGCAACAGTGAGGCAATCAATTGCACGGATATGATTTTTCAATGAGCACAAGTCATGATTGATAATTTAATACTATGTATTACAGTTATGACGATGGTGAGAGTGAGACATATGTAAATGATTTCTGAATGAACTTTGGAAATCCCTCCCATAAAGTAATATCTCTTATAGGGTATGTATAGAATAATATACTTAGTCACTTTGTATCTGAATAAGACGTTTTTAATCACCGTATACAAATAAGACATAATCCTTTCGCTGAGCAATAAATCAAACAAAGAATCACTCACCTAAAGCATCAGACAGGACATGCAAGAACACGCCTTTCATATTCATATGTCCAGGATCATGGGCTGCTCTGCAGGGCGTCTGCTTCTTATTATTTGGTACTTTGTCCGGCTTCGGCGGGACCATTTCGTCAGTCTCTTCGGTATCAGTCGCGTTGTGACCTAAGGCCATGTCTGCATTGCTGTTGACGATCTCTGTGAGATGTCTCACGTTGGCTGGCGGTGGGACCCCGCCGTGGGAATGACCGTGGCCGCCGCCGTGATCTACGAGAAAAAGGTTACGTTTAGAATCAATATCATAATCAGCCTATAATGTTCCCACTGCTGGGACACAAGCCTCCTCTCTGTGAGAGGGAATGGGCCATTATCCACCACGCGGGCTCAGTGCGGGTGGGAAGATGTCACATGTCTTCGAATTTTTGGTTCTAGGACGTGCCGGTTTTCTCACGATGTTTTCCTTCACCAATTTTGAGAGCATTATGAAATTAAATACACAAAGTAAAGGCCTGCCTGGGTTCGAACTCACGACCTACAACTCTTAAGTCGGGACCGATACTACTGGGCCACCACTGCTCTGAATCAATATATCGATAAAAAATGGGTTTTCCTGGGCCTCCACCAAATCCTTCCAGGTACTCGTTTTCTGCGTCACCTCGCATTAACCAGCAGTTCGCGACTAGCAAATCTAGCCAACTCTTTCTTCAAGAAATATTGATTCAAGGAACTGTCTTATATTAGGAAAGGTAAAGGATCCTTCAAGACAAAAACAAATAGAAGACACTTCAAATGTAGAGCACGCTGTATCGGTGATAATGATAAGGTAAGGCCGTAAGGCTCCGCGCCGTGCCTACAGGTGCACCTAGTTTGGAATTATTACGTGTGTGATTGATCCACTTTGCTTCAAATAATAACAATACTTAGGGTTATTGGTAAAACATTAACAACCTCTTTAGAGTTCTTTGTACTCATCATTATGAACATTTACTATGAGACAAAAAACTGAAATCACGAAAAAAAAATCAGCTGTTACCTGTAGCCCTACATTTATGTTTGTATAACTCGTCAAATTGTAGGGAACAGCAGATTTTTTTTAAACTGTATAAATGAGCTTGTGAAGTCTCTATTACGCCCCTTTAAAAGGTTCTGCATGCAAAACATCTCCAAACATATTTGCAGGCAGAAAGTAGAGTTTTAACTTAGCCCTACTTCCGAACTAGACTCATTTCCATGCAGTGGCATTGAGCTAGGTTTACTTTTGGTTTAGAAGCTTCTGGTAATCAAAACTTTCCTCAGAACGTAGGTGTGTGCATACACATATTCACCTAAGCATACATTTTTCAAAACAGTTGCCTAGGTAGAATTTTAGCTTTGAATACAAATATTCCACTTTGAGCTACTTCAATATTCAATCAATAGTGAGAATTGAAATGACTAATAGAATAAAAACAATAATTTAACATTGGACAACGTAAGTATAGCTGACATAGTTACAACATGAATCATGTTTTATATTATTATTACAGGTAAAACATGCCATAACCAAAGCGTATTCGATAATTCGAACCGGAAAAGGTCGGTTAACCGCTCTTCAGTGGAAGTAAAAAAACCGAATGAAAGAAACATTTTAAATTCGACTTGGATGATGTTTAAAAAACAAGTAATAAATATTTATGATATAGGTCCATGCCCCGGTCGTAAAGAATGTTAGCATTGTGACGCAATGGCAAGGTCGAGGTACAGTTAGGTTTAATTTACGCTCATGGACTGCATCTCGAGAAGGTTGTATAAATGAGGTCTTAATTCGTAAATATAACAAAATAGTAATGAAGTCAAAACTGTACCTACATTAAATATAAAAAAAAAAAAAAATGCTGCGAGGTGTGGGAAAGAGCCTGATGCCGAAAATATCGTTTTTAGAAATTTGTCCGTTTGTCTGGATGTATATTCCGGATTGGCGCAAAAACAGCTGAACGGATTTGGATGAAATTTGGCACACCAATAGTTTATTACCTAGATTAACAGATAGGGAACATTTAATTCCGGCAGTACGTGGAATATTTTTCGACATCCATGCGGGCAAAACATAAAAATACGGTTTATTTGATTCTGATACCTACTGCTACAAAAACTGATTAAAGGCTTTAAGTAAGCTGATTGTGGAATGTTAAAACACGCAATTGTATTGCATGTAGATCAATGGTTACACTGTCGGATTGGTACAAAATAATAAAATTTTAAGTCCGGGACATAGCGGCACGCAGGGCTATTATACGAAGTTAGAATACGGAATCAATGTTTTTGCGTTTCCATTAACTTTTAAGAAATCTGTGAATCACCCTCATTCTATTGCAGATTTGCAGTCTGATGAAAAGAACATATTTCATAAGTTTTGTGTACAAACCTACGCCTTACTGATAGCACAGGGCCCTTAGGGCTAGCGCATACATAAAACTTTTAGTTGAACAACTGTTTTGTTGTGTATCATATGTTTAAAAGAATATATTAAAGCGCACATACTGTCAACTCGATAGTTGCTCGACAAAAAAGTCAAAAAGCTTTATCGATTTGCTTTTGATTTAAAAGTTGGACAACTATCGATCAAGCGCTCAATTTGTATTGCATTGTATTGATGTGCGCAGACCATCGACTAAACAGTCGATCCGCGACTGATCGCGACTACCACTAGATAATCTATCACTGAGTACAGGATGTACACAGTATCTTCTTTTTTTATCTCTCTTAAAATTTCTATAAAGCAAAGCACAAACTAAAACTTTCTTGTTAATGAACATTGTATGTAGCACCTTTTCATGAACGTTGTAGAAAAAAACTGCAAGAAAACTGGTCGGATTGTTTAGGAGATAAACAAATCGACGATCGACTGCATCGATGGTATGTGCGCCTCCATCGACTTAATAGTTTAGTTGTGTGGAATTCACGAGAAGTACACAACTCGATTAAACAGTTTAGTCAATGTAGAAGTTGTATGTATGCGCTAGCCCTAAGTCTGCTATTTTTATAAATTCGTCATTCCAACACGATCCTATTGTCATTTTTCTTAAAGTTCGTAACCTGCTAAATTCATAATAGTCGATCATTAGTCGGTCAATGGCACAGAACATAATACGATACTCGTAACGAATTAAAAGCAATGACTGCACAATGACGTTCTAATGGTAGGTCACTGATCAAAGGAACTGTCAAAATTTAAGCAGATTACCGCATAAGTCAGTAATTCATTTGTCATTATGTACGAGATTAATATTCTATGCCCTATTGTTTCAATGGAGTGTCAGTGGTTGACCATTAGAAAGTCATAATGACGCAATTATATTAGTAGATTACCAAACTTGTCAAAATCAACAATTATGAAATCAATGATAGACCATTCTGACACTATTGTAATAGCAGACTTGAGACCGTCGGCATCCAAATAAGAGCAAAACAATGTATTTATATGTGGAATTGATACTTATCGATACGCTAAATCCAAAAGTAATCAGAATTAATTTATATAATAAACTCAGAGGTCACAGTCTCTTTTAAAGTCCAGACATAACCTTGGTCCGATCATGAAGACCATGTAGATTTATGTAGAAGAAACACACAAATTTAGTAACCATGTCCGTGTAGCTCAGAAACGACGGAGCTTTAAGTTTCCGTCACTAACGAACTCCAGTAATAAATTATTAAACACGGATTTCCTTATAATCATAAAAATACGCACCATGGAATAAAAACAGCCCCACAATATTGAGTATCAGCCCCAGGGTCCCAACGGCGACCAGCAGCCTTGCGTCGTGTATCATTTCGATCTCAATAAATCTCTTCACAGCCTCTACAGTGATACTGAAGCAGAGTGCTACCAGGAACACTGCGTTGACCAGCGCGCCCAAAACCTCGGCGCGGGCCCACCCGAATGTATTCTTTGACCATTTCTTTGGCGACATCTGGGTGAAGAAACGTGGTGGTTAATGTCTACAAAAGATTATTTTTTTAAGAAAGAAAACCCTTTTATTTGCGGTAAACATAACGCAGAGAAAGGAGACAAACACAAAAAATAACAAGTTGGGTTACGTCCACGTCATGCCCACGCAAAACGGCGATCGCTCAGCATAGTGCTGCGACCTTATGCAAGACAGAGTCCTAGCGCTGGATAAGAATCTTTAGCATCGCAGCGTGGCAATGAGCTCCGGTCGACTTCGAAACGGGAGGGACCCCGATAAAACAAGCATTTCCTTGGCTTTATATTCATTGAATATTTTGTTTTTGGAACCACTTTTGTGGCTCCGAAAACAGTTGAATCAACATTTCCGATTTTTGCAAGATGAATCATTATTTGTCCTCAATGCTCTATACCCGGGAGTTTACATTATTTCCTAATATGTAATTACGATGATATCATGAGCCCAATCGGTTAATTGAGTCCATGTTATGAGTATGATGCTGTGTGAAAAGGCTTGCATTCGTGAGAAAACTCTTGTTTTACCTATAAGGAAAACCTTATTTTAAAGACGTTTATAAATATTTAAATAAGGAAAAAATAACAATAATAGGTAATAATCTTATCTGTCTATCTGTCTGTGTGAATTTAAATTACTTAATTTCAGTTTGAAAGACAATTTGAAATCAGCTAATTGGAGGCACTAAAGACTAATCTGCTGTAATTTTTTAAGTGAAAACTTCTTTACGCGGTTGGGCATTTTTTGAAATGGGGAAAAAACTATTGAACTCGCGCCACTGTTACCGTAACCGACACCGCTTCGGATGTGTTCGGCTGTCCTCGGGATGTACTCGGTTTTAATGTATATCCGATATGTCAGTGAGTGATGGCAAAGTATGTTTTGTTTTCACTTCTGTCGCCACTCCTAGAGTGCCACTTTTTTTTATATTTTAATAAGTAGACTACTTTAGACCGTCTCTGATATAAAGGTCAGGCAAAAAAGTCCACATTAATTTTTTTTTTTCGTATGAACATAGCAACTTAAATATTTTTTCTAAGCACAACATTCTATGAGAAAAATGGTCACAAAGGCGAACAGGAACATTCCATCAATGTTTTTATAAATAACTAGCTGACCTGGTACCGCCTGAGAAATTTTTCCGTGATTGTTTCTCATATTTAAATAGTTATTCTGCTATTCGGGGCGGAGACAACTCCCAAAAATCAAAGATCATAGAAATAGGTTCAGCCGTTCTTGAGTTATAAATGGTGTAACTAACCCGACTTTGTTTTATTTATATATAATTAGATTAAATAGACAATAACATCTAATTAAAGTGACTGACTATAACAATAGGCACTAAATTAGTAAAGGAAAACTAGACTTCAAAGACAAACATGTCAACATATTCAATTAATTTTAAACCAATATATAAAGACAATTATCAGTTCAAATTATGTTATTAATAGAACAAGGAAACTTACCTTAACTGATAAAAATGCAATAACAAGTGCAGCAACATCGCTTAACATGTGAAATGAGTCTGCTACCAGAGCCATTGAGTTGGTAATGTAGCCGACAATCAGCTCCACGAAGAAGAAGCTGCCTGTCAGCCATAACATCGACAATAGTCGGCATTTCTTTCCTGAGAACCTCCCCATGGTTTCTGTTGAAAATAATAAGGAATTAATAATCTGTCATTTGCTGGACGTTGGATCTACACAAAAAAAATAATGTCACTATTATAATTATCATCATGTGCCTTTTCCCAACTATGTTGGGGTCAGCTTCCAGTTTAATTGAATGCAGCTGAATACCAGTATTTTACATGGAGTAATCTATTTGACCTCCACAACCAAGTTACTGGGTAATAAGATACCGTTTGGTAAGACTGGTTGTCAGACTTTCGGGCTTCTGACTACATGTAAAGTCTGTCAAAGATCCACGAATGACAGCCGGGACCAACGGCTAAACACGCTTTATACACCGTGTTCCGGACGATATACATAAACTTCGACCAGATGTTCAGACCATGGAAATAAGTATTTTTCATTATGGACACATTAGTGAATTCTTATTATTAATTTTTTGTTAATTTTCAAACAAACTAAATACCTTGACGTAAATCACCCGATATGCATGCCTCTTTATCCGAATTGGCAACGTCGTATTTTCATTCATAAGATTTGACGGGCTGAAACTTGTCAAAACTAAGTTAAAAACCCTTTCTTACTGCATAGGTACCTCGATTAAATTTTATTAAATGAAATCACAAATATCTTTGTAACAAAGCCTTTTTAAGTACTACTTCCTTTGTTAGATATGGTTTGTAACAGCTGTAGAAGCGTTTGCCAAGGTTTATGGATAAGGTGAAGAACACGGTATTATAAATATTATTTTATTCTATTACACTTTGATTTTATTATTGTGTCTGTAAGTTTTGCAGTCAAGAGTCTACACTAGTGACGGTACTAAGTGCTTCCTTGAATTCTGGCTTGTAGTCTCAGTACCAAGTACCAACCTCCTTACTCAGTAAAGTTTTTTTTTTACCATTACAATTGAAATAACGCGATAAACTTGCAGAAGGCTTACAGATACTATTTTTATAGGTCCTCCAACATTTGTGTAATTTTAAGGTTTCCTCATTTCATTTCCATCTTCTATTTAAGTTTTTAGTTTTTCACAATTAATTCAACCCCAGGAAATTTTTTTAGTGGCTGTGGTATTTGTCAGATAGTTGACGGTTGACTGACAGTTTATTATTATAACAAGTGAGGGTTCCCCGTTTAGAACAGTTTTTGAACCAACCAACATCTGCCGGAGCAGCCATTATGGACGCCAAGTAAGTACATAACAGAGGCTCTCTCATAAAAAAATTGGTATAATGCTACAAGGCAGCTAAGTATTAAACACAGAGTTAACGACCCTGATGTTTAACCACCAGTAAAAACTAAAAGATATAATTGAGAATAAAATAATATGATTAGTGGCAACATTAGAAAGTCCAACACTGAGTATTATAAATCTTGATAGTAAATCTTGCTAAGAAGCATAAGAAATTGCCTTCAGGAATGTATTAAAATTAACTAACAGCCCGCCCCTGCTTCGTACGGGTGCAATGATGACATGTCAAAACAATGAGATTTTTGTGCAAACTTTTAATCTATACTAATACTATGAAGCTAAAGAGTTTGTTTGTTTGAACGCGCTAATCTCAGGAACTGCTGGTTCGAATAGAAAAATTATTTTTGTGTTTGATAGTCCATTTATCGAGGAAGGCTATAGGTTATATAACATCACGCTATGACCCTTAGGAGCCGCGCAGCGTGTGACACCGCGGGGAACAGCTAGTGTATTATATTATATATATTATATGTATAGATAAATAAACCTTCCGGATTAAATGCTCTAAATGATGGTGAAGACCACATCAAAATCCATTGTGAAGTATAAAAGATCTAAGCGCACACAGACAACACAAAAAGCTCCCTTGTTTTATACTATGTATAGATACAGATACATTTTTATAAACTTGTTGGAATCAATTGAACAATGTATTGCTAGTTGCTATGACTGTAGTAGTATATCCCCCTTACTAATAAATGTATTATATCACATGAATAGTTATTTACTGATTTCTCTCTTTCGGTTGTCAGTAATTTGACTTTCGAAAGAAGACAAAGCGTTGTGGAACTATACAATATTAGTAAGGGGGAAAATGTATAAGTTATATGTCAGCCATATACAGGTGCCAGGGGCATTCACAATCTGTTAACATGGATTCAGTAGCAGTACACTATTCGGGACCCCTGTGTGCTGAAATTTTTCATCAGTTATTAAATAAAAACGGCAGTTTCCTATAAAAGTGCAATACCTAAGCGATCAAAATGTATGGAAACGCATGTTTGGTCAGTGGGTCGTCTTAGGGGCGGTTTTAATAACTAAAAATAAATGAATGAAAATTTCAACACAGGGGGGGCCAGAATCATGTGCTGAATCCTTGGTAACAGGTGCCCCGCAACCCATAATTTGTGTAGTTCAACATTCTTTTTCTGTATGAGATTAGGGTTTTCACCTGCAGTGAGACAGTTACAGGTTGATATTCTTTTTATTCTAATTATTTGAAATGGCAGATTTCAAATAACCATTAGAATAAAATATTTAATGCCTGTTTCAGGGTTCTAAAACAGGCATAAATTATTTGAATTGTTTTGAAGAAGACAAAGAAAACAATGATTAAAATGAGAAGCAATGGTTTAAAATGAACTTTCAATCTGAATGGAATTACCTATATTTATTTAAAAGACTTGCCTTGTTGTTGTTGATGGCTACACTGGTTTATTACAAGCAATAAGAACTTATTAGACACTTCTATTAATCATATTTTTTTCAGATCTTTGTTCTGTATTGTTTTCTAAATGTCAATCCACTTACAAACCTATTACTTTGAGACTACTGAACACTACTGATGTATCCCACAATCAAACACTTGTTTATATATTCTGTGCTTAAGGTATAACTTGGTATGACTCTTGAAATACTTGGAATACCTCAACCTTAAGACCTTACACTTATGCTACCTAATATATTCGAAACGGGCAATTGTTTATTCATATCCGAAATAATCTTTACAAAGAAACGTGTGTGAGTCATGCATATTTCCAAGATTTGGGGTCAGGCACCAAGAGTAAAAAATTCACTTACTTGGTATTAAATTCCTGAGCTTCGGTGGCGATGCTAATCTTCCATCAGGTGCTCATAACTCAATGGTACACTAAATATGCACACTCATTTCACAACAATAGGTTAACGTTCTAATACAATATTGATTCTACTCTACCCAGGCATAAACATAGAACACCGCGAATACTTGTTATCTTAAACATCTAACACTACTGGGTAAATCGAAAACAAATATCTTCTACTGTTGACCGTTGATTTCTGTAGAAATAATCCCATAGAAATTAAATTCTAATGTGAAAGCTGATGAGTTCACCGTGGCGAAACAAATTTTGGTACACTAATAATTTTGCTGTAAAGCCAATGAACAAAGGACACAGACAACCGTTTAGCGCGCCGTGGGTAATGTTATTTCACTTTATTGTAACAAAATTTATGACGAATCGCTAAGCTCGATATGCCCCAGCGAATTCCACACAATAATCTGTTTGATCCTGCCTGCCTGCCTGCTGTCATTCATTATGTCAACTCATATTCAATATCATTCGAATCATAATCGACTAAACTATAAAAAATCGTCTATATCCTCTACTTATAAGGCATTTTACACACTCCAGATTGTCGAATGTGTGAAGGTCATTTTATAACACAGTCAACGGAGTAAACATCTGGCTAGGGCAACAAGACGTATATTTGCTACCTTACTGTAGGTATACAATAAAAATGGGGAATAACGAGACTAGCCGCAACCTCACTGTCACTTGCCTGGCGATCAAAGAGTATAATAATAATACGGGAGCTGGCGATGCGCCAGCACGCAGTGCAGTTGGTGATAATCCGCTCCCGTTTTATTATCATACTCTTTGATAGTCCGAGACTGGCACATGACGTTTGATCCTGAGATTTAATCGAAACTTTTTAGATGGCTAATTTATAAAATGTTAAATGCACGAACGGAAAAGGAGGAATCTATTTTCGAAAATCATCCTCTGTGACTTTGGATATCGTGTTGCGATGATAATAATTTTTCCTGCTATCTGTACAGCGATCAGCGCCTTGTGATATAGTAAGTGTGCTTTGGCTCGATTTCTAATAATTATTATAATATCTGTCATTAATACGTGAGTGTATTTTATTACAAATAATAGGTTAGTGTCTAGTTAGAACCTCTTCTGCTGTGCATTTATCACCACTTTTTTCATTGATCAAATATAGGTGAAGCCACTGACATGCTTGCGCCAACTTGTGTGTGTCTTATTCACCCCCCGTGGCGGACGTGGCCAATCGTTTTCATGTTGGCATACGTTTTGACATGCAAATAATAAATTCAGCAAACATGTGTATTTACAGGTTCGCTTCTGCTTAAGTAAAACGCATGTGTAATATAAGCTTAATGTGGGAGCATAGACAATGTGTTGAGGCTTTTTGTACTGGTAAAAAAGTTTAAGGTCAATGGTCTTTTGACAGCAGGCGTTGTCAATCAATTTCAATATTCAATCTGTCATTATTTTGTCAACAATGTCATCATTTAGGAAAAACGTATTTTTAGTATTTTGTAATGTTTTCTTGACGAGTTGTCTGCTGTAGCGACTATTAATACATTAGAATTGAACTAATAAACAATGAAGCAATGGCAATTTCCTTAGTATAGTAAAAGCATCAACTTTTAAACCTAACCTTGTAAAATGTCCTTTCTAAGGTTTGTTGGTAAAACCTTCGGGTTTATGGGTTATGCTTTACAAACAGCCTGCATTACGCATTGCACATTCGAATATGTTGGAGACTTGGTCATGGTAAGTACAAAATATAGAATAACGGTCTGAAAAACTGGCTACAAACACCTACCGTACAGTTTTATAATTTGTTGCAGTGCTCTGGTCCGTCAATGGAACCCACGCTTCAAACCAACAACATACTGTTCACTGAACATGTATCTCCCCGCATTCAACGCCTGCGACGCGGAGACATCGTGATATCTAGGAGCCCTTCAAACCCTAAACAGAATATTTGTAAAAGGATAACAGGCCTTCCTGGCGATCGCGTTAGAGGTAACTTCCCAAGACGTAACCAAGTTGTTCCTAGGGGTCATGTATGGTTAGAAGGTGATAATTCTGGTAATTCAGCTGATTCAAGAGTATATGGCCCTGTACCTGAAGGTCTCATTCGAAGTAGAGTAGTTTGTCGTGTTTGGCCATTAGATAAGATTACCTTATTGTGTCAATATTGAGCCTTGGGTACTAGGAATGGCTAGGTTGATATTTTTGATTTATACTAAGTGCCCAAGTGATTTAGAGAAGGTGACTTTAGTTGGTGTTAAATAAGATTGCAGTAGGGATTGTTGCCCTTTCCTCTTTATATGACAAACTATGTATTGTCTTTATTTGTGAAAAATGTTTTCGAGTATTATATTATGATAGGTATCAATTCAGGATCTCTACAGGCTTTATTTCTGTATTTTCTGTAAATAAATCTGTCTGTCAGTGTCCGCTATTGGCCCCCTTATTTGGCAACAACCATAATTTTATGTAATGTTTAGTTAAACCTTTTTTTAAAGAGCACAAAATGTGCCAAGTTATATTTTTAGCAACATGTTTGTCTGGTTTTATTTTGATCAAATGTAGAGGTGGTAAAATAATAAAATTCTATATAAAAATGTTACAAAAATAAATATTTTTATTTAGTGATGAGTGTTTGTAATTCTAAGGGTTGACTTCCACTGTCTTCACTGATTGAGGCTCCATTGTTATTTCAATGTATCTATTGCTGCTTATATTTATTCGCACATTCATTGCTCTTCTTCGTCTGAAAATACCATTTTTTTTTTAAGTTGGTAGTTAAGTCTTATAGAAATATTTCATATTATATGGACTGAAAACTCTTAGCCTAGCATTCAGTAGGATCAAACTACCGCATCCAAAATCCATACTATAATATTATAAATGCGAAAGTGTGTCTGTCTGTTACCTCTTCACACTTAAACCACTGAACCAATTTAGATGAAATTTGGTATCGAGTCCCTAGACCTTTCCTGGGACTCCTGTATATATAAAAAACTGTCCTGTCCTTACATATGACAGTTTTTATCCCAATATTCCTACGTGATTGACACTGATGTGGGTAAAACCGCCGGACGCTGCTAGTTATTAATAAGTATTGACCTGTTTCGCACTGTTTTTACGACTTGACAAAACATCGAAATTTCTTTATTACAAACTTTGTTTCTTGTACATCATCTCGAATAGATGGTGAAAACCGCAACAAAATCCGTTGCGTAGTTCAGAAGAACAAGGTGATCAAACACGAAAAGCGACTTTAATGTGTATGTACCTGTTCTGAAGCACAATAACCAAATTTCCATTTGTTTTCCTTATAACAACATTTTCTATGCTTGCAAGACTTCTTTGAGCCACTCGCACTCGCCGAGAGCCCCTCGGGATGAATTTTGAGAAGTGGCCCATAGCATAGAACATTGGTTGCTTGATAAATTCGTCATCATCTTCATATACTAGAATGGGCGCGTCTACGAAATTGTCTACCCAGTTTGGACCTCCGTGGGGATTCAAGGCAAGATTCCAGTCAATCCATCCAACAACATGGTGGTTTAAATCCTGTTAACAAATATGTACTTAAGTTAATATATTGTACAAACACAAGTTAATATAGTAACAAAGAGTTACAACACTCAGTCCTTTCACAGGCACCTCTGATTTTGCATCACTATCCAAACCACAGTGATCCATCCAAGTGTTATTCTCATTCTAATAGGGCTGCTGTCGGGTTGTTGCCACTGACAGGTCTGCCAAAATCATTGTTATCTTTTATGCTCGTCATAATATGGTTGCTACTGGCAAAGGGAAAATAACTGAACGGATTGTACGAGGTTCTTTTGGCGTGTGGCCAAAATTGGAACTAAGGCCGCCATACGCCATGGCGCGTACGTGTTCCACGTGCGCCTCAAAGAGATGTCAGCATCGAGGAGGGGTCATTCAGGCGCGAAAAGCACCTTGTAGCGTTTTCCTCTGTCTACGCTTGTATTTGAAACTTTCTCATACATACTTGCAAGATGCTCTTGATGTATGTGCCTGCTCGTCTCCAAGATCCAAGAATTACTTTATCTGAGTTCCAAGGCATTGACCCTGAAAGTTTTGATTGATTCATTAAAAAACTGTAGTTCAAAAGACAAATAATGCCAATACAGAGAGGCTGGTCAAGAAACTATAGCGGGTCATGTGAAGTTCTTGCATTTGACGAGCGTGCGTCAATCATTGTAATTTAAACCTTACGTGAACCATAATAAAATTAAAGGGCCGCTCTCGCGTTTTGCAAAGAATATAGCACATAGGTACACCTCTGTCTAACCTTTTGGAATTTACAGTTGTGATGTTATGTTTAGCACAAATTGTTACCTTCTTACTGATTAAAAATATCAATACGCTTCTTTTATGGTCAGTATTAAACAATTTATGGTGTAGGTAACATGAAAGTAAACTTCGATTTACTGGGATTTTTAATACTAATATCTATTTTAGAATTTTACCTTCACAAGCTTCTGTAGCAAGTAGTATTTTGCCGGGATACCTGTTTTGTAAAGCACTTAATATTTGTGGCGGGAAGAAATTCCCATACCAATGAATAGCTATCCCATCCATGTAGTCAAGCGATTCCGGAACCGCGAGTTCCATCTATAAATTAAAAGGATACTTTAAGCGACTGAGGTAAAGCCCGGTTTCCACCGCGAGCGGAACGGACCCATTAATGACTTCGTTAAACTCGCAAACGCAACTGCATACTTGTATTTCCACCAACGCGTTGGTGGAAATACAAGTATGCAGTTGCGTTGCAACGGTGGAAATACAAGTATGCAGTTGACTGTTAACTGGTTAACATACTTATGCATACTTCTATTTCCACCGGAAAATACAAGTATGCAGTTGCGTTTGCGAGTTTAACGAAGTCATTAATGGGTCCGTTCCGCTCGCGGTGGAAACCGGGCTTTAATTATTAAATGTCAGCAGCTCTCTCTAAGCTTGTCTTTGATTTAGTCAGCCTTAGGAACTACTGATTTATTAATTTTGGTGTCCGTGTTTAGTTTGAGAGTAGCTACTTACTCCTGCTAAATAAACAGGAAGGAGATATCGTTGATCGTCAACAGAAAGAATTAACGTTTCGTTGAAACGGGAATTCTTTATCGTAGGACCGAGGTTGTCGGCTAGCCAGCGACCCTGTAATCATAAAATAATACAAGTTAATTGACATTACTTGTTTCACCGTGGCTGGTCAAACTGCCCATATTCAATCTCCGGTCACGAGCCGTCGACTTTTCCCAACTATATTAGATCTTCACTGCCCGTAGGTATTCTGTTTATCAGCTATCATCTCTAAGTTCATTTCCTTATCCATACAAAATTATAAATGCGTAAAGAACTGTATTGTCTGTTACCCTTTCACGCCTTAACGGCTGAACAGATTTTGATGTAATTTAGGGTTAGGGCATACTATTTATCACGGTAGTACGTTCTCGACCTCCATTTGGCAAAAGCTAGTTAAACAAATCGGTGCCTTCTATCTGGGAGAGTATTGATGCTCCGAAATTTATTTGACATAGGTACATAAACGAATATTTTTAAGGCATAAAAATAATTTAACATAATTATTGTTTGACCGAATGTTTATATGTCCGAATTTACAATGGCATAGGTACTTTTAAGATGGCAGGATTTTATTTGGCGTAATTTCACTTGGCAAACTATGAAGATGGCAGAGTTTTATTTGGCATAATTTCACTTGGCATACTATGAAGATAACAGTAGAATTATTTTTTAACGAATATTGTTTGTTCGGTGTATTTTTCCATGGTATTTGAGTGAACTATAAAAATAATGGTTTCTATAAGCAATCTCGGGACTTGGGGCACCCCGACTTGGGTTAGGTTAGGTTCCTTTAAACCCTGTAGACAGAAATAGGGAAGCGGGGCTCCGTCGACTACCTCTTATTTATTATTGCTTGTAAACCAACTTAGACCCTAATTAACTATAAAAAAAAAATGGTTAGGTTAAAACTGTGACCCCTCCGCACGAACTCACGTATGCCAAAAGACGATTCTGACTGTGAACTTTCTGCGATATGATCGTTCTACTTTTTAATTATTATGGATATGAAATTTATGCCTAAAGATGATTCATCATCATCATCATCATCAGCCTATAGCAGTCCACTGCTGGACATAGGCCTCCCCTAATGAGCGCCATAGCGCCCTGTCTTAAAGATGATTATGACTTACAAAATTATGAGTTTTGAAAGTATGATAAATGAGTGTATGCCAAACGATTTTTTGCGAAATGAAGTTTATGCTATACGCTGTTAAGCAAAATAATATTATGACATAAAAAGTTCTGCTTTATAGGGGGGACCCTAAACAAATATCATCTTTTACAAAATATTTTCTTTGGTTTGCCTCCTGTCTCTCATAGCCAATATCTCGTATCGTCATCCTATTTAAACTGAGGTGTGTAATGTGTGTATACATATAAAGTTTGTACATACCAACTGTGGAGGAAACCATCCGAGGGAGTTGAACTGCACAAATGGTATAATGCCGTTGATTGGTTCGTTCGTCGTAGTTATAGCCCAAATTTTCACATTCGCTTTATCGTATTCCTCGATGAAACTGTAATGGCACAAATTGTATACCTAGATGAAACATGCAGCTAATAGAACAAAGAATCTTGAACTTTTGCGAAAAGAGCAACTCTTTCAGCGTAGGTATCGGAATTATCGCAAGAGAATGGGTGCCTTCTCTTTAGCATCTTTCTGTGTAAAACAAACTTTTTGTGTCACCAAGACATCATCAAGCATGATCTCTTGCACAACCTTTTTTGTCTTCTAATATTTTCTTAGTGGTAATGAACTTACCGTAAATGGTAATCGGCGAAGGCCTGGTAGTACTGAGGTCTCAGTTGTGCGAATCCTGTGATCGCATCATTTGTTTTCATCCAAACTGGTGGAGACCAGGTACTGGCAGTGATCTTTATCTCGTCTGTCGCTACGCTTTGAGCTCTCTTGATCATTGGCAGCTAAAATTAAAAAGTTTTGTAGATGTTGATATCATTTTAAGCCTTCGATTTAGGACTGGGGGGGGGGAGGGTGCCTGTACTTGAAAGTCAATGTTTGATATACACAAATTCACGGCATCTTTTCCCATGGGGTAAGCAGAAAAAAACTCAAATCTAGACCCCCATGCTCACCAGCCGCTTACGATTGACCAGCATAGCTATTCACAAACTTCCAATACGATTGAGTGCTGCATCGAACATCAAAGGAGTCATCAAAACGCTGTTCACATATCCAAAACCGTCGAAATCAAATAGACGAACGCTATTTTTCAGAAAGCTGTTTGCTGTTAGGGGCAAGGCCAATCAGTTAATCGAAATTATGTGTTTTCGACACGACAGCCTTTTGAATGGTTGTGAATAGTTATGCAGTTCAGTAGCAGTACCAGTAAGGCATTTCTTTTATATCTAGACTTTGCAAAACATTTTGTTTCTTGTTCATTATTTACCTTCAAAAAGAAGTCATGTGACGACAGTGAGAAGTTGGATAGAGTAGCATCGTGCCAAGGAGTTTCTGCATACGTGTAGGGGTACTCGGAGAAGTCACAACCAGCGATCGGTACTCGAATCATGTTGTACTCTAGGCCTTCGGGGCCGAAGTAGGTCCTAAAAATATGACACAGTTTTTAGGAGTTGGTACTTATACTACAAAGAACGAATGGGCATGTAATGTGGAGGAGTTAGAAAAAGATCGTGAGGAAAATTTTGAATATGAATGTGCATGGCTATAAGAGTAGAGAAAGGTCAAAGAAATAATGGATAGACTGTGTGAAAGATGATAGGGCTAAAAGGTGGTGACTACTGAGATGACGACTAATAGAGAATTATGGAGATACAAGCATCGCTCCGCGGTTTCATCCGCATAAGTGTCGATCCCGTGGAAATATCGGGATAAAAAGTATCCTATGTGTTATTCTGATGTATAATCTATATTACTGTAAAGTTTCATCAAAATTCGTTCCGTAATTTTTGTGTGAAAGAGTAACAAACATCCATCCTCACAAACTTTCCCGTTTATAATATTAGTAGGAAGTAGGATAGTAGGATTGCGCCGACCTGAAACAAATTAGGATATGGGGAAGAGAATGATGATGGTAGATGTTAATATAAATGGTGGTGGTTTGTAGTTTTCAAATCGTGTGGCGATTGTAGGATCGTAAATTCCAAAATAATTAGCAGCAATTATTTTATGCTATGACGAAACAACAACGATCAAGAATTTATTGATCTAATAAATATTTAGCAGGTGTCTCAAAAGCTTGACAAAGCAAATTAGAGATTATTCGTTTGATAGAGAGAGAAAAATACATTTTTGAGGCCAGTCAATGCCACGCTTTGTCCACGATAGAGCAAATAATTGATCTCCGTCACTTTAACGTGGTGTCGGTCTCCGCGAAAGTAGTTTCCCAGTTAAAAGAAAATACTATGATCATCTTACGTGATAAACTTCTCTTGTGCGGCATCAGATAGCTTCCTCCAGTTGATCGCAGCAGCGTCAGTGACGGACCCGCCGAACCCTTCAATAACTTGGTAGCGGACGCTCGGGTAGATCCGGAGGACGACATTGCTCAATAATCCTACGACTGTAACGTAAAGTTTCGTTAAATGTAGAAACGTTTGTGGGAGATTGGCCAGAGAAGGCGACGTGGTGTGAACAATGGAAAGTTAGGTATGTGTCTCCAACATAGTACACAGTAGTGGAACAATAGAGGTTGAAAAAAACTCTAATCTATTCTAATTTAATAGGTAATTATTTGTATTGTAGGTAAGTACTTATAATGGCCCATGGGCTCGCACTTGATTAGAGATATAATAATTTCTATTGTCTCTGAGATGGCATTGCCTAAAACACATGCGAGATCTTAGGTATTGCAATTGTCGAAGAGGTGGACAACCTAACGCCTGTTTGTTTGCCAATTACATCAAAAACACACCCTGGGGGCAATTGCGTAACACATTATCAATCGGAATCGGTTTCATTTTGACAGTTCAACAACATTCATTGCTTTATTTACGTGTTAAGCACACAAATTTTTCGAACATATGAAGCAATGGATTAGCAATTGGCTTCAAAATGATTCAGATACCGATTGATAGTGTGTTACCCAATTAGGGTACTGTACATATATTTAATCACATTACATTCGTATGTTGTTTTGATAAGATTGAATTTACAAATTAAAAAATCCTCATTACATAGGTACTTTTATCATTTAATCCCTTCAATAAGACTGGCCACATGCTAGTTGTTGCTGCTTAGAGTACATATGTACCCAATTGATCCACGATTCCACAATGATCACGTAGTTCCATAAAAAAATTGTAACCAAGAGATACGTACTTCCAGATGCAACGTCATCGTCTTCCTCATCATCTTCGTCTTCCCTAGTCGGTGGAGGAGCCAAACCTCCTTCGGGCAAGTCAGGTACAGGTTCCGGTTCAGGTTCAGCTTCTAGGTCTCCTGGGTCATCCTCAGGCTCCGTAGGTGGTTGAGTTTTGATTTCTCCGTAACTCTTTTCGAATCTTTTGCCAGCCTGTTAAGTTTTTATGTATAAAGTTTAATTTGAATATTTCGGAATAATTTTTTTTATAGACTTTGAGAAAATACAAAAAATCTTGTCTTGGTACTATAGCTTCAGCCTGCGACTTCGTTCGTGTTGTAGTCAACTATTCTATAAAGCATACCCTATGGCACTCAATAGTGTAGCTTTCTGCCAGTGAAAGAATTTTCGAAATCGAATCAGCACGTTCAGAGACAAACAAACAAACATCCAAACGATCCAAACTTGCAAAGTTTACATCTTTAACATTGTATTAATTTAGATTGTACTTTGGAACAGAATTGTCTGTGATTTTAATCATGAGTTGTCGAGGTTTTTCATTACCATTCGATGTGCTCCATTTTCAAATTCATCAGAAGCGAATAAAACTGAGGTGAAACCTAATACTTACCTTTCGTGATTTGTCGAAAGAAACGTTGTAATAGGTATGAATAAAGTTATCAACGATCTATCGGCCTTTCGATGAAGATTTAAAAGATTAGAATCACAGAAAACACCTGATGAATAAATTAAAGGCCATAACATTATGGCAGCATAGATAATATTATCGTGTGTAGCCTAGCGACTCTAGCGAGCTAGTACCTACCTAACTATCTTGTGTCACCTTTGTCAAACTAGCTACAAATTATCCTTTGTCAAACTATCACATTTGCTATGCCCGCCGTTAGTCTTCGCCCATAACGTTCAAGTCCGTCATCATCGTCATTGCCATTCGACTGCAACCGGTCTCATCATCTGCCAAGCCTTTTCCCAACTATGTTGGGGTCGGCTTCCTGTCTAACCGGATGCAGCTGAATACCAGTATTTTACATGGAGCGACTGCCTATCTGACCTCCACAACCCAATTACTAGGTAATACGATACCCCTTGGTAAGACTGGTTGTCAGACTTTCGGGCTTCTGACGAGACGACCCGTAACGACTGTCAAAGATTCACGAATGACAGCCGGGACCAACGGCTTAACGTGCTTTCCGAGGCACGGAGAGGTATTGATATGTAAAGATGGTCACCCATCCACGGACTAACCGCAGCGTAACTTAACCTGATCAATCGACCCGTGCGGCTGTTATTACTTAGCCACAAGACTACAACCGGTCTGTTCTGTAAAAGTCTCTCCGTGAAATCATGATTGAAGTGAGCTGTCATTCCACCGTGTCGATAGCAACAATATCATGAAAAAATAAATATCGTTTTTTAAATTTGTTTGGGCCAAAATTCAGCAACGCGGATACCATTCGATAATTCAGCCATTAGGTCCTCACGTGTCCAGGTGACAGCCTAGGGCATGCGGTGCAAGATGGGAGGTGAGCCATTGTCTATGTAGAGAAACCGCATACACACCGGATTTTTGAGCCTTCCATGAACCCCTACTTGCGGAGGTTGCCCTCGCTGCGGCCTACTTGGATACGAAGTATATTTAAGGTTTTCTAAGTAACTTATCACTTGCTACGGTTACACTAAGCCACGGTAACTTGATCCCGGCTGAGAGACTCCGATGTTAGGGATTGACACTATTCCACCTCATGAGAAGCATTGACACTATTGATGGCGCATTTCAAGCTCACTTCACCTGTTTTCACCGTAAGATTTTTGTACAGAATATACCTGCTGGTCGTAGGATTCTCCGATTCTTCGTCATTTACTTGATCCTAGAAATCTCATCTCATCTCTCCTAGAATCCTGAAGACAACACAGTATTCTTGGGCATAACTTTGGATGCTAAGCTTCAGTGGGGTCCACATATAGATAAATTGTCAAAAAAGCTAAGTTCTGCAGCATACGCTGTTAGAAAAATTCGAAATTTAACTGATATAGAGACTGCTCGTTTAGTGTACTTTAGCTATTTTCATAGTGTAATGTCGTACGGTATTCTATTGTGGGGAAATGCCGCCGATATTCAGACTATCTTTGTTTTGCAGAAGCGAGCTGTTCGATCAATTTATAAATTAAGTCCGAGACACTCTCTCAGAGACAAATTTAAAGAGATTAATGTAATGACTGTGCCTTCTCAGTACATTTATGAAAATCTTTTATATGCCCATAAAAATATAAAATTGTTTAAAAAATACAGTGATATCCATAATAAAAATACTAGAAACAAACACAAATATGTTGTACCTACAACCAGGCTCAAGAAAATAGGTGGCTCGTTCAGATGCCAATGTATACGCTTTTACAATAAACTACCAAGCCACGTTCAAGATCTAAGCCTTAATAAATTCAAATCTTTCATTAAACGTAAGTTGTGCCAGAAAGCCTTTTATACCGTTAAAGATTATATTGAGGACAAAAAGGCTTGGGATTGAGCTGCTTCCAATTTCTGCATTTTGAATGATTTTTTTCTTTTTTATATACACATTGACATTGATTAATATTATTATTATTATTATTTTTTTTTTAAACAATGACATTTGCTTACTTTGTAAAGTATTATATTATTTTTTCATTGTGAATGTGAAGACGATGTGGGTCATTTTACATACTTATATATATTTTTTTATTATTCTCTCTGTTCTGTTTTTTTTTTTCATGGTCTGGCAGTTTGAGTAATTTATGTGGCCTACCCAAATGTCCTTTCTTTGGTATTGTTCGTTGAATCGTTGAGCTCCTTAAGTCTTGAGTTTAGCTGCATGATTTTTGACAAATGCGTGCACTGACTGGACAGGTCCTCTCAATCTGTGTGGTTCTTTCCTCAAAAGACCACCTCAGACATCGATCTACATGGTCTTCATATAACCTGACCAAGATTATGTCTGGACTTTAAAAGAGACTGTGACCTCTGAGTTTGTTTCGGCCTTTCTTCTCAGAGTAGTCAGATAGGAAACGCCGACTTCATCTAGTTTTAAAAAAAAACATGATTGACGTGTAAAAGTGTTTGTACAAACCTACTTACAAAAAATAAAATCATTTCAATCATTTCAAATCATTTCATTTCATCCAGCCGCCCTCTTAAATCGGAACTCCACCTAGCCTTGGAGGTTTCCTACCTAACGTTTCCATGTCCTTGATTCCCACAATTTAAAAAATATTTACATAAAGCTTACATTGTTCGAAGTGTAGACGACGAACGTGCCTTGCGCTGGGTTCTCTCGAGTGACAGTGTCGCAGTAGGTGGAGTTGCATACGCAAACCACCGATCTACCTGCAATATTGCGAGGTGCACACGGCAGGTCCTCTGGAAATTAAGTATGATATTTGTTCAACTGACATCAGCATATTCACCAAAAAATTGCTGAAACGGTCATTGGCGACGCACAATGGTCCGTTTGAAGGACTAAATGCGGAAACCAAACATACGAGTAACATAGAAGATAGAACGGTCATTGGCATTGCCAAACTACTCGTATTATACGCTTGTGTTATGGACTGTTGCTACTGATCTTGACTGATGGATCTTTTGTTTAGGTCATACCTATTACCTAAAAAAAAGGAGTCTTGGATTCGATCGAAATGTTTTAACCTTCGATGGCAGGGTTGGTCCTGTGGCACGTGTTGCACGTATAATAGTAGGCAACTACGTTCTCATGTAGAGTACCTACCTACATACTTCTTCAATCAATATTCACTCTAGTGTTCAGACAGAAGTGGTTACAAATAAGTTTCAGCGTTGACTCATAATGAAAAGCTGTGATATTTCATCTTAGGTATCATCCAAGACTTTCTAATGGCAAATAATTAAGTAAGTACCCACTAAATTAAATAGTCCTTGATTGAAAACATACTGTAGGTTTACTTACCACTTCCTCCTACCGTGAGGAATGAACATAGTATCAAAGCAGAGGCGATCAACCCCACTTCCCTGTAGATCGCCATCTAAAAATGTTAAGTTATTTTATTGGCGTAGGTTCGAAAAATTTGTCTGTGTTGTCTACAAAGTAAATAACGCAATGAATGTTGTTGAACTGTCAAAATTAAAGCCATTCCTATTGTTAGTGTTACGCAATTACTCCGCTGGAGCCGTGAATTCGGCACATGGTTCTAGACCCCCTGGCGTAGATATTTTTCGTTAAAATCATGTACGGAACACATGGTCTAACCGTTTGCGCGTCGATGTCCCTGCCAGCCGTTATACGACAAAGATCCTACATTCCTACTAGATGTCTTTAAAAACAGATCTTTCTAATTTGGGTTACCCAAATTCAACTTCAGACGTCCACTTTTGGACATAGGCTTCTCCTAAGTATCGCCACAACGACCCGTCCGTATGGAAGTCTTCAATCTGTTTGATAAACACAGATACCTATGTAGGTATGTAGAAGCACTTCTAACGCCATGATTCATCTGCAATGTTGTGATCCATCAGATTACCATGATTGTTTATCATAAAATATCTTGCTAATTTTATTCGTAATGCAATGTTACCTACTTTCCTCTATACTCAAACTCAAAGCATTTATTTCAAATAAATCAGTTACAGGCACTTTAGAATTGTCATGGGGTCGGTCAGTCAGAAAGATGAAGCTAGTTGCCCATTCCAAAGCGTAGTGGGTACCTATAGAGAAACTTCATGGACATTCTTTTAAATCAAAATATACTGATACGAATAGTAGTTCGTTCCAGCTCTTGAGAAATATTCTATAAGCTCTTATTAGATAAGCAGTATTTAGAGATAAGTATGTTTGTAAGATATAAATAATAATAGCCTCCCCGACCGTTTTCGGTCACGGTGGCCAATCCAATGGAGATTAGCCAGGTACGCAGGAGATATTATAGTGCACAAGTGTATGCGCAAACACACAGGTGCACTCTTTGTTCCTTTATTCTCATAGTCCGATGGGACGGCAATCCGACACGCCCGGGGAGAGACCGACGGCTTGACGTGCTTTCCGAGGCTCGGGGGTATTATACCGCCAACTTCAAAACTTCGGACTGTTACTAAGAAATGAGTATGAAATGAGTGTGTGTGTGAGTGTGGGGGGGTGGGGGTGTGTGTGTGTGGGGGTGTGTGTGTGTGAGTGTGTGTGGTGTGTGTTGTTGTTGTAAGATATACTTATAAGAGGTTGATTCATGATTATCACTTTCTATTCCACTGTTTTCCACGTTAATTTTTTTTTGGAATTTTTCTTCTGAATTTAGCCTTGACCAAGGCTTTTAGGCCTTTAGTTAGGCCCAATTGTATCACTAGGGCAAGACTAGTGATGTTGTTGCATACGATGCAATCCCTTAGATACCTACGGGGTGCACAAATAGTTTGTGCTTCTCTAATGTTAGTGTTTTCTGACTGATCCCGACTAATTGGCGACAAAGTATGGGAGAAAACAGATCTTCGCTAGGTTAGGTAGGGTAGGCCCTAGTTTTTGAGGTATAAATGTGGCCCTGCTGGGGCGACTCTCTCCAGATCGGCCACCTATAAACCCTTATATCTTTTGAACTCTGATATTTTGAATTCTGATATTTGGCGACAAATTTCGACTAATTAGCGACTAATTTTTTGTGTTATCAAAATTAAAATCCCTGATGGTGGCCCTGCCAGTCAGTGACACATGCACACTTCGATCAATTTTAGGTACTTAGCAAAATAAAATCTAATACACTTACCTCCACGAATATCACTTACAACTGAAAGTATTTTGTTGATCATAACTTGGAAATTACTTTATATCTTATCATGAATAATTTGGACCTTATCTTAGGCTGATTAGTAAATATCATTAATTAAAAAAGTTTGGTATGCGATCAATAACATATTGATTTCATCATCATCATCAATTATAGTGAAGTGTGATGTCCACTGGGTCGTCGCGACATCACACTACGGCTCGCCTCTCATGCACGAGGACAACTTCGTGCTCGGGTTCAAAGCTGGGCACCCGCCTTTCAATTCATATGAATTTTCTTAGTTTATCTTGGACATTAGGTGGTACTGATAACGATGAAGGAAAGCATCTTGAGGTAACCAAGACTTCAGAGTTAAAATATAAGTCTGAAATCGCTAAGCCGTGTTGAACAGGCGTGGCCTGTGGCGAGCCATGCAGTGGGACAATAGTAGGCTGGTGTTATTATAATTATAGAATAGAATACCTACTAAGTATTTATTATGTAGGTACACCATCTAAAAAAAATTGTGCAAGTCCTGAGTTAGATTCATAGGTCAGACAATTTCTTTAGGTCGTCTAAGGGCTGATTTTTCCAACCCCAGATAACTTTATCGGAGGAATAATTTTGAATTTCTGACAGTTCTTCCATACAAAAACTGTCAGACGTCAATTTTATTCCACGAATAAATAATATCCGTCGATTGGAAAATGAAATTTTCAGTAGTAGTCCGGAGTTTACTAATGCACTACACAAGTTGCAATAGTTACCCTCTATTAGGCCGTAATCAAGTGGATAATTTATTTACTTTTGTTCAAATTAACATGGTCCCGCTGCTTTAAGAACTCTCATAAACGAATAGAATTTTGTATCTGTAAGAAAGGGCTGATTTTTTAATCATCTGATAAGTATTCGAGGAATAATTTTGAAATTTTTACAGTTATTTCATGCAAGAAGTGTCAAACGTCAATTTTATTCCTCGAATGCGATGAAAAAAAACCAGCCCTAAATATATTACGCTATTCTCCGTTCACAGTTATTTTAACTCTGACAGAAGCAACCTTATTGTAACAACAATAAAGATCACAATGATTTTGACAGTCTTGTCAGATGCAACAACACAATAGCAACCTTATTACAATGAGAATAAACATCACTGTGATTTGGACAGTGATGCAAAATCAGACGTAAAAGAACTGCAAACGGACTGTAATAGTGTCTTGATTGATACTTATGTAATGCTCATTTGGACGAAGGTCCGATGGTCTATTCTCTACCAAAATTGAGTGAAGAGTGAGTTTTCAGTCACTTAAGGATCCCTAAAAAATATTATCAAAATATTTTATCTATTGCTGGTGTTAATTATTATTATTATCTACACAAGATAAGTAGCTAATTGAAATGTTCTAGTGATAATCCCATTCTTAATCCGAATTTTCTTCATGCAGTTGCATACAAATATTTGCTTCATATTTTACAATAAATTACCAGCGTTTTGTCATCGCGCTTCTTTCTTTTCTATGCAGTCCGACAGTGACCGGGCTTTAGGTCATGTAAGCCCCTTAAGTTATCAGTTTATCAGGGAGTCTTAAAGATAAAAAGAGTTTTTGAAATAATAATACACATGATTTTATGAAGACAATATAATTAAATTTTCATACAAATCTTTAACGTAGTATTATCTTTAAAATACTGTACACTGTCGGCTAGTATTGTAAAAAATCATTTGCTGTCATGTCGAACGAAAAGAAATCAACAAAGATATTCTTCAAAACTTAAGAGAGTCTAAAATATATAAAATAGAAGGTAATGCAGCCGATTGCAAATGATTGTCTCCAACTCCGCCGACTAATTCTTTTTATATTTTCATATTGATATGGCTGATTGTCGATATGAAAGACTTGTATATAAGCAAAAACCGCTTACAAATACTAACTGAAAGAAATGCGCTAAAATTATTTTATTTACACAACACGACCTAACGATATCTATACTGAATATTGCCGTCGGCATCAAACAATTCCATGTTTTAAGTTTAGTAAACTATATTCGACTCAGTAGCTGTTGCACTAGGCTCGAATAACTTGAGTTAATCTCATTTGATTGAGTACATTATTAACATTAAAAATATAAAATCACAACAGGGCAGATCTCTTTCACTAATTATTGAACACGCCGTCGTATTGCAAATAGAAGACACCAAAGTTGTCTTAATTTTGATAAGAATTGTAAAAAAAAGTAATTTCAATCAAACTAATCTTATAACCGAGTATTGGACAAGGAAATCTACAGTTGCAACAAAAATTAAGTTTTTTCTTAAGTACTAAATATGTGACAACTTCACGGATAAGTTCCTGAACGACTATCGCCATATAAAAAAAGAACCTTAAAGCTAGTCACTTTACAATTTATCTAATATAACTCTATCAAATAAATACAAAAATCTCTTATTTTTATTATCTAAGATAATATTTTCCTACCTCATGTCTTGAAACTAAACACTATTTAATGCACATAAACTTAACACTGTGTAAAATTAAATGAGCGCACCATAGCACGCACGGGAGGACCCTAAATATATTTGACTAAAAGAGAGATCAAATCATTGCCACGTTATCATATACATGCAAGTATGTCGAGTAGTGTGGACACTCATTTGTACTTTGAAATTGGAAGCAAAAGCGGCCATTATTGCTTTATATTAGTTTCATGAAATTAGAAATGTATAGTGATTATTTGTAGAAATGGAAAACGCTGGGGAAGGGTCTGGAGGGCAAAGCTGCCTCGAACGCGCGAAGATAGCGTCCACTACAAAGAAAAATGTTTCTGATAGTCAGATATGTACAGATTGTAGGTACACGATCATACAAGATTTGTCATTACTTTCATATGATACAATTTATTACACGTTTTAAGATCTGGCAGACCGTGTGAACACATGGACACTATTAACTTTACGTACATAACAATAGAATATGTACAATGTAGGTACAATACCATACCCTAAGTACCTAGTATTTAATGTGGCAAAGACTGCAATAGTAAGTCAAATCTGGCAAAACGTACATAGAAACTAGATAAAATGCTATGTCTCAAAAAGACCTAAAAATAACAAGGCAAAATGAAATAATAATTAAAGCATAATAAAAATACTCGAAAGAAAAGAATAGATGCCAAATTATAAAATAATGAAGATACGATTTCTATACTAAGGGACAGAAAGACTTGGACTGGTTTAAAAGACAACTAAACAGCAACGGTAAATTGTACCACGAGCACTTAACTGAAAAAGAATAGGTGTCGTAACTCTATATATATAACTATTAAACCTATTATTTTCATGGTATACTACACTAACGTTTAACCTTTTCACTTGTGCATTATCTTACAAATTTTTTTCTCTTCATGTTCTAATGCAGTGAAAAGACTAAATATGCTCAAGTAATTTATGTTAATGTAACATAATTATAGAGGCACTGTGTGTATTCAAATCTATATAATTTTTTATATGATATTTTTTACACGCGAAGTTTACCGAACGATATTTCGTATTTTAAGAATTATGTAAAATATTATTGTTACTCTCTTTACCTTAAAACCTTAAAGAAATCATTTTAGAATGAGAGTATTTCGAAAACCATAATGTGAGAATAAAACCTACGTATAGACAAGGAAGTCTATGTTGACGACACCGACTGATCAGCGGCCGACTCAAGGTATCAGGACTACGATAGACAATATTTAAAATTGAGCTATGTATAATAAACACTCAGTTACAAAAATACTTGTAGCGTAATTTTCAGATCACATTTTGCTATTTTAGGTTCCATAACAAATATTTTTATTTTTGAATCTAAAGAGAAAGGTGTTTACGATTAGGAGTGAAATTAGGACAGCACTCGTTTTACGTCCGCGAGGTGGCGCCAGCGGTGGAGCGGCCGGCGAGTCGCGGGCGCGGAGACTACAATTATACAGACACTAGTCTTCCTATGTTAACCACCCGGCGCACGCACACATGCTGAATGTTCGTTTACGTCAAGTTCTACGTCAAAGTACGGGAACATAGTCTGCGTTAACTTCTCGTTTCATACATGTGCGTGCGCCGGCCGATGAACGCAGCAAGTCAGGTATCCATGTAGATAGTCTGCTGAGGCTTGCGTAAGGAATGGTTGTACGGGAGGCGTTGTGCGGCGTGCGGAGCGCGTTCAGTCTTTGACGAGCCTGTAGATGTGATGCTGCGCTCCGTGCTCACTGTTCGACACTTCAAACACAAACGCGGCACATAATAATGTCTCTTGCGTGTCTCGGTTTGACACCACCTGTGGGAGAAGAAGGTTTAAAGATAAGTTCATGTCAGAAAACTTTTTTCTTCTAATGTTATCCTGACGACATATGCTAGTCCTCCAGACCGTATTTCAGCCATGGCGGCCAATCTTAACGGAGACTAGGCTGCGCGGGCTGTGCGGCGCGGGAGATATTATAGTGCAGGCGTGTGTGCGCAGACACAGGTCCACTCTCTCTTCCCTGTCAGTCCGATGGGAGAGCGATCCGACACGACCGGAGAGAGATCAGGCGCAGGACCAACGGCTTCACGTGCTCTTCGAGGAACGGGGGTGATGACATAAATAATTTAATAAATCAGCTCGGCTGAAGTGAGACTGGGCAGGCAGGAGCCGTCACACTATACAGTGTGTGCTAAAAGACAGACTTCGTCGCCCAGTCAGGCATAGAAACCAACTAGCGTGATGACGAGAGAATGCCTAGAAAAGGCAACGCATAAGAGTGTGAAAGGCTATGGGGGAAGAATTCTTTCCAAGAGGGACAGAGAAGGCTTAAAAAAACGCTACGTTTATTTACTTTTCAACGTTAGCTGACTTATCAAACCGTGAATGCCACTTGGGTATTCTGGTTGCGTAGTTATTTGCCCCACATGCTCGTGGCGGGTAGCGCAACACATAGCTCTATAACTATCATTAGAAGTAAAGAACGCCGATTAAATGCACTCGCCGTTTAATTGCCAAGTGGTGCATTTTTTACTGATTGTGTAGCAAAAACGTAATTAAAAGTAAAGGTGGGTTTTCCTAAGCGTTAAGCGCCAGTGTTTAGGTACAGAAAATTACTTTTTCAAGGACAATTCGTTAAGTATTTAGGTAATCTTTACTGATTGGGTAGGTATAACTCATCATCTAGAGGACAAAATCAGCCATCAATACCAAAAAACGGACAACTGCTAAGGACTACCATAAGACCATAACTTTACCAATATAGGTAGACACCCCACTGTAAAATGACCTATAGAAGGTCTTCAAGGGTATTTGTTTTAAGGCAAGCCTGCCAGTCGCGGGTTGTTCGAAAGAGTTACCGTGGAACAGGCAACTGACACACGGGTGGGTTTTAGTCAATAAAAGTCTGACAGTCCCGCTCCGCCTAGAGCGGGAAGTATATGACAATTTCACGCCCAAAAAAAAGGCAAGCCTGCCACACTACATTATGTCCCGTTACTGCAACTGTTGTAAGCCAGACTTTATTGTTGCGGTCAAACAAAACAATGAAGCTTGGCTAGTCTCAGATACAGTCACGAGCACTACCTAATATGTCAACACTTGGCAACTTTTAATTGCGATTTTTTTACGAAATAACGAATGCAAAGTTGAAATACGACACTTTACATAAACCTATAGGTTCGGAAATACTATGTTCGTAATAACATAAAATTTCATTCAAAAATAAAGGAGAAAATCGCCTTTGAATAAAGCCAAGTGTGTACATACTTTTGCTCGTGACTGTACATGATCCTACCGTTTGGAACACTCACGCAACGAAAAGTACACTGAATGAGTAGGAAATAACCATAGCGCCCTAGAATTAGTATAGTAACTCACCTGTAGTATAGTGAAGTTTTCTAACACACTGTTCATCATATATTTCTCTGGCAGATGCTTCAGCTTGTGAATGAAGTTGACCATGTACTCACACATGGGCGACCGGTGTATGCGATACACGAACCGGCCGCCTTCAAAGCGCGCGTACTCTGTTTCTACCTTTTCGACCACTTGTTTGCCGAACGAGCAGACCTTCGTACTACATGTTATGGTCATATTCTCGTTGCTTTCGTACCTGTAATGAAGAAGATCATTTGTAAGACTTTTGCTGTAACGAAATAAAGGGGGGGGGGGGGGTACATGATTCTAAACCCCGCTGCGTTAAAGTTTTTCGTCGGTTATTAAAAAAACAAGTGCAAGTCGGACTCGCGCACCGAGGGTTCCGGTCGAATTTGTAGGTATGTAAATAGTTTGTCACGGGATTCTTTTTTTTATGTAACAACAAATTTCCGGTTTTCGGATTTTTTCCTTTACTTGTGCTACATGACCTTGCTTCTTGCCAAACTTCATGATTCTAGGTCAACGGAGAGTACCCTATAAATTTTGATTCCCTTGAGATACGTTATTTGCGTCATAAACGACCGTATTTTTTTTTACGTTATCTTAGAAGTTTGATTTTTTCACAGCTTCAAGGGACTGTAGACCTGAGTAAATGGTTTTAATTTTAACTCGATACCTCCACGCGTTCCCGAGATAAAGGGTCTTAACAGACAGACGGACAACAAAGTGATCCTGTAAGGGTTCCGTTTTTCCTTTTGTGGTACGGAACCCTAAAAACAGCTATTTCATAGAAAAGTAGAATACCTACGCGGTCAAAATGCATTTTTTTTGCCAAAGTTTTGAGAGAGAGAGAATGCAAGATTTACAATACTACTCTTTTACTGGTAAGTAGGTAACTACGCAGCCTTTCTTTTTTTTTGTGGATGGTAAATCACTAAATGACCCCTCCCGCACTGGGTGGAGCGGAAGGGAGTGTCAGACTCTTACTGACTAAAACCCACCCGTGTTCCTTCCTTAGCCCTTTATGTTCCGGGCCAGCGGTAACCCCTTATACACCCTGATGCCACCCTGTATAAGAGCTGTAGGTACCTATTGTATCATTTGCATCCTCTAGGAATTTTGTTGAAGCCTAGTTAAGTCTTATTTTGTTGTATGTTTGTTGAGATAGATATGTCTTCTCATATACGTCCGCGTTCGGCTTTAGCCAAGATCTTTGAAAGCAGTTTCTCAATTCAATGTTTTCTGTGCGTACCAGGATCAGCCCCGATGATGATGAGATGGACAGTAAGATTCACGAATACCTACCTACTTTTACGTAGTGCTATTAACAGCAATGTCATCAATGATGACGAAGTATGTGTTCAGTATTATGGTCTCCTACGGCTTGGCATGATATCAATGTATCAATCAATACCTGACATTACATTCCGTATTAGGTATTTGACGTAGCTGCCATGTTTGGAATAGCTACAATTTTATCGCATTTTATGGCGTCACAGTCGTAAAAATAATATCATTTGGCATTATTTAATAAGTTCAACGTGTTTTTTGACGCAAGAATTATGCATATTACGCGGGCAGACGTACCTACGCTAATCTTCCTATGCATCAACACTTACGAAATCTGTACGATAGTTTTATTTTTTTTACGAGGCTGTTCGGTTTTAGGATAACAATTTATGCACCAGAGCAATCTCCTTTTAGCAATTTTTCAAAATGTACACTATATAGGGCAGAAATTCAATTTGTACAGCGATTGTAACCACCCGACTAGTCTAACTTTAAGGTCGATTTTTAATTGATAAAATCGACCTTAAATTCAGACTAGTCAATTACAAATCATTTCTGCCCTATACCTAAAGGGTTAAGTTTATCAACATTCTTAAATCAATACTTACACACTAGTGACCCCGTAGAAAGCCCCTGGATCATCGAGGTTATTTGTGTTGAGGTCCGCCCAGAATTTGACCAAGAAGAAGGCATTTCTGGGTCCTTTCTCATATAACTCTTTGAGGCCACCTTTCTTCTCAGGGAACTTATCGTTAATCTGTTGTACGTCTACCGACTGTGGAGAACAAAAAGGATTAAGATAAAAAATTTGAACAATTCAGAGGTATGGGTTCCGTTTGGGACCTTTACAGGACCACTTTTTGTTTTTGTTAAATATTGAGAAGGGATAGTAGTGAGTGTTTCTTAATTCCATTGTTTAACAGATTAAAAGGCAACACAGACATAATAAAACTTAAAAATAAAACTGTATATTTGGCGGTATTTAAGGCAAACCACTCTTTTTATTAGAAAGGCAATTAAATAGCAGTCTTATTTATCTCTAAGAAAAATCTTTTACACAAAATATTGAGACAAGGTCTTTTTAAGAAAAGATAAATGGCATAAAGATAAAGTTACCTCTAATAAAGGATCTGCGTATGTAACTGTGCCGCCTATGTGTACGAATAGATGTTGCGCAGGCGCCGAACTTGGGTACTGGAAACAAAACAAAAGGTTACGGTTAAAAGATGTTCGTAGAATTGGAATGCTTGGATCGTTTTCGAATTCTGCGACCTTTTTCATTTTTGTGGCAAAAATACTCCTCAACGTTCAACTAGATTGAAAAGTATACAGGATGAATTTTCCAAGTGGGCGTGGACCAAATTCGAAACTATGAGGAATAGCGAAAAGTACTCAAAGGTGTCGCGGGTTCGATTTTGATGAAAACTAAAACTGCATCATTGGATTTTTGTAAAATCAATATTTTTAGCCAGGAATCGTACCCGTTGATTTAAAAAAAAACACTCACTGTATTATTACACCATTCGATAGTGTCGCTGATAAGAATCGAATTCTGGGAAGTTATGACATACGGGAAACTAAAGAAAAGAGATAATTTTTAACAAAATACTTTTTTATTTTTCTTAAGTTACCTACCTATTAAACCTTATCTGATTAATTGTTCAAAATGATGACCATTGTTTTCAATACCTATCTGGATTCGACATCTCAAGGATTGTACTGCATTCAAAATATGAATTTAGAACATAATATTGTGAAGGTGACTGCGCTGCGGGTGTATTGAGCATCATTTCGAACGAGGTACCTACAGGTAATGTTGGTATGAATACTTTAAAATAAGAAGCAGTCTATTAAAATCCTCATTTTCCTTAAGTTTGCCGTACGTCATTTCTTCCCAGAATTTGATCCTTATTAGGGATTATTTTTTTAATCAAAATCAACGGGTTCGATTCCTGGCTAGAAATATAGATTTTTCAAAAATCCAATGATGCAGTTTTAGTTTTCATCAAAATCGAGCCCGCGACTCCTTTGAGTACTTTTCGCTATTCCTCATAGTTTCAGATTTGGCCATCCACGCCCACTTGAAAAATTCACCATGAATAAATTACTGTATTAACTTTTTCTAACTAGAATTTATCAAGTTTTTTAAACATAATATTCGGGTAGGTAAGTATTTATTTAAACATAAAATTATAATGTCAGTCAAACCGAGACAGTTACAATTTATTATTTCATGATACTAAAAGTTCAAGGTGCGTTACTTTCAATTTGTTAGTGAACGCTGACAGTCCTTTAGTTGTATTGTGTTATATATTTTATACTCAACGTTATATTTATTGTTTTAAAGGTCCAAGGTAAGGTCTGTGCCTATTCGAGCCATGAAACGACGAAAATGCACATTAGTGTACTTGTACTAAACACACAGCTGGTTTTTCCAAGCGAGCAATACGCCAGTCTCAGTCCATTGACTCAGTAGACAACCACAGACACGATGACGCCTTTCAGTGTGATGACATCGTTGAAAACCCCCAATATGGGGGATATTGGGGGTTTTCAACGATGTCATCTTCTTCGGAACACCGAAGTAGAGGGGTAACGGTGGTACCTACTTGTTGTACCCAGTTTTCCCAAGTGGGTAAACTGTTTACTTCCAAAATGTCTTCCGGGGTCTTGAGTCCGATGGTCGAAGGCAGAAAATTCAGCAAGGTGCGTTAGCTTGGTGTTTAACAACAGTCGACTAGTTCCACATTCTGCACTCAACGGAAAGTTACTTCTAGTCTACCCCAAACCTTACCGTTTCAGGATCCCGTGGGTGTTCGACGAAGGCGGAGAACTCGACAAGACGTAGCTTATGCGTTGCTATAGCGCGTCCCTCCCATGGAGGTGGTGGCGCCACATCGGTCCCGCTCGGTACTCCCACGCCCCCTACACCGGGGACTCCTTTGTAGCCCGCGCCGGGAAACGGTTTTACGCTGGAACAAATGGAAATTGAAAATAGTTTATTGTCCAGGTAATACAGTAAGCAGGTTCATAGGTCAACATAAGTTGAGACGACATGAGTCGAAAAAAGTGTTTGCCAGTGACCCTGAAACTAGAAGGTTAATCTGCATCTTTGGGGCTCGTCAACAAATACCAGAGAGGAAACTAGGGGGGGGGGGGGATTTCAGTTTTGGTATGGTATAAGTGGGGAGTGTGTGTGTGTGTGTAAGTGTGCATGTCTGCTCCCATTGTGCATCGTTTGATCCGGTGGAAGGTCAGGGTCTTCAAAGAAAGACATTAGTCCAACAGTGTTCTGATGCTGTATTTTTGCAAAATCGGAAGAGGCTTTTCATGCCGAAAGAATCTGGTTATTTTGAATTGGTCGTCAAAGATAAATTAAGCGTCATTTACATAACTAGTCTATAATGTGTAACGCCATTTAAAATCAGGCAAAAGACGGGCCCCACTCTTACAGACTAGGCAAATGATGATGATCATCTGCCTAGCCTTTTCCCAACTACCTATGTATGTTGGGATCGGCTTCCAGTCTAACCGGATGCAGCTGAATACCAGTATTTTACATAGAGCGACTGCATATCTGACCTCCAAAATCCAGTTACTGGGTAATATGATATTTCGGGCTATGACTACCCGTAACGACTGTCAAAGATCCACGAATGACAGCCGGGACCAACGGCTAAACGTGCTTTCCGAGGCACGGAGGGGTCACGATATGTATAGATGGTCACCCAGCCACAGACCAACCGCGGCAAGCGTAAGCTACGCTTGCCGCGTTTGGTCTGTCCTGAACCTGATCGATCGACCTGTGCGGCTGTTATTATTTAGCCACGGGCCCCTCATACTATGTACTTATCATTGCAAAAGAAAATTCTCCCGATTACTTGCCAACTGTTCGAAGGAAGAAAAAGTGATCAGATGTTAGTCCATTTGCTTATTTCCCTCCTCCCGATGCTTGAATACAGAACGTTGATTTAAATCTGGTAATAGCATTTTAGGTCAAGTGCCCCGCGGTCGTGTGTCTTGTTTATCGTCAAGTTAGGAATACCCATACCAAGACACATATTAAGTACTAATATTATTCTGCAAAATATTAGTCGCGTAAGAGCTACCAAGTTACATAAGTCAAGTGGTACCTACAAATTACAGGAGCTAGCGTAAAAGTTAACTATTATTAAGTTGCACCCTAATTGCGTAACACTATTACTCTCAATTTGAATCATTTTGAAGCATATTTCTAATCCATTGCTCCATATTATGTTCGAAAAATGTGTCAACAACTCAAATAACGCAATGAATGTTGTTGAACTGTCAAAATGGAACCCATTGCTACTGATAGTGTGTTACGCAATTACCCTGCAGGCCTTGCAAAGAAAAAATCATTCTTGAAGTTCAACTTTATTTACTACGATACTTACTCTTGTGACGGTCCAGCCTGTAGACCCGGTTGCCAAAATTGCTGTAAAAATAAAAGACTTAATTAATATCTTCGTCATTAATAACTTTATTCAGTAAGCTTTCGTGTTATTTTATGCTCAAGTTGTTAAATTCTACACACATCACTTGAAGCATTAGGTCTTTTGTTTGTGAAAACATGGAGACATGGATGTATTTTTAATTTCAATGTAGTGCACGCCCTGAACAAAGTGACTATCTATTATTATTCTTTCTAAAAATATTAGATATTGAGCATTTTCAATAAAGTTTTAGTCCAATCCAATTACCAGTCTATTACTTGTATGGTAGAAAAAGAAACAAAAATGTGAGTAAAGCAATTTCATTATTAGATTGGTGTTATTGTCGCCTATTCTTTACTTAATACGTGCAATTTGGCAACATGCCTAAATAGTAGTGAAGCAACACAATTTAAAGGCGATTTAGTTTTATTTTTACTAGTAACACAAAGGCATGCCTTTTGCAAGGTGAGTACCGTATGGTGGTACGCGGGGTGCGGTAACCCAGCAACGATCTGTGCGCTAGACAGTGTGCTCATTGACTGCATGGCCTTTTCTTTCATCACCCCACCATCCTAAACGTCATTCATATGTATATTTTAATACATTGTATCTTCTGTGACATGATTTAACATTCATATCGTGAGCACGGATCGAAAACATTCAGCTAATTGCATCAAAAGTTCGACATGAAATGTCGCTTCACTCGCAGATAAATGTTTCATGTAAAAACAATGCTAATTGATATGGAGTACTGGTAGGTATTTTGAGTGATACTAACCACTTTGAGTTTGGCCTGTATTTCCCGTAGTTTTCGCCTAGCTAGAACTTGTATGTGGGATGAGACTTGTTTTCTCGTGCGCGTCTTTCCTGTTCTGAGTTTTATATACCTTGCTATCAGCTCGTTTCTTCCTGCAATGTAAATAAAAGTCCGGTTAGTCAAAGATATAAAGTAACAGACTCATAATATTTAAAAGTAAGTATTTTATTAAAATATAATCATATCTGCTTCTTCTTTGGAGTAGGTACCTAATCATCTTACTAACTGCCGACATTTCCGGGATAAATGATTTTATTTCTATATAGGTTTGTACAAACACTTTTACAGGTCAGTCATATATTAATAAATAAATTAGATGAGGTCAGCGTTTCCTATCTGACTACTCTGAGAAGAAAAGCCGAAACAAACTCAGAGGTCACAGTCTCTTTTAGAGTCCAGACCTTGGTCAGTTCATGTGAAGACCATCTAGATTAATGTCTGCAAAGGTCTTTTGAGGAAAGAACCACTCAGATTGAACGGACCTGTCCAGGATGAAATGCCACCCCAACATGTAAGACCAAGATACCTACATTCCATCACTCATACTAAAATAATACGTAGGGTCCAAAGCCTAAATGGCATCATAGTTAACCAATAGTTGTGCCTGAATAAAAGTTCATACTTTTTCGAAATCAAAAGTATCCTACCAATATAGCCTTACCCAGAATCCCGAAATCGAAACTAGGTACATTTCAAACAATTTAATCTAACTCGTGATTGAGTTTCAAACATTCTAGCTTCCGCATTTACATATAATCGTATAATAATACCTAGCAGTGAGATATTTCAATTTAAGTAATAAAGGGGGTTAAAACATGTGCCAATTGCCCGCGGCATATTTAACATAGCTGTTTCAGACAAACGCGTAGAATGCAATGCAGGCACAGCGCTGCCGATACTGTTATGAAACAATTTTCAAAATATTTTGAATAGCTATTTTCAATCATTGAAACTGCAGTGAGCCGGAATGCGGGGTGGATCGTCCGTAGTCAGTGCAAACTGGTATTGAGAAATAATTTTCAGTTGGTTTATATTGAATAATGTTGTCGATAAATATTTCGAATTTTCTTTTTGTTTTGATACAAATGTAGAGATTATTTCATTTGTTATTTTTGGTTGCTACCCTGCTGTTTATATGGATGATTTAAAAAGTGAGAAGTTTGACTTTTTGTTATGAAATCAGCTGAAACACTTTCAACACTTTATTAACGCTCTACGTCGCTACGAAGTAGGTACCTATCTACTTTAACTGTAGTAGGTACTGAGTAGCTACGGCCATCAAATCTTCCTTTCTTTAGTTGCATCGTTTTCATTCGCTAATACACCAAACCATTCTACAAATATTACTTAACTGCTCACCTGAAGATTATAATTAAGGAAACTACAGCCAGAAACGATAAAATGAATGATCAAAGCCCAATTAAACCCAAAGGTAACTTTGTGACGAAATTTTAATATAAATCGTGTATTAATTGATGGACACGATAGAGGAAGCGCCGGCCAGAGCAAAGTAAATTGAAATCTCATTGAATTCGGGGAATGCGATGGCGACGAGAGGCGGCTGCTGGTGCGAATTTAATTAACCCCTTGCTTGCTCGTTGAAGCGAATGCGTACGTATACGTACGAAATATTTGTACGTGTATTGATTAACAGTACAAATTTGTCCATCATCGAGGAGCAATTGGCAAAAAGGGGTTAGTTAGTATGCGCGTTTTAAGATTCTAAAGTCCTTGTAAGTTGTGGTATCTGTTCCTTCTGCGTGTGAATAATTCCGCAATAAAAAGGGTTGATAGAATCCTATGTCTGTAAATGCCAATAATACCTAACCTTCATAATATCATAATATTCTGCATTGCGTCTTAAATACCACGCTACAACACGGCCCCAGCTACAAGATTAAAGCAATATCAGTTATTTTTATATTAAACTAGAATGAAAGCTCAGATCTCGAGAAGGAAACTCTTGAAGACTGTTAAGTCAAACATTCTTGAAATTACTTCGAAATTATGGCACCGTCGTAAACTTTTCACGGCGGGTGTTAAGCTAAAATTAGTAAGTGCGGCCACTCTAACAAATTGCTGTTAGCACGAATTAGTTAAGTGAATATACACGTCGTATGTTATCCGCTGTGAGCGTAACTTCCACTAGTGACATACGCGCCCGCGAATTGAACATTAAGAGTGCTTTCACCCGAAACGTCGTGTGCATCCTTCTATAAATAGTGCGGTGCAGAGAAGGATCAAGTCGAAACGTTTCTATTCCACAGTGAATAGAAAAACAAGAGATCATTATTTATTAGTTCGTTAGTTGGCTAATTTGGTCCATTGCCAGCGCGACGCGCCAAGCTCTCGCGCACTCCGCGAGGAAATTGTGCGTGCACGCTCCAGCTACATTATGATTATGAATATTAACTATTTTCTTTTTGAACATATTTGTTGTTGCCATCGTACATTTATAATTAGTGGTTTGTTTATTTACAAGTTTCACAATTGTATGCGTTTGCAATTAAATGTAAGTTAGATGTTGTAATTTTTCTTATATTTCCCGATCCTCTTCTTACGTCCGGGGCATTTTGAAAAGTAATTTATTCGACAACTGGGGAGATATTGGAGATCCATCAGAAATACATTAACGTCGTACCTGAGGCATGACTTCGCGATTGTTTTTGCTTATAGAGCTTTTGCCCACAAAATATATTTCCATCAATAATATCAGGCGTCAGTTTGTGCGTGTCCGTGCTTAAATCTATACTAATATTATAATCTATACTAATATTATAAAGCTGAAGAGTTTGTTTGTTTGAACGCGCTAATCTCAGGAACTGCTGGTTCGAATTGAAAAAATATTTTTGTGTTGGATAGTTAATTTATCGAGGAAGGCTATAGGCTATATAACATCACTTTACGACCCTTAGGAGCCGCGCAGCGTGTGACACCGCGGAGAACAGCTAGTTTTTGAGAATAATGATTGATCTGAATGTTTTGTTCCACTGTAGCGTAACTACTTATTTTCCTTCTGTTCAAAATTCTACTTCACTAACGCATTTAAGACCCAATTATTAACTTTAATGACCGGTATTAAATTAATATTTTAACAAGGCCTATAATTTTATTTCCAAACGGCATATTTTAGGCCCATTTTCCGTGTGATTTAAGCTAATTATCAACCACGACCCCACCGATCGACACCATGATTCTGTTATAATTAGATATTATCTAAGACAATTAGGGTGCCGCCAACAATGTGTTAATAGGAACAACTGAGTATTTTAATAACATGGAAATAAGGCTTGGCTCCAATATTATAGTAAGGAGGACAGTTCGGTAAAAATGAAGACCTTTGAATGACAAAGGCTCTGCGAAAGATATTGGACTTTGTAGAGTTACACGGGCGTCGTAGCAGAATTTCACGCTGACCCAAACAGGAGCTATGCGGAGCAAATCCTCACGGAAAGGGTTGAGTTGCGACAGGTCTAAGGAGGATTTCTTGGGAGACAATCGGGAGTTATGCCCGAAGCGGGCGGGGCGCTAAACAACGGGCGCGGGCGGCCCGCCCCTTCTTTATATTTTCTTACTGCGTTCGCCGCCTAGCGGCGCGGCCGGGCCCCTTACACGCTCGCTCGCTCACTAATTGCGCATTCTTCGCATAGTTTAGCCCTCCCGACGAACCCCTCGCCTGCCACCCCCGGACCACGTGAAGCCGTGCGCCGACGAAACTTTCATACTCCCAGGATATTGAGCGGTTTTGAATGTCTTAACTCACGAACGTGCCGCCAGCAAAGCTGAGCACTAGCTTTGTTGGCAAACTGTTCCCAACTACAGTCTTCAACACCGCGTGAGCCGCCAACCGAGCTCCTACACCACACCACGTGTATGACATGCCGCACTCGACTCACTAATGTAATATCGAAGCTGATAGCTCGCTGTATTGATATCCAATACTAGGTCCCGTGACGAGACCTAGTATTGGATATCTAATAAACAGCAGGACGGTGTCGCCTAGCTAGGACAACTTTTATCGGCACTTGACTACAGTTCTCATAAATTTCAGATAAAGTGCCTTATGTGTTTATTCTGTTCTGTGACTGTATATTAATAAAGGAGCTGGTGGTACTAAGAAAATTCCCAGTACCTACTTATATGATAAAATAAATCACAGAAGAGAATACATGGCACCTAGGGTAACTTTTAAAGTCATTTGAACTTTTTGCCCTTAGTTTATTTGGGTCGACATCGTCTCTCATCCTAAACAAAACATTATAATTTCCCAACCGCTGAAATATAAAATAATTTTCCCATTACTCTTTTAATAAACACACAATAATATCGCCCTAGAAGAATGCGGGATTATTGCAGCACATGACGATCAAGCAAAACAGTGTCCCGTGGAACGTCACGGCAAGGGAGAGGGTGGAAACGGACAAGGGTGACGCACTTTTACGTAGATTAAGCGGGAGGACACGTCCTCGAGTAATGTGGTCATATATTGTCCGGGCGACGCGACGCGTGTCCGCAATTATTATCCACACAGATAGCCATTATCAACATCTTTTGCACATAGTAGGTAATAACACTTAGACATAGTTGTTTACAAATAGAGTCTGCGTAGTTAAGTGACAAAGCTTTCTGAATTAGTTTCAGGACTTTTGTTAGTTGCTTTGCTGTTGACTATGACATAACGACATTTATTATTGTGTAGAAGATATGTTGTAGATTCTTGCCTCAAAAAACTAATGAACGTGAATTCCTACATCAAAGCATATCATAGGCCTAAAAGATGTTGGGCATTCCCCTAATTTCCCCTTCCGCAGTGTGAACCGTAAGATTTGAAGTAATTTAAACATCGCATTTCTTTACGCCTATTAAATCACTTAAGGTGGACACATCGCCTGTGGTAAATTTGTTTAGCAATTCCATTTGGCACCGCGACGAGGCTGAGCGGGCAGTCCTTTAATTAAAACCGGGACGTATAATGTTGGGCGCTTGACGCAAACTTAATGTGCGTCCGGCGGCGTTGTAATGGCACTGCCACCCTCTGATAATTGTCCTATGTCAATTCTGCTCCATAGCACCCGTAATATTACTTTTCGGAAAGCGTTATGGAACTATTCCCCACGGGTTAAGTATAGCAGGACTCAGACCTAACCCACTTCGCAAACTGTTTTATTCAAACTATTATTTGTTCATAATACTTCGTAACTGCGAGACGACCCCTGACAAGTTGACAACAGGGTATAACAAAGCCACGCAGAAAAAGACTTCACGCCTAACTATAAAATACTAAAGCAACACAAACCGTTTCCTTCGGCAGTTAATTTACTGGAGGCAAAGCGTTGCTTTTATGTAGCAATCGTCACGTTCGCGTTAACGAGCTTTCTAAGTTAACAATGTAACGTGAAAAAATTTGCTCCTGCCTCCCTTTCAAGAACAGAGCTTTCATTTTAATAATCGAGGCTTATTGAGAACAAATTGGGGGTTCATTTGGAAATATTTTTGTGGCTATGTGGCATTGCAACATTGCTGACTAATTACCACTCTTAAGTATTTGTACACGTGAACGTTGAAACAAAAGCCACGACACATGGGTTCTTCGAATTGGCGACATGGTTCGATCACGGGAGATAATAATTGTCGGTTCACGTCTTTCCGCGGAATCCTATTGCGCAAACGGCTTTGTCGGCCGACTTCAATAGGTACTACCAGTGGCTTTTGTCTCGTGCCACTGCCATTGTTCATTTTCGGCGGAGTGGCCTTGATATCTCTCCATTATTTAACTTAAGTGACATATATAGGTATATCGACTTGTTTGCGTCGGCATTTGTAACATTATTACTACATGTTTGTGCTTCATATTTAGGCCTATCATGCCTGGGGGGATGTTACTAATGAGCCGTATTTGAAAAACCTAAATTCCTACCGTTGTATATAGCAAAATATTCTCCTTTAGCAACAGAAAAAATTACCATCTACATCCAGATTTGCCTCTGACATCTCTACAATTCCAGAAAGACATCTTGTTTGAAAGCTAGTGCCTACAAAGACTTCTAGCATGTTTGGACTCACCGTACATCTTGCCCTCGTCGGAGAGAATAATTTTGCGTCTGCCACACGGCGGATAGATAGCCAGGGCCTCTTGGAAGCTCTGCTCAATGTCTGGACTCCATACTCCCTCCGCATCGGCTGCTGACATGTCCTGCGAACGCGCTTTGTTATAAAAACATAACTTATTTAATATCGAAACAATGTAGAATCGATATAAATTTTCCCACTGCAGGTAAAGATAGACGTCATAGCAAACACGTTTATGCAGGCTACGATTGTTTTGAAAACTAAAAGAAAAACAAACTCGGTAGAAAAGAAAAGTAAAATCATAAGGAAAGTAAAATCATTCTGGACAATCCAAGAGGTTGGTAAACCGAAAAGCTTGGAAGCCACATAATTACGGCAATAATGTAATGAGCTACAGAGCTACATATACACTGAACAATCGCGTTCCGTCCGTGCAACCCCGATGTTCTAATGGAGATGCTTCCAGTAATAGCAAATTCACATAAGTACTCTAACAGTTGGTGTCAAGTGCAACTTTTGTTTTAGTGCTGACAAATATGAAATTTGGGAACCAAACGTTTCTACACTGAAATGTGTGTCCTTAATTTGTACGAGTGTTATTGTTTTGATGTTTTATATCATGAACAACAATTTTATAGTTGATTTGATTACCTATTTCTAATTTACTGAATAGAAACATTTCTCTTAGCAGTTGCACCGGAGAACTAAACTTGTTCCCGAACGCACGCTCTTGGTAGCTGTAACTGTATCGAAAGCTTGTTACGCCCCAATGAATCGAATCTTACGATACGATCATTAATCTTATAAACTAAATACGCTTCGAAGATAAACTGTTTCTATGTTAGCCTAGTCCACTTCCAGAGAAAACGAAACAAATTCAGAAGCCTTATTACATGGAAACTAAGTAGGAACACTGAACAGATGTACTTATTATGAACATTTGTAAAGAGTTTGCTTATAGACTGTTACAACTCGAGGAGTGCGTCATTGTAATTAATAGACTCGCTTCTATTCTCAAAAGAAAATAAAAATAACGCGCTGCCCTCGACTTGGTCCAACAGGCCGGATCGAAAACATCGTGAATCACTGTTCCTTGAAACTACTTGAAACGTAGCTGTTTCTGGATTTGTTAACTACTAAGAGTCAATATTTACTTGCAATTTCTCACAACCTGGCTGACTAATAGATATTGTTTTGTTTTAGTTACAGTTAACAATTTATTTCGTTATCAATCAGTCGTAATGATCTTTAAAAAATCTATTGATGATCATTTTGATGTGATTGATAGTAAAATAAATGCTATTGATAATGAAACGCAGAAGAAACCAGTTGGAATTCTCGGATAGACCTTTTTTTTAGATCTAGCGTTTCTCGGCCTAACACGCATGGATGAGTCAACCGAAAGATTCAGTGGAAGTCTTATAATACGAGATACATTTTATATATCACTTTACACGATATGATAATGGCTACTAAAGTTACCCTTGTGCGACCTGCAATCAAAAGCGTGTGACTATAAACTGTAGGTACTTGTATTTTCTGTCCTATGCAAATTGCGGCTGTGTGCGTATAATATGTTTACAAGAACGTACACGCTTAAGTACCCTCTTCTAATCCGGACTTTACTATTAGTTCTACAAACAAAGCTCCCGCGGTTGATGACTTACAAAAGGGAACTAAGATTTACTAATAACCGTGCAATAAAATCTACAAATGTGAGTTCACTGTTTCGTTTATTGAGGGACTGGCAGCACTGGCAGCGATACGTGAAATTAACGATCAACTTTCGATCCAGAAGGCTTTGGAGTTCCAATTCTGACCATGATCGACGGAAATAAAGATAAAGAGAGATTAAGAAAGAGAATTTCATACTATGCTGGACAAGCCAAGTAAAATTGTAATTCTTATATTCTAAGGAAATCTTTCTTTCGCGAAGATGAAAAACAAAGTTTTCCTACTCAAGCGAGTGACGGCTTCCAGTCTAACCGTAAATAGCTAGAACTCGTGGGAAACACCCACCCATCTTGAGGTGAAGATCGGCGTAAATATGTGCTAATATTTACGAGCAGTTAAAATCGACACGTGTTCAGTTCCTCGGTTGGCGAGTGACCAGCAATGAGCATTAAATTAATGGGATAGTTAAGTCTACTGAGTCTGGAGCAGTTAATGCTTCGCACTGGAAATAGGAGTATTCCAATAATGGAAGAATTAATAAAATTGCTGCAGTTACAGATCGGTCAAGTTTCATAAAGATGGCGCTGTAGGCCCTATGACTTAGGATCTGGACGTTGTTATGATAGTTCCAAAGTCCTATTACCTACTTATCTAAGTCTTATCGGGCAGCTGACTCAGAGATACTTAAACCGTATGTCTGACAGATAACGCCTCACTTTCATATCTACGTTCAAAAGCATTGGTTGGTTACTTCATCACCTTGCCAAATTTCACTAAGACCTAAAGATACTAGTAGTTCTGACATACCTACTTACTAAGTAGTAAACATCTTTCAGGCAAATAGGTCCACCGTCCACTATACAATACATGTATGACCGGCCTAAGCAGCTTTCCCATGTTCCGATTTGAGGGGTATAGGTTAGTAATGCGATCTGATGGCTTCTTTGCTATGCAATAACATGAAAAAGAGATATTTACCTTCTCATCGTCACTGGCATCGCCGACGTCCAGGTGCTTTGCGTCGGCGCCGCCCGAGCCATTGGTGTCGGGCGCGCCGGCCGCCGTGCTCCACGGGGACGCAATGGTGCCGGCTGCGAGCGCGCCGCTCGCTGCAATAGGAGAAAAATGATGGTTAGTATATTTTATCTAGATAACTAAGCGAAAAAGGACTAATGAGTCTGGATCCCAATCGCCAACAATTTCTCCTCTTATCTGCTTCAGAATGGTCGCAGACAACACAAGAAGAACAAAAAGGATAAACATATTTAAAATTAATGTAGGTACCATGGGCGGCCTTTTGGATGGACTGAAAGTAAGGCGAGCCGGGAAGAAAGGGAAGGGGTTAACATTGATTATCTGGTCCCTCTATAAAAGAGGCTGCAGTCAAAAATCCATGATAATTGGACTGATAAGGGAAAACAGGAGTTTTAGTTATCATCATTACTGTCCAAGGGGTTACTCCTGTCTTCGTCTGTGCTTTTCTGTCCCGTACTACCAACGGTGGATAACTGCCCACTAAACTAATTGCATCCATAGTTGGGCCTAAGCGTTAAATGGCTAAGGCTTAACTGTCTCTTTTAGTGATAACTTGGTAAGATAGATTTAAAAAACAATTTCCCTACCTAGCTATTAAACATTTAGGTAAATATAAAATTGCCTTACTTAGCAACTAACTCCAACTTTTAAACAAAGCACATGAAACATTACACGGTAAACGGAAAAGAGTTTCAACAGTTCCAAAAGTTTCAACAGCTTCAGTTTTCCTAAAAATAAAACCATGAAAGCATTTGTCGCAACAATTCAAAGTTTTCCGACAAACGATAACCAATTACATAACAGTCAGTGTCGTATCGTTGTACCAACCATGTAATTCTCGAGTGTAGATAATGTGTGTGACCGTGAATTGTATGTATGACGCACCCACGAACGTAATGCAAGAAAAGTATTAATTTGATCGATTGAAAGATAATATTCTTTAACAATGCCTTCGGCTCCTTTTACCTTTATATTTGTGTGGAAACACTAGTTTGAGTGGAAAAAATAGGTAATGAAATAGACGGTAATGAATCGTTGTAAAACAATCGGTAACAAGGTGATATAAACAGCGGTGAAAGTATTCATTCGTGTCGACAAATCTAGAACCTTTTTGTTGATTTTTAAACCTGCGTATTTTAAAAAGCTAAAATATCTTAAAATAATAATAATAAAAAGGAGGGGAGATAATCAAAGGTCATCAAAAAATTCGTCCGCATCGCTGTCAACAGAAAACGTGCCCAAGAGGCTGGCAGCATTGCCACATTGTATGGCAATGCTGATTCTTTGGCCAAAATATAGGCCACCCCTCTGGCTGGTGAAGAGTCGAAAAAGTCGTCTTTACCTGCGTTAAAGAGTTAAAGTGAAATTGATTTTTCAGTACCTAGTCTTCAGTTAGATTTACTCAAACAACTCGTAAAGCGGAGCCGTTACCACTGGACCACCACTGCTCTCTCAAAAACTATGAAGGAAAACATCGTGAGGAAACCGGCATGTCCTAGAAACAAAAATTCGAAGACATATGACATCTACCAATCCGCACTGGGCCCGTGGTGGCTTACAGCCCACTCCCTCTCGAAGAGAGAAGACCAGTGTCCCAGCAGTGGGAACATTATCGGCTGATTATTCTTCAGTTACTTGTTTGGCGCCATCACCAGCGTCCATCAGTTCCTGTAACGTGCAGCTGACAGGATTCGCAGGACACGATATTAAGTGTCCCATCGTTTGTGGGACAGCACCACCAAACAAGTTGCCGAATTCTGGGCCGAGTCTATTTTTATTGCTATCGACACGCTTAGAAGAGAAGATTCTTCAGTTTGATGGAAATGGAAAACCGTCTCCACTTTAGCGTGAATATGAAGTTTGGTACCGCTAAAAGTTTTTATAAGTAACAATCTTCTTCCCATAGATATCCCACTTTTTCCGAAAAAATTTCCTATTAACAATATTATGAATATAAGGAAAAACACTATTGCTAGTAATGAATGGATTTGTCTGGTTGGAGTTGATTCGCGTCTCGGGCGCTCGGCTCGACTGCCTCTGACGTCAGACCGCTTGTTTGTTTACCATGTCGGATGCTCGTCTTGTAAACTTCCAATCGTATTGTGGCCGATACGATAACACATCCATCGGGCAAAACTGCGGTTAGTCCGTTACTATTTTTAAGGCATTACAAAAAGCTTTGGCGAATTGACGAATTGAATTGTTTTCGGACTGGTGTCTTGTTGTTTCAACATTTGAATTGATTTCTCCGCATTCATTAATAGCAACATTAAAATTAACATCTAATTTACATAATGTGAATAGAATATAATGTAAAGTCGACATTGTCTGTCGCCAGAATAAAGTTTCTCAAGATTTAATTATATATATTTCGTTAAGAAAATAAAACTGGCAAATGAAGCCAAGGAATACCGAGTCCAAATTTTCATAATACCAAATAAAATCTTTGTTCCCTCAAGATCGGAGGCAAGCTCGTAGGCATTCCGGAAATTTTCATATTTACTGTTACAAATATGCAGGTACGAAACATTTACAATATAAATATAATATCAAAACGGAGAATTTCTTTATGAAGATCGGATCGAGAGTCGAGAGTAAAGTATGCGCCCGGGCCCCGCCTGCTTTCGCGACGAGTCCTTCTCGTTACTTTATAAATCCTATCTTTACCTACCTACATTCCGGCTATATTTATATTAAAACTTCTCTTTATACATTTCAATCTCCTTATTCTGTTAACTCTAGTTTTCTTGACAAAAAACAAACTAGATCGTTCTAATTAAATTAGTCTCGCGAAATGTCATTTCCCAATAATGTCACCGGTAGATACACTGGCAAAAACTTGCAACTTAGTATATTGTACTGTCAATATGGCCCACATTGACGCAACAAATTCGCATTGTCTCCGTCGCATACTTATTGCGAAATCGTCTTTATAAATGAGAAATTGCGAAATCGTCTTTATAATCCAGAACGGTTTCTGCGAACAGTTTCATCAATCAAAAAGAAGCTCCACTAAGTATCTATATGATTTTTATCTTTAGACTATCACGCATACATTTCCATATATCTATGTAGTAAGTAATTTTATCTATTCACAGGCAATAAGCCTACTCACCTAAGTGGTGGAGCGACACAACTCCACAAGTTGTATCAAGGATCTTCAATTAGGACAATTATTATTCAGCAGTGACTAATTCGAGCAGAGCGCTCGCGGTTGGCTGACAAAGGGCGCATCGTGGACGTGCAATAATTAAAATAATAAAGCATGGCTGTTCATTGTGCTGATATGACAAGTGCCCGCAATAAGTGGGACCCTCGCTACGCCGCGGTGGGGTCGACTCTTGATCATATTTAAACGGGAGTACGGGGCCTATCTATTCCATGCGTGCCATTTTATACCGTTGTGCAATATTAGCACTGTTTGCGTTTTTATTTATATGAATGAACTCGTGTGCTCGAGTCTATTGTTATGACATGAATGAGATTACTCATAAAAAAAATCTTCGTTGCATAATTTATTGGAAATATTAGAGTTTGGTATTGGAGTTTCTTGCCCGTGCTTCTCCATAGATATCTACGTTCTGGAATGGGCAACTGGCTTCGACTTTCTGACTAACTGACCGACTCTTCGACAGTCCAAAAGTGCCTATAAATGGTTTAATTGAAATAAATGCTTTGAGTTTGAATTTACCATTTTATCGGAATAGGCACTATGACGAAACCAGCAAGGAAGATAACTTCGATAAATTCATATTATGACGATGAATCAAGAACAGAACTAGGGTAAACTCTCCAGAACATTTATAACATATCCGAGTGGGCGGTACAAAAGGCACTAGCTGTATTTATAGACAATGCCCACAAAGTAGGTACGTAAGTACGTACGTCGGCAATATTAGTCACATCGATGTAAACGACGGAACTGTTGGGACACTACCCGAGCATAATAGTTACGCATACAGAAACCTTTGTGAAGCACATGTTTATACATAGTTTTATCAACCGCTCTACCTACTACAGTAATTTTATAGAGCGAATAATAAAACTGTAATAAAACTGCAAATATTTACAGACTTTCAAATTTTCGTTGAATGGCGATATACCTACACTTTGGACAGGCATTGAATGTCATTGTTGTCACTAAGTGACTTTTTCAATTCAGTTTTCAATTGGATTTACTTTCATAATTCTATTTGTCTCGTTTATAAGTGTAACTTTCAGATTTAAATCTCGGACGGAATAATGTTTCAGTAAGCAAAGTTATGCCCAAAAGTATGAGCAGGGGGATTCTGTAACGCTATGTATATACCTATATACGTCAAAATTGAGTTATATACAATTGTTTTGTACATATGTGTTGCACGCGATTCCTGAAACAGGAATGCATTTAACATCAACAATGGAATAATTCCGGTAATTTAATGCTGTATGTCCCTTCCACATCGCGTGTACTTTTTAAAATCTATAAAAGACCTCTGTTTCGTGGCAGCACGCTTTTTTCCAAACATTTGCCTATTATCCACTTATGCAATCGCAACATTCGCAGCCATTCTAGACCTTGTTTCGCTAATAATTATTTATTTACAAGAAACAACATAAAAAGGGTAAATACAACGGGAAAGTACATTAAAAATTAACATTATCAAAGAACAATGAACACTTTACGACGTAAATAAAACAAAATAACGTTAATGGGTAATACGTAAATTATATTGTCAAATTAAGTTTTAGTAGGCCTGTTGCGTGGTTTGCAAACTCTGGTGGTGAAGGGCGGGCGTTTTGGGGGACAGTCTTATGTAATTTTGATGTTCGAAAAGTGCTGATTTTCAGCCTAATATGAATAAATAACTTTTGATTTTGATTTTTTGATTCCGGTATTCCATTTTTATCAAGGAGCTTTTCCTACTGTTTTCGCCATTGTCTTCGAATATATTCAGAAATCATTTACTTACTGTTGCTATCCACATTGTAAACAGTAGACAATAAGTATCAATTAAAATAGTCAAACAAAACAAAGGTTAATTTTCATTCAAGTTTGTGCTTGAAATCCCGTTAACGGTATTTCATTTGACTACTCAACTAGGAATCAGACACATCAAATTAACTTCATATAGGTAGATTTGAAATGTAGAGATATGTTTTCAGAATCAGATTACTCAGGGCTGCCAATTATAGAATTTCCTGAAACTAGTTGACGGTATTTCTATTTAATTAGCTGCTAGGAGCGTAAAGCTAACCTATAACATTATTAGAATCTAAATGCTACATCTGGATATTAACACTATCATAATCGAATCAAAAGCTTGTAGATACCAAAAGGACTACTTAGGTACATATGTGTAGTTCCGTAAATCCGTAGTTAACCTCGTTTTATCTCTTTTCTGTATTCGAGCGCGTGGAAAATAATAAAAAACAAAATCATGAATCGTTATGAGAACAAAAACGTTTACAAAGGTGGTAGCCCTAGTTGTTGGGGTGTGCGCTGTGGGGGTGGGGGGCCACCTGTGAGCGTACCGTCCAACGGTCGAGGGTTGCGCGCTAAAGTATGTTAATTAATTTTCGGTTGACCGTCCAGTGCTCTACGGGTTTGCTCAAATCGGCCCACCGTGCGGTTTTCGTATATTTTGTTTTCAGGAAAGGTCAGTCATGTAATCCAACAATATTGTTAATACGGTCAATGGAGTTACGGACCGGGTGTGTCCTTGGTAATAATTTAATAAGTTGTCAATTAAAGGATCATGTTTGTTTAATTAATTTCGTGATCAAATGATATTCAAAGAATCCAGTTACGAACAATCACGTAAAATTATCGCCTACAAACAACTCGTTGACAAAACACGCATGTCACCGCGTGTGGTTCATACATAATCTTCGATTTTACCGCCGTCTGAGTTCAATTAATTATTCAATAGCGTAAACCGCTAGGAAATGGGGCAATGGGTTTTTATTAATTCCTCTTCGGAATATTAAAGTGGGATGGGATGATTAATTATTCCGCACGATTATTATGTTTATTAAAATGTGCGCGTGCGGTGGTACAATCAAGCCGCATCACAAAGATGTTTACTGGTCGGCGCGAATGTTTACAAACGCGACGTGGACACAACGGCGTAGTGCGTGGTCCACGTGGCGCGTGCACTATGCACTGTGTGTGGAGTACACCTCAAGTCGTCATTACGTCGTGCACAAGCCGCAGAATGCCATCCAATGCTGTAACCCCCTATCGGCACAACCGTGTCTGCGCCATCCCGCAGCCACTGCGTCAGACGGTCAGCAATATCGCAGATCGACTCATAGGAAACGTCAAACGTTATGCAACCTAATAAAAATTGTTTTGCATGGATTGCGATTTACCTACGTATGATAATAATGTGCAGTGTTTTCAATTACTTCGATGTCGGTCTAGGCTTATAATATATGTCCCACATAATGACGAATATGTTCATTGATTTTGGACTTAATGGTAGAGTACCTACTTTGTCACAAGATAAAGATGATGAATGACCAAACAAATGCCCAATATACTCTTTGGCACTCTGACCCTGGCAACAGATCGGGATAGCGTTTGGTAGAACGCAAAAAATCATGATTCACCCTAGTGATTCAACTTTCTAAGTCATGAATTGGGACGCAACAATATCTTCGCAAATATTTATGAAACTTCTGAGCTTCATAAATATTTCCGACTGTCAAAGAGAATTAAGATACACATGAAAATTAAATCATTAAGGCATTAAATTTTGCAATGATCAATGCCATTTTTTTCAGATTTCACAGTCACCGAATCCTCGAAGATGATCAAGAGATCTCACCTGTGAGTCACGTAGCCGCTGCTCGCCTGCCAACATCAAATAATACTAATACAAAGCATAGGTATTTATGTAGATTGCTACGCCAATTTAAACTTTGATTCAATACGACAACAGATCGCAAGTGAGCGTAGTAGAAGTGAATCATCGCACTCGCTCCGCCAGCTGCGAATTAAGACTCAGATTGCAAGTTCTCAGCGAATGTCTTGAGTCGTCTTGCAACATTAGCTGTAAACGCTAAACATTATCACATTTTATGTGTACGTGCGGACTTAGCCTCGTGTCGTCGAAAAAATCTGCATAAGTCGTCACAGAATCCGTTTCTGTTCACGCGACGCGAAATTTTTGTTACCCTTACGAAATCGCTTTTCATGTCAACTCGCGTTTCTACTGTATGATATATTTAGAAAGAGTTTGTATGTTTCTCTATTGATATGTGAGCTGCCGATTCGTTGTTTTCCAGTTTGTCGATGAAGATAAATGTCGCTTGACACACCATCGTTTCTTGAGTATAGTACCATAAAGTGTCCCTACCAAGAACTCCGGCACGAGAGAATGGAATTCGCAACTTGATTCAAAAGAAAAGAAATATCAATTGCGACATGACTTTTGATGATAAAGAACGAATTGTGATTTGTAAGTCTTTTAATATCAGGATGACAAAAAGGACAATGAGTTCCTAACGTAGACCGAAAGCAAAAAGGCCGAAAAGAGATAAGTAGGTACTCCATTAGCAGTCTCTTCTGCTTCATTCTCATAAAAAAAGACGGTTTCGGACAATACCCAGGATAAACACATCCGATAAAACCCCAGAACAGCTATTACTACCGTAAACAGCTATTTATGTTCAAGTGTCACGTTAAATGCTCAAGAATCACGCAAAGGGCTTCGTTACAAGTATTTTATTTTAAATTCGCAAACATAAATATCCTTTTTAATTTAATCGATCCTATAATAGTGTAATAGTATATGTTATTATTTGATCGTGGGAAAAGGAGAGAAGTAACTGTTTTACTAATTACCCTTTAAAAATCTGCACTAGGTTCCTTAGCCTTTGTTATGCAGTTTATATAATCTAATGAGTAAATATAATAAGCGAAACGGGTTTGTTTACATAATGCACATGTGCAGCAATAAAATATGCATAAATTATGGGCAAAGTTCACAGTCTGCTGAATTAACATTAGAAGTATTATCAAAGATTACTTAATGGTTATTATTAACTACATTTAAGAAACTTGTGGATAAAAAGGACTAATAGAGACGCCTGTGAATGCCACAGTTTAAGTAAAAGAAGGAAGAAAGGAGTTAAAGAAGATAATTTGGAAATTATCGATACAAAAGAAGCTAAAGAACCTTCTTTTGTTCACATGAACACATCAACCATTTTGAACGACACGCGACATATCATGTTGGACAAATTAGTCGATACATGTGCAAAAAAGGATCCTTCCCAAAAAGTTGGAAGCACCAGTCCCTACGAAAAAATGTAGGCAAATGACTACCATGAAGCATACAATCTAATTGGTTTTGGGTCCTCTGAATTTGACCCTTCTTGAACATATCCAATAAAGCGAGCGGGATATTACTCAAATATGATATAGATGGCCTGGTAACAAAGAGATACTTATGAAATTAAGGCGATAAATCAGCGTGGTCTGAGCGAGGCGGGCCATGAATGAGCACAGGAACAACGACTTATATGTAAATAATGTCGTATGCCGACGCCCGACGACCGCTCGCCTGAATATAAAGTAATATGTCACAGGACATTACATGCCAGTGATCGAGTGCTAATAGTCTTAGGGACTTCCACCGACATGTTTATAATTGATAAGCTGCAAGTCTGCAACTAACAAGCCGATATACATCGAAAGAAAGTTGTACACTTTCAAGTTGATCAGTGTTTGGTTATAAAGGTGAATGGTACTGAGACGATTTGTTTTGCAAAACGGACGTTCAAATTACTTTTCGTATGGCGTAAATGAGAGGCGTCAGCCCGTAACGTGGCCGCAACTGGCAGAGATAACAACTCACTGTAGTCTGTAAGCAACCACAGAAGCGTTAAGCGATAAATGTATGGCTTGAGTATGAAATAGCCATTAAGTCGTTTAGACTACTTCTCTATTTGTTGTTGAATGTCCTCCGGTGCATTAGTTTTACCAAGATAGGTGAATTCTAATGATGGGGCTATTATGCTGATTACTATTTTGTAACGATTCTAACTTTGTCAAGTCTTTGTTTAGCGGTATGATTGTGATGTAGCTTTGACTTTTAACTATTACCAAAGACGTTTTCTACTAGCAATTAATGTATATTATTAACGCTATCTATTTAAAAAAGATAACTATCGAGAGCAATGTTCAAAACTTCAGACACATATCACCACATATTTTCCCACTCAGTTATTCTATTGTTCATTTGTTTTTTCTACTCAATGGTCAGTATACGGCGATCTGAAGTAATCGACGTGATAGTTGAGCAGCTACACTAGAACGGATATGTAGGTCTGCTGCGTGCGTACTCTTGCTTTGCTATACAAATAGCTAATATTGAGTTGTAAAGTGTTGCAGAAACCGCGCACATAACATTTACTCAAGAATATATGCAAATGATTAAACCTTTAAAGTTTCAAACGCTGCTAAACTGTAGGTAATAACAATACCTGATCAATTGTCTAATAATTTCGCCCAATAAATCGCTAAGAAAGTCCCAGCTATGCATTACTTTTACTATTCAATAATATGCACGTCTCTACAAAAGGGAATAATTCTAAAAACTCAACCCATTCAATATATTTTGATCTTTAGTATTCCCTGTCCGTACAGTGTTCAAACGTGACCTGAACTCTTTCCTATTGTGGTTCAATATCAACGACGACGTCAAAAACAATGAATTCATGACCAACTTCCAGCAGAGTGCGTGAGTTTGGAACGCCCGCCATCTGAATATTGAGTAATAGTTTAATGTACATATTAAAGCTTTCAACTGCGTCTTATGTACGTACGAACCCAGCAAGAAATGTATCCACAAATATTTGTTAGACATCGGGATTCGAGATGTTAGATCGTGTTTGTTTCATTATGCCGCAGTCTCGCGTATGTGTCTACCTATAATGAAGGGAATCTGAGAGCTTTAGCGAGATCAAGGTGCGCTGATAATCGAATTAATTTCAACTGCACTGGAGTCAGCTATGTTGCCGACAGAGGGCTTAACTAAGTTTATGAGTATGCTAGGTACGCTCTTAGCGCAACAAGTTTGTTGGGAGCATCTTGAATGCTTTGAAATCGGTTAAGCCATATAGAACCATTCTGTTCAATAGTTTGGCTGGTTTGGCGCTCTTCAGTATATGAAGTCGAGCGTCAAGAGTTTGTCTAATTCATGCTGGATAGGGTCGTAAAGTGATTACAGCCGGTACAATTAGTACTAACGGTTGTGGTGGCTAGCCCAGCTGCGTTGTGATGGCGGGAGACAATTGCTGCCGACAATTCGCGAGGGTTCAATGACCACTCGGACGATGCAAGCAAGACGCGCTCAAACACGACGATTTTCTTCTAGAAAGTTTAACGTTATCGACGTGGAACATCTATGTTTTAGCAGATTCCTCTCGACATTTTATTGATAAGCGGAAAATTAAATTTAACTCTTGTTTTTTTCCTGTGGCGATGTGAATAGGCAAGTAGTTCCAACGTGACACGACGGTCTTTGTTCGTCAGTTAATGGTGAATCACATGTCCAAGCCGCACTACTTCAACGATTTACTGCGGAGTTGAAGAAATAAAACTTAGTTTATAAAACATCAATAACAGGAAATTTACTTATAGTGTAAATCACATGCCTATATGTTATGTTATAACCATAGACGGGCAAGCCAGCATTGTGTCCGTTTACGATTCTCACAGTAATTATAGTTGCCATAGTAAATCTGCGCAATAATATTTCTCGACAGTATCAGGTATAATTGGATCGCAATGCGAGTAGCATCTATGCGGAAGAACGGGAGCAACATCTCTCGTTACATTCTGTGTCTTATTCTAAGAACTCCATGGGAATACATTGGCGTACCTACTTGAAACCAGATAAATAGCAACCTGCACATTAAACTCTTTGTTCACAGCTTTCATAAAAACTATCTTTTAAATTAATGTCCGCACAAATTTTCCTAATTACAGTCTGGGAATTAAGAAAATAGAAATAAAAATATTTGCTCAACTCTTTCACATACACGCAGGTACAGACGATTCTTATCGTATCATTATGAAAAAGTAACTGGACAAAGCTATTAGATTTTAATTATGATGGTGTCTTTTTCAGTTGATGAACTGGTGTTCATCAATTGAAAAAGACACCATCATCAAGAGAGGAAACGAAGTCCCCAAACATAAACAAAAGCCTGTCACGATCCAGCTTTCAAATGCAAAGCACACTAAAAATATGTCCATTAAAATCGACAGAGCACATGAGGTTAAGTGAAAAACTTGGGTAACAAAGGCTGGCGTGGTCGGTTCACTATTTAGTATGCATTTGGAAAGGAGTTGAGGCGAGAGCAATAAGTTTGAGCCCGCGATTTGCATAGATTGTGGCGCGCGGCGGCGGCGCGGCGCGGGCGCGTGTTTGGTGATTTACTTGTGCGGCCGCGTGGGCGACGGCAAGATAACACCTGCACTGCTATTATGATGACACCTCGGCAAACTGAACCGTAGTAGCACGAATGTTACAAAAACTGTGTACATGTTAAAAAACGGCTAAACTTAGGACTAGCATATATAAGTTAGTTTTGTCTTCATAGCAATTTTTTGCAGAACCTTTGACATTTCCTCAACATATGTTAATGTGGATTAGTTTGTATGTTGATTAGTAGTTAATGCATTGCATGCATGTAAGTTTTAGTAGGTGTAGGTATAACATATAAATTCTAAGTGAATAGCTAATTATTACGCCCATAAAACGACGACGTCCAAAATAAGTACATGTCGTCACATGTAAGTAATGTGAAATACATGTCCATGTAGTATATGCGACTTTGCCCCTTATTGTACTTGGATTCCTTGAACATATATGTGATACTTATCTACTAAAGTCTAAAACGAATTTAATTGGTAAGTAAATATTTCAGAACATCGAACATCGGACACAGGTAACACCAATGTAAACAAGATTCCACCAAACTCTACCAAGAAGACCATTAAACGCGTAAAGAGTGTAGGATTTCTTTAATTTTTTAAGATCTCTACATTTAGAAATTCCTAAAGGAATAAACAAAAGTTAAGTTAAGTCAGGAAATGAAGTCTGCAGCTTTATTCATTTTTGTTTCCGTAGATTGGACCGCTGCTGCGCGCTCTGGCCATTTTCTTTTCCATTTCTGACGTTGAAAACAACCATGTGTTAAGAAAATTACAACACAAATTAATCCATATAAGGGAAACCTCGCACAAAAACTAGTTGCGTATATTAAGAAAAACAATAGTAACTCATAATCATAAGTGGTGGCTGTCTTGTAGGCTCAGCTCGACTGTATGGCGCGCCGAGAAGCCTGCTTGTGGTTAAATTACACTCATTTACCGCAGCAACAACGTCCGTGGCATGTGCAAAATGTTGCTAGCGACGATTAGCAGAATTCCTGCCTTGCAATAGAACATATAAATGCTAAAAAACAAGGCCCTTGCGACACACATATGTACTTAATGACTGGATAGGTTAGTTGTTTTGTTGATTTACCATTTACGTTCGTCATTCCCTTGTGTGATGCATCAACCACCTACCGAGATAATGTTCTGTCATTCTGTCAGTTTTATTTACCTGTTTATATGATTGAGTAAGAATCTTAATTAGCTATAGCGAAGTATTAGAAATAATCGGCGCAGTCTGTTGTTAGTTCATTTAATGATTTGCAGTTGCCATGTTACACAATAAGTTCGCTAATGGAATTGATAGCAGTAATTAGAGAATGAGCGGCTGCGACAGCCTGCGGCACGATCCATGGGGTTTCGACACAGACAATCGCTGGCGCGTTTAGATACTATGCGGGTTATTATAAAGTGCAATTGTTGCATTCAGCATTCGTAGCGCATTGACGATGGCTAATTTTATCTTTAACACCCGCGTGTTTTAGCGACGGCAAGTTTCACTTATTTATTTTTAAATCATGCAGCTCATTGATTTATTTGTAAGTATCAAGCAGCCAGACGCTTTAAAATAAAAATGGTTTGTGAAGCCCTTGAAAGAGTAATTAGCATGACTGCGTGAAAATTAACGGATACAACTTTCCTTGTTCTTGTAAACGTGTAGTGTGAGCGATATAACGATAACCATAGTTAATTTAACAAATGGGTTACATGATTGAATGTTAGTTGGCTGACGAAGGTCGTGAAACAAAGTTCAGGCTTTGTGGTCGACGTCCGCAGAACACAATAAAGATGTCGTCACAACTTCGCAAGTTTACTGGGCATGGAGCCACGGACGTCATAAACGTTGTACTTATAACACTGTATCACTCTATTCTTACCTAATCATTTTCATATTCAATGAAGTGCGTGTCTCATTATTTATAATATTGAAGTCATAGAAGGTTCCTTGATTGTTACCCAGTGCACATATTTCTGCCAAATGGAATCTAACAAGGCTTTGCTATATTTTTAATACTTCCTGATAAATGCTAAGTAATGAGAGCAGTGGTGGCCAAGTGGTAACGGCCGCGGCTTACGATTTGTAGGTCGTAGGTTCGAACCCAGACAGGCGCTTTACTTTGTGTAAATTATTTTCATCACCACTGCTCTCAAAACGGTGAAGGAAAACATCGTGAGGAAACCAAAAACTCGAAGACACGTGACATCTGCCAACCGTGACATCTGGGCCCGCGTGGTGGATTACGGCCCACTCCCTCTCACCGAGAGGAGGCTTGTGTCCCAGCTGTGGGAACATTATAGGCTGATCATGTTAAATGCTGAGTATTAGCAAGTAAATAGCGATACCAGTATTGTACAGACGGCACATCAAGCTACCCGAAACTGGCAAATTTTTCCAATCAACTTTAAACCTTATGTTTTAGCGATAAAGTTTAAAATCTGTTAGAGAAATTTGACAGATTGTAGTAGCTTGATGTGCTGGCGTCTGTACATGGAGCGACTGCCGATCGGTAAGACTGGTTGTTAGACTTTCGGGCTTCTGACGACCCGCAACGACTGTCAAAGATTCACGAATGACAGCCGGGACCAACGGCTTAACGTGTTTTCCGAGGTATGGAGGGGTTTTGGTATGTAAAGATGGTGATTCATGCACGGGCCCACCGCGGCAAGCGTAGCTTAACCTGATCGATCGACCCGAGTTGCTGTTATTACTTAGCCACAAGCCCCTCTGAAAACATAATTTATGAATTAACGACGGTTAAACCATGTTATGAGAAATTAAGAAACCATGAATGAATTAGATAAACATCTTTCTTTTAATTTAATTAATAATCACATTCAGACACATCAATTCCTGCTAACCTAACATACGTATAATTAACCGTGTTTCTAATTGCAGTAATTGTTGACTATCACGTCATATAGATCTTTACCTCACCGAGACTTTAAAATCAACTCATGCATAGATTACACGGATGATTAGGCACCCACAACAGTTATCTAGAACACTACTGATAAAACTGAATAAGAATCTTTTTCGCGTTGAACTCATCTTCTTATATGTATATACAAAAATCAATTGCCGTTCGTTAGTCTCGGAAAAACTCGAAAATGGCTCGACCGATTGTAAAGAAACTTTAGTAAGTTGTTGTTGTGCGCACCGGAGAAGGTTCCTAAACAAAAAAGAAAAAGGCATTGACTGTAATAAATACATTTTATTTCTCTATCATATATGTCGGAGAGTCTATTGCAGTTCCCAGAAGTATGACTAAACAAATATTTTGAGAATTCCAATGTGCTTGAATATTCTTCAATCGATTAAGAGTAAACTAGTCGCGAGCTCGAACTCACTATGTCATGGCCAAAAAGCACGCTGTCTCACCTGGCTTCGTGTCCGACAGACCTAGTATCAGTGATGAGCAGTTAGATGCTAGTCTACATGAACAACGTCTAGTTCTTCATGTAGACTAGCATCATCATCATCAGCAAAAAAAAAATCGAAAAGTGCTTCGGAAAATCGAATTTTATGAAAAACCAGTGCATAAATCAACTTTTTAATGACTTTCAATTTTACTATTCTGTTTCCGTACAGACAACATTAATAATAAGACAAAACGATATCATGTTTAACTTTGGATGCACAATGTCAAACAATGGAGTAATAATACTCTCCCGAAATTTGTATGGAAAAATTCGACTAGTGGCACCTTAAGAATTCAACAAGCTCATGTATCCGAAGGAACTTATTAATCTCTACATTGATCACACTCCTGTCAGAGGACTTTATGTGCTCATTTATCGTTCTTACGTACACTTAAGTGATTTTATTTTATCATTCACATAGGATTTAATTCCAAATTCTTACAGATTTATGTGTCCACATTCGGAGGAAACTATTTTAATTAGTCTCTTTTTCTGTCCATAATATTTGATAATGACTGCTAGGAGAGGTTAAAAACCTAGTTCTCTAAATAAAATGTTCTAGTCGCTTCTAAATAACATTCAGAAGATTTTATTTTACGCATTTCCATTTTTATAGTCGTGCAAACACGAACAGTCAATCCACACCCTTCGCGTATAACTGTAAAGGCGTCGCGTCGCGCCGGTCATGGGCACTGTGCCAACAACAAACGGTGTTTCTCGCCGCTTCCGAATGAGTGTCGCTCTACCACTTGTCATTCAACAGCCGCCGATAATTGGGGTGTTTACCTAATGATCATTAAAAATCGAATAGATCCGCGTTATGCAATCGATTAGGAGCTAGACACAGAATCGAATTAGGAATAAGCTGTTTACTCAACAGTTCCGAATCGATTAATAACAGTTTTTGTCACTGTTTTTGTATCGATTCTAATACTGATTTCCATTGCACTATTTGAATAAGTTGTCGAAGAGTTCATACAGATTGTTCTGGTGCACTAGACATTGTAAGTAGGCCGAATCGATCACGCGTCGATTGGAGTGTCGAGCTTTTGCTCCTACATAAAGCATCGCTAAAACTACTTGTTTGATCTTTAACCTCTGTCGGTATACACGACGTGTAAATACATGAACATGGCTGCGTTTGTTACGTTCAATAATTACTTACAATATGTAAATTGTTAATGGTGGACTTTAGAGAGCATAAAAGCCCACAATCAAAAATTTACATATTTAACACACAATTACTCAGCGTAATCTCATAATTTGTCTACGGTTTGTTGGGTTGATTCTGTGATGTATTCGCATAATATATTAACACAAACAAGTTTTTACGCACAACAACACTGAAGTATTCTAAATAAATGGTTACTTAATAAAAACATGTGCTCGCTACAACAATGAAACAGTAGCAGTACAAAACAAATTCGTGTCGATAAGGTTATTACTCGCTCATAAATATAGCAGTGACAAATAATGTTTAAGACACTTAAGCAGCTCGTATCAGCGCAGGGGACATGACGTAAGTACAAAGGGTGCAGGCGTCCAAGTTGTCAAACGAGAAGTTTTTATCGGGCGGCCTGTCGGCGTTGAATAGAAATGAGCCTTGAATAATGCATGTGTGGTGCGGCCCGCGTCCCGCACCTCTCCAAACTGATTTGTTGCAACCGACGTTGCAACAACGCGATCACGCTCTTATACAGGTGTTTACGTTTATACCGAGCGATTGTACGCCTCCACTCCATGTGCTCTAACTCCGACCGACTCGCTGACACCGCATTATGTGATATCAGCAACGTTGTTATACGATTCTAAACCGGCTGTGAGAACATTACTGCTGGATTCAAACAACTTGATAAAAGGATATTAATAAGCATGACCTACGTTGCACTATACAGTGTGTTGTAGTTTGGTTCTGTGACTCACAAGTCTATTACGTAAAACAATGTTTCGTCAAGTTGAGCGTGTAATAATCCTTCGAAACTAAACTGTTAAAGCTAGCGGCAAATAGAAAAACGTAGGAGAAAATTTCCGTTTTATAGCTAATCAAAAAACTGCATCAGTATTTAATTCTCAACTTAGTGTTAAAGCGTAGGCTGTTAAGTGTGCAGTGAGCTTGTGAAACACAGATACTTAGCCGAGCGCCCCGAGGCTGGTTTCACTTCCTGTGCCTTAAACCCATTGATGCGGCATCAGATATGAATCTTTTTCATGCAATATAGTAAAACAAGAATTAAATTCTGTTACAGGTTTGTGGTTACGTGGGTAGAGTAATGGTTGTCTATTGAGTGCTGTTATAGCTACTGTCAGTTTACGTTTCCGCAAAGCAACATATTACTCATTGTGAATGCTAAGTTTTGTTGCTAAAAATTAAAAGGCGTACGTCAAGAGCTGGTACATAGAAGGAACGGTACATTAACTAGCTGCGTTCAAAGCGGGAATGAAGCGAGCCATTTGTGGCTGTGGTGAGGTTCTGGTTTGCTCCGCCAAGATGGCTATGTTATAAGTCGTAGAACGCAGCCCAGTACACATTTTTGCGCAGTTACCTCCATTCTTAACTAGAAACTAACTGGCTGTTTGATTTAATGCGAATTAACATAAAAGATGCACATTGCACGAACTGCTCAGTGAAAATAGCGAGATGAATCTGCAGAAGCGAGGGGAAAATTATATTATCTTAAAGAATTATTAAAACAGTAGAAATTCACATAATAACAGCCTATTCAAGTAGGAGTAACGTTAACATCTAGGTAACGCAAGATGATAAGTCCATCCGCAACGGTATCGCAAACATCAAATTCAAGATTTTTATCCGCGTAGATATAGAAAGTTTCAGTTGAAAGGAAAGTTGCGTAGGCACCTCATTAATTTGTGCCTAAGTCCTAATTATTGAACGACCATCATTGTACATTTCTATTATATTTATGATCGAAGTATTTATATATTTTTTATACGTTTGTTAGTGGTTAATGAGCTCAAGACTTTTTACCTTTCGAAGTTTCCTCACAGAGAGCAGATGCACAGTTGAATGCTGAAATACTTAGGTTACCTTTATAATAAAATGATTATATAATCATTATTTACAGTCAATATTATTTAAAGAAGACGTGGAAGTCATCAAAAGATTGATTATTTCACTCAATTGCCTTTCAGTTATGTATTGTTACATTAGTTTCTGCTCGCCACATTTACTTTCGCGTGGACTACATTATTAAAGGCAGACATTTATTTTATTCTTTATTTCTCAACTCCGTGATGAAATGTATCTGGTTTCCGTTTTCAGACTACAACACGACTACTTCAATAAAATCAAAATGAAGCGACGCGTATAAATAAACAGGCGAACATTCTGAAAGGACTTCTCCATTTTTGTCTATTCTCAAACTTATTTTTAGAATGTTTCACTATGGTTTAACTGCAGTTGGAACACTTTGTGACCAGATTTTGTTTTAGAGCACTGGGGGAAAGGGGTTTGCGTAATAGTTGAATGAGGATTATGGCAGTTGGAAGACGAGAAGCATCAGTCTTCATGAAGGCTAATGCTTCTCCTCTCCGCATAGCAGAGACAGAGCATAGGCTCTCAAAGAAACATTGTTTTGTCTACTATAGGCAAAGTTGCCAACTCCAGTAATCATCATCTCTGATGTTTGAGATTTATTTTTAATATTTTGGGGTCTTTTTCAACGCAGTATTTTGAAGGATTTTAACAAGCTTATGGCAAACGTGAAGATGGTTCAAGCTAACATTTTGCCTGATAAAAGCTCAAATACGTTATTAATTGGAGCTGAAAGCTTCGTAATAGTCAAAATGTATGCGCAATAATAAAAGAGTCATAACACCTTCGTAACATTCAAGTAGATTACCTTCAGATATACGAACGAGAATCAAATACGTGTTTGAGCATTATTAATAATAGACAAGATTCTGGTGAAGAACCTTTTTTTTTGTCGCAAACCTGCTCGTATATTAACATTGCGGTTAAATTCAAAATATGATATCTAATTCCTCACAATTCTAGGTATAAGTTTTATGCTTCTCTCTTGTGGAAGCCATTTATAATGATTCCATGCTTCTGCTGAAAATCAAACTTTCTGTAATCTCATTGAACTGTTAATTGTTTTTTTCATAATTATTTAAATAAAATGAGTTCTTCAAATGGCACGTTTTTAACCCAATTAGAAGCTAAACCATGAATGCAGCTCTGCAGATATAGAGACTGTTTTAAATTTCACAAAATATATAATCCACGATAATACCAAACGACAGATAATATTCAGTAGCTGTCATAAAAAGATTAATGACCAACATTCATTAAATAAAGCGGTCTATAAAATAATAAAGTACAATTTGCGTAGAGGTCTCAAGTGAACGGCTCTATTACAATGCCACGGTGAGAAAGCTCGGTCGTGTCGCTGGCGTTGCAATGGCGGGCGCCAGCACAATGCTCACGTTTGCGACATCGCAATCAGTATCGTCAGCTCTATGTGTATCGAACTATAAAAGGTCAGGTTAAAAAGCAACTTGCAAAGTCGCAATTCACTTGCCGTTTCCATTCCGCACATTTTTTTACTATAATTATCAGCGCTAATTAAAGTTATCGACTTGTAGCCATTTGCAGACAATGTTAACATTAGTGCTGACGGTAAATGTTTCCTTATATCTACAAATAAAACTACAATATCTGTTTTAAGAGACACAATCCTTAACCAGTATTCGTTAAAGGACCAAATAAAAGTTTTAAGCAACAAAAATAACGCCAGACGTCTGGTTATGTTCAGTGTGGATGACGACTGAAGATAAAAAAAAAAGAATGACGAGATAAAGAGGCACAATCCGTTAGTGAAATTGAATAAATAGTTTATGAACACCTCTGTAAACAAAGCAGGTAGAGCCAAAGGAACTGTTTTAATATAAAAGACCCGACTGCCTCACGGAGAGGACCCGACGCGGTGAAAGGTAAATAACACTATGAGATATAACATAACAATGAAGTTTTAATGAACCACTGTTTCAAATTCTATTCAGCAGACTTTTCCACTATTGTGTTTATTTTAAAATAGTTCAGCTATTCAGTTTTGTAACAATTAAACGAAAATGAAATCATTATAAAAATTATATAGACTCCTCACTGTAATGTATTATTGTTAGTCAACAAAAACGATAGTAAGTTTGTTCGGGGATCAAGGCGAAAGAAAAAGTCAAAGTTATCTAGTGTGAATAGATACTTGGTGAACACAATAAGCTCTGCCCACGCGCCGATGAATCATGCGCCCGCGCCGTTGCCGCAACACACACAGCAAGAACAGCAAAAACATTACCTACTTTTGAATAAGTATCCTTTCTCTTTCTACACCTCCGAGCGCGCACCGCGTTCGGCGCCACTCGTTGTATCAATAAACAAATGAATCATTATCAATACATATCTAATAGATTGACTTTGACCATGATTTGAGTCAATGCTAATGAAACTAGCGCCATTATCATTATTCAATATTTGTTGGTTTACCTGATAGGATAAGGACTGGAATTATTTGGAAACGATACTACATTAACAGAGACAGATCGTAATTGGATTCCCTATGAAAGTGAGCATCGCAGCACGGTTTCCCATGAGACAGTATATAGACCTAGAAGATAGATGACAGCGTATAGGCAGCAGTTGGTCTATAACCGTTGCGGACACAGTTTTGATGAATTTAACAAACATAACAGATAATTATAATAAAATTTCAGAGTAATGTAGAGTCAGTATCCGCTGAAGAAAGTTTTAAAATAAAGTCCATACCGGAGACGAGAATGTTTATAAGAGAACACGCCAAATGGCGCATAAACGTTTAAAGTGTTGTAAATTATTCTCTTAATCTCGATGGCATGATGACAAATAAAACGTCCTTTCACCTGGGGTACGCTTTTGGTCACGATGACGGTTAAAAGAAAGATAATAAAAAAATTATTAAATATTATAATGCTATTCGGAAACTATATCAATTATTTCAGCAGTTTACTGCTCTTAAATAAAATATCAACGTATTTCCTGATCATACTACACATGGCACATAATTTAATCCCTCGGTTTAAAATGTAAAACTTACATTACATTTGTGTTTATTTTTATTAATTACACCAATTACCCTGAATACAGAAAATGCTATTGAATTGCAACTACATAATAAAACTCGTACAGTGTCAATTGAACCAATGAATGTGCGTCGGTAATACCAAGCCTGATTTCGAAATGTAAGAGCGGAACTGTACGATCAAAAGTTTTTTTGTAAGAAATCTATTTACTTATTACATTGGACATTAATTTATTGTCGTATTAACTGGCCAGTCATAGCAGCCAAAGCGTGACGAAGTCGAACGAGTGGCCATGAAGTGCGTAGAGCGACTGGCCGGTGTGATACGTAGAAACGGTGACTCACAGAGAGAGAACAGACATATGCATTACTGTGTACCAGATAAGGACAACAGATTTCAGAAAACAGGTTTGAGATTTCGAGTTTCGATCCGATATTCTCTTGTCTGTGCCAAGTATACTCTGGACGAGTAAAGCTGCCGTTCACGAAACTCGGGCAAGTCGTACATTACAGCTTTTTATTTTTATTCAGCTTGATACTGTTTAACAATTAGAATTTACTTTAATTGGCCTTCGTCTACTTCTCGATTAATGGTTGTTACCGTAATTAGTCACAGATCGGTCTCGATAACTTTCCCGGCCTGCTTTAAAACAACTATTATTGTGAATTAGCAGATTTCGTTTTTTATCTTATCAAGTAAAGGTTACCTACTGAACACTTTCTTTATCAAGACATGGTCTGTGTCGTGGTGATGTCACCACTACTTCTGTGTTCTTATCTTAACGACGATAAAACGTTAGTTAGGAATGTTCTACAGACGTAAGTTAGCTAATAAAATGCTTACCAACTAGGCATCCCGTCATCACCGCAGTTATCTCAACTAATGAAAAGGTTATACGAAGCTTGTGTTATGAGCACAGTTCCGCGAAAGACAAATAAAACTACACAAAAGCGGATAGTATAGATGTTGTAGTGATATTGCATGTGAAGCCGTCGGCGGCATATCAACACGTGTTTCGCGTGTGATTAAATTATCAATCGGTGCAGTGATCGCTGAAGAAAGTCTAGAGCTACACGATTACAGGAATTTTCCGACTCGGTGGAAATGATCGCGTCTCGGTGAATCATTACATGTTTTTGCCTCTACGTTGCCCACAGAGAAAACGCGCGTTTCTTACACGTTAATAAAATCGAACATCAAAGTTGACGTTTAAATTGGGATTTTCAATTTTGCGGGCGTTCCTTGTAAATTGTTAAAACAAATCACAATGCAGTAAGAAGTGCCAAAAAATGGGACAGTCATAGCCAATGTTGTCCACACAGCTGTCTTGTTAAACGTCTCAGTAATTTATTGAGTACAAGCCGGCACGTAAAAATATTCAATAGTAAATCTTAATCACATACATCACCGTATTTGTCCGTCAAAAAAGTACAACAGTGCATTTAACGTTAATGGGTCTATTTTTAATGATAATAGGTTGCCGATAATTGTGTAGTAGTATTGACGTCACGGTTAGTTGGCAACGTAAGCGCTCTATAGGAAAACATGCAAATTTGTTGGCTGATTCCTTCCACTATCTTCCAACTTGTCTGTGTTAGTATTGTTATTAGATTGCGTTGTTACAGATTTATTATCTCAATAGTGTTGGCTCAGTGATTCCATACAATTTGAGCATGTGGAGTTTGTGTTTTTATTCTCCCAATACATGAACATGAGGTAGGTACTTAATAGAAGCAAACACGGAAAAATGTCGATGATTTGCAAATTAACAGCATGTTAATAATGTTAACTTATAGGCTCGGAATATCCATATAAGCTTTATCCAAGTCACATTTCTGTGTGACTAATAATAAAGCACACAGAGATGTTATACAAAGATGGCATTACTTATCTTAACATCATAAAACTATACGTAAAAAACTGTGTACCACTCATGCCGTAATTGTAAAAGTGTTCTAATTTCTATACTTCGAATAAGTTCTTTAAGAAAGATAATGTTTTAGACAATGCGCTTCCTAATGTTGCGCTATAAGTGAACGCAACAGATGCAGCGTGTGTGTCGGATCTGCGACGCGGTGCTAGGTTTTAGTTGCATACAAATCGGAACAAGGTATAATTTGATCGTGTTCCAACAATCGTTACGGCTACTGTTACCGGCCTGTGCGGCAACCGGTTTGTCCACTTCCAGTGCCGAAACGACGACGCCAATCATAGCCTTAACACCAGAGCCGGAGAGCCTTTTATTATTAACACATCTCTTTACATGATTATATTGCTTCCTCACTTTTCTTTCATTGGATCATACATATAGTTTCATTAAAGTTTAACGCGTTGATAAGTTAGAACATAGGCAACAATGAAATGACAAGTACTTATAGATAACAGGAGAGGCGAAGAAAGAGCAAGTCTTTATAGTAAACGGTAAATGTAGTTGCCGCCGCTGCAGCGCTTACGCAATTTTTCAGCGTAGATACTATTGACACAGTTAAAATGACAGCTTTTATCAGAACGGATTTAAATTGATCCAATGACAACAGTGCTGTTGTTATAGGTTTCTCTCAGTATTGTAATTTATTTGCAGTTTAGTTTCTATTTTTTTTTTGTTTCGAAATTGAATTACGTATCTATATTAGGATTATAGAAAGGAGATGAAGTATTAGTTACAGTCATGTTTTACGATTTCTTGTTATTAGTTAGAAATTGTGCCAAGTGTCCTTTAGCGTGCATATTCATTTGCTTTATTTGTCACGATTCCGGAGAAATATGTTTTTATATTTTTAATTATTGTTAGGTAAATCTAAAAAATCTTAAACAATATCGCTTTGTTTCCTTTTCCTGGTCAGTAATGTATGTTTAGAATTCTTCCGATGGAATCATTGTTTTCTTACACATGTTAAGTGTTTATTAGTGCAATTGTAATACGATTATACAATCATTGGCAGCAATCACTAAATCCCTTCGCAGATGCCGAAATTATCGCGTGCATCGGTGCCAATAGCTGTCTGATTGATGGCTGATCCGGCGGCGGGCATTTATCCATTCGTGATACTGAGTAGGCGGATTGACAGCAAAAATCAAGAAAAGGCTAATCAAACCAATGCGAATGCGCTTCCAAAACGCAACTTCCTGTGGAGCCCCTCAAATTATCCGAAAGCGTAGCAGCATCAGCCACTGGAAATTATCATGTGGCGTGCTGGAAATTGGCGTGCAACTACTTATACCATTTTAGAAAAGAGTAATTGCTGTCGAAATTTAGCGCTCGAGGGTGCGCACCTGCGGGCGCCGAGATTCATTCATGAGAGGAGCAAAGTAAAGCGGCGAGAGGTCGAGAACAATCCGCGGGCGATAATAACAGTTGGCTTTTCTAAGAAACAGTGTGGCGTGGAGGCTTCGACGGAGGGTGTGTTCGCGTCTCGCTCGCACGGTTAGGGAGTGAGCGAGAGGGCGTGGGCGGGGCCGGCGTGTTATGTCACGTCGCGGGCGGTGAAGGCGTCGGGATCGGAGTGCGCTGCTGCACGCTGCACTCTCTGCATCCGCCACACTTCCCGACTTTTCATTATTAACGCTTGTTAAGATCGGAGGTCAGCGGCAGATAAATATTAAGTCAGGTGGTACCTTCATCAATACCATGCATTCGGTGATTAATGTGTTAATTGTATGCAATCTCTTAACAGTTAGTATAAGGAAATTATAGTGTTATACAGGTACCGACACAATGTTCATGCTGATAAGTTTTTGGCGGGTACAGAATTTCAGATACCGATGCAAAGATTAGCCAACAGAACCAAAAAGAACCAGATTTTAAGTAGATACAGAAACAGTTAAATTGAATAATACATTGAACGTTTGTATTACCATAATTAACATCGACTAATACCTCTACACGGACCTCGAGTACCTTCAGTACAAGAGAAAATAAGATGATATGTCTGACGTAAACAAGCATGTTGTATGTAATTTACATTCTCAATAGCTCAAAGGATTTGCATCAATGGATTGTTATTGAATTAATTTCCATGTCAGGTATTGAGCGACTATAATACTTATAATAGAGGGAGTCTAATACGATCATTACCGAACCAATACCAGCGGTATTCACATACACGATCGCGTGATTTATATTCATAGTTTGATTACTACTTGTCGGGTCGGGGATGAATAAAGTAGTTTATGTGAAAATTACCGGTGGGCACAAATGAAAACATTTTTATGCATAAATAAGGCGTGTTCGATAGAAACGGCACGATTCAGCCGCACATGGCACAATGCGACGGTTTTATTACACGAGCCAATGGTGAGGCGACGTTTATAAATCATACCTTTATGGTTATTCTTAGCGATAAACCCGACGTTTCTAGCGTTGATGCGAACATTTCGAACGCGTATGCGCCTACGGCGACGGGTGTTCCTATGCGCTCGCGCCATGTGGATCGCGACATTTTCCTAACATGCCAGGAAAACGTTTTGTGCTGCATTGATAAAATTAAACCCGAACAACTAATGAATGGGATACGATATTTCTATTGTTGTTGAGCGATTAGTCATCATAACTCATTACGAACAGTAAATTAACTATTCATTAGCATAATTACGGACTAATTTATTTCAATAAGTTTATGAATTGAATATCTAAACCTTTGATAAACATCAGTTGCACAGCAGAGAGTAGAACGAAAGTAGGTTGTACAAGACTTTCTTTTGCACACCGCAAAATATTGATGTTGAATAGCTTACAAAGATTAAAGGCTAATCTAATTGGCTAAGTGTTAGATTACACTGCCAATTAACTAGGAAAATAGAGCAAAAATGTATACTTACTGACGTCTTTGGTCAACTTCCTGTATTATGTACGCACGTCAGAAATCAGGACTTCCCGCGAGTCTGTGTGTGTAACCTACTGTTTAAAGGTTTAAAGACACACTAATGTTTTTATCCTTATAATAATATTGTGAGAACCGGTACTTCATCCTAATCAGTTCATTTATCACATCACGACAAGAAGACAGCATGCTGTTTAAAAAATGATCTTTCGTGTCTAAAATGATGTGACTGGTAAAAGTTTTTAAGCGCTTGAGACAAGTTTGGTAGTACAGCAAACAAACAAAAGACTATTTTCTATTTATTTATTCTTTTTTAAGAACGGTCTTCGGTCTTGCGGACGACCGACCAAATTAGGGTTTTTTTTTTTTACAATTTTTTGAGTTAGTGATAGTTTGATTCCGAGATTTTAAATTAGGTAACTTAAAAACCAGTTTTTTGATGTTTCGTAATAAGTAATACAAACAGTCCAATTTATGAAAATCATTGGACGATCGACCAAAAAGCATTTTAATCCGTAACCGGAAAAAACATAGATATCCGGGAAAAAACAAGGCTTTTTTGCCCATAAAAGTTAGTGATAGTTCGATGTTTAAACTAAAATCTTGATCGCAGAGGAGAACGGTTACCTAATTTGAAGTTTGCGAAATTCATAGTGTTTTTTTTAGTTAGATACAACGATACCAACAAATTCCAATGCAACCGGTTAAACTGGAAGCCTACCACATCATAGTTGGGAAAAGGCTAGGCAGATTATGATAATACAACTATGCTAACAGGTCGGTATTTATCGAACCCGTAACCAAAAGAAAACAACAAAGTTTTTTGTCCAAAAAAGTCAGTGATAGTTCGATGTTTACATTGTTACGTAAATCGGAGACGAGACTAGTAATCTGTGACGAGACGGCTACTCATTTTAGATTAAAGTTGTTAAAACTTTAAAATAATATAATAACGAGATGATACATACAGTATATTTCCTATATATTTATTATTTTTAGAAGCATCGTTTCATGGGTCAGTCGATCAAATAAGTCTATCAACCCGTAACAGGAAAAAAAACAACGTTTTTTGTCCAAAAAAATTTGTGATAGTTCGATGTATGGTATCTATCTATGTATTAGTATTTATTCTTGTATTTTATAGTCATTTCCTAGCTATTTATCCCGTATGTTGCACCTGCCATGTTTTGTCTCTGCATCACCTTAAGGTTGACTAGTAGAAAATGCCTCAGGCATTAAGTCCGCCTTTGTACAGTAAGATTTTTTTTTACTTGTGCATAAAGTTTTAACAAATAAATAAAAATATTTAAACTAAAATGTAAATCGGTACAGTTACATAAATCGAGGCTTAATCAGAGTTAGATAAAAAGGTACCAACAAAAATCTGTCAAACAGCCAAACATGATTTTCACCCCCTAACCGTAAGAAAAAAAACGTTATTTGTACAAAAAAGTCAGTGATATCGATGATCGATGTTTTAACTAAAACGTAAATCGGAGACGAGGGCTATTAATTTTAAATTAACTGAAAAAGATATTTGGAAGTTATTGAATCTTCCGAATAATCAACGATATACACAGTATATTTCCTATTAATTCATTGTTTTTAGAAGCATCGCTCCCAGGTCAGTCGACCAAATAAGTCTTTCAACCCGTAACCGGAAAAAAAACTAGGTATTTTGTCAAATCTACCAACCCGCACTGGGCCCACGTGGTAGATTACGGCCCACTCCCTCTCACAGAGAGGAGGCCTGTGTCCCAGCAGTGGGAACATTATAGGCTGATTATGTATGTATGTATGTATTTTGTCAAAAAAGTCAGTGATAGGTAGTACGATGTTTAAACTAAAACGTAAATCGGAAACGAGGGCTATTAATTTTAAATTAGCTAAATAAGCGTGTTGCCCTTAAACAGTTTGGCAGTGGAGGGTATTAGTGGTGTATAAATTGGCCAATCAATCGGTTCCCGACTCCCGCTTCGCTACAAACAACCTGACTATAGCAATTAGAGGGGCCTATTTGTATTACCAGCCAGTGTACACGGACTACAAAGGGAAATTGCCAATATTTACATGGCATTGCTATTGGAGAGAATCCATTTCACCTCAAAGGCATTTGTTTTGTTAATCGAAATATTGAAATATGTATTGAATCGAAATATCATATTGAATTGTGTTTTAATTACGATGAATGAAGTCCTATTAAATTTCATTTTTGGTCAAAATATTTGACACATTCGTGGAAATAAAATATGTAACAAGTCTATTTTGGCGTGGGCATGTATCTAGCTACTACTATAATTATAGATCTTAATTAACTTGATATTTGCAAATTACTTCGCGGAGAATAACTTCAAAGAGCTTACATTATTATACATACCTAATTAATTGGTAGGACTAAAACTTCAATCAGTTGAAAATTGGAACCTTTGTCTATTTGTCCTCTATTGCTTATATGACTAACTTAAGGCTGATTTTTCCAACGCCAGATAGTTTTATCGGAGGAATAATTTTAAATTTTTGACAGTTGTTCCATACAAAAACTGTCAGACGTCAATTTTTTCCACGAATAAAAAATATCTGTCGATTGAAAAATTACCCCTTAGTGTAATTAAATCGAGAACTCTTAGATAGATAGATAATAGTTACCATCAACATATTTTTGTAAATATAGGAAAAGGTTTGAGTGAAAAGCGGTGTGTGAAAAAAAGATTTTTTCTAGGCATGTTTGAGCAAATCCCAGCATATTTTGTGATATTGTGCATAGCATTGCACAATATCACACAATATGCTGTGACTGCCGAACCGGTCGGCAAGAGTAGTTTGCAAGTCATTAAAAGTCAATGATATTAAAATATACACAGATCAACTGTCCTATCGGATGATGAAAAGGTATTACATCAATACCTAGCTGTTCTTAAAAGTCAACTGTGAATGTCTCACTTTGACGCAAAACGATCTGTAGAAGCGTAGACCCATCTGGCCAGAATAAAAGAACATTATTTAATCTGAAATGAATATTCCTGTAGTCTTCTACCCCACATTTTCTACCCTGTGTTTTCCCTACTGCCGGACAAAGGACTTCCTTTCATTTCGCATCTTTTCAAATATAATAAATCCGGAAGTTTGGAATGTTCTGTTTCTCAATCACGGTTAGAAGAAAGACACCGAATGAATTCATGATATAGGGTATGAAGAATGAGGACTTTTCAGTGTTGAAAATAAGTAAGTACAGACAACAAGAGAGCTAAGTAAACAGGCAGCTAGCTTGTAACAATCCTTGTAATGCGTAATGAACTCTTTGATTATATTATTAATTAATTTGAAAAACTGATTACTGGGGGCCTAAAAAGGCCACTTTGGCAGAATCATAAACGTATTTTGCTTTTTTTCGTTGCAAGAGATTGGGATTGGATTTGGATTGGTATTTAAGCACAGACAAAAAAAAAATAACTGAAAAATCCTTCACCAATGGGATTTGATACGATTAACTTAACAGTTAACTGTCTATTATGATTTATAATGATTTGATGAATTCCTTTTATGATTTTGCAAAAGTGGCCTTTTTAGACCCCCTGGTATGTCACTCTGTATGTAAAATACTGGTATTCAGCTGCATCAGGTTGAACTGGGTGCCACCCCAACATTAGGAAGGCTACGCAGATGATACGTGGAAACATGTTTAGTTCTAAAAAAGCACGAGCTTCAAAAGGAGGCAAAACTGCAAGCAAAGCTAGTCAGTTTATAAATGAACCATTCCGCTATGAGTAGTGTAATAGAGAGGTTTCCGATGGACCGGGAAGGGGTTGTCGGGTTAGAGTGGTTGCGGAAGGCAGACAACCGAATGTTTTAGTGTGCCGCCCTTTGGGCGCTTATGGGCAAACTGTGGATTGCGATTTACTGTTGAATTAATATTTAAATGAGAATTACATCGTAAAGTAGAGAAACAAGAGATTATGGTAAATAAAGTTTAACTTGTAAATCATAAAATCTTATAAACGGTGAAGGAAAAGATCATGAGTTAAATCGTGAGAAAAGAACTAAAAATTCGAAGACATCCCCAATCGCACTGGGCCCGCTTGATGCATTATGGCCCACTCCCTCCCGCAGAGAGGAGGTCTGTGTCCAAGTAGTGGGAACATTATTAGCTGATTATGCTATGCTGGGCTTGTAAATAATAATACCTCAGTACATTCAGCGCTTTCTATACGATCGTGGTAAAGATTGTGACAATAAATCTCTTCGTATAGTCTTCGTATAAATTGTATTACAAAATAATTTAATATAATATCTAACTTGTCTGTTATCCTATTTGGGGTCCGCTACTGCAAAATGTCGTTTAAAATTCGATTTAATTTCATCGAAAAACAAGTGACAATCGAGAAATTTAGTGGGAATAGTATGGAAAGTGTAGAGATATAATTTTAACAAATTAATAATCCATTATCTCTTTGATCATCGCTATTAACTTCCATATCATTTTCTACGAAAATCATAAGCTGATAAGAATGTGTACAATGTTACCGTGTTCCCTTGCGCCAGTGTGTAGTGGTGGTTCTCGCAAGAATTACAAGTTTTATCTTTAATTCATTTCTTATCAGTCTATATCGGTTTGGAACACATAACCTATGACTAAATAAATATATAAATCTCTGATACGTTTCTACGTGAGGGATTATACATCTAATAATGTAATTATAATTGTATTGATTGTTTTCAAAATAATATCTTCAACACTTTGTATTTTTTTAATAATATCTTTATCTTTCACACTATTTTATCTTTTTGTTCATAAAACATGATATTGTTCCGCCACTCCATATCCCTTTAGAAAAACATAATTTTTAATGAAATTATTTATTTAAAGTATTAAAAGGACGTAATTTTGAACTATCTTACCAAGATTCGCGTAGTACCCTGCTGGATGCATTGCGTCTATGATCACCGCAAACTTTCCATTTGTCACTTACCTAAAACGAATACAACATAACGTAAAGTTTAACACAAAATAATCATTAATTTATTTATAGTAACATACATTATTGAAATAAAGTCTGTAACATCGCTGCGCAACTCGCTACATATCCCGCTACGCAACACGCTACACATCCCGCTACACTGCTACGCAACCCACTGGGCATTTCGATACGCTACGCGCTACGCAACACTGCTACGCATCCCGATACACTGCTACGCTACCCACTAGGCATCCCGCTACGCAACGCGCTACGCAACACTGCTACGCAACAGTGCTACGTATATCTCCCGACGATGTAGCGATGTCAGGAAGAGCTCAAAGGTGATTCGATAGACAGTTCATTTTACTAAGAAAATAAGTATATTAAGTTAAGGTCCGAAGGGCCGATTTTTTAATATTTAAATTTTCATTATATTCCTATTCTCTCAATTACTGCCGCGAAATGAAATACTTCGTCAAATCTTTGTATGATCTCTATGTTCCACAGCAGTTGTGTGCTCAAAGGGCGTTAAAAATAATGTATGTATGTTAGTAATAAATAATGTATCTATGTACCTATTCATCATACAGAAGAAAAAAAGTAGACTAATTTGATAGGTTTACGTCAAGTACCTACATTCAACCTCATTAGCTGCTAAAATAATTTGCTTTAGATTGTAAAAGTTCTATGAAAGGAGTAACTGATAATTACTAAGGGCGAATTCCACCAAACTTTTATACCGAGAATAAGTCTTATTCTGAGAAAACATTTTGAATTTTTTGACAGTTTTTTCATACTAGAACTGTCAGACGTCAATTTTATTCCACGAACAGAAGATATCTGAATTTGGGAAAATCAGCCCTTAGAAAGATAAAACAGTTTAACTCTACCTTTAATAGGTTCAAGCATGGCCTTGAGGAAATAATTAAACCACAAACCAAATAACGTTAGTGTGCTTATCCCATTGTATCATCACGTATCCCAAAATGATTTAATAATTACACTGATTAATTAACATGTACGAATTCTAAAGACCGCAGAATGTACCTAATAATAACGGAACATGCGTGCAGTAAATAGGTACAGTCACGAGCCAATGTCTTTTATAGATAGCCATCACATCAATTATATTTATAATCCATTTAAAGCTAAAAGTGTATTAAAACGGAAATACCTACAGAAACAGTACAATGCATGAAAGAAATGGATTGTGAATTGTATTCTGTGAATAAAAAATTATGTCCCGTGTTCATAATATAGCACGTAGTTTTCAATATCATTTTTCAGCATTTACCTCGAAATTTTACTTTGGAGGTTGCGCGGAACAAAACTCGCATCCGTTTCCGAGAAACCATATTGGTTTTTGCTCTCGCCACTTCGGCTGCGATTGTACAATTCTCAGTTATTAACAATAATCAATAACCGCACATTATCTACCTCACAGCTATATACAACACAAGTGCGACATGAAATGGTAATCGACGTTCGATTTCACCTGTGTCACATTATTCTCCAACATTATTTGTGTCCAATGTGCATGGAATATTCGGCATAGGGGCCAAAATTCATGTTGCAAGGGCTGCATATTCGGGCGGAGGCATGCGGAGGCGAGCACACGTGGCTGCCACGGCTGCCTGCCTCGGAATCTGACCAAATGCCCATCGGAGCTCGATTGTTAGCTAAATAGCAATGGCTTATTTATGAGCTGTACTGTTTGCGGTCGACGCTACCACTACGTGTTACTGGGAGCGGAAGGAATTTTCAGGATTCAGTGAATTTATCAAGTGATAAACCAGTGAGTGGTATAACTGACACAAAGGAATATTAAATTACTTAAAATGTACCCGTGTACCGTGTGTGTGGGGAATGTAGAAATATCTGATGGCGATTTCGCTCATTGGTGTTCACATAGTAATTTGACGTCTCGTGCTTCAGAGCGTATTATGTAGTACAATGAGATAAGAAGTATTATGAATTGTCTACCTATTACTAACGAAGCGATTTACGCTGTTAAAGTATAGATAATCCTCATAAATAGCAATTTGCGTCGTGACAAACGATCTGCGTTGCGTCGCTTAGTTTGGAAATCGCGTATAATGCCGCTATTGTTAATTATACAAGTCACCGCGTCGCTAAACATACGATTTATTGTCAGCTAACTGGAACGGCAATACATCTAGCGTGAGATCTGTGCGGCACAGCGTCACGCCTTCGCTCAATACACTAAAACATTGAAAAATTAAGACTAATTATGATCGTCTTGTGCCACACGGAACATGTCACATCCTTTCAAGAGATTAACTTTCCAAAACACGACATTTACTCTCTTACATTTAGCCATTACTAAACTGATCTTGAAATCTTAATGAAGCAAGTAGGCGGACGAGTTATTCTTATTTACAGTCGCATATCAATAAAGCTAGTTTACGATTTGAAAAATCGACATCTTCGGCTCTCAAAAACGCAGTAATGTCTGTCGAAGTGCGATCGAACGGAAAGATAACACTAATCGGACTTCAGATCTGACGGCTACGCTTTTTGGTCGAGAAAAACTACCGGCAGCGACCTTACTGCTTTACTTATTATACTTAACTTATGCTTTTAACAGAAACTTATCGCGATATCAAATCTAGAGCGGCGATTAAGAAACAATAGGACATTAATAAAAACTTGTACCAGAGCGAGGCATGAAACGTTACGATTCTATGAATTTCGTGGAATACCTTCTCGGTTATTTACATTTTACAGAAAGTCGACGGGGATGACGTAAAGGCAATTAAATGTTGCTTAAGTGTTGTTTGCTTTGCTTAAAAGAAGTGAAATAGTGGTGGTTACAGGTGTCAGAGCTGTAGAGCTGCTGAGGCTGTATATCTCTCAGTAAGCAGCGGACAGAGGCAAATAAAACAATGGAACAATGAAATACGCGCGACTGAAGCGCGCCTCCGCTAATGAACTGCCGCGCCGGCTCCAAACGCTCTTGGTATTAGACCAATATTAGTTTATGTTGAAATCACTGATTAATTTAGTCCCATTATACTTTTGTTGTATTGTGAAAAGCAAACATTCGGCTAAAAGGTATTAAATTAAGGTGGAGTTATTTCAACCCACCGATTTCGACACTACCTCTTATTTTAATTGAAAGTCATCTGATTGACGGCGTTTCAAAAAGTTTCATGCTTGAGTAGTGGAATCAGACAATTTTTCAGCTGCCCTTGTATGGCCAGTCTCAACAATGACCATCACTTTACGGGGTTTTGATTGAAAACAATATATTTAACATCAAGTAGTGTCCTTTTCAATGCGGTTTAGTAACAGATAATAAAGTTTGAACGGCAATAAATAAGTTGATTGTTTCGTGTCGTCGCGAGCCGCGAGTCTCAAGAGCGTTCGGTCAGCGCGCGGTGCTAGATGAAAAAGCATCAGTCGAGGTCCAGCGCGGTATGCGCGGAATGGAGGGAGCATCCGGGCGGCTGCGATTGTTACCAGTTATCACTGAATGTTTTCCACCGGGCATTTTGTGCCGCTACAAAAAACCACATAAAGGGCGGGCGCGGCTCGTTTGAGACGCCGCCCCTGTGGGAAAATCGTCGCCAGAAAACTGCGACGCAAATAAATTATAAACTCTCTCTTGTGGAACGCGATGTCGCATATGTGGGTAAAGCTTTATGCGAAACGCATAAAGCGTGCTTTGTTAAAACTGCAACTATGCGCGGGGAAATAAAAACAAGCAGCAAGAACGAGATGAAGTAGCGTTTTGTGATACAAATCGTCGGCGCAATCGGCCTTTGTAAATGTCGCGTGATCTCACGGCGGCGAGGAATCATTAGCGAAAACGGAGCATCCCGGAATAGACTGACAGCGGGACGATTGCAGCGCCCGTGATGGATTACGGGAGCCGACCGGGTTATTACTGCCCGCCGCTTAACATCCACACTCGACGGGAATTACGAGATATTCAAACTATAAAAAATATATATCCGCGTATCTGAGGTGAAGTCCGGTCATGCACCATGTATTTTAGCATAGGTACACGCACCGTATACCTAGTATTTAAATCAAAACAACTGGTTTTATTCCAACAGTGGAAAATTTACTTTATAACTTTTGTAATAAATAAGAATAATTGAAATTCTCCGTAAATACCACGAAATTAATTAGCCGATGAGTGTATAAAGTTAAATCACAAGAAGCTGGCGACACGGCTAAGTATGAGTGCGGGACGGCGGGCTCTGCGGGGCCGCGGCCACGTCGCTCGCATTGAAAACTTGCAGAAAATGCATTTGCGATAAGAAAAAATTCAGTCCGTCGAGCACATATAAGTGCAGCATGGCGACGGTGACATTCCATGGGGAATACTCGGCATATCGAGACTTAAAGTAACCATTTACCGATTGCAGATACGCGATGGCCGACCGAGTAATCTGGTCAGATCGCTTCACTCGCATACTTGTTGCTACACATAATTTTTAACCTAAATAAGTAAGAAATACTTGTCTCCATGGTGTATTTAATGAGGTTGCGAGACACTGCGTGGTTGATGACAATTTACGGTTTCCATTAATTGGCACAAAGCACTGCTTTTCTATAGGTACCCAATTTGCTGTATGCACAGTGGAGTTATAACAAAATAGTGAAACTCCAGTAATGAGACTTCGAAATTAAAACTTTTCTATGAGTCAGCTACAAAGTAAAGTTTCTCCGTCCATTGTGGACGGAACATCTTTAGTCCATCATTATAGGAACAAAGTTACTGTTAACGGTTAGTCTCGTCGTGGAATAACAAAAAAGCGGTCCTGTAGTATCGCCGATGTTTCCATCCTGTTCTCGCGCAGGACTTCCATTTAGGAATGAGCAGGATGATAGTGAGTTTTAATATACGGCCTCTAATGTGAGTTGGTTTTAATTTATCGTGCGACAGCCGCGCTGGTCGGAGCCGGCAGGAGCGGCGCGGCGCTACATCAATCTTCCGAGAGCGGTGGCTAAACACTCAAGTCTCCGTTGAATACAAATCATAGACTCGACTAATAAAATCACTGATTTAGTGAATTCCCAACTGTAAATGGACATACACAAATGGTCGATGAAATATTTAGAATAGACACATTCAAATATTTGCGGGCACGGCTTTAATTACAGAGATAAATTGGCGTATTAACTAGTGATATATGTATTTGGTTGTTAAAACCAAATGGTTACGTTTATTTATAATTTTTCGGGTTTATAAAGGTAGAGAATTTGATTGAATGCGGCGGTCTGTAAAATAAATGAGAGATAATGTTGTTTGACTACAGGACATAACGCAAAAAACGCAAGTTTTATAAGGTCTAAAAGTATATGATCGACCACAGAAAACAAAATCAGGAAAATATATGATATTTTTCAGGATATATGCTAGTTAGATAGTGTGTTGTGTTATTGTACAACTAATTTTATACGATAGAAAAAAAATCATGAAGATACCTCTTCTTTTCACTATAAAAACCGTACCAATATAAGTACATATTACGATCATTCTGATTTTTTGTCAGATTATTCTACAAGCCACATATTAAAGTACTGTTTTAATTTTTTTGTCCAAACAATAATTTTTTTGTAAATAGATATTACAATTGCTTCATATTTTGCAATAAACTATCAGCATTGTGTCATCGCTTCTTTTTCTTTTCTATGCAGACCGACAGTGACCGCGCTTTATGTCATGTAGTCCCCTTAAATAACAAAACGCGGTATTTCGGACCACATCGGGCTGGATACATACTAGGGCGGTAGCACGTTAAAATCAATATACAATCATGTCCCTGTCTACCTCACCTGTCCACTGCATCATTTACGAGTTTATTATAACATCAATATTCTATTACGAAGCTTATAATATAAATATAACTTTGTATATGATATAAATTTAAATTGACATTGAGGAATTATAGGATGGTGATCCGTCGTCACATAGGGTATCCTAGTATGGACGCCAGTCTTTCACAAAGGATCATATTTTGTGCATTGTTGTCATAACACTATAATTCTTGTCTCTGTTTATAACTATGTGAACCTTTATGAAGGGAGAAAAATAAAGATATATTATATAGTATAGAAAACTATAAATTGAGGGCTCTATATAGGTAGTAAGAAATATTCTAACGATTGAAACAGGACCAACAAGAAACCAACATTCTAAAAACTTCAAACTTTTAAACTTTGATCATATACATAACTTTTGATTACCGTAATAACTAATGAACCCATTTCGATGTAGATACGTATTTTTAAAGCTGTTTCAAGATCACCCATAAAAATACGATGAATAAAATTGACACGCTACAGTGCGTAGGGGTGAACCGCGGCAAAAAAACGTCCGGGCGGCGGCGGCTTGTCCACAAAGCGGAGCGAATCAACCCTAGTTTCTGAGTGTATAAACTAAAAATATTATATGAATTCATGTATGCTACGCGATTAATTACTACAAATCGATTGAAGGCAGCTTACTGCATAAGTGTAGGTAACTGAGTTGGGTAATAAAGTAAAAGGGGTTATTAACTACATAATTATTCAGGTTGATAGATTATTTAAACCTTATGCGTACTCTGCCTAATATTAGCGCCACTGTGATAGTCGATTTTTTTTAATAAATTTTAATTATTATTCAAAGAAGACACAATCAAAAGTTAATAAATACAATATCTTGCTACAGCAAGCAAGTTTCTCTAACTAGATTGATAAATTAGAATGTTTCCTTGGATCGGCAGAGCCGGTGCTGTGTTGGGAACTCTCAGTTGTCCGTCGCAAACGTTAATGAAGCAACACAAAAACTTCTAATTGTTCGGCTCGACATCTGCCCCGATCCGATATTTCCATTAGACCGGCGCAATTTGCAAACGAACATTTTTCGCAAAAAGTTTTTTTTTAAGCGAAAACTACAGTGGAGAGGAAGAGGAGTAACGAACGCTAAATTTTGTTCGGTCGGCCGTTTTTGTGCTACAAGCACTAGCGAATATGATTCTTCCTAGTTCCTGACAAAACACGTCACGATTTTGAATATCAAAGCGGAACAGGTAGAGTTACATCTTCAAATTCTATGAAATACATAATAACGTAAAGCCGTAATAATAGGCCGCAGGAAACCATTGGATGCGAGAAGCACAGAACCGGTCGAAGTGGAGGTGCTTGGGGGAGGCCTATGTCTAGCAGTGGACTTCTTTCGGCTGAAATGATGATAATGACATTATAACACTGTACCTATCATGAAAATATTTCATGTCATCTTCATAAAAAAATATCGTCAATGTTTGCCAGTTTAATCGATGTTCCAATAATAAATTCGTAGTCAACTTCTGAGAATGTAACGAGGAAACACAATACATAATAATGAGCTCGAACAGTGAAAGATGAATCTACAGACTACAGTAATAGTGTAAGCGTCCATTGCTACAAAATAAATAGTCGTCGGGTATTCTGCACACTTTGTTGTAATAGACTTTGGAGCAAATTCAATCGGAAACTACGTTAAAACTACAAATTTGTACAAGACAAAAGGTCGGTTCTCTCACAAGCCGACACACAATCAAAGTGAACACGGGCCCAATTGCGAAATAAAACGTACAAATAACAAGTTTAATTAAATCGCCAAGACCGACCCGGAGCGCGCCCCGGGAACAATTCCAACTATAACGATAGTTTAACAAGTGAACTCAAAGTGAGCTTCATATCGAATTCTACCTGCAATATGTAGTGCACTCGATCGGGAGAATTATTTGTTCACTGCGCTGTGATTTCGTTTCGGAACAATTTGAAGTTGAATAATGTTTTTATATCAGTGGAAGCATAGGAATTTTCATATAGTCGAATGAAATAAAAAAATAATTTATTATTTTAACTTTCATCATGTATAAATAAAAACAATTTGGTTATACAGGCTCAATAAAATACACGCTTTTCATTTTTAGGGTTCCGTACTCAAAGGGTAAAAACGGGACCCTATCATGAACCGTGATAGTTAGTTGAAATTTTCACAGATGATGTATTTCTGTTGCCGCTATAACAACAAATACTAAAAACAGAATAAAATAAATATTTATGGGGGGCTCCCAAACAACAAACGTGTTTTTTTCGGCGTTTTTGCCTTGTGGTACGGAAACTCGCACTTGGCCAGTTTTTATTTCTTTTATTCATTCGTCTGTGCCAAATATTATTTTATAGTTGTTCGCGATGTTAGGGTTTACAGTCACGCCGTCACATGTGAGAAAGGATTAATTTCTTTTCAAATTGACTTATTATTAAAACCCTTAACAATGATGTTATACGACTTTCCACCAAACTTTTATACATAGATTTTTTTTAAACGTAAATAATGAGTTTTTGACAGTTTCTCCATACTACAACTGTCAGACGTCAATTTTATTCCACGGATAAAAGATATCTGACTTCGGTAAAATCAGCCCTAAACAGCGCTAGTACAACATTCACTGCTACTATAAAAACTTGCTTATCTCCTCTATAAATGAAATCAAGACAATACCTAACAACTCGCCTCTCGTCGATAAAGAAACGGTAGAGGACCGGAAGCTGTTTGCCCGGAGGCTCTATCGGCTGTATTATGATGTGGTGTGTCATATTATGTTTGTAGGCATCCATTGAACTGGCTACAGTCTGCATCTATTGGTTATTTGAATGCTTTGAAATGGAACTGAAACTGAAACAGATAGATTGTCAAAGTCAAAGTCAAATCATTTATTTCAAATAGGCACATTAAAGGCACTTTTGAACGTCAAAAAAAAAAACTAAAGAGAAATGATTCTAGTCGCCCATTCGAAAAGGCAGATTTCGTATGGAGAAGAATGGGCAAGAAACTCCACCGTTACTCTTTTAAAATGTTTTACAAGGTCTTGTATACATAATAAAAATTATATGTGAACACGATGCACCCATAATAAAATTGGCTTTTAGAAGTCTTGGAATAGGTGTTATGATAGAGATTCCACATTCTAACTCATTTTAATATCACCACAGTATGACCAATAATCGTATTATGGTAGTATTGGGGTGTTTTATGACCCCGATAAAAAAATAATTTCCTTATGAAAAAAGAGCGATTCTCCGAATTGCACAGTGTGCAATAAAGTCGAGGATGTACAACATTTGCTGATGGATTGTGTCCGAAATAAAGATGTACGTGAATCGCTCATGATCGAGCTAAAACTAAATAGGTTAGATGTAGGCTTAATACAGTCAATTTTATCTTTACCATGTTCAGAGACCACTAAAAAATTTTGTGAGTTAATGACAGTACCGATTGAGTGATTCACTTTCTTTGAACTATTAGTAATTGTATTAGTATTTGTGTAATAAATATTACTTATACCTAATAGATGTTATGATAAAATAAAATTCGATGTATGTAGATATATTGTAAAAGGGTATAATGGGGTTGGCATATCTATAAGATAAAAACCCCTAAATAAAAACTGATAAAAAAAAATTGTGTTGTATTATAAGCACACAAGTCTCTCGTTATTTCTACATGCGTTATAGAGTCAATTAATACGGCTTATAGCTCGATAAAAAGCGTAGGTATAAGAAACACAAAATACTCCTTAATGTTCAGAAATATATAAATCAGCATGAAATAAATGTAACTGTTTTAAAATGCCCCGTCCCGCCTCGATTGCACGATCATACTAAACTTTGTAATTGAATCTAACTATCGTAGTTTTTGTTTTAATTTCGCTTTGCCATAAAGCGCACTAGACACAATTTGAGATCTTTCTCAAGGGAATTAAATCCATTTGAAACTGGTTTATCTGGTTGCGCATTAACAACAATCGATCCGTCTCGTTGGCTCTAATAAATTTTGTACCGCAAGTGATCATTCCGTTGTATGCTAAAAAAATCTTTCTCATTTGCAAAGCAACAGTCACGCTAAAATATATTTTATTACAACACCTCCGTTAAACGTGACATTTATTACATTAATAACCTATGTTTTCATCTTACATTTTCTAACAACGTGACAACGCGGGAAAAGTACCAACATGTTTGTCGTACGTACCTCATTAATATTGTTATATTAATTACGCACGTAAACATTTCTGGAAAGTGTTATACAAAAGTACAAGTGACACCGATTTCACACAGCCATAATCCTCATTTGTCACTTCTTTGGAGAGCGAAATTAAGATAAATAAGAGGCAAGGAGTGGGTCCTTTCGCTTCAATCCTCTTGTTGCTCGAGAAGGTCGGATGGAGCGTGTCAATGAAACTGAATTTGGACTCTATTACTTCGATGATACAGTTTGTTCCGCCAGGACTGGGTTGGTAGTTTCACGCGAGAGTAATCCACAAATAGGAGTCCGAGAATAGAGCGAGGCTACTGGATACTCGTCGCAATCATATCTCCAGGCGGTTCTGTGAATTTTTTTAACGTTTACATCTCTCCATGACTCAATCGACATATGTGTGTCATTTCAAAAGGCAAAAGGTACAAAGAAAAATCAACAATTTCTATGAAAGAATCGAATATTCTGGATTTTTATTTCTGAACCGTGTCTTAAGATCTAAGGTTGTTATGTTACTTTTTATCCTTAGCTTGCTGGACACAACTCATAGATCTTGATAGCTTTGGCTCGATCTTGAGATATTATGACGGGACGTAATTCTTTTCCCAAAGTGTTTTGGATAAAAATCATATACCTAATAGAATTACACTACCAATCGATTCTGCGTTGATAATCTGTTACCAGCAGATTCGGTAGTGTATGAAAGCATCGTTCGAAGCCGACGGGTTTCGACTTCCAATTGAAAGAAAGGGTCCCAAACACAATAATTGTTCATTTGACCGTCGGAAACTTGATACAAGTTTTGGTAAAGTCAATTCGCAACGCCAACGCAAAACTTACAACTTCCTCAAACGTAAAGAATCAATTTATGAAAATAAAAAGACGCACCTGTATGCCCTTGGTAGCGTGACATAAGGTATTGAATGAAATGTTTCGTGGTCGGCGGGATTGTTTGGGGATTAAAGGAGTGAACCTTCCGCAGGTCAATACGGGCAGGTAGCGGTTACCGCTTCTTGAAGCTCCGCGCCATTCAACATTCGGGAGGGATTGAACACGACGATCGAATTTGACTATAAATTATGGTGCTAAGTATTTATTTATTAAATCCTTCATTAACACTAATGGGAAAAAATTGCTTCTTTCATAAATTGAGGTTGACTTTAGTTTGTGGGTGTTTGTTAAAACTATAGAAAAAGAGGTACATTATGTGACAAAAGTGATTTTTGACGACTCGCTCCTTTGATATATCTAGTAGTCTTGGGATGAACCTTTATAAGAGTTCGAAGTCTGACTACTCTTATAGCTTTCTCTGTTAGTTACAATTATTGCATATTTGATGATCATAATTGTGTAATTTGTTAATATTGGATATTTTTGTGTTTATAAATAACATCATTCGCTATCTAAAATATTGCTGTAGATGTGTTTGCTATTCTACTAACTTCTAAATACCTAACAAAGAATTTTTTTCTGGGTCTCTGGTTATGAATGGAGTTGTTGCCAAAAACGACGTAATTAATTAATTAATCTGATTAAAATTAATTTATTTGATTGTGGGCTATTTCTATTTTCCGCATAATTTTATTGGTTTGGTTACTTGAAATAATTATATTATGATAGTTATATATCATAAAATTAAGTAAATAACGCAAAATAGAATTTCATAATGCTCCATCCAATATAATTAATTTAATAGTGTTGGTTATAATTATAATTGTTATGAGTTAGTCTTGAATAATAACTTACTTACTACTTTACTTAATTCATAACCGGAATAATAATCTGATAATATTTAAAAGATTCTTAAATAAAGTATCTTGCTTCAATTTTCTTTCAATTACTTATAATTATTATAACAATTATAAAGATAAGCAAATAAGGGTATTCTTTTGGTGAGAAATTAATCACATTTATTTTCGATTGCCGTCGGAACTAAATTATGAATGTTCCTTCAGTAGGATTAGATGTATAGTATAGGTTTAGCATGACTAAGGGTCTAAAATAATTAAATATTCCACTGTTTGTGTTTAAGAGCCATATTTTGCCATGGCATGCATGGGTGTCACCTCCGTAGTAACTTATTAACATACCAAATTAATATTTAGTTCTTTCTTCTCTGAATATTGTTATACGATACGAGTTTGTGTAAGTGAATGGGCAGGCCTATACGATTGCAGCGTCCGGAGAGTGCATCAACTTTACACCAATTAGCTTTGCATTAATTTAACATCACGATGCCACAGTTTATTGTACTTTAACAAACAGAAATAACCTTCTAAAGAGGTGTAATTAAGTTTGAAAGTGTTTTATAGTCCTGGCCATGTGTGAAAGAGTTGGCGGTATTAAAAAGAAAAAGTTTAATCAAGGAACATAATAACCGTCTGCGAAAGGGGCAAACGATTCCAAATTCAATTTCCCTAAGACGGAATACGTGATAAATCGTTCTGAATCGGCCATTAGATGCGACGCGCCGTGAGGGCCTGGAGCGTCAGCAGTTTACACGTCTTATTGGTTGTCGTGCAGCTCGCAAGTTGTCGGCTTCGCCAGCGTCGCGACGCGCAATAAAAACATCAACTGTATTGACCAAAATAACTCTTGGCACCCATTCGAGAGTCCGACAGATACTGTAAGTGAAGCGATCTCTACAAAACTATATACTTACGCAGCACTTTGCAGCATCAAAGACTTTGGGATATAGTAATGAAATCGGTGAAAAGCTTTTCACACCTGTATAATAATTAGATATTATTGTACAAGTTAAGTTATACGCCGTAATATCTAATTTTGGCAAGAAAAAGTTTGCGTCGGCTTTCAGGCTTTTCATCAGATCCGGCTGATATTCAGTAATCTGGTTGCCTACTAAGTAAACGTTATTTGTACTAGGTATACTATTTTTTATGACAACACTGTCAATAAGTGCATTATTACGAGGTAGTAAGGTGCTATTTCATTTTACCGCGGAAAGTTATAGGTACCTAATAGCGAAAAGAAACTCATCAAGTCAGAATATAGGTACTTAATGTAGGTAAAGTTTTATTAGTACCAAATCAGTAATATTAAATGAGGTAGGTTTTACTTATTTTCAAAGTTTATAAAGCTATTGTTTTATATTTTAATTAAGTATGAGAATCAGAAATGATATTACCTTTGCCGATAATTTTACAGGTAAATTATAGTACCTAAACTATTAAAAGAAGGAAACATTTCCAAGTTATTTAATAAGGGTTTCAATTTATTAGCTTATTCTCTAATAATATTAATTTATTATTAAGGACTTTCATTAAAATATTGTATTTATGTTAATAGTAGATAGTCCACTTGGTTTTTCTGTAGTCATACTATCTACCTAATTTGATTTTTTTAACTTAGGAAGTTCCACTTAGTCGTTAAAAAAGTTTCGTAGATTGTAAAATTTAAATCTACATTATTAACAATTAAAAAGCATTTATCAGCAATAAATGCTTTTATGGCGCTTTTATACAGCTTATTGATACAATGTAATGCTAATGAAGTTTCAGTAATGCAACTATGAGAGTTCTAGTTGTCTAACAAATAAAAGCGTCATCCGCACGTTATTAAATTTAAAAAAAACGTATTGTTATTTTCGGTAGCGTAATTTTTTTATAGATTCTATACATAAGAATATTAATTATTATTTTCAATTTTCAGTCAGTGGGTCGTCTTTTATGAAAAATACCTAAAATGCATGTACTTATGCAAAATTAATGAGAACGGCAAAAATCAAATTATTTTAACGAAGTTCATATTTGTTTACAATAATGATTACAATATTTTTAATTTACCGCGGATAATGACTTTTAAAAAGGAATATCTTATTCTTAAAAAAAACTAAATAAGGGGGTAAAAATAAACAATTTCAAATAAATCTCCCTTACGGGCAATCAGAGGTAATTATCGGCAACCCCGACGTTGAAATCCTTTCAAACCAACATTTAGGATAAAAGAAAACAATAAAAACTTTTAATTAGGAGTCCCAAGACATTTGTTTTGTTCATTTAACCATAAAATATTTAATTTATGCAAGAACTTTACTCAACTATGTCAAGTATGGACGAAAGTATGTTAGGAATTTTATTGTTTATTTACTATTTATTTCCAATAAATACTCACGCCTTGGGTAAAATTTCGAATAATAACAGTCCATGTCACTCGTATTTAATTTCACAGCACCGATATCAATTTCACTGTCAATTTGTTTACTATTCACTCGCGCGTTACATGTAAAACGTTTGACATTTCATAAAATATGCTGACAAGTGACATCACTCCGCGCAGAATACGTCAAATCGCATGCAGCCACCAACGCGACTGAAGTGTATCGCAGGCGAACGATACCAAACCGCGTCTTTCGAAAATTGCGCCATCCCAGTAAGCACACTCAAGCGAATTTAACAACACAAAAGCACCTTGAGCACACTTCATTCCCGACAGCTTGCCTAAATGCAGCTGAATCCTAAAACTAGATAATGTTTACATCGCGAAATGCCGACACCCGAACGACCGGAAGTCGCAGCGAAGCAAACACGACAACTATGTAAAATATTGCAGGATCGCGATCGCATTGTTGACATTCCCTAATAAAAATCACTTATATCTTGACTTGATTGTATGAAAATTGTATCAAAAATAATTTTTACTCACCTATTATGGAGGCCGAAGATGAGGTGAACGGGCGAATTTTGATTAAATGTCAATTTAGGAGTAAATTTAAAGAATATACTCTTATTGGTATGCGAAGAATGGCACAAAGAATCCCGACAACGCACGCGACGAATGCGCACCTCGTTTGCGCATATGCTGACACAACTTCACGGACGTTACTCCCCTTGCCCCGCGTTCACCCGGTTTTCTTTCAATGTGTGCGTGTCCAGAGTGGTCAAACGTGAAATTTTATACACGTATACACCAACACATATACATTTAGTACCTGCCCTAGCTCCCGAATGCCGCCATCTTTGATATGAAAGAGATGACGCTTGTTTCTATCTCTTGTTTCCCTGACTCGTAGCGACATCTAGAGGAAAACATTTTATTACTAAATAGTCAATAGATGGCTCTGTTAAGAATGTACAATAATAGTCATCTTATTTACTTATAATTTATTTTTTGATGTACAAAATTCTGTGCAACTCTGTTAATGGTATCTGTGTTTTAAAATAATATAACAGGTATCAAAGATTTTTAAGAAACTTTGCCATAGTTTTCTTTCTGTAAGACCTAAATGTTGATGTTATTAGAAGCTGTACTGATGTTTATTAGCGGTGTTTCTGTTTTCTTTCTAGAAATTACTCTGTTGCACTTTTTATGTAGTTGTCGTTTGATCGTTTCGTTTACTCGTATGCTCGTATGCTTTGTAGTAATGGAAGATGAGATTATTCTAATCCATCAGGTACGTTGACTTGATCTTACTGATAGCGTTGATACAGCATTTTTCTAGTAAAAGTATCGTAGGTAGGTAGTTATAGTTAAAATTGCTGTAATAAAATTATGTAGAAATGTAATAAATTAATTGTTTCTCTTCTTATCTAGGGAGTCGGTTTAAGCCTATGCATCAAAACTACAAGTTATTATGAGATATTTTATTGTTTAAAACAAATGTCTGCCCACCGAATTGGACAAATGTATTATTCGTTTAGCGGATTTTAATTTAAAAGTAGATACGGTAAGTAACTATTATAAATGTAAGTAATGTTAACATTCCATTAATTGAATAACAGCAAAAACATACTCAGTCATGATACTATTAACTTAGGTAATAATACCTATTCAATTCTTAATTACCTTAATTTCTAAATAAATAAAAAGTATGGGATAACATAATGTAAATGTATCAAATTTTTGCGAAAGTCAATAATTTCTCCATCTATGTTACTATTATAAGTAAGTACATAATTGATTTCTGTGCTTATATTCTTAGATATTATAATAATATATATTGCCAACTAGAATTAACTCTAGAATAATACACAGTCCTAAATATAATATTAAAGCATTTAAATGTATAATAAATTTCAATAAAATATAAAACCTAGGTAGTTTACCAATTTCTACCAACAAAAGTTAAAAATTTAATAACGACATAATTATAGGTAATTATCTCAATAATCAATTCATTGTATGCCATTTAATTTAATACATGATTTACTTTATAATTTTAATTAAATAGTTACTTATGTTAAAAATTTATATTTTGGTAAACCAAATTGTCAGAAGGCTTTTTTACTTATGTAGAAATTAGGAATGATGAATACAGTTTTGTTATTTATTTAAAACATACATATCAATAACAATATATACTTTTTAGGCAAAAGTACCCAAAACATGAACTTAAATGTTATAATTTAAGAATAGCACTAACTTTAGTTGGGGCAGGCACTAGGCATCTAGTCTAGTGATACCGGTGTTGCTTGCAGCGGATCGGTTAAGGACTAAACTAGGTATCAACTGTGTTTAAAAAAATCTAGGTATTTATTAGATTTCTTATAGGTTCAGATAGATGCATTATTTTTCATATACTTGCAAGTGGGTAAACGCCAAAAAGATCTATTTTTACAACTAAAACTATGTTATTATATCAGCTTTTAATGTGCATTAATATGTTGAAAGAACCTGGTCTTGATAATTCAGAATTCACAACAGTAACACCTGTTCTTCTAAAGTTACAAAGAAAATAAATGGCATTTCCCTCTTACTTTTTGATTTTACACATAAAAGAAATGTTTCAGTTGTCATACAGCTTTTATGAGAGGGAACTCTTAAATAAAAATAATTACTCGAGTAAGTAGTGCATTATTTTTAGTTAAGATATGTTTGGTTTGAATACATTGTAATATAATTAATAATAATAATAATTTTGGTCCTTTTCAGCTATAGAAGAATTAATTGAACAAGGCATTATTTTAGGTACCTAGATAATAATTAGTAGGTACGTTTACGGAAAAGGCGGAAATAACCAAAATGTCTCAGCTCATAATGTGCTTTATCTAAGATTATTAATTAACCTTGTAACTACAATTTGATAATTACATAACGAAGTTGTTAATGTCAATACTGATTACGAATATCCATTTTAAGCTGATTTACACTTTAAAATTAGGATCACACCCTACTATCAATCTGTATATCATCTCGATGTTTTCGATAATTTCTGGATTATTTTCCAACAGAAAATCCGTATTTTTTAATGACAAGCTACTTAGTTGTTTAATAATCCAGTGCATTCTCATTTCTCACAGTATCTCACTTTGGTTTCGTAAAAGTGCTATAATGGCTTTTAGTTCTAGCTTCATTCTGACGGTTTCTGATTTTGGAATTGCAAGGCACCACTAATTTACAATACTTTTAGCGTTTTTTAGGGGGTTAGAAAAGGGAGTAAACATTTTGGACACACCAAAGTTAAGACTAAAGGCCCATAGCGAGAAAAGACCGGAAATTGGAAGACTACAAAACTTAAAATACTACAGTCATTTTAGTAGAGAGTTTAATGACACTTTAATTGGCTACGGCGGCGGCCTTGCTCCCAGTGAAAAAACATTAGGTATATTATAATGTTGTAAGTACCTACCTTTCGTAATCGCCAAAAAATACTGTATCTATTGTAGTATTTGTAAAGAGAGACACTTCTAGACTGGGGTTCAATCATGATAATATAAATAATTATATAGGTATATACCTATTGCAGCTTTCGTACAAGGTTCGTTACATCGCTTTTCTGACAGTTTCTATTCACCATGACCACTTTTGTGGTTGCTGCACCGTTTCGACGGTGCAGTAACTGATGGAATACACATAAAACTATCGAACCAGAAAAAAATGTGTAAAGGAAAGTGAACAAATTGCTAAGGTAGTCTTTACTCTTAGAGCTTATTTTTGTTCATGTTATCATTTTAAATTTTGTTTCCTGAGCGAGAGTCGTCACCTGGAAGTCTTCAGAACCCGGTTTGATTTTGAGTTTTTCAGGAATAGTCTATTTATTTGTGGGTAGTGTGGTGTCGGGTTACTCAACATTCAGTACATTTTCAGGTTATGGAGCAAGATCTTTGTCACCAGATACACAAAGTATCCACTTATTATAAAATACATAAGGCAGTTATAATCTACATTAATTTTATGTCTCTATTAAGTACTATCTAAATACACTTTCTTATTATCTTCCTGAATAATAGGTAAATTCCCAAAATTAACTAGCAATCTATAGCTACTTGGTAAAGCTTGATCAAACTTGACCTAAAAATTGACAAGGAAGAAGGACCACTATTTCGGTCTTAATAGTAGTTTTCTTAATTAGGTAGGCGAGTGTTTCTGATTTTGTTTGGTTTTTACTAACAAGCTGTGTTTCTTACGTTTCAAGATAAGAAACGATTAACGTATAAAATACCGTAAAACAAGTCCGTTAGGCATAACATAGTGGTTGTAATTAAAAAGGCGAATAAAAATTGCTTTTAGAAGACAGTGGAAACGCGTTCCTAAACTGTATAAATGTAGGTACCGAAATTGCCAATACCTACTTAGAAAATTTTGAATTCTGACAATCTTTATTTTTTTTGTTGTTTAATGTAAGTATACCGTACCTACCTACTTATACATTATGTATAATACTGTACATACATTTATGTATATCTTTGGAAAGACGTGTCAAAATATCCAGCTATACATAAGTATAGTCCCCTCGTAAGTGCTTTATCACTTTTGACTACAACTCTCAGTGCCTAAATTAAAACTTCACCAAGGTTGAACTTCATAAGTTAGTACATTCTATTATCACCTTTACAATCAAAGCAATAGATATTTATTTCTTATAATGTAATTTAAAATGTCACTAGAAACGATGCAGATTTTAGATATAAAAACCTTTTTGATTTTTTGTTTCACTTGTATTGTTTTGTTATTGCTTGTTACACCATGTTAGCCACCATTTTTGATCGGCACTCTAATTGTGTAACACAATATCAATCGGAATCTGAATCATTTTGAAGCAAATTGCTAATCCATTGCTTCATAAGTTCGAAAAATTTGTCTGCTCAACACGTAAATAACGCAATGAATGTTGTTGAACTGTCAAAATCAAACCGATTCCGATTGATAACGTGTTACGCAATTGCCCCGCGGGATATATACGTTTCAACTGTCATAGTGATCTTGTACGCAAATAAAACCTTATCCTTTTGTGACGTGCTTTTGAGTGATAAAGCACTTACGAGGGTGACTATACATAATAATTTTTACAAACATTGAGTAATTTTACCTTACCCATCCCTTTTTGGTGTGCTAAAGCATAAGGCTACCTAAGAAACCTACTTACAGCGGAATTCGTTCATTAAACAATCGTAATACAATAGCTACTAAAAATATACTTTATTTGCTCACAAAAACTTTTAACGGAGAAATTCAAACATGTACAAGTTTGTTATTTGTGGATCATTAGGTAGGCAATTACCTAAACAAAAATATAGATGTGATTAATAAGATAAATGCTATGTTTTGCCATCAATGGCGTACAAAATAAATATTCTCATAATAATAAGTAATTAATAAAAAAATAAAATAAATAAATAAAAAAAATACAAAAACAATAAATAAAACTAATAAGTACTATTGACAGACGATCGAACGGGCAGCGGATTTGGTTCGTTGTATACATTTGTTCGTCTTATTAATTTATACTAATATTATAAATGCGAAAGTCTGTCTGTCTGTCTGTTACCTCTTCACGCTTAAACCGCTGAACCGATTTAGATGAAATTTGGTATAGAGATAGTTTGAGTCCCGGGACAGGACATAGGATAGCTGTTATCCCGATATTCCTACGGGATCGACACTTATGCGGGTGAAACCGCGGGGCGCTACTAGTATCTAATAATTATCGCCAGACTACTCAGACGAATCGACGGTTTTGTACGGAGCAAGCCATATCCGCTATCCGGCTCGTACCAAGTTCGATCGTCTGTTAATACATAAATATAAATTATAAAATAAAACGATAAATTAAACTCAACAAAAATTTAATCAAGTATTCAAATTAATACTGTAATGTGTACTGTCAATAAAAGGGGTACGGGGGGGGTGGGTTGTCAGCTAGGTCTCACTCACTGCATTTATGTTGAAATTTTCATTCCTGTATCTTGAGAATAATCACATCATTATTTATTCCGAAATACGCAAAATCTATAAAAAAATATGAAGTCACACGCGAGATGCATTAGGTACGCGTTGATTTTCATGAATATAATGTTACATAGAATTGTGAGCGAATAAACGATATTTTACCGAACATGTTAGATAGTTTTACCAAGGGATTTCCAGTAGGTTTGTCTGTGTCGACAAGACAATCACGCCCTTTTTCAAGTGCAAGTTCCTTATAGTCTTCTATTCAAATATCCATATTCCGTTACATGTCGCTGACCGAATCCATTCACAATCAAATTATGTATGTACACGTTCAGTTCGCCTTACTGTTAGTAGGACACACCACTTGGAGTTCGTGTAGAGGGAGGTCGCGGACCACAATGGCGTGGAATGCCATGTTTGCAGTCGCCAAGATGTATTCGCACACAGAGAACCATGTAAATGCTGAAAATGAAAATTTTCACTTTATAGGCAAGTATCAAGAAGTATTGGTCTAAGTAATTACAAAGAAACTGCAGCGTTATTGTTTCAGCTTCCAGATTGCAATATATCTATAATTTTTCAGTTATACAGCAAAAGGTTCTACAAAGGTTCCTGCAAAGGGTTTTGAAAAAATTGCTCTTAAAAAACACAATTGAACAGTTTAATTTATGGTTAGTCACTTACACAGAATAAAAGCTGTATAAGGTGCTTTTATGACGCTTTTGTAATACTTTCGCTTTTTTACAATATAAAACTAAAAGTGTTATAGAGTGCTAATAGAGCAGCTGTATTATAGGTACATATTTTTACCAAAGCTATAAAACGCTTTTATAAGAGCAAAAGGTACTTGACAATTTAAATTAGTTTACAACTGTAAGTACTGCTGAAAGATCGTACTTAGGTCTTATAAACACTGTTCTAACATAACATTATGAAGGCAAATTCAGGTACAAGTGATAAGCAGAAGATATTTTATACAGGGTTATTGGTAAAACATTAGCAACCTCTTAAGAGGTCATTGTACTCATCATTATGAATAACTTTTACTATGGGACCAAACCTGAAATCGCGAAAAAAAAAATCAGTACATTTATGTTCGTTTATCTCGTCAAAATGTAGGGAACAGTTGATTTTTTTTCTCTTAAGGGGTTGTTAATGTTTTACCAATAACACTGTACCTATAGGTAAAAGAAATAAGGGGAGCCTACTGCTATGCACCTCGGGACAAGTCCAGATTCCGGGCTGTAAATAAGAAATTCCTAACAGAAAAACAATTTTCCTGACCTGGGATCGAACCCAGAACTCCACATTCAATGATAATTTACCGTGCTGCTTGCGAGCTCAATCGAGCCCTAATTGGTAACACACTAACAGTAGCAATGGCTTTCGTTTCGACAGTTCTACAACATTCATGACGTTATTTACGTTGTTGAGCTGACACATTATTCGAACATATGAAGCAATGGATTAGCAATCCTTCAAAATGATTCAGATTGTTATTGAAACTGTGTTACGCAATTAGGGTGCTTCTTTGCACTGATATCATTATCGCGTAAATCTGTTTTGACCTAGCAATGCCGCACAGGTCGATCGATCAGGTTAAGCCACGCTTGCCGCGGTTGGTCTGTGGATGGGTGACCATCTTTACATACGGAGACCCCTTCGTGCCTCGGAAAGCACGTTATGCCGCTGGTCTCGGCTGTCATTCGTGGATCTTTGATAGTCGTTACGGGTAGTCAGCAGAAGCCCGAAAATCTGACAACCACTCTTGCCAAGGGGTATCGTGTTACCCAGTAACTGAGTTGTGGAGGTCAGATAGGCAGTCGCTCTATGTAAAATACTGGTATTCAGCTGCATACGGTTAGACTGGAAGTCGACCCCAACATAGTTGGGAAAAAACTAGGCAGATGATGAACTAATTAAGTAATTATAGGAGGATTAAAGAAGGTAAACTAAAAACGGGGTTTCCCACAACTGGCAAGAAATTATATTACGATCAATATTATCTACCAACCTGATAGGTATTCTGCATAGTTGAACGCTGACATTCTGTATTGGTTCATGGAAAGGTCACAGTCACAGCCCAAATAAAAGAGAAATGCGTAATAAAAGGTCAATAAATAATATCTCATCGATCAATACCTGCTTGATACCAGATCGGTAGGTGAGTAGTGAGTACCATGCAGGCTAGATTGAATACATAACTTCAGTTTCGAGTATTTTGTACCTACTTATATGGCCTAGAGTCGTGTGAGTGTGTGACGGGTCGTTGAGCTCCCCAAAATAGGGTTGAGCTACACCATGACTGATGCATGCATGCATGCCGTCTGTGGGACAGGTTAACTCAAAGATTGCTCTGGCTGGCTCTTATTTCAAAAGGCCATTCCAGACATGGTCCTGCACTGCACTGTTAGGCTCACATTAAATCCATAGATTATACCTAATTGGACTTTAAAGAGACCAGGACCTCTGAGTTTGTTTCCGTATATCTTCTCAGGGATCAGTCAGCTAGAAAATGCCAGCGCCATCTAGTTTTAGAATATTGAGGTCTCCTACTAGACTACCAGAAATACTTACTTCGATTTTAGATTTTAGTTCGAGTTTACGATTAGCGAGCAAGAACCAGTCTTTATCTACTGCTAAGAGCTTAAACTTATGTCAAATACCTATCTAACAAACTACTTATCTAAACAATAAACTGCATACAATTACCTAACGGCCGGCACAGCAGTCGATGTCGTAAGAAGAATATAATCAGTCCCACGGTGGCAGCAATGGCGACGTAGAACAGCGTCCACACAAGTTTGTTGGACCTCACTGGTTCCACGATATGGCTAGCGATGCAGCCGACGCGTGCGCGACACAGCATGTGCAATAGAGCCGCTACCATGAACACTATGAATATCTTCTCGTGAATGACTGGAACACATGGAATTGGGAATTAAAGTCGTGCGTTTAGTATGGAAGAATGTGGCATAGTGATGTGGTCAGGGTCAAGAGATGACGTAGGCGGAGAACCCCTTTATGTTCTGGATGTTTGTGGACTGAATTGATTAGTAGGATGGAGTAGGTAATAGTTATATGCAAGTCAGAGACTGCGGGGTAATTGCGTAACACACTATCAGTAGCAATGGCTATCGTTTTGACAGTTTTACAACCATCATTCCATTAATTACGTTGTTGAGCAGAATTGTTTGTCAAACATATGAAGCACTGGATTAGTAATATCCTTCAAAATGATTCAGATTGTACTTAGTGAGTTACGCAATTAGGCTGCTGATCTAAAAACAAAACAAAATCTGCAGAAATCGATAATCTTACCCTTGAAGAAGCAGCAATATAAATCTCCAAAAGAAAATGTAAGAAAACATGTTTAATAAAATAAGTGTAATTTAATAGAGAAGTAAAAGTTGTCACTTACAATAGTTTTCCCTATTGGAGATATAAGTAACGCCTGTTAGCGCGAACAGCTCTACGAAATTAAGCCAATAGCATGCTGTTCCTAATTTGGTCGCTACAGTCCGAGCCTGAAACAAAACAACATCAATTTGTGAGTAGGTATTCAGATTCCAGCAGTGCGATTCTGTAACCATCTCACCGTGAAAACTTAGGTGAAGTGAGCGTGGAGTGAGCTGTCAATAGTGTCAATTCCTATCAAAAACAAACTCACTTCACCTAAGTTTTCACGGTGAGATTTTTACAGAATCGACCGGCTGTTCATGATTGAGTTGACGCAGCGAATCGGCAAACGTCAGGTAGGATGCCCTCAGGCTAGGTGGAGCGACGATCTTTGCACCCGCACCTTAATTGCGTAACACACTATCAGTCGGAATCTGAATATTTTTGAAGCAAATTGCTAATCCATTGCTTCCTAAGTTCGAAAAATTTGTCTGCTCCGCACGTAACTAACGCAATGAATGTTGTTGAACTGTCAAAATGAAACCGATTCCGATTCATAATGTGTTACGCAATTGCCCCGCTGGATGAGAGTTGCGGAGAACCGAATTAAATGGTGTGCACAGATAGAGGCCTATGTCCAGCAGTGGAATGCTGCAGGCTGATGATGATTCCTATTCGATTGCTCGGGCGAAACACTGTTTGTGCATCGTAGGAAGCCCGGATTATTTTTAAACTTCCATTCGACCTAGATAAATTATTTACGTTGTAACCTTTGAAGTTCAAAGGTGAAAAAGTAAATCGTTTAAATTAGAAAAGGTTCGGACCTTCCTTTCCTAGATTTATTAGGCTACCTACTTCTTTAGTGCTTGATATGTAAATGAATGATGCATAATCTAGATTAATAAATATGCAAACTCCTCCCTCATTTATCTGATCCTACTCACCTGCCTCTAATCTGTAAAATGAAAGCTGCTTTTTTGTCAGGAAAAAAATTATATGCACTATACTACCTATTCAGCCTACGAACAAAACATGCTGTCATAGTGACCTCTGCGATGCCATCTATAACGCCGTGGAAGTGACGAAGTTTTGGGCTCAACATTTCAATAACTGTCGTGCCAGCGACACCAAGAAGAAGTAGGTAACTAATGAACATTTCTTATTTGATAAGATGAACGGACGTTGCCTGAACATAGGCACTAAGAACTTTCGCGCATGTTCTCTCACTCGCACTCGCCTCATGTCACCAATTGGTTCCTAAAAAATCTTACTGCGCAGCCTTCTGCGCAAACTTCGGGCTCGCCAAGATACATCGGTCGTATTGTACCTACCTACTTTTTTCGTATTGTAGGTACCTACCTACTTTTTTCGTATTGTAGGTACCTCCCTATTTTTTTCCAGTAACTGTTAGGTGCACTATAGCAACTCGCAAACAGCTATGCATAATGCATAATCAGCCTAGAATGTCCCCACTGCTGGGACACAGGCCTCCTCTCTGTGAGAGGGAGTGGGCCGTAATCCACCACGCGGGCCCAGTGCGGGTTGATAGATGTCACATGTCTTCGAATTTTTGTTTCTAGGACATGCCGGTTTCCTCACGATGTTTTCCTTCACCGTTTTCAGAGTAGTGGTGATGCAATTATTTAGGACTTGAAGCAACTCGTAATTCGGGGCCATAGATATTAAACCACTCCCGCTCGAAGAGAAGAGGCCTGTGTCCCAGCAGTTCGAACGTTATAAAATTATGTAAAAAAAAAAAAATGTTATCTAATAACCCTATTAAAATCAAAATTTTAGCTTAAGAGACCTAGGACTAGGAGATACAGGCATTTTGAGCTATTTCTTTAAGACCCTTGGACCAAATATTAAAAAAAGTTGCTTAGGCAGTTTTTCAATATAACACTTCCTACACTGCACGCTGCCTAGATCTTGAGAAGAACATCTGTGATAAAAAAGAGGCTCCGTTTTTCCTAAAGCCCATCACAGACGTAGCTATAATATATAGAGTGACTGGTAATTAGTGACCGATTACTCATCATTATGAACAACTTTTACTATGGGACCAAACCTGAAATCGTGAAAAAAAACCAGCTGCAGTGCGATTCTGTAACCATCTCACCGTGAAAACTTAGGTGAAGTGAGCGTGGAGTGAGCTGTCAATAGTGACAATTCCTAGCAAAAACAAACTCACTTCACCTAAGTTTTCACGGTGAGATTTTTACAGAATCGACCGGCTGTTCTCTACATTTTGACGAGTTAGACGAACATAAATGTAGGGAACAGCTGTTTTTATTAAGTATATATAATATTGTATCCGTGTGTGGTAATTATTTTGCCTTCTTTTAATTGATAGTCGGCCTAGCTATAATATAAATTACAGTAAAGGTTGGTGACATCATAGATAATTATATTATAGCTGTGTATGCAGTGACTTAAAAATAGTATTGAAAATATATCGTAATATGGCAGCTATGATTTAAATTAATATAAATCATAGTTAGGTACTTTACACGGTCTGTGATGGGCTTTAAAAGTTCGGACACAAAAATAGAAAAATATTGAAGTATCTATAAACAAATTACCTTTTCCTCTGTAATATGAGAAGTGCGCTCTCGATGATAGCTGTAGTATAAAGAACCTATCAATAGCCTTGGTCCTAAATGGAAAGCGATACATATTCTCCAAATGTACCTCTGTGGGCTTATCCCGGTAATCGCACTTATTGATGGCACTACATTGTAGACCTGGAAATTAAAAAGGATGGAGTTAATAATATTATCCAACTATTTTTGCACTCAATGTTTTTTGTAAGGTCTACTGCTTTTAGCGCGCCATGTTACAAGCAATTAAAGATTAAAACAAAGAAATAGAGAACTAGCCACAGTTTCGGCTACCATGCCACGTAGGTACACGTGCCTAGAGATTCCCATCAATTAAAAGACCGACGTACAGGAGGCTGAACGTCAGTGGTACACAAAGTTTGTATACCTTTTTTTTTTTTGAGGTTGGGAAATCATCAAATGACCCCTCCCGCTCTAGGTATAGCGGAAGGGAGTGTCAGGCTCTTACTGACTAAAACCCATCCATGTTCCTTCCTTAGTCCTTTATGTTCCGGAGTAGCGGTAACCCTTTCGGACAATCCCGCTGACGCTGAAGTTTGTACCCATAGATTTACTTATAAATCTATGTTTGTACCTTACACCTGGTTTAAACTTAGGTACCTTAAACTGGCCTTTTATTATATTCTTCGTAATAGTTACTAGACCAGCTCAAGGTCACAGTGTTACCACCGCGGTCGAGTGTAGGTACAACTTCTTCTCGCTAGTAACATAACATAGGCCTACGGTCACCAGTCGGTTGACCAAGCGCAAGGATTACCAATGGTCAAGGCATTAGGAATTAGTGAACAAAGGACCATATTTTATTCCCTATCATATTCATACTAGTCCAATATGTTTGTTCCCTACCTATATACAAAAGAAGGTAGTCAACTTGAGTCTGATTCATAATCAAAAGTCGCAAATGGTAGGTACCTATCAATGGTCGAGCAATACGACAACGACAACGTTCATCGATGGCTACATTTCATCGAAATCTATTTCGAGGTTACGGCTGTAGGTAAAACAACGGGCAACAGCACGAAAGAGCAAACTATGTAGAAAGTAGTGGAGGGGGCCATTGCGCCAGAGTTGGGCAGAAAAAGCTAAGTACAAAAAAAAAAGTTAAAAATTGTACCTAAGTACACACGGCTACACATCAAGCTATACATAACCAGTATAAGCTGACTTCTGAGTACACGAAAAACCTATACAATGCGAGGTCAGCTAAAACTGGAAATGTATAGCTTGATGTTTCGCTGTGTGTACCTACCTAAATCTTTCGCAAGAAGCAGAGTTTTCATAGAACTTCTAGGTACATATAGGTATACCTACAATTAGTTTGCCTTGCTTCTTGTTTTGTTTTCTGTGTTTTTGTTTGCGTAGAATTTACCTCATATGTAGGTATCGACTCGTCGCGAATTCGTTGGTCTAGTGGTCGCAAGCACGACTGCTGAGCGTGATGTCACTGGGTTTGAATAACCCAATCATATTTTGCAAATTATCATTGGGTTTTTCCGTTAGGAATGTCTCAGTCCCAGTCCAGAGTCAGGAAGTTTGCGGTAGGACAGTTTCTCACTGGGTATCTATCGGCTTTAGGAACAGCACTAAGCTAAGTACACGAGATACCTGAAGCCGTCGGTCAATCCTGCGCCTGATCTCCGGTCGGTAGTCAGATTGTGGACCCGTCAGACGATTAATGTTAAGGGGGCGTCAGTTTTTGAGCACACAGTACTTCAAGTGCACTATATTTCCTGCGAATAGGGGTCAGAGGTACGCAGAAAATAATATAGTGGCTAGTCTCTGTTGAGATTGACCGCCGCAAGTGCCGTGACCGAATTTCGGTCAGGTGGACATTAAAGTCCTCATGTGTCCTTTCGACATAACGTAGGTACCGTCGATAAGACAACCCTTTCGCTGCAAAATAAAGCGACGTACCTAAACGTTTTCCAAATCACGTGATCGATGATATAAATCAGAACCAGGCCGACAACTCTAATGTAAGTCCATATACAAGGTTTTAGGTACTGCCAGCCACGGCTATATTCATGCACAAAAGTGCAAGAGAGAAGGGTAGGCGTTCATTAGCATATACGTGAAATGTACCTATTATCCTACTAATATTATGAATATGAAAGTTTGTGAAGATGTTTGTTACTCAATCACGCGTAAACCATTTTACAGATTTGGATAAAAATTGGCACATACATAGACCATTCCCTGGATTAACACATGGAATACTTTTTATCCCGATATTCCCACGGGATCGAAACTTACGCGGGTAAAACCGCGGGGCGCTGCCAGTGCCTAATAAAATTAGTGCATTCTATGAGAGAATTGTTGCAAGCCTTGCGTAATAAAGTAAATAAGGGTTAGGAATCGAGGAAGAGTTAAACGTTGCTACGGTTATGTAATCACTTATTTGTTTACGTAATATAACTAATTGATAAATGTAAACAATTATGCATATTTATTAAGTAGATAGGTAGCAACACGTGCTTTCTTATTAGCTAACTCGTTATTATTTTGCTATTTGTTTTAGTAATCAGCACAGCACAAGCCATCGAGGAGAAGAATTAAATACTTACCCTACAATGTGTTTCATGAATGTCATCTGCTTGAAACATAGATGCTGTCGCATAACAAAATATTAAAGCACCTAATGGAAGCCAGAGTGCAGTTAAACATATTTCCCTCAAACCATAGGTCCAGAGCAGTCCCTTCAAAAGGAAATTGCAAATTATTTCACCGTTTAAACTAATAGCATTACAATTTCAGCACTTAGCAGGATAACGACCTTATATTCCAATAATTTAACACTGCTATTTACATCACACTTTTCGTTTGTGCGTTCGTCGCCACGCACATCCAAATTTGGCGGCGACTGTACTTGTGCGTCATTTACCATTTTATCTTTCACTCACGCAATACTTTAACACACTGCGATCACATAGTTTTTAATGATTCCCATGAGCCTAGCCGTGCACCTCAATCAGCGCTGTAACAACCCCCATTCTGACACATTTGTGAAACATCGACGTTTCATGAATTAAAAATTACTTCTGTCAGGATCGATGCCTGTATGCCAGGTATTGATGAAGTTGGCAATGTAAAGCCTTCTTGTGTTTATTCACAAATGCAATTGCAACAGTAAAAAGCACAATGTTACATTATAATGTGGATAAGTTAAGGCGTGGATTATATGAGGTTATTTGGACATGCGCATTAGGCCCTGTGGAGCGAGGCGAGGGTTTGTACAATAGGTAGACGTACACCCTTTCATGATGCCTTTTATGTTAAATGAAGTAACTTCCGATAGGTATATTTTTGTAGTGTGTACATTTGTGAAACAGTCCTTGAAAATCAATTATCAAAATATTTAATTTTGATAAAATTAAGGTCTGTACCTACAGTAGGTATGTCTGTGTCTGTGTGTAGGTAGACATTCCTTATGAATTTTTCATCAAGCTCTAATATACTTTTAGGTTCTAACTCAAGATTAGAATGTTTGCTTCGTTTATTTTATTATAAATAGCAAGCAAACAGAAATCAGCTGCGTGTTCTAATGAAAAATATTTTTTAAACTGGAAAGGTCAAAGAATTTTAGATGAAACGTCATGTTTTTCTGTCGAAGACTAGGTATACTGATGTATAATATTTTTATACAGCATTTTCGATGCAGAACAATTATTTTTATAAGTTTATTCAAAGTGATTTTTTTTTAAAAAGATATTTCTAAATTAAAATTAAAAAAATATATGAAATTGGTTTTTGGACGTAACAGTCGACGTCAAATTTAGTGATGTGAATGAAAAATATACTGCCACAATAATTTAGTAAATAGTAAGTTTAGTAATTTTTAATTAAATATAATTTTTAGACAATTGTCTGCATCTTACTCAAATAATTCAAATAATTTACTGTTTTTGAAAGATATTTGATGCGTTGTTCAGATATTGATAGCGCGGATATCCGCGGTGGCGGATAGTTGCCAGTAATTGCACTTTTTGACAGTTATAAATAAACTTAAACTCAAACTCTTTACTGCATTCATGTGTTCATAAAGTTGTTACAATACCTATACTTAATTAAGTTCCAACATGAAACCCGGTTAGGGTACGGCAACATAATAATAATTTTAAACATAATCTATCTATCTACCTATAAATATTTATGATTTTAATTTAGTTTTAATAGTAACAACACAACACATTTATTTACAAACACAATCTTAATCCGCGGTTTCAGGTACCATCTCGCTCAAGATCTGCTGCTGTAGAAGCTACGTGGCTTGGTTGTGCGACGATATCCTAGACTCGTTTTGCCAGCTCAGCCAATGCCTCCAAGGTGCTATGAGGTTGCAATGCCAGGAAGGGGAAGATACTGCCGGGGAAACTACTCTTAATAGCGCGCACAAAGTCTTCGGGCACTTTTGCAGATGTCAAAGAAACTGCGACGGCTTCCGCACCCTAAAATCACAATCTAAATCATTTTGAAGAATATGCTAATCCATTGCTGCATATTTTAGAAAAAAAAACTGCTAACAACGCAATTAATGTTGTTGAACTGTCAAAATGAAAGCCATTGCTACTGCTAATGTATTACGCAATTACCCCGTAGTTCTCCGAGCTCCTCATGCATTAACAGCTATTTCAGCTTTTTCTCCTGGGTGGCTGAGAAGCGCTGTTTCGCCGGCTGTGACGACGCAGTATAGTAGTTAGGTGTTTAGGTAGTAGGCAGAGCAATAATTAAAAGTCAATCTGCTATAGGTACTCACGGTTGTATTGAGCAACATCACACGACACGGAAAACAGTCAGAAGGACATTAGTCATAAAACTCACAAATACGATAGGCACACACAGTCACAATAGTCACAGCACAATAATAATAATAGGTAGTACCTACGGATCATTGGTCTCTCTTTTCTTGTGCCAATCTCCACGATTCTGTGTCAGCCTCATCCAGGTTCTACGCGTGATGGAAACAATATCGTCCGTCGTCGTCGTTTCATTTTCATGGAACTGTATTTGAATTCTATCGATTCGTTATAGAGAAGCAAATACCATTGAAAGAACAAGACAAGTATTCTTTATCTCCACACACTATCCTGAGCACATTATAAAGGAACGGGGTCACAGCCCCAACTGTACATTGTCTTTAGATTGTCCCCGTGACCTGCCGCCTTTTTATCCACCCAGTATTCATTCTAAGCTTAACAGTCTAATCTACGTTGCATTCTGTCTTATGTATTTTACTTACTGATATTATAAATATTATTATTATCAAAATCCGTATGGTACTGACATCATGGTCAACTACATTAATGACACAGGGTAACGTTGAAGTGGTTTTCTACTATAAGCCAATGTTGAACGTAGGATAGATTGATTCTTGAATGCTTCCTAGGACACATTGGTTTTTGAAGTTTCTATTAGGGTTTTTAATCCATTATCCCACTACTGGGTAAAGGCCTCCCAACTCTCCTTCCACCTCTCTCTGGCCAGAGCTGCCAAGGACCAATCTATATTAGAGGGGTCCAGCTCGTCTCGCCACCTCCATCTGGGCCTGCGTTAGTTCATTAGGATTAGTTCAGTCAGTTCAGAAAGTAAATATTATTCTCGATTAAGATTCAACTTTTTTTTTAATGGCATCTCGCCGTGCATTCGTGCAACCTAGGTAGTTGTCGTCTGCATAACCGGGCTTGATTAAGATTCAACTTATTTGATTATATTTATTTAATCTTCTTCATCGTATGCGGCGCAAGCGACCCTGACTAATTTGGTTGCCTTTCGTGAGCTCTCCGAGGCTATGTACAACACTAGCATCGGAGAAGGTTAAAATGTCAATCACAAAAATGTCATTCATTTTGTCTTGTCATGTCAAATGTCATTTCTCGCCGCTCGAGGAATCAATCGTTCGCTGTTTTACGATGATAATAATTCATCTACTGAGCTATGATCGTTTTCGTCTATGAGAAGTTAGAATTTTATTATGAATAATTTGACTTTCAGTGACGGAATTGTTTTAAAAATATTTAAAATGAAGCTCATGAAACTTTGGTGGTTGTTCAGTTTTTGTACCATTCAGACGCAAGGATCGACGCACTGGATGGTCACTGAGGGTGGTCTGATACAGCCGCGGGTAAGATAGCTGTTTCCTGTATTAATGAACACTTCCTAGTGCCTTCAACTTATAAACTCCATGTGAATATTAATGATAAGCTGTGCAAACAGCATTTTGCCATCATATACTGATATGGCCATCATATATGTACTTACTTATCAATTTACTATGTGTCCATTCAGCTAGTTGCGAAAAACGTCTTGCTAATTAACTTTGCCTTTAATCAAGGGGCAGTATTGTTAAATTATTTACTAAGGGAAACATCATGACTTTTTAATTATGATCAGTGCTGAATTGAATTTGTAATAGAAATAAAATTGAATAAAGCCTTCACTAGTAATAATACTAGAGTCATCATACATATAAGTCAGGCAGCTGGCTCATCTAAAAAATATAGCATCTTATAGCTGTCTGTTGAGTCAGCTTGAGCTTTGTTTCCTTAAAAGAAACCCTTTTGTTTTAGCTGGACTCACCTTATGAAATGGCAAGACCTTACGACTTACTGGCATTCCTAAATCAAGACACGCGTTGGGACAACATTATCAACATACACCATAACTTGTCTCTAAGACAACATATTATAAAAGGCCTGTGGGCTGAGCTGGAACGAGACACAAATATTCACATGTTACTGAACGAAAATGACTATTGCCTGAGAGCAGGTCAATTGAACACCATAGACTGGTATACTTCCTCTTTGGAAGATGGCAAAACAAAGATTGGCACTGAAGACTTTACGCTTCATCATTTAAATCATGGGGATGCTCATGTTCCTGATTGTGAGAGGTTTTCCTCAATGAAGTTTAGTATGTGTGTGTTTGAACATTTGGAGGTATGTTTTATGTTTAACTTTTTGAACGCCATTGTCACATATACGTGACAAGCAAGCGCGTGCCCTGTACGCCAGCGACACAAATATGTGACAAAAAATGTGGTGCACTTTATCACTAAATAAACAATTAAATCATTACTTTTGTGTGTTTTTATTTGTATACCTTAATTATTTAAAATTGTGGCTTGGCATGGAGGGCGTTTATGCTCTGGCGTTCAAAAGGTTAAACTCATTTGACATTAATTGAAAAATTTTATGCAGTATTGTAATAAGTAAAATTGTGGTGTATTTAGTGTGCTGTGCCATTCAATAATTAACAAAGCATGTGATATTAATTCCAGAGTATGAAACAGAGAGAAAAACTGAGTGCAAGTCCAGAGACATCGCTACCAGAGACTATGACGTCACCAACAAGTTCTGACGTTACAGAAATGACTGATGATCAATTTGGCCGCTGGTTGGCTGGAGTTCTTAAGAAGAACAGCTCCTCATGGCTACACTACAACATGGCTTCTCTCTACTGGAGGGTCAGAGGAAATGCCCCTAAAGCCATGGAATGCAGCCGAAGGGCTGTGTATTATGCACCAAGGTAAAAATAACATAATTTAAATGTCTGATAAATACTCGCCATTGTTGTTGCATGATTAATTTACATTCTTCACAGTAATTGTTTATCTGGAAAACTAATAGCATAATTAGCTCCATGGCCTTATTAAAAGTAAATATTATTTTTTTCCTGTAGTTTGTCATTTGATAATAGCAGTGTTTATTTTTCTAAGTGTATAAATATTTTTTCCTCTAGTTTCATGTTATCAGCATTATGTTATACTGACCTTAGCGCTTTTCTATTACAGGATATATAGAGACATAGCTCTTTTGAGCATGGGACTAATACTCCACCGCAGTAAAGCCACAGAAGATGCTGTCATAGTCCTTGGAGCAGCCGTAGACCATGACTATCACTGTCCCATCAATCATTTCATACTAGCCAACGCATTAGCCGTAGTTGGTGACTTCAACAGCTCATTAAAACACTTTGATACGAGCCTGAAGTTAAACCCTTCGTTTGAACTGGCAGAGAAGCATAGATACGGCATGATGTGTCATAAGTATATTTTGGGAAAGATGAAAGTAGTTAAAGAGTGAGTATTATTTATGAAAAACATTGGTTTAATGTTATCTGCAGTTGTTTCAGAGATTCATTAATACACAAAAAACAGTACCATGCCTGACAGTGTCTAGTACACCCACAGCCATGTTTGTCCCATGTAAAGGAGGGGTGCGCCGGAGTAACCCCTAAGCAAATTAAGCAATTGCTTAGGGCATCACGTCTCGGAGGGCACCATAAACCAGGCGCGATCCCAGGGGGGGGGGTCATGGACCTATGACCTATTTATCAAAAAATGCTGCGACTAATTTGGCAGCATGTAAAAGTTGCGACCCAGTTTTTTTTTTTTTTTTCCTTTCAATAACTGCCATCAGTCCTTCCTTTTTAGACTATTATCAGTTTCGTTGCGTGAATAAAGTGGCGTTTCAGGTACAGGGGCCATTGCCCACTGCTACCTCTTCAAATTACTTGACTTCTCTTAAGTCGATTTACAAATTCACTGCTGTCCAGCAATTTAACAGCCAGGGGATTTGGGTGGGTGGCTAGACGATCAGCATAACGCCTTTTATGTTTAACAATTTCCTCAAGAATGGTAGGAGTGTTGAGATAATCATGGATTTCTTCATTCCGTGTGAACCATGGTGCATTTACAATATTCCTCAAGATGGCGTTTTGACCTCTTTGGAGGCACGTTATGTTACTTTTGAGGGCCACTCCCCATAGTTGGATGCCGTATGACCATATAGGTTTCAGTACAGAATTATACAGCAGGAATAGAATAGAATAGAATACTCTTTATTATGTACACCATGTAGGAGTTTGTTGTCCAAAGATAGGACCGAATTACGACCCATCAATCAATACAAGTTTTTATATTTGGCATTTAGTTGTTCTCTTTTCTGTTTTATATGCGTCTTCCAGGTGAGCCTTTTCTCCAGGTGAAAACCAAGATACTTAACACAATCTGTGTGTGGTAGAAATGTATCCCCTAATGTTACTGTGGGACAGTCGCCTCTTCTCAAGGTGAAGGTAATGTGACTTGATTTTTGAGCACTGGCGCAGATACGCCATTTTTGCAGCCAGGTATTCATTTCGTACATTACCATTTGTAATTTGCTCGCCAGGTAAGCAACATCATCTGCGTATGTCGCTACCGTTACATCTTCTGCAGTTGGTAGATCAGATGTGAAAATATTATATAAAACGGGTCCCACAACCTCACATAGGCTTCTCCCAAACTGCGTCACAACACCTGGTTCCCCACCTTTTTAACCTTTTGAACGCCATTGTCACATATACGTGACAAGCAAGCGCGTGCCCTGTACGCCAGTCGTGTGTCGCCTATCCTATTACGAGCGACACAAATATGTGACAAAAAATGCGGTGCACTTTATCACGAAATAAACAATTAAATCATTACTTTTGTGTGTTTTTATTTGTATACCTTAAATATTTAAAATTGTGGCTTGGCGTGGAGGGCACGCACCGTGTGTTTTTATTTGTATACCTTAAATATTTAAAATTGTGGCTTGGCGTGGAGGGCACGCACCGTGTGTTTATGCTCTGGCGTTCAAAAGGTTAAAGACGTTTCTATCGGTCCATCTTGCTGTGGGGTGTCCCACTGATTAAGAATACTAACTTGTTTGTTTATTATGTTACAGGACTTTAAACAGACTTCGTGAAGAACTGACACAATATGATCAGAGAGAGGCGCATTGGATTAAATCACAGGCTGCTTTCTTAAGGACTATGAAACATGCTGACGAATTTGGTAAGACTTTTACTATTTACAACAATTTTCTTCAAATTTTGAGAATATTATTCTACTTCTTTATATATCAAGACGCCTCCGTGCCTTTGGAAAGCATGTTAAGTTATTGGTCCCGGCCGTCATTCGCGGATCTTTGACAGTTGGTAAAGGTTGCCCAAAGGTCTGACAACTATCTTACCAAGGGGTATTGTATTACCCAGTAATAGCTGCATCCAGTTAGATTGGAAGCCAACCCCAACATTGTTGGGAAACGGCAGATGATGTTGATGATTATTATTCTACTAATAAATAACATTACTCATTTACAGATTACACGAATTTAGGAAAAAACATCGACAAGATGACAGAATTAACAGGCTTGAATATAAAAGAAGTAAAAAAGGAAGGAGAGAAGTATACGCTAGTACAATACTTCTTAGATGGACCTACATACAATGACAATTGGTTAAAAGAAAAAGGTGTCCATGCTTTAGATTCTGCATATAACTTACAAAGGCTAATAAAACATATAGGCAGACATGCCAACCTTGCAACAGATATTGGTTCGACAACTATACCGCAAGGGGATTATTTTAAAGTTACTGATGGGCAAATACTGAAGGAAATTGGGCCTACACCAACATTCCCCGATGTGTCTCCAGATTTAACTAAAGGTATGTTCGTATTTACCACAGATAGTGTCTTCAATGAGCGTGTATTTAACGTAGGTGTTGATGCTGCGTAGATGCGTCGTGGACGTTGAATCGAATTTACGTTGCGGTAACGTGGCGTTTGCGCATCGTCAACGCGCAACGCCACAAGCGAAGGAAGGCACTCTATTAAACAAATATAACATGAAATTAAGTAATTTTCAGCAAATGCTTTCATTGAAGAAGAGATAGAGAGATCTAAAGGAGAGAAAACAGTTATAGAACCTGAGACTCCTAAAGTGTCAACAAAAGGAAAGACGATAGAGACGCCAATACCACCTAAAGAAGAAAAGAAGGCCCCTGTTGATAACGAAGCGAGTATAGATGAATATGATACAGGGCTCATGATGTAAGTGATTTTTATTTATTAACTAACTTCTGAAAGTTCTTGTTCCCTCATCCCACCGCGTCGTATCGCATCGCCTGCCCGCGCTATTACTTTGTTTTCGCTCAGCGTTCTTTCTGACTTTTTTTTTCTTTCTTTTTTTTTTTGTTCGGCTCCTAAGAGTCCTAGCGTGACGTTAAATAGCATATAGCCTTCCTCAAGAATTAGGCTATCAATAGTGCGGTGATAGTTGTCACAAATTGACGAATCACTGAGCTCTCGCATCACGTCACCACACCCCTCCCGCACTGTGCTGCTACCTCAGGCAACTTCTCGGGTAAGCGGTCGGCCTGAGCAGTAGGAAGTACATATGTCAAACTATAATACCGGAAGCGAAAAGTTTAAGCGTCAGAATTATGCTCAGCAGTCCTTCCCTTGTGATTTCGGCTTTTTGTTTAGAGTTACAGTTCTTTAGCAAGCTGATATAATCGACATTCTTCATCATATTAATACAAGAAACATGTGTTATTTTCAGATATCCACCTTCATTAAAAATAAGTAGGAATAGGGAAGAATTTGACAAGGATCCGGAATGGCCGACAAGTAAACATTGCAAAGATAAATCAGAATCGTTTCCAGAGAATTTGGAAGCTGTTTATCAAATATTTTTACCCTTTGAGAATAAAGGAATAAGGTATTTATTATATACTAACTTTCACACGAATGCAAAATGATAAATAAGTGGTTTGATAACTAAAACATTGTTTTGTTGTATTGTGTAACGACATAGAAAAAACAAATAAGAAAGCCAACTCGAGCCCCGAGCGAGCGATATAGCCTAAACACGTAGGGCTGTCACTTATAGTTTATTCAATCATCAAAAATGCATAGTCAATCTCTACTATACAAAATAATTTTCCCCTGTAGGGTAAGCATCAGGGGTCTTTAATACAAAGTTTTTTAAATTATTTTTTCTACATAGACCAGGAGCTGACGATCGAAATATGATTAATTAAAACGTGGTTTTACTGAATCATGTAGGTATTTATTCAAATAAAATAATTTTGGACATACAGAAGAGTATATAAAAAAAAAAATTAATTGTTTTTTTTAATACTTAAAAAAAAAATATGTATATTTTCTACCGTTACTAAGCAACATAAAAAATAAATCTACTTTGTACGGAAACCTCGGTGCGCGAATCCGACTCGATTCGACCGGTTTTTTTTTACAAAGATCTCACAGAGAGTACCAGGGTTACCGACGTACTTTGTCCTGTATGTTTTGTTATAATAAGAATATAGCCCTCTTATTTTCATTTTATTTTATTTATTAAGGGATAATAAACAACTACAACATATACTATAATACATAAGGTTAACAAAAGTATAGGAAGCAATGTTGCAGTCCACTACATTATCCGCAGATAGGACATATTAAAAGATCACAGGTTGCCTCTAGACGAGCTTAACTAAAATTAACAAGAAATATTTTAAAACAAATAAATAAGTTACTATAATGCTAGCTGTAGAATTTTCAAGACAATAAAAAAAAAAAACTGGCCAAATGCGAGTCGCACTCGCACACGAAGGTTTCCATACCACAAGGCAAAATTTCAGAGCTCAAACTCAAAGCATTTATTTTCAATTAAACCTTGTACAGGCACTTTGAATTGTCAAAATTAAAATAGTCTGTCAGTTAGTCAGAAAGTTGAAGCTAGTTGCCCATTCCAAAACGTAGATCTCTATGGAGAAGAACGGGCAAGAAACTCCATGGACACTCTTTTAAATCAAGATATTACAAAATCCTGGGTACATTATCCTTGTTGCTTCTATATGTGAGAACAATGTAAAAAAGACACAAATGAAGAAACAATTCAAGACATAAGATTAAAAATAAGCCTTGGCAGTTAAGAGATGACCAGTCTCAACCGACGGCGCCCGTTCACGAACATGACGCGTGGATCAGCACCATCCAGTTCAACCATTTTGTAGGGAACCGAATGATCCAACACACGCGCCACCATCGGTGAGACATTTAAGTGAGCATGCAGCATCTTCGTTGCGTATTAGTTCTGTTAGGATGGCGGCCTGTGGGTCTTGTGATTTTAAAGCACTTTGGTGGAAACTATCTGTACAAACTAAATTAAATTAAAAAACTGGCCAAATGCGAGTCGGACTCGCACACGAAGGTTTCCGTACCACAAGGCAATATGGAGCCCCGGGGTTAAATATTTATTTTATTCAGTTTTTAGTAGGTATTTGTTGTTATAGCGGCAACAGAAATACATCATCTGTGAAAATTTAAACTGTCTAGTTATCACGGTTCATGAGATACAGCCTGTTGACAGACAGACAGACAGACGGAGAGTCTTAGTAATAGGGTCCCGTTTTTACCGTTTGGGTACGGAACCCTAAAAACGGTACACGAAATTAATATAGGTAATAATGAAAAATATGGTGGGTTGACTGCACCACTATGCATAACAAGCAGTTGTATACATATAACACATTAAATTAACATTAGCACACATAAATAAAATACAATAACAATTGGAACTCAATAGTTCAAAAAAAAAAAATCTTTGTTCGAAGAACATCTCCGCTGACTAACGCCTATATTTTCCAACATGTATGTTTTCTTTTACAGACTAGGAACTTTGTTAACTGATAAAATAGGGGTGCCAGCTAACGTGGAACATGAGTTGCCGTGGCACCCGCCTACCTGCCCCAATGATAAGGAGGCGGCTACATTTACTCAGAAGAAATCGCAAAAGTAAGTTATTACTAGTCTGTAGACCTCCGCTGTTAATACTTTAGAATATGGCCTTCCTCTAACCTGCGTTGAATAACCATTAGAGAGCATCTTAGTGTACCTATATTTATTTTGTTGCTCAAAAGTCCTCATTTGTCTTTGTTTTCTCATGAACTTCTAACGTTACATGATATCTGAAAGCCAATTCTCGCACTTAAAAACGTTCAAATTCAAGTCGCAATATCTCAACGATGTCAAAAATTTGGTAAATTTATTGTATTTTTGATAGATTGAGACAGATATTAATGCGAACGTTCTTAAAATACGAGAATTGCCCCTCAGATTTAAGGTTGAATTTATCTTGAACATGAGTTATTTATTTCTAGACCACAGATATTTAGTGACGTGATCGTCACCGAACACCTTCGACAGAAACTTTTGGAGTATGTTGCTAACGGTGATGTCGAGTCGGTGCGTAATATGCAGGACGCAGAGGTCGGCCAGCGGATATACACCGCTATGCAGATGGTAAGAGTTATCACATAAATATGTACTTCATAAAAATCTTAAATTCATTCATTCGCTCACTGGCAGACAACGAACAGCTCAAACCGCTGGGTCTAGTCTAGAAGCATGCAACTTTGCATTAGGGTACCTTATAACGAATAGGAAGAATTTTTGAAACTTCATTCCCTAAAGGGGAAAATAAGGGATTAAAGTTCTAGGGAAGTTCGTAATTTTTGTTGATAAGTTGTTGAGGGAAATCCCATCAGGCATCGATTTAAGACTTTCGGAACAGAAGCTTCCTTGTATGATTTCATACTCGAATTAACGAGCATAATATGATAGTGATTGAGGTTATATGCTAAACTTTTTAGGACAGACATATATACCTTTGACTACTTTAGACGGATTTTTTATCGTGCTGCTCAAAGAAAGGAAACACTCATTGAGCCATAAAAGCGGCCACAATATGAGTAGCCAATACAAAATTATTTTTAGTACTCGTATATGCGAAACCCAAAACACGTGTCTAGTTTTTATGTAAAGAATCTATGTACAAAATTTCAAAACTGTATCATGAAAAATCACAAAGTTATACGCTTGTTAAGTTACCTGTTTGTCCGTACAAAAACATGCTCACGTCATTGATAATGGTACCTAGATACCTAACCGTTCGGCGCGGAGATTGGAGTGTCGCTCGGTGTCCAACTTTTAACCTTTTTTAAATATTTTTGGGACAAAATATAACATGGGGTAAAAATGATTGCAATCGACTCAGTTACTTATTCTGAACAAACTATATTCAGGTTTCGCATATAATAAAAATAACGTTGTATACATCATCTACTAAGCAACATTCGTGTAACACTTGTAAAAAGAGCTAAAATGTGTTCCGATCATTCAGAAAGATTTATTCTAGTTTTGGGACATCCAAAACTCACGTGAATCTGTATATTTTTCCTTTTCATTTCAGAAACTTGCTCCAAAATGGCTGCTTTACACGCTTTCGTCCCTCTACTGGCGCGTTCGCGGCAACAACGTGAACGCCTTACATTGTATCCTGACAGCAAGTCGCTCGGTAGAAGGACGGTTCAAGGACATCGTGCTGGTTTCTTTAGCTTCTTTATATTTGGAGATGGGGTACTTTGATGAGGCCCTAGCGGCGGCTGAAGAGGCTTTCAAAATGAGTCTTTATGAGGTTTGTTTTAAATCATTTATTTCACTAACAATATTTTTATAAATTTTGATGTTCGAAACGTCAAAATGTACAAAAAATAAAATTGATTCTAGTCGCCTCTTTCAAAAGATAGTTTCGTATGGAGAAGAAGATGGGCAAAAAACTCTATCATTCATATAACTGTTTTCAGTTGACTGCTGTTTTTCCTTTTATCGAGAAAGGGCAACAAATGATAAATATGATGGTTTTATTTATTAATAACTTAAAAATATAATTATTATGTACCAATTATAATAGTCAACTCAAGCACTCAGCGTTGTTAAGTGATGGCCTGAAACACAGGTTTGAATAAACCTACATCAGGCAGGTCGCTATTGAATTCAGTAGGCATAGTTTAATATTTTCCTCATAATATTAATATGTAACTTTGTAATGATGTAACTTCTATATAATTTATACTTATGTGAACTTATGAATACAAATTATTCTATTCTTATTCTATTCTATCTTTTTCTAGTGTTGTATTTAGCTCTCACTTAATATTCTTTAATTTGCCGAAATCGAACTTACCTACCCTAGGTTTCGGAAACCGTTTTTAGTTGATTCTATTTAGTCAAATCTGAGCATCATTATCGTAGTTATTTCTTACAACTTTTTAACTTAAGAGTATTACAGCTTTACACCTCACAGAATTAATTAAATTGCCCTAAAACTAAAAGTCGAATTAAAATTGAGATGTGTCAGAGAAATACGTTTTTTTTCTTTTCTCCAGCCATCAACAAACTTCATCCTGGCGGAGTTAAACATGATAAAGAAGCACCGCAACACACACATGTTTCACCTCAAGCAAGTGGTCCGTGTGGAACCAGGGTTTATGGGCGGATTGGCGAGGTCCATGTTGTATGGATGGTACTGTCTGTTCAGACAAGTTAATGTGCTACAGGACTTAGGTATGTTTAGATATTGAATAATGATTTTAATTTTTTTTCGTGGGATCTTTTTTTTTTCTAAAATAAAGGTAGCCTAAGTTACTCCTTATTACATCAGCTATCTGCCAGTAAAAGTCCCGTCAAAATCGGTCCAGCCGATTCAGAGATTAGCCGGAACAAACAGACAGACTGACAGACTAAAATTGTAAAAAATTGTATTTTTTGGTATATGTACCGTGTTTAATTTAGTAAAAAGCGGTTATTTTAATATTACTAACAGACACTCCAATTTTATTTATTTGTATAGATAAACAGATAGAATACTCTTTATTATGTACACCATATAAAGTACGTATATAAATGTACTCGTAGGAATTTTTCATTGCGGGACACAATTTATGAATGTTCTAAACTAATCCCTCTCGTTTAGTATAGCCAGCTTACTGGTGGTGGTAATGGTGGTGTACTGGTGTAGTTGAGTTCTTAGTGAAATAGCGCCAAGCAGTTGTGCCTGTGTTCCGGTCAGGGCTTGGAATCGGTGCCAAAAGTCTAGGTTCTGTACCGGTACTTATCGGGTCTTGCCATTTCGGTAACTGGGTATTGGTTCCAGACGGGTACCGGTACTACACCTAATAAGTACCGGTACCAAATACAGAGAGATGATGAAAATGTATGAGGAACCTCGAACAGTTGGCAACCTTGAAGTTATTTTTCTAATGCCTAATAACTATCCTTTATACTTACTATAACTGTTTTCTCACTCTAACTTACGGAAATATTTGTTGGTAGCGGTTGTTGGTAGCGGCTGATACTGCTTAGAAGTACGAATAGAAAAATACCGGTATTTCAAGCGCTGGTTCCGGTTTGAAGGCTTTTGATGCTGGTGCAATTATTGCATAAAATAGCAAAGGGCATGAAAGTCATTTCAGCTTTGTCTTTCGAATGGTAATGCATCTGTGATTCCTGTAGCATTAGCAGTGACAAGTCACCAGTTGGCTCGTTTTACATCCAATAACATTTTTGATATTATACGTCTATAAAGTTTATTGTGAATATGTCTTTTCTTTATCTATTTAAAAAAGGGTGTTTAAAATAAAGTCATATATTTCAGAATTGGGTGAAGGAGATATATGTACGCAAGTGGAGCCAGGAATGAGTATGGTGTGCGAGAAGGACGGCACGAACTGCCATCTCACTAACGTACAGTGCTATGGCAGTAACGAACGTGGTAAGTAAGTTATTGACAAATATTTTCCTTTTGTAGTAAATACATAAATATGGGATCTTATTGTATCTGTCGACTGTTTGAAGGTTAACTAACTGTTGTATTCAATAAAAGTTTCCACTAACAAATACTAAAACGAGTTTAACTGTGTTTCTCTTAACTCATTTTTCTAACAGTACACGGGATGGCAGGGATACCATGGATTGAGCACATAATTCTGTATCTTGTTCTGTGGCTTTTTTTTTTTAGTGTGAGGTTTTTCGACTCACGTTCGATTGCGAGCGCGTTACAATTTTGTATGGGAAATTAGGTTTCTCCTAGTGACCACCAGGTGGCGCTATAACTTTTTTTCATATAAAATTCTAACGCGCTCGCGAACGTGAGTGAAAAACACACTCAGGCCACTGTTACTGTTTCATACATTTTGACCACGTAGGTATTGCACTATTGTATGAAACAGCAGAATTTTTTTTGACAACCGACGAAAAATTTCTACGCATGTGAGGAATCATGTGCTGAATTCATGATTACAATTTGTGCGTCGATGTCCTTCCCATCCTGTATAGCAATAATTGATGTGGCGTTCTCACAAGTATTGAAATGTCATCATTCAATAGTGATCAATGATCGCTATTGAAATAGGGGAGGGGCCCGTGGCTAAATAATAACAGCCGCACAGGTCGATCGATCTGGTTAAGCTACGCTTGCTAAGGTTGGCCTGTGGATGGGTGACCATCTTTACATACCGTGACCCCTCCGTGCCTCGGAAAGCACGTTAAGCCGTTGGTCCCGGCTGACAACCAGTCTTACCAAGGGGTATCGTATTACCCAGTAACTGGGTTGTGGAGGTCAGATAGGCAGTCGCTCCATGTAAAATACTACCAGTATTTCAGCTGCATCCGGTTAGATTGGAAGCTAACCACAACATAGATAGGAAGAGGCTAGGTAGATGATGATTGCTATTGAAATAGACTTAAAACTCTGGGATTATAAGTTTCTAAATTGTTTAGGAATTGAATCATGAGAACTCGCTTTAGTAAAATCTCGATCACCTTTTGCACGCGTGGCTCTTTCAATGTTACTTGATCAACTAAGTACTCAGGGCCGTCTTTACCCGAGGGTGCAAGGGATGCGTGGCACCCAGGCGTAGGGTCTTAGGAGGCGCAAGCCGGGGAGAAGCGCCTGGGTAGCCCGTGAAATTCAAAATTACTATTTCATGAAATATCAATCAATGGGGTTACAACACTCTAAGTCAATTGCTAGACAAAATATACAACCTGCAAATTGCAAAAAAACGTAAGAAATAACACGTAAAATTTAATTTCGCGGGCTCCCTTGGTGCTTCTCCCTAAAAATGGAACTCAAATGTCAAGTTTTTTTTGTTAGCAAAAAACAAAGAGTCTACTCTCCCCAGACTGTTTTTTGCACCCCGGCGTCCAATATGGTTAAGACGGCCCTGTAAGTACTGGCTCGCCTCGTGAGAACGCTAGCACCACTCGCCTTTCAACTAACACTCGCCTTTGCCATACCTAACATTTTCCTTCCTAATTGTCGCAGAAAGCAGCACTCTAGTCAGAATGCTTGAACTAAAAGACGATAATATCCAGGGCGCGGCGGTGGAAGATATGAATGACGGAATTTTCGACCGATTTACAAAAGAAATGCCGAAGGATCGCACTGACAAGGCAGCACATTTGAAAAACTTCGAAGCTATGATGAAGACCGTTGGCAAAGACTTGAAAGGCTGTGGAGATAGGGGATGTGACAGTAATTAATTTATTTGTATTACTTTATACCTCTGCCCACTCTTCGGGCAATACAGGCGTGGTGTTTAGTTATTATTTTATATTTGGGTTATTTTTAATTCCTAACTGTTCCAAGGTTTGTCCGAATTCGTCATTGCAAAGACTTCTGGTTCCAGGAAATACACAATATCCTCATATCACAATATTCATGTCACAACACATCAAATTAGAGGATATTGTGTCACATTATGATTATGAAACATTTTCTCAGCAATATATCCTTTAGTGTTTGGCTAGACAGGGGCGCGGGCGCGGGGCGGCCGCGGATGCGGAAACTCGCGCGGACTGCCTGTCCGCACTGGAGACCGGCTGCGTCCAGTGTTTGTCAAGATATAATATGGATGAAGAAGACTTATTTTTATTAGAAAAAAGCTCGAACTAGTTTGAGAACCCCAATCCCCGCGCGGGCCGCCCGCGCCCGAGCCGCGCACCCACTGCGGCCACTTGTATGAACGAGCTATGGTGTGAGTAGCCCGCGCGCTCCCCGCACCGAGCAGCCCGCGCCGCTCACCGCGCCCGCGTGCCCGCTATGGACACTCAAAGGAAGTTCATATATTTGAGTTCGCCGCGCCGCGCCCGCCCCGCGCCTGCGCTGCAGTCTGCCCAAACACCAAGTGTCGTCTTAGTTTGTTGTAAGAGCTTTGACTTTTATGCGAGATTAAACAGAAGCATCGAATAGTAACTGTTGTCCTAATAGTATTCTATGGTCATCAATTTGCCACTTCTCATTCTGGAGAGAGGAATACGACTCCCTATCGCGAACTGACATTCGTTGCATTGATTTACCTATAGTGTTTCTAATATATTTGTCTGTTTCAAGCTATTCAGCCTGAAGACTTGGCTTTAACAGAAGAGGATTGCACCTATCAGCATTTAGAACTAGGGTACTGGCTGCACATCATCAGTTTTAGAGAGTTACTTTCTGACGCAGATTTGAAGTAAGTCTCCTATTATTTATATCTTAAAACTTTATTCTATCGTTGGTTTTTAAGTTTCCTTTTTTTACCAAAATTATCAGTCAGACTAGCTTTAGTGTTTTTTTTATGCCATAGAAGCCATACCCATAGCCAAGCCATACCGTGGCAATCAGTACCAAAAACTTAAAAAAAAATACACAAAATTATTTATTACATTCTGTGTTGATTTGTTTTCCTTCTCTATGTACAGTTACGAGCATAAGTATGTATACTCTTGGCTTTATTCAAAGGCGATTTTCTCCTCTATTTTTAAATGAAATTTCATATTATTAGGAACATAGTATTTTCGAACCCATAGGTTTATATAAAGTGTCGTATTTCAACGTTGTCTTGGTTATTTCGTGAAAAAATCGCAATTGAAAGTTTCCAAGTGTTGACTTATTAGTGCTCGTGACTGTACTCGTTACGACTTACCAAACCGTGGAGATTATAGAAATATTAGGTACACTAGTAAGAAAACTACCGGAACTATGTAAACTTCAACGGACTCTTTATTTCTAGATTACCATCAGAAATCATCTCATTGAATCCTATAAATAATAAGAAGGTGCCAGACTGTCATTTGAGCGTCGAGCCGTCGAAGGATTTCTTTCTAGAACGTTTCAATAAGGTTGACACCGAAGGTTGGGAACCTGTGCTCAGTATGATGCATCAGTTTGCAGAGGTGTTCAATTTCTACGATTATGTTGCGCTGGGAGCTAAAATAGCTAGATATGTGGAGTTGGTGAGTTTGAGGGTTTTTAAATTAAAATGCATAGATTTGTGGTAGAGTTTATTTCGCTGTTCACATCAAAATCAAAATATTTTATTTCACATAAACCTACATGGGCACTTATGAAACGTCAGAAGCTAGGTGTATTTTGGCAATTGTTAAACCTGATAATATATTCTCGTTGTGGCTTTGGGTTTTATTACACACAATACTCAATCAATATTGAAAGAAACTTACTTACAGAAAGTTTGTTGTTTTATTATTTTTACTTTTACGCACTTCGAGAGATGGAAATTATTAAATAAATTAATTATATATTTATTAGTAAATAATTGCATTTTCAAAATTGTGTTACAAACTTTATACGTCAAAGTTATGTGCGCTGCTTAGGCACGAAGCACAGCACGACCGATAAAAATATGCCAAAATGGGCTAAATATGAAACCACACACGCACTAGTTCGGGCAAAGTGTTACCTAATTGTTCTGATTGAGCAGTAAGCTCATACGTTACGTCCGCCAGTCAAGCTGAACTTCGGCCTTATTACAAGCCATTGCAACAAGATTGTCACTGATGACTAGAGATCGGATATTTCGTTGCATATTTACCTACAGTTGAGATGTTGGCCATGGAATGCACTTGTATCGAAAAAATCCGGAATTTTGTGTTTTTCGGATGCATATCTACCTACCTAATATTTTAAAGTAGGTAGGTGGATACCAAACTGCAATAGCAAACAACGTCAAGATAAGATAACGGACTACATAATTATATTTAGAATAATTTTATTTATGTAGTTCCTTCCTTCCATACTATACACCCGACTAGTTATGCATTCCCGGTGTTCTTGGCATCCTGGGATTTTTTTACAGAAAAAATATTTTAAGAAGCCGCTTCCATACTTTTACAGCGAAAATTCACTTTAGGTAAATAAATATGCATCCGAATATCCTATCTCTACTGATGACATTGTAAATGTACTGTCTCACATAAAACCGCGTTGGTCTGAATGACGTCTACGTCTACATTTACAGCGGCTTCCAAAAGTTAGTTGACATTTGTCCACTTCAGCTGTGACACACATTATGATTTAAAATTCTATGATCCAAATGTTTGACTTGCTAAAACGTTTTATTGACTAATTCAATTAACTTTGACTTATCATAAAAAATAATCAAGTAATTAGGAGTACCTTAATTTTTTTTTTATTTTAAATCACATCTGAAGTGGGAAAATGTCAGCTAACTTTTGAAGGCCACTGCATATTCTACACATTTAATTGGTGTTTTTTTTATTGATGTAATCTTATGTTATTGCTATATCCAGTACCCCGAATGCTGGGCCGGCGCCGCCATAGCGGGCTGGTGGTGCGGCGCGGGTGGGCGCGGCGCATGCGCGGCGCGCTGCCTGTCCGCGGCGCACGCGCGCTCGCCGCCGGGCCGCGCGCCGCACGCCGAGCGAGCGCTCACTGCGTTACTGCATATGTATGTCGTAATTCATCATCATCTGCCTAGCCTTTTCCCAACTATGTTGGGGTCGGCTTCCAGTCTAACCGGATGCAGCTACCACCACAGGACCAGTATTTTACATGAAGCGACTGCCTATCTGACCAATGTATGTCGTAATTCTGTAATGTAAAAAAAAAGTTGCGCTGTAGTGACTGATAGTTACACAAACAATGATTTTAAAGAACATCGAAGTTTTTAAGATTTTTTCTAGCTGTTCCCGAAGTGTCAGAACGATATCAGATAAAGAGCGGATGTTTTAAACAAGAAGCCGAATTATATCATCACCCTCGTTCACTTTTAGTACTACTGACACGAAAAGATGATAATTTGCTATTTACCTAACGCTGATAAAGCAACAGTATGTTTCAGCATACTAATTCTACCTTCTATTTACAGACAAAACAAGATAAAAGACGCTAAAGAAATTGCCTATCTCGCGTTCTACACGAAACCGAAGAGTCGAATAGAATCCTTCCTAGTGGCAGTGTCTCATACATACTTGGTAAGTAAAATGTCCATAACTACTGGTTTTTTGTGCATTTCTGCATGGAACAATGTGAGTGTTCCTGACCTCTGTGATCATAGCATATAACATTATCAGCCTATAATGATCCCACTGCTGGGACACAGGCCTCCTCTCTATAAAAGGGAGTGGGGTGTAATCTACCACGCGGGCCCAGTGCGGGTTAGACGTCTGTGATCAGTGTGCTGCAAATCACCTCTTTGTAACTGGACAAGGAGGTGATTCACGAAGAGGTACGTCAGCCTATTGAGGCTGAACACTGGTATTTTTATTGTGATACTTTAAAAAGTAGGATGAAATACTTACATAATACTTATGAAGGACTGCAATGCCAAGAGCTTGAACGTAGGTTTACAGCATCCTCTCTTACAAGCCTATTCTTGAACTTCTTAATTCCTTCTGCGTTCTTGGCAGCCCGGCTCTGTCCATCTCCGGATACAGCTCTCCTGGAATCAGCGTACAAAAAAATCTATTTCAGTTTCACTTATAGAATAATTTTGACTGTTCACCAACAGAATTAATATTTTTTTACATTTTTAATTTAGCAATCTGTTGCTAAATGGAAGAATATTTATAGATAGTCCACATATTATAGAGTAGCTTCTGCCCGCGACTTCGTCTGCGTGAAATTTCTTGTTCCCCCGACCCACCCCGTCGCATCGCATCACCTGCCCGTGCTATCACTTCTTTTTTCGCGTTCTGTCAGACTTTTTTTTTTTTGCTTGGCTCCGTCGGCTCATAGCGTTATGTTATATAGCCTATAGTCTCCATAGAGAATGAAAAAAAAAAAATGCAAAAAGAATTTTTCAAATCCGACTGGTAGTTCCAGACGTTACCACCTACTTACATACAAACTTACAAGGAAATAAACAAATTGTAACTCTTTATAATTTATTATTATAGTACAGAAAAAGAACCCCGTTTGTGTACTGTTCTAACATAAAATCGTTATTTGCAGTCTGAATACGAGCCAGCAGTATGGATGTACCGATACTCTCTCACCTTCGACGAGAAATTCCTCCCGGCCAAGGCATGCCTCCACGCGACCATGTGTCTCATGCTCTTCGGAGACGCGGCTAAGGCGAAACCTGAGGAAAACTGAATTAAACACAATGATTGATTGATTTCCCGATATTTGTAAACGACTGAAACTTCGCCAAACGATCAAATGGTCAGTAATTAGGCCTGAAATTGATACTGCTAGCGGTTTTTGCTTGAGATATTTTCTGTGTACCCCTTTTCACAACTGGTGTTTCAATGGCGCCGATTCCCTTCTTCACAAACTAAACTAAATTTAAGTTCAGTGCATCTTTTTCTTTCTATTTGATTAGGAAAAGGACAGAGAAGATTTATATTAGTTTAGTCCTGTCAAATTAAGATACTCCATAGACAAGTTTAGACGAGATAAAAAAATTAGCTACTAAAAATACGTCAATTTACGTCAGGCGCTGACTAATTTGACAGAACTAAACTAATATTTATCTTCTGTCCTTTTCTTAATGAAATAGAAAGAAAAAGATGCACTGAACTTAAATTTAGTTTAGTTTTTGAACAACAGAATCGGCGCCATTGTCGAGGTTTAAAAAAAGTAGATATTTTACTAAATCCCTAGTGATTTAGTCAACCATGCAATATTAGTCAATAGACGATATGTAAGTTATGTAGCGAAAGTTTGAGTTTCCTGTAATTTCGAATATAGCCTCGTTTTACAACAATGTTAGGTAGGATAGGCTTTTGTTTTAACTGAGCTTTGATACTGCACAGTAAATCAATGTGTTTTCCATGCTAAAATAAAAACTCAAGCTAATACCGCTAGTCTAGTCAGTACCTAACTTATTATTATTGTAGTATGATTATGACAACGATTTAACATAATAATATAATCAGTAATCCCGATTGATGTTCCATTGTTCACTTCATACGTATACCTTATTTATGTCTCTCCACTTTGCAGACGCGATCTGATTGAACAAATAATATATCAGTAGAAGTACATAGTGTATAATAAAATAATCATAAAAGTAAAAAAAAAAACAGTTTACCCATAATATACCTGCTACATTTGAAGTGTCGTAAAGATGTTGTGACAATAAATTAGTAGCAAATGATTGTCAAATAATAATATTCAATAGATTAAACTTCATAATTGTTAAAAGTTTTGATTGAACTTTTCATTGGATAGTTTTATTAATTTTTTGGGTGCATTGCAGTTGTCTTTACTGGCCAGCTTGTCCGTTGGCCTCCCTGATAATATGTCCCTCTGGCCACAGGGCAGTGTGGCCAACGAAATGTGCTTAAGGTCGTAACGACAACGGGAATGTAAGTATATTTATTTGTGCTTTGGACTATATCATGACATATTTTTTGGTTACGGATAGTAGCGCAGGAGTCTTTTGCTTTCAGATTGCGTACAAATAGTTTTCATATTTTGATTGATTAAAGTCGCCAAAGAGATTGAGTTTTTTTTAAACTTAGTTATTTCAATAATTGTAGCTTCAATCATGCTTCAAGAAACATTGTAATCATTAGCTTACTACCCCATTATATATTCCCAGAATGCAACGTTAGTCAAAAAATGTGTTTTTATTATAATAAGTTGAATTATTTCCGCCTATTTATGATCAAATGTTGAATCATTCCTTTGTTGTCGTGCTCACTTATATACAAACGTTCCACACTAGTTCATTAAAAACCGCCTTTTGGTTACTATTTTAAAACTAGTCATAATTTCCTTTATTTTTGCGTATAAAGTTTTACAAGATGTCCGTTTCTACGTTTTATTATTATAAGTTCAGAAGTACATCAGTTAATAAGAGCGAGTTTTTTTAATTACATGTTACCGTGTTTGTTTATTATCCTATTTTTTTGCTGTTACATTTTTTTAGACACCTAAGACTGACGTGTTTTCAATTCCAATAAACTTTTTAAATTGCATTTACGTGTTTTATTTGTAAAGAAAAAAAAATGTTTTGAAGGCACGAACCATTTAGGGCGACAATCGCACGCGCGTGGTCAGAAGAAAATAAATTAATAGTAAAAAAACTTTTTTCTAAACAAGCTTTTATTTAAATGCGCTAAAAAGAATAAAATAATTTTTTCCTTTAAAACTTTTACTATCAACTTATAACGTTATTACGCAATTTATATGATATAAAAGCTTGTCGCGAGATTTAAGTAGGTACTCGTATTTACTTAGTTTGAAAATTTTTAAAAATAAATAAATCTGATCATGTTGTTTAATTTACTTGTTTATCTGCACAGGTAAATCTCGCGCCAAGCTTTTATTTTTTATTCATATCCATTTACCAACGTCTAACGGTGGCTATTTAGCAAAACTAGCTCGACTATGTATGTATTAGCATAGATTGTTCATATTACCTATTAGTATAGAATGCTCGTTTTGCTAGTCCGGTAGTATGGTTAAAGTAGCCGCAATAATATGAGAAAAAAAATTGGTATAAAAAATAAAACAAAAATTAATAAAGTAAACTGAGAACGTGGTTTCCCAATTAGGGCCTGTGCACACCACGTTTTTTAAACGCGCCGTTGACGCGCGTTTTAGAAACGTGCGTCGACGGCGCACTTTTATCCTACAGAGCAGTGCCTGCCACTATATGACTCGCGTGCGTATTGCGTCTGTATCGCTACAAACGCGCGTCAACGGCGCGTTTAAAAAACGTGGTGTGCACAGGCCCTTAATGGCACGCATTTTTAGTAGTTATAGTATTTTTATTTCACGAAGCAACGCGCGCTTTAGTTTTGGATACCAAGTGTACCAATCGGTACCAACAAGCTGTGGCTGTGAATGTGTGTGTAAGCGCAGAAGCTCTAGGTACCGTCCGAGACAATGGTAAAGTCAGAAGTGTGTATGTTATACGCTGACGCTACTTACTTGGTTACTATAAGTAAAGCACGCGTCGCTCCTGCGAAATTAAAATACTGTAGCACAAATAGGTACAAACTTTAAAAACTGGTGAGGAACACTAAATATATGATCCTGATGGTAACCAAAAGTACAAATCCGCCAAGGACACTACTAGTTTGTAAGCAGGTAGGTATTTAAAAGGGATATTTTATACAACAGCGCTCAGAATTAGTTGTCTTGAAGAATTCAAGCTATAGTCAAACTGAGACGAACCCCGCGCCGTTTATGCAGTGCCTGATTAGGACTACTTGATGCCCTAAGCAATCCACGCCTGTAGGCCCTCCTATCCACTAGTCACCTCGTATTTTTTCAAAACAACGACGAGCTATTTGTATAGATTGGCGCACATCTCTAGCTAGAGTGACTTTTGGGTCTTGTAATATCTTGCTGATAAACAGCCTTGCCTTTCATGTGCTAGCAAATACTGTTTCGGTGCTGTTTCTGCCCCATGGTGCCCCCCGAGACGTGATGCCCTAAGCAATTGCTTAATTTGCTTATGGGCTAATCCGGCACTGCGTTTATGTGAACTAATTTGTATGGAGATGTTCAAAGTAAGTCGAATAGTCGTGTGACTTTATAATCATACAAGTCTCGCGCGGGATTCGCCTTGGTTTAACCAGAGGTTCAAACAAACACTATGCCTTTTGCAACAGCCGTCAGAATCATACTTTAACACATCCGGGTTGCTAGCCACAAAAATTACAAAGGGGTACACACAAGTTAAAAATTACAATAAAAATATTCCTTGTTGGGGCGCCGGCGCAGACCGTAGAATGTGAAGCTCCGACAACAACTATTAGAACACGCACAAGAGTATACTCGGGTTACTAGTCCTGTGCAGTGCCCAATAGTTGTCAAGGGCTTCAGGCTTTCGACGTCTTCCGATGTGCTGATATAAGCTGGAAAAAAGTTTAGTTATGAAAAAAAAAGATGATTGTTAAAGTGGATACTGACACACAGTGCGGAAACTTAATATAGTTTCGACAACAAAAGGTAGCAAGTTCAGAGTCCAGTCGAGCAAGTGGCTTGATTGAATATAAAAGCGTTACAAAAGTGCCATTTTCCTAAAAAAAAACGTCAAAGAATGACAGGTATCATTTAATTGTACCTACTTACGGACAATTTAAGTTGATAGTCCGGTATGTATCAAGTGATACGATAACTATTATGCAAGTGTGATCTTGAAATCTGGACAAAATAAGACAATGAAAGGTAGGTTGGGTATGAAATTAATTGCAGGCTTTCAAAAAAAGCTTTCGCAAATATTTGTAGAGCGAAACAAACCAGTAGACGCTTCGTAGTAGTCCGTGCTACGCCGTAGGCCGTAGCATAGCGATGCGCGTGCTATTGCGCAAATACTTATCTATCATCAAGGGTTTATAAAATTACGAATAAGTAAAATACTACATTAAGACAAGGACAGATAAATATTAGTTTAGTCCTGTCAAATTAGTCAGCGCCTGGCGTAAATTTACGTATTATTAGTAGCCAATTTTTTAATCTCGTCTAAAGTTGTCTATGGAGTACTTATCTTAATTTGACAGGATTAAAATAATATTTATCTTCTGTCCTTTTTTTAATGAAATAGAAAGAAAAAGATGCATGAACTTAAATTTAGTTTAATTTGTGAACAACAGAATCGGCGCCAGTGTCACTGGTGGGTATTACCTACCTACTTAGGTATGGTAATTTTTAAATATTAGACAGTAAAATATAAAAATCACTTACCTGAAAGTAGTGTGCTGCAGCGAGGCATGCAGCTATATGGACGAATAATGCACTTATCAGCCAATCAAACTAAAAAGCTTCGGACGTGTGAACAACATTGACAAATAAAAGTATCATCTTCATCATCTGCCTAGCCTTTTCCCAACTATGTTGGGGTCGGCTTCCAGTCTAACCGGATACAGCTGAATACCAGTATTTTACATGTAGCGGCTGCCTATCTGACCTCCACAACCCATTTACTGTGTTATACGATACCCCTTGGTAAGACTGGTTGTCAGATTTTCCGGGCTTCTGACGACTCGTAACGACTGTCGAAGATCCACGAATGGCAGCCGGGACCAACGGCTTTACGTGCTTTCCGAGGCACGGAGGGGTCTTGGTATGTAAAGATGGTCACCCATCCCACCCATCCACGGGCCAACCGCGGCAAGCGTAGCTTAACCTGATCGATCGACCCGTGCGGCTGTTATTACTTTACCTACAAGCCCCTCAAATAAAAATATATAGGCTTTTTGTATTTAAATTTTCTACTCACATACTTTTTTTTTTGACGAATAAAAGTAAGTAGGTAGGTATGTGTAGTTAGAAAATTTAAATACAAAAAGCCTATAGGTACATAAGGTGTTAAAAAATTAACCCGACAAACTTTAAGAGGTGCTTTAGACCGTCGAACTGAACAATTTTAACTATGGGACCAACTCTGAAATCACGAATAAAAAATCTGCTGTTTAATACAAAAGTTTAATACCTACTTGACCAAAATGTATGAAATAGCTGTTTTTTTTTTGTGATTTCAGAGTTGGTCCCATAGTGAAAGTCGTTCAGTTCGACGGTCTAAAGCACCTCGTAAAGTTTGTCGGGTTAATTTTTTAACGCGTAGGCATATATATTTTTTTATAAGTAGATACTTTCCTATTTCATTGTCTGTTTGTTTTCCAAATAAAGCAGAAATAAAGTAGGTAGTACGATATTTATTATAATTAAATTCATGGAGGGGCCCGTGGCTAAATAATAACAGCCGCACAGGTCGATCGATCTGGTTAAGCTACGCTTGCCGCGGTTGGTCTGTGGATGGGTGACCATCTTTACATACCAAGACCCCTCCGTGCCTGTAACTGGGTTGTGGAGGTCAGATAGGCAGTTGCTCCATGTAAAATACTGGTACCTATTCAGCTGCATCCGGTTAGACTGGAAGCCGACCCCATCAACATAGTTGGGAAAAGGCTAGGCAGATGATGATGATGATGATAGAATTAAATTCGAATAGGTATGACCATTTTACACAGGCTAGGTAAGGTAGGTAGGTACTTACTAGATTTTTTTCTGATAAATATGTCCTATTAAACTATGATTAGGTACCTACAGCTTGTTAAGATATTCAAGAACAGAAAAAGTAGATATCAAATTAAAAACAAATAAAACAGTATATCCATGGTATTCCCTAAAAAGTTACCTTTAATGCAGACAGAACAAAATTAATTTAAAAAATACCTACGAAATATAGGTACCTACGTAATAAGAGGCCTATTATTTTCTGTGCAATAAATACCTACAGACAATGAAAACAACCATGCAACAACATTTTTGGAACTACTCGATTAAATAAACGATAATTTTACTGTAAATATTGTGATCTGAGTAAAGTAAGAGCATTAAATTATAATTTTAAAACAGCTGATTCGTTCGATAATAAAATAACTTACTGCGCTCACTCACTGTGCTCAGATTAAAATATCCACGAAAACATTTCATGCAAAAATTATTACTTATTAAACTATTCAAATCATAAACACAGCTGATTTACAAAACATAGGTAATTATGTAACAATTAAGCACAATAATTTACCAACACATTTTGTTTGTAAGAGCGTCTTTGCACTTTTTCTTCACGTTGTCATAAATTACAGATTTAGGCTTCCGTAATATGAATACAGTTCGAACATTGAAGAGTTAAACTATACGTAAATCTTAACACTAGAACGCTACGTAAATAAATAAAGTTCCAAATAATTGGAGCTATCTGTATACAAATAAAAAAAAAACATTATCTCCTATTTCCTAAAATAATTAATTAATTCCTCTTCGTAATTCCGGATGCGGTTTCTTCTACTTCGTAGACAATGAATAGTCCGCAATAGCCGCTGTCACACGCACAAGAGTATAGATTTAACTAATCTTGTGCAGTGGCCAGCAGCTGCTTTGGGCTTCATTTTACCAACAAAACCGAAGAATGAAGACTCGTCTGTGGATCTTCTAAGACAGGTGACAGAACCACGGGCGGCGATACGTAATGCAACTTAATAAAGCTAAAAAGGCACGTAAACAAAAAACAAATAAAAAGTTAAAATAAAAATCTGTCTGTAAGTAAAAAAAAATTCTTAATTTAAAATAAACTATTAACGAAATAACAACTGTCAACACAAATTCAACAAAGCAGATTCATTTGTATCTTCCATCGTAAAATAAAATAGCTCTACTACAATTTTTGTGCGACAGTTCGGTCGGACGGGTCGCAAAAAACTAAGGTGACTAAGATATCGGGTGGCCGAGCGAAGCCCCACGCGGAGGAAACCATACTACCGGCTTACCTTAATGCACGCATATTGGAACATTCGATACTAATACCGTATTACTGGCCACCTCAGCAAGTTGGAATATATTTTGTAAAAAAAAAGGGTTTAGAGCCCCTGTCGTCACGATTTAAATATAGAAGCACCAAAAGAAATGCGTTCACGTGAAAATGATATTTAACAAAAATTAAGGGTTATTTAATTTAACGCCTTGAAAAGTTTTTTAGCAAGTCATCGACGCGTAAACTGTAACCATGAATTTAGCACATGATTTTAGACTCTCCTATTTTTTTTTAAATAACCGACGAAAAATTTCAACGCTACGCGCTGGATGATATTCAGCGAGGATCAGAATCATGTACTGCATCCATGGTTACAGTTTGCAGGTTGATGTCCCTGCCACTCTGTAACAGAATGTAATTTATTCTCTCTTCTGAATTGGTTGCCTTAGAAATAAACATTGTTTTTTCTAAAACTTAGACTATATTCCACCATTGTTAGAGGCTGTTGCCTGATGTTGGTTTATAAATTGGTAGTTATTTTTTTGTGGTTAGGTTGATACTTCTCTTTTTTTTATTAGAAGACTTTGTAATACAAATTTCATCAAAATTGTATATTGTATAGGTAAAGTTTTAATGACTTATTAGATTTTATGCCATAGTTATGTAAAATTTAACTACTTATCTCTGTTATTATTTGGGTATCCAAGTAGGTAGGTAGAACTTGAATAACTGTCCATTTAACAGTCTATGTGTATAATACAATCGTAACAACGGTTTTATAATATCAATTAAAAATAAACATCTAAATAAATACCTATACACAAAGTGCTTTCAGAAATTAACGAAACTGTTTCTCCCTCGTTTGTTACTTTGTTTAAACTTTGAGAGGGTTTTGTTTTACACACTAACAGAATAAAAAAAACAAAATTAAAAGAAAAAATAACAGGGATAAACACAATATTTCCTTTACCAAAACAAAAAAAAACTTACCTACTGCCCTGAATTTAAAAAACACAAAAATAATTAAAAAAAATCAAACTTGATTTACTCAACACTATTTTCATTTCGAAAACTTTTTAAGTAAAAAAACTTTTTTGTTGGAGCGACGTCTGTCGACGGGGTAGGTTGGGGTGCGAATGAACACGGCAGTAGACTACATTACAAGTTGGTGCACGGGCCTATATTATGTCCTGCCTCCACCCCTAGCCGGCTTGGCGCATGTCAAAGGAGGTTGTAGGTAAGTAGCTAATGCGTAGGTAGGAAGACCTAGGTAAACTTCATTAGAAAGGTATGTGAAATAGAAGTAGCTATATAGCGTATAGACTGTTTTTGAATTAGGTACCTAAGTATTTTATTTTCTTGATTATTTTTTTTTCACACTTCAATCATTGTGTTAATTCTACCTACTCCTATGACTTAGTGTGAGACGCCCCCAGCTAGATGGGGCCGATGACCTTAGAAAGGTGGCTGGACAGACTGGATGCAGAAGGCGGAATACAAGGTGTTGTGGCGCAGCGTGGGAGAGGTGTATGTTCAGCAGTGGACTACGATAGGCTGAGTTGATTGATTGAGTCCTATGATTTAATTTTTCTGGTGCAATTACTTATTTTACCGATTATTAAAAGAAACGTCCGAAATACTTATTCTTGTAAAGAGGTTTTTCAGGCAGAGAGAGGGGTCTTTAGTGTCCTGTTTAAGTCTCCATTTACGTAATCTAACTTACGAAAACGGAAGAAGCTAGAAAAGTGTTTTTTATTTGTATAAATTGAGCATGGAGCCTACGACACGAGACTTATTACAATAGGTTCAGTAGGCCGCACGTCAGTGCTAATTAAGTACGGAGTTTCAATAGACGCCAGTTTATACTGGTTTTGTTACCATTGACCTGCAGCCTACTGTACTCTAAAACGTTTTTCGTTATAGCTGGGTAGCCCAGTGGTAACGGTTGCGACTTATGGGTTGCAGGTCGTAGGTAGGAACCCAGACAGGCGCTTTACTTTGTGTAAATTATTTCGTCACCACTGCTCTCAAAACGGTGAAGGAAAGCATTGTTAGGAATGTCCACCTCCTAGAAACAAAAATTCGAAGACATGTAACATCTACCAACCCGCACTGGGCCCGCGTGGTAGAGTATAGCCCGCTCCCTCTCGAAGAGACGAGGCCAGTGTTCCAGCAGTGGGAACATTATAGGCTGATTATGCTATTCGCCAATAGGCCTACTTAAAAACCACAGGTTTCATATTCCCAAAAACTTTACGTTTCATCAAAACGAACCATTTTTAACCGACTTCCAAAAAGGAGGAGGTTATATGTTCGACTTTATATGTTTTTTTTTTTTATGTATGTTCACCGATTACTCGAAGACGGCTGGACCGATTACAAAAATTCTTTTTTTGTTTGAAAGGGTATACTCACGAGGTGGTCCCATTATCATCAAGTTGGAATCTGATGAGAAGATCCCATGGAAATCGAGGGGAACCCTCAAATTTTACAGGCAAACCTATTGCGATTTGGGTATTTTTTAAAGTAACTTGAGCATTTGCTCTCGGAAATCATCATTTGGTAAAGTGGAGCTGATGATGAAGACCACAGATGGCCCTCGGAACAACTCAATGAATGAATATTTCACGGGTTGCGATTCGATTACTTTAATATAGTTGCTAAGCAGTTTGTGCTCGTCACAATGCGTATGGTGAGTGGTTGTGGTGTTGAGGAGTACTCCTGGTTCTTACCAGGAGAACTCTTCAACAATTAACGCCCCAGCATCGGGAAAAGCAATATTTTGTAACGTGATGAGCAGTTGCCATTAGGCTATTGTAACTTAGATAAATTACAAACTGACCCACTAAAAAGTGAAAAATAAAAACTTTTTACAAAAAAAAACAACCGACTTCCAAAAAAAACACTACAAATTTCGGAACTTTAATTTCGGAAGTCGGTGTCTTTGGTTCCGCATTTTCGTTTATTGACACCGACTTCCGAAATTAAAGTTATTTCTCAATTTGTAGTGTTTTTTTTGGAAGTCTGTTGTTTTTTTTTGTAAAAAGTTTTTTTATTCTTACGAAAATCGCCGAATAAAGTGATGCATATCGGTTGCGCTTTTAATTTAGACCACAGGATTAGGCAGTGGCGCTTTCGCGAGGCTTTTGCGCCACTTCGAAGGATTGCAATTAATTTACCAACTATCTGATACATAATTGGCATAATTTGATTATTTATTATTCAAGAATAATAATTTTATTACCAAGGTAAGTAATAAAATTAAACTCTTTTGAATTAGGTAGGTATACCTATGTAGGCAGTAAACATAATGTTGGATGCGAGAAGCACAGAACCGGTTGAAGTGGAGGTGCTTGGGAGAGGCCTATGTCCAGCAGTGGACGTCTTTCGGCTGAAATTATGAAACAATTGGTATGATTTTTTTTTTTTATGAGTAATCTGCACAGAAGTTTGATTGAAACTATACAAGTAAAACATATCTATATGTTGAAATTGAGACAGACTGGATTATGCATCAAGGAGAAAAATTCCGCAGATTTTTTGGTAAGTAACAGATTAGATACTTTGATGATTCTTTACAACTTCAGCCTATGTAGCTGTATATATCGACGGTATCCACATAAGACTTACAAAAAATAAATAGGCATATTAGTTTTCAACAAATCCATCCAGGTCTAATACCTAAAGGAAAAAAAACATTGAAATGTGACATTATCTCGTAAGTAGTGACAGGTCGGCTGCGAGGCCGGTCGGAAGCCCTGCAAAGGAGGTCGGCGCCTCACTCATTACAGGATTATGAAGTAACCGCCACAAAGATTTAAACCTGGAGGCCTATTCCAGACTGGTAGCTTAGGTAAGTCTATCATGAACGATGTTGTTCATGGTTTTAATTAAGAAAACGCAATTAAAAGAATTCGACATTCGAAGAGCGGGGTGCTATTCAAATGTGAAGTTGATAAGAAATGAAAGAAAATACCAACGAGTTTTACAAGAAAAAATACTCAAATGAAATCACAATGATCTTTATTTCTTTGTTTTACGGTTCGGGTCAGAGATAAAATAACTGAACGGACAGTCCGTTCAGTTATTTTATCTCTGACCCGAACCGTAAAACAAAGAAATAAAGATCATTGTGATTTTGACAGACTTGGCAATTGCAGCAACTCAAAAGCAAAAATGACTACAAAACGTATAAATTATTTATTTTCTGTAAGTCTGTCTGAAATAGTGGTACTGAATATTATACTTACCTATTTGTTTAATAAAAGGTTTACATTACTCGGTTATATTATTATCTACAGTAAAATAGAACGTGGCTGGGCGAAGGTAAGTACCTAAACGACGAGCGAGCCTGGCTCTGGCGTTCCTTTACAATATAAAAAATGCAATTCAGCAAATCGCATCGCTAGGGTCGCTACATAGTCTTGAGGAAAGAACCACACAGATTGAGCGGACCTGTCTAGTCTGAGTAATCAGGCAGTGCACGCATTTGTCAAAAATCGTGCAGCTCAACTCAGAACTTGAGGAGCTCAACGATTCGACGAACAATGCCAAAGAAAGGACATTTGGGTAGGCTGCGTAAATTACTCAAACTGCCATCATGATTAAAACTAACTAAGAAGGAAAGTATGTATAAGTAAGTATAGGTTTTTGAATTAAGTTTTTGTTTTCCATTGAAAACTATTAGGGGTGATTTTCTTCAAAATCTTATTCTGTAAAATAAGTAGGTAAGAGGATAGACAATTTTATTAATCAAATCTTCAATTTTTTTTTTTATTTATTAAACATGTTTTTTATAAGTAGGTACCCCAAAGTATTTTTTTCCTTTTTATGAAACCAATTACTACAAAATATAATAATGTCATAAACATTATTCAAATAGGGGTTAATTACCTACGAATGACATTCAAACAACAATGCACTAAGTATAGATAATCGAAAATCATTATCTTTATGTTTATGACAATACAAAGAACTCGTTATTTCTCCCTTTTTGATAAAAGTAGTTTGTATTCCCAGTATTGAAGCTCCTAAAAATAATCCGTAGACGTATTGTCAAAATGTTAGGTACAGACATCAAGCTACTACAATCTGTCAAATTTCTTTAATAGATTTTCAACTTTAGGGCTAAAGCATAAGGCTCAAATTTGAGTAGATCGGCAGTCGCTGAAAACCAGCGCTGTATAGGGTCTTAGCATTTTACTGAGCGATGGCCGTTTTGCGTAGATGTGACGCATACTTTCTCCCAAATTGTTATTGTGTTTTTTTTTAATTTTTATACGTCATATTTGCCGCAAATAAACATATTTTCTTTCTTTCGGGTAGCTTGACTGTACCGGGAACAAAATATTCTAAAATTATTTTCTAAATAAACCTATAGTTTGCATAATAATGGTGTACAATGAATTGAAAACAATTTATTCTGAAAGATTGGCAGTCCACGTGTAGTATTTGAAAATACCTATAAGTTGATCTAAATTGCGTGCAACTGAAATAAATAGGCAGATGAACCGCCTGCATACGTCTGTCTGAAATAAGCTTCAATTAAGTTTTTTTCAGTAAATATGGATATGGTACCTACCTAATTGACAAACAGCTGAAAATAACCAATATTTTTAATTTACGAAATTACTCTAAGATTAGTAGGTAAAATATATTTCTTTCTTTTAAAATGATTAAAATATTACTCATAGCTTCTTGGTATTTTCAGAAGCCATTATGTAGGGAGGCTCTTTCCTTTGTTCGGCAGCTCGCTATGTTGTTAGTATTGACCAAAGCTGGTAGATGGCGCTAAGAGTATCATTCTAACCGAGGAGGAGGCTACGAAAATTCATCCTATTTTCAGGTGATGGATTTTGAAGAGTAAGTAAGTGTATCTATTCATATTAAAGCTAGGAAAAAAATGATTATGCATTTGTATTGTGTTGTGTTGGAATTTGCGAATGTACCTACCTACTATTTGTAACCTTTTCTAACACCTCCGGACAAGATCCAGTTAACTTATTTGGTAGATATTTCCATCAAAACCCGTGCAATTTTTGAATTGATCTGTTAGTTTTAGTGTCCATCTGGAAACTGTGCAAAAGGCCTGTTACCAGTCAAGCCAATGACAAAGGCTAGAAGTAGATAATGACTTTTCTAAAGTACCTAAGTAGATACCTATTTAGTTTTTTGGTACTTACATTAAAAGTCTAATGCTCGGTGTCTATAAACAAAAACGAATCGTGGCTTACCAAAGTTGGTAGCATTTTGTTTTGCCAAACTTATTTGGCATATTTTGATATACTTATTATGATTATAAGTAGATTCGTAAGCTAATTTTACCTGTGATAGCTACCTACTTCCATATGGAAAGCTATGCATGACTATGAGATATTTGCTTCATTATTGGTTAAGATACAAGTCTTAATTTTAACCAATTAACGATCCGTAAATTATAGGAATCGGCTACAAATCGTTATTCTTTTGTTAATTAATAGCCAATCAAGCGATACCTATTATGAGCCGGTCTAATAGTAAAAAAAAGGTCAGGTAGCATATTAGACACCCGAGCTGAAGCCCCGCTCAGGAAGTACCTTCCTGTCACCCGACACCCGGCAACCAGGCGTAATGATACGACTGTAGTACGGGGTACGGCAGAGTAGCAGGCGGTGTGTTCAGGTGCTGTTTAGTGTTTGGTTGCATGGTATTCTTTGTTTTTTAATTAAATTATTTTTGTAATTTTTTGTTTTATGTTCTAACGTTATCATATATTTCTGTGGGTATTGCTGTAAGTATGGGTGGGTAGATTTTAATTACGGATATTGTCATTAATATAAATCAAAAATTTAAATCGTACTAATAAGTAATTTTGGTTATAAGCACTCACTTCAGCTGCATCCGGTTAGACTGGAAGCCGACCCCGACATAGTTGGGAAATGCTAGTCAGATGATGATGGTTATAAGCACTTTACTGGGCAAAAATGGAGCAATTAATTAAAACTGAAGCTGAAGAAGAAAACTTCAATAGTGAATTAAAATAATTACAGGCACGTTTTCCCTATCGCTTCTAGTAGATTTTTTAAAGTAGGTACCTACTAGCTGCGCCCCGCGGGTTTACCCGCATAAGTCTCGATCCCGTGGGCATATCGAGCAGATGTGTCAAATTTCATCCAAATCCGTTCAGCCGTTTCATATCTTCTCTCTTTATAATATTACTGGCTGACCCCGCAAACATTGTCTTGCAAAAAAAAATAGTTTACGTCCTATTCTGAATATACCTACACATAGAATTTCAAGAATCGGTCAAGCTGTTTCGGAGGAGTTTTGTTACAAACACTGTGACACGAGAATTTTATATATTAGATTATTAGTTTAGATTAGATAGAGTATTTGATAACACAAGTTCATAGCTTGATACCTTCCCCAGAAATAAGTAGGTAAAGCCGGGGCATGATTGATAAAATAAAAGACCCTGAACAAAGAGATATCTCTCTATCTATGAAAAGAAACGTGTATGCTAATGGTAAAATAATTGACGATACTAAATTATTCTAAAAATAAATAAACATTCACTCGGTTACTCTTTTCATAAATAAATCAATAAAAACTTCGCCAGCAAGTTTCAAACAACCAGTCTTGTCAAGGGTTATCGTGTTACCCAGTAACTTGTGGAGGTCGGCAGTCGCTTCATATTCATCTGGTTAGACTGCAAGCCGACCCCAACAGGAAAAGGCTGGGCAGAAGATGATGAGATGCCTTGTAAAACATAAGTACCTAGGTACACGAAATTCGAATTTGATTCACCGAAATATACACTAGCACATAAGCACATCCATCCTTCGGTAGGTAAGTAGGTATTGCAAGCGCTTGGCTATAGAGAAGGTTCGAAAGATCAAAGTTCATGTCTCTAATCTTGTCTTAGGTATTTAGAATTTATTTATATTACCCATCCTTCTAAAGTAGTAAGAAAGTCAATATAACATTAGAAAGTAAGCAGAAACTGTTTACTTCTGTAATCTTTTTTTAGTAGAAACTTTCCCAGACTAAGTAATAATTCTAATCAAGCCGAACTAAAACCTGTGTTAGATAAAGGCGACAAAATGCCAAAAGCGCCATTACATTGGTAGGTCGTCGGAACACGTTTAGCCACCTGCCGCACACCCCGCTATAAATAAATCGACCTTCAGCTTAAAAATAGACGCCGATCCCTCCCGAGCGAGGTCGGGAAATTGGGTCACTGGAACAACTATCTCTCTCGCACAGTCGCGAAGCGGTACGAGTAACAGGGACGAAGATAGGATCTGCAGCGTCAGTGACGTCGCCAGGCTCGTTCATTGAATTTTACAGGCTGAGACGTTCAGCCTTGGTGCATCGCTTTTAGTTATTCTTAATTTTTCGCGCCTTAGTGGGAATTAATTGTAATTTGATATAGGAAATAGAAAAATTACGTTTACATATTTTGATGTTTTGTTTTTCTTTTCAGCGGTAGATTGCAATATTTTAAAGGGTTTTTATTTTTAATAATTTTGTTTGTTTATTATGTTTAATTCCAAATATTTAAAAACTACACATGGAATCTATTTCAGGATAATTTCAGAAATAATGCTATATATTTATCTCCCGAAGCAGTAGTGACGTCAAACGCGGGTGTGGCAGAGACCCATGACGTCACGAGGAAGCTCTGACGTCAAACCGAGCCCCTCACGCCCCGCTGACACAGCCCGGGCCCCCCGCACACGAATTGCTTGTAGATCTTTATGGGTATTGTTGCTATGAAGTCTCTGCAGTTCGTCTGCAGCTCTGAACCCGGAAATATTAAGAAATAAATTATATCAATAGTAACGTATAGGTACGCATCAAAAATTATCTAAGAAGAAATGAGAAGAGATTGACTAAAGGTTAGTAATCAGCTGTTTTTGATGTCTTCATGGTAAGATCATGGCGGTTATTTCGTAAAAACACTTATATTCCCAAAAATATTCCTTGATCTCTCTTCCATACCTTAGATAAGTTAAAAACGGACCAATAGTCGGTATCAAAACAAAGAGTAAGAAACTAAAATGGCCTATGGGTTACACTAAACAATGTCCTCGGAGTGGCACTAAGATTTGTATTGATAAGGGGTTCGACCTTGCAACTAAAGGCCAATTAAAAACCCCTGTATTTAAAAAAGTTCAAAACCTAGTCGCAATCTCATCTCGATGATAATCAACGTTAAAAACTTGTTAAAATGTAAGGAAATTAGATATATTTTTGGCAAATTCAGACTGAGATTTGCATACGAGAATTGCCCCTCATGCTAGAGGCCAACTTATAAGCCATGTCGACAAAACATTTATATATTTCTTACGAGTCACGGAGGCATGGAAATATCGCAGGATAAAGAAATATAGAGTTAACCAGAAAAGCAAAAAAGAGAAGACAAGAACTTAACTGAAACTTAGAGACAAGGATCTTCGAGAAAATGTGGCACTTCTGAGTTTCATAAAGATCCTCTCAAATGTAGCAAGATAAACTACCAAGTGCAATATAAGATGGATTACCTACATAAAATAAAAAGATTAGCAACACAACTGTGTGTACAAAACTTCTTGTTGAAGTTTTATCCGAAAACAACCGTTACTGAACGAAAAATGACTCTCTGATCGATTCAATGACGTAAAAGTCACACATTCTTTAACGTACGATCAAATACTGCCTGTGCAGCTAACTCAAAAACAGAGGGGCAAATCTCGTAATTTTATGAACGTTCAGTCTGATCTCAGTGTTAATCTGTCAAAAATACCTGTAATTTCCCTACAGTTTTGATAAGATTTTGTCATAGATTGTCGCTGAGATGAGATTGCGACTAGATTTTGAACGTTTTTAATTACGGAAATTGGCCTTCTGAACCTTGACAGATAACAAATAAAACACATTTACGTTTCTCCGACAGTGTATTAGTCCGATATCTGACTCAGACTTCATCTTATTCCGAACGATGGTATAGCATAATCAGCCTATAATGTTCCCATTGCTAGGATACAGGCCTCCATTAGGTGATAATGATGAATCTACCTCGTGGGCCCAGTGCGGGTTGGCAGATACATGTCTTCGATTTTTTGGTTCTAGGACATGCCGCTTTCCTCACGATGTTCTTCTTCACCGTTTTGAGAGCAGTGGTGATGAAATAACGATGGTATACAGTCATTAAAATAGACAAGGAACCAGCAACTAACTAGAGCAACCACTTCTATCCATCACCACCATACAACCACCATGGTGTGCGTGTACTCAGTGAGTAGTAGTTATTGACACTGTCCGTCTGAGTATATTTCTAAAAGTTTGTGGTTACTGTAAAAGTCATAATGACGACCTTGTTCGTCGTATCCATTTAAACCTAATTCCGGTTGTGGTGGCCCTGAATAGTGCCTTTGGTCTTGGGGAGCACCGTGGCGAATCATCGTGGTGAGAAGATTGGCCAGCTCGACTCTGCGTTATCGAGTACCAGCTGTTCTCAGGCTGCGCGGGGCGTTTTGTTGTGATCTGGACCCCGCTCGGGGAGGCTATGACGACCTACGAAGTGCCTTTGCACTTTATTATTTTTTGTTTTCATTTTAATTTGTTGACAAATTTTGCTATAATTTGTTTCTTCGACATTGGTTTCAGTCAAAATGACTGAACTACATAATACAGATTATGCTCTACCATTATTTTATTATGTTACAGGAGGAGGATATTGCATTTAGCAATCTTGGTCGTAATATTTTTATTGGGATCCTAGAATGGTACCTGATACGAATCAATACTGATAAATTGGCCTCAACACATTTGCTTGTGTGAAACCTGTGAAAGAGGTGTCAATACTTTACGTACAATATCATTACGTTTCTTCCTTTAGAGTTTATCGAGATGAGCTTATACATCAACGTCTGCGTTCATCTTCCATGCTAAATCGAAGTCCACGTACTATTAATAACTAAAACACATGGCAGCTGTTCATTTTTAACAATTAATACGAATTAATCAAATAGCAAATAAGTCAAACCAAATTGGCCCTTGTTAAACGAAATATAATCTTCATGTAAGAAGAAAAGTGAATACAATTTCTAAATTCAAAAGATATTTTTTTTATGGGAATATGTATGTGGAAATAACCCGAAAAAGTGCGTTAGAGAATTTAATGCCTTTAAACTGTCGATCTTGAACACAAAAGTTCAAATGAGAATCGGCTGTAAGTGATTCACATCAAGTACTGAAGTTCCATCAACTTGTAGGTACGACCCAACCTATAGAAAAACTCGAAAAGTTGCTATTTAACTAAAAATATTGGAGGAAATTGTCATGTTTATAGGTAGGTACAGACAAATATAAGGACTTAATCGTAATTTGTGTCATTTACAGACAGAAGAACGCTGCTACCTGACCAATGTAATCTACTAAAGCTTTGAAATACTAACTGATGAAGATAGAGCAAGATGAATGTCCAGTGCCAATAATAATATATGTATTTGCTATAAAAATATTAAAAAATAATATAATTACAATTAATATCTTTGTGTGTCCTTTATGACACACAAAGATATTAATTCCACTGAAGCCTACTTGCTTCAGAGGAACGAATATCTATTTGTATCGACGAATAACGCCATAGCCTTATAGGTTTAGATATCACAGGACGTTCTGAGAATATCGGATCGCAGATATCCTTTGATGTCCCCAGGCTTTGCTAGAATAACTATACTGCCTACCCGCTGCAAATCACCTTCAAGTGATCAATGTAGGCCAACGGCTATTGTGAGACAAAGCGACACTATTCGACATGTATTTCTGATTCTCAAAACGGTAAAGAAAAGCATCGTGAGGAAACCAGCATGAACGAATGGCTAGAACCAAAAAACTGATCGAAGATATGTGACATCCACCAACCTGCACTGGTCCCGCGTGGTGATTTATATCCCACTCCCTCTCAGAGAGAGGAGGCCTGTGTCCCAGCAGTGGGGTCATTATAGGCTGATTATGACTTGACGGTAGACCTCAAGAATCTTTAGGATTATCAGGTGGCTATGTGTGATATCTTCGAGCATTGTTTTAGGAGGTATATTTGTGATTATATTCTCCCCTTTAATGCCGTTTTATAATGGCACATTTACAAATTATTACTTAACGATAAAGGGACTTTCTGATAAACAACCTTGTGTTCAAATGTACGTGTAAAATAGTAACAGACTTACAAACTTAAAGCTACAGGGAAGGTCCAAATTAAATCTAATATTTAAGTATATAAAATTTGATAATATTTTTTATACATAATCATATTTAATTATAGTTGCTGCGCCCCCCGGGCCTGTAATTGTGCCTTATTTTAAGCTATTGTTGCAATATCATGTTTAGCATTCTGGAACTCAAATTAAGATGATACGAATGAATAATTGCAGTCAGGTGGAAAAAAATATATCAAATCACTGGTGTTTTTGTTAATAGTACTTAATTTTTTTCACGAATGGAGGCCGATTATTGAATTAAAATATATCCGGGAAAAATTATAAGAATATATCGGATTTCGTTTCCTTTACTATTTCACACGCTGTCTACATCTCTCTATTAATTGTCCTATCGCAGGTATGCTGGAAGAGATTTCTTATGAAATAAGCATCACCTTTGTACCAATTTTTCTGTTCTGTTTTACTTGTCTGTTTATATGTGTGTACATAAATGGTTAAATAAATAAATAAATAAAATACAAATAATTGATTCCCGAAATACCTACTTAATTGAGTTTTAATATTAATGCAAGGAACACTCGTGTTAATTGAATGAATTATATTACGTATGAATTTCGTGATTGAGAATATTGGAAATTGAAATATTACTGCATGGTACACTTGTGTGAATTTGAGAAAATTTTAAAAACTTTATTGCGAATATATCTCGAGAAAACTTCTGTAATTTAAAAGGATTTTTTTCACACGAATTTTTTGATTAAAAATTGTAAATTTACTGCACGGAACACTAAATGAATTTTACAGTAATATTTGGAAATTGTTATCGAGAATCGAATTTCGGAATTTAGTTTTAATATAATTGGACGGAACTCTCGTGCTAATTTGAAAGAACTTTATATGTTGCACATATTGGAAATTGATAAATTATCGAGGATCGAATTTTGGATTCGTTCAACTGAAATACTTTTCCAATAACATGTTCATAACTTCAGTTATTTAGTTTCCCTTTTTTATGGTTTAAAGGAGTAGGATTGGGAAAAAATATTGTAAGTATTTTTTGCGGTTTGATAATGACAATGGGTTTGTCAGCTGCATGCCTTCGAGAAAGTTCGCTAAGATAGCAAGGCGACCAGCTGACTTCGTGAAGTTACAGACGGAGATGTAGGACAAAGGATTCATAGGCTTAAGAGATAGCAGTTCGTTCTTACAGCATTTATCGTGAGAATAAATTATTCTGTCATTCTCGTTAAAATTAATACTTGTCAAATTCAATGGCATTTCTATCTTTGATTTTGGGACTTTTAAGTCAGATTTCAGTTTTGGAAAATACGGAATTCTAAAACTAGTTCGTACGAAATACACTTTTTGACTGCTTTTGAAACTAATGTGACAAATGTTCTAAGTGGATATTTATGGGGGATTATGGAAAGGAGGGGTACATTGAGTATGACCTAATAAAATAATTATGTTTTCGCTCGTAATTATAAACATTCGGGGGCTAACTTATCCGTTTCAAGATTAAGATTAAGGAAAACTAGGTATGTCTTAAATTGCTAGATGTTTTGGGGCAATAGACATTTTTATATATTTTTTTACAGTTTTAGGGCTCCAAATAGATACCAACGTTCATGTCTAATTTCGTCACTTTACATAAGTGCATTTTGTACATTAAACCGAAATAAAAAAATAAAAAAGGTAGACCCTTCGTTCTGAACAAAATAAATATTTAGGCACGGTTCGTCTCGGGGAAGTTCCAAAGCGTGGGCGAGTCTACAGAGCTACGAGCCAGACATCGCGTAGGCGGCGTAGCACCGTAGCAACGTAGCATCGTAGCGTAGATGCTCGTAGACCTACACGTGCTCTGTATGTAAGCCACGGTTACTTAACGGTAATATATAATTAACGCTTTTCTTTCCCACTGCAACTTTTTAAAATTTTTTTTTCAATTACTCACCAAATCCAAAGTTTGCAGACAGGCGATCCTTGTCGAAAATCATGCCAATATATTCATTAATTCAAAAGTCTTTATAACATGAAAACTTAAAAGCTACCAAAAAAACTTTCGCAAAACTTTTCGTCAAACTTAATTTTTGTGTTCCGCGATACGAGAGCGCGGTAGCCTCGGTACGGCTACCGCCGACGCGGCGTTCGTTCGTCGACTGCTGCCTTCATCCCGCACGAAATTCCCTTCAGGAGTTAGGCTTGAATGGATCTGCGCTGTAATTGGTTGGGAGCGAGTGACGTCATAACGAAAATCACAATGATGGCCTCGCGGCGGTGTCTTGGGGTGTATCTGTGTGTGTGTGAGCGGAGACCCATGAATGGGCGCCTTCTGCCGCGCCCGCGCCGCGCCTCTCATGACGTCACCAAATGCCAGCCTCTATTATGCAACCCAGCATCTGAAATAGAAGCGAGATGGTATTAATAACTTTCAATGTATTGGTATACTTAGAAAGCCTATACTTAACTTTTTTATTCATGAGTGGTTTTGTTTTGAATAAAATGCGTCATCATGGTAGCTTGTATTTGAGTAACATGTAAGTTTGACTTTAGGATTGAGTGCAATTTGTTTTATATACGGGTACACATTATATACAAGACCTTGTAGGTATAATAGGTAGGTACCTGTGTAAAAATCTAATTCACTAAATTATTAAAATATTCATGAGTTCTTTCTCATAGTATGAGTGCAATTTAGATGAAGGAATATAAACCGTACTTTATTGATTTATAGACATTTCACAAAAATATGCTTATTAATTTCATCTCATCGTAATTAAGAAGTAAGTACACGTAATAGGATTTGTCGTCTTCATTTTACCATGTACCATATACATGGAATACCATATATATCCTTATCTTCATCTACAACCTTTAATCAAAACTAAAATCCAAAATAAAACAACATAATCCAACAGCAGCATAATTTGACCTTCGAACTTTGCCTATACAGGCTGTTCTTAAAATAGGTTGGATGCGACAGGGTGCGTCCGGTGGGTCGTTGACCGATGCTGGGGGCTGGTACCTCGCGCCGCCCGCACCCCCTCGCCCCGCAGTGACCCGGTCACGATGCAACAAGTGGAAGTGTATCGACTCTACCCGTTTGACATTTAGGAGGAAACTGAAGCGGCTAGGCAACCTGAAATATATTGGGACTATGATTAACGGCAAATTATGGGGCCTTGGCCGTAATGTTGTTTCAGGAAGATGATTCGAGTATTACGAGTAATTATCGTTTCATATCGCTGTGAAGGTAAACCTGTGCAAGTTTTTTTCTCGTAGTATTTCCCTACTGCAGTTTTTCTGCCTTAAGTTTTTTTAACAGCCTCTTTTGTACATTTGGATAGGGCCTCACAGTGACTGCTGAAACTGACAGTCAAGGGCATATATTTCTATTTTTAAAAACTGTGGTTTGATTCAATACTCCGACAGAAGATATAATCATAAATAGTGTAGTTCTGCATTTGCTTGATTTACTTCATACATTTTTTAATTATTTAATATTAAAAAATCCTAATGGTTTTTTATATATTCACATACACATTCCTAATATAGTTCCATGTAAAACTGGATGATTTCTTGAGTTTTAAATCAACAAAAATAAAAAAGTCTGTTAATTGATAAAGTAATAACAGTTTTATTTTTCATGTTTTTTGAACTGTTGTCAGTGTTAAATCGAAAGGCAATTAAATTTTTCCAATCACTGGGTCCGAAAACTATAAAAAAACTATTTTACTGCAATGGTAGCTCCCTATAGTTTGATATCGCATCTATCAATAAAGTACTTTCATGTGAAAGGGTAAAGGTGAACGGTAGAATATATCCGGAGCTAATTGAGTAAAAGAGTTGCATTTTATGAAAATCTATACCTGAAATAGAATATTTTTTGAAGGGCTTTAATTAATGTAGGCTTTGTTAAAGGCGTAGTCCGACAGATGCGTTTTTACACGAACACACGTGTTCAAGAGAGACTCCAAGAATACCTCTGAGGTGATCCGGCAGAGAACCAAAGTTGTCGACATAGCTCATAAAATAAACAAGCTGAAGTGGCAATGGGCCGGCCATATTAGCCTTAAAACCGATGACAGTTGGGGTGGACGTGTTCTTGAGTGGAGACCGCGAATCAGAAAACGTAAGGTAGGACGCCGTCAGGCTATGTGGAGCGACGATTTTCACAGGGTGGCTGGTTCCTGCTGGATGAGAGTTGCCGAGAATCGAGCTAAGTGACGTGCAATTGGAGAGACGGCTGAACCGATTTTGATTATTTTATTTTTGTTTGAAAGGTGACTTGATCGAAAGTGTTCTTAGCTATGATTCAAGAAAATCGGTTCAGCCGTTTGAAGATTATCAGCTCGGCTCGCTCGGAGGACGGCTTATGAAAACGCCAAACAGATGAGACTTATACCCAGCAATAATAATGTATGTTATTGTGAAAAACATAGCTGCTGTTAATTTTCAATTTTCATTATATCCGTCTGCCGACGGTTTGGATCAAAATATTTCCTACAAGTTATACTATTAAAGTTAAAGGGCCAATATATATTATTATTTTAGTTTTTAGAGGCTTTTGTTCTGTACAAAGTTCGCTTAAGTGGATATGCGTCCTAAAATGCGTCGGTGGGAAATCAAATGTATCGAATGTAACCTATAATGGAGCTGTTTTCCGCAATATAATATTGCTTACGTACAATTGATTTCATGAATGAATCTTTCAGGTTATATTTGGAATTGCAAACACCAAATACGTATTAAGGATTCAAATTGCGTGAAAGCGTGGGAAGATTTGTAATTTCAGTCCTACAAAAATAATATGATCCAACGTATTGTGACGTATTCCAGGTGTACTTCTCGTGGTAGGCGTCATTTGATGACGCCATGAATGCTTTATTTTTAAGTTTTTTTACTCGATATTTAGGTGCTAGGTAAAGAACGGTGGACGACCCAGCAATTCGAAGCAGCAATAACACAACGCAGACCCTTTAAATCGCAGGTGGGTCAATCGTAGGATCGGTCATGTGTTTGAATCCCACCTGTTGAATTGACGATTATATTTTTTTTTTTTTAGGAAAACTTACAGCTAATTAAACAAATACAGTAAGTAATAATTTATACAAAATAAGGCCAATTACAAGTTTCCACGTGTAGTATCATTATTGTATTATGTATCATTAAGAAACAGAAAAAAAAATATTAATAGACTATACGGCAAAACACATGAATCAAGTGATATCTAATTTTATAGTCACTTAGCAGTTTATGTTGTATACAAATTACTTATTAGCTAATAGACTAGATTGTTTTGTTTGCTTTATAACATTATATCCTCTTCTATCTTGCGAATTTAACTTACATAATAATTTTCTTTAAAGTCTTCTAAACAAAACTCTCTATAATAGCTATTGATTCGACAAAGTTGACTACTGGATAGAATTACCAAAATTTACAAAAAAGATTATAGATGGGTGTGCTTAGAGAAAATGATAAGTTATCTATCAATTAATTTAGTTCTAGTTCTTGTATTGTATTCTTGATTCACATACGATTGATTTCCTACATCATAACGGAAGATGCAGACACCAAGAATCTCTCTAATGCCTGGTAGATATCGCTATTAGCGATAAGACCCGCGTTGTACCCTGAATATTGAAGAATTTATAAAATGAACTTTGTTAAAAAAATTATGTACAGACGCCAGCACATCAAGCTACTACAATCTGTCAAATTTCTTTAATAGATTTTCAACTTTATCGCTATAGCATAAGGTTCAAAATTGATTGGGAAAATTTGACAGTTTCGGGTAGCTTGATGTGCTGGCCTAAATAAATACAATAAGCATGTTCGTTCAACCTATCCACCAAATTCCACAGCCAAACAAAATCGAAGTAAACCATTTAAACACAGGGTGTTTCATCATAGTCCAGGGTGAGCCCATCCATCGCCAAGGCGAGTACGTGCGTCACAGGCAGCAAGTACGGTCGAACAAGCTATTTGATACACAGCGGCAGCTAACATGCAACTACTTTTAAACAATGATGTGGGTGTGCTGAGTAGTTAATTCTTTTACACCACTCTATTAAGGATGCCATAAGCTGAAAAAGTTATAACGCACAAAATAAAACTAAATATTGGCAGTGTAGTGGAAAGATGAATATTTTTGCCTGTATAACAAATAGCTTGTTCGACCGTACATCAGCCAGCCTTGCAAGCATGGGCCGTACTATTTGAACGCCCTGTATTTTAGTCTGATAATGGTGTTAGCTTTTTCGTTATAAGTTGAAACGTGGTGTTAGGTATGTGGGTATGCCCCATATTGGTTTGGTGTGAGTCATCGATTTTAGGTAAACAATGAATGGTGTTAGCGTTACGGGCAGTCAGAAGCCCGAAAGTCTGACGGCCAGTCTTACCAAGGGGTATCGTATTACCCAGTAACTGCAGGGTTGTGGAGGTCAGATGCCTATCTGACCTCCACAACCCTGCAGTTACTAGTTAGTCGCTCCATGTAAAATACTAGTATTTAGATGCATCCGGTTAGACTGGAAGCCGACCCCAACATAGTTGGGAAAAGGCTAGGCAGATGTTGAATGAATGGTGGTGTGTTGGCTTAAAGATTCTGTTTGAAGTGCATTTTTCAGCGCTAAACCTTAGAAACCCTGAATAAGTATCATAACTTACTTATTGGGAACATTTTGACGATGCAAAAACCTTCTCAATTAATATTTTAGGAAGTACCTATCCGTTTTTTTCTCATTCTCTTAAGAAACCATAAACGACTTAATCCACTTACCAATTTCCGTTATAATTACATTTATTTTTATCAAATCTATTTATAGCCCAAAATAGAGATCATTCATGCGTCAGTCGAACGCAGGTGGAACCATGTTCGATTAACAAGTCCGACCAAGAATGAACGAGAGCGCGTCACCCTGCGTGCTTCGATTCATGAATAGAGGTTTGCAACCCGGGATGACCCAGTTTTTGACTCCATACCTGGACCCTCAACACCGTAACGCTGTAACGGCCATACTCCTTGCCAGGCGACTTTCACCATTATATTGGATCACCGTGCAATTGTTATTGCCTGTATGATAAATGGGACTATATACTTGTTGGGTTTGAAGGTATGCTATGACGTCAGTTGGTGCGGAGGGGGACTGCAGCGGTGGAATTAGGTCAGTTTCATTCTGAAACAGGTTTGGCGAGAACGGGGTGAGGCAAGGCCGAGGGGTGCGGCTCCAGCTCAATCGCGAATTTACTTGCCACTAATTATTATAGGAGCCCACTATCGGAAGTAGATTAGAATTACTTAAAGGATCAAGTATGGAATTGAGATTTCTTAATCATAAAAATATGCAGAAGGCTGTGGAGAATCGACTAGACTATCTATTACAATGTAACGTTTTCCAGATTACTTCGCTCTGAGCTCTGTTATTTCATGGAAATCGAACATCATTTATAGTTTTCAATTGCGTACGTTCATATTGAATGAAACATATGAAACCATATTTTGTTGCAATATCCATCTTACGTGGAAATCATTGGATTAACCTGAACTTTTGACATTTAACAATTTCGCTCTAGGCCAGTTTAAATGTCTCTGATAACATGTATAAGGCTTGGAACCGGTTGTTAGGAAATACCAAATTGAGTTGTTACGATAATGATACAGTAGATACAAGATAAGATGATCCAATTCTGCCGATTGAGGTCCTTAAGTTCTACGTTGAGCTGCACGATTACTGACAAATGCGCGCACTGACTAGACAGGTCCACTCTTTCTGTGTGATTCTTTCTTCAAAGAACCATTTCAAACACCAATCAACATGGTTTTCACATGATCATCATTTCATCAAGAGCCGTGGTGGCCAAGTGGTAACGGCCGCGGCTTACGAGTTGTAGGTCGTAGGTTCGAACCCAGACAGGCACTTTGTGTAAATTATTTTCATCACCACTGCTCTCAAAACGGTGAAGGAAAACATCGTGAGGAAACCGGCATGTCCTAGAACCAAAAATTCTAAGACATGTGACATCTGCCAACCCGCACTGGGTGGATTACGGCCCACTTCCTCTCACCAAGAGGAGGCTTGTGTCCCAGCAGTGGGAACATTATAGGCTGATCATGTCATGTCACATGATCTAACTGAGTTATGCATACGTGGAGTTATGCCTGGACTTTGAAAGAGACTGTGACCTCTGAGTTTGTTTCGGCCTTTCTTCTCAGAGAAGTCAGATAGGAAACACCGACCTCATTCAATTTTTTTTTTAAATATGGTGACAAGTAAAAGTGTTTGTACACAAACAAACAACGCAAACAAACAAATCTACTTAGTTTACATAAATAAAATCATTAGATACTCATTTGTCTGCCGTGGTAGATAGGTAGGTTGTGATTTCTTTCAACTCTTTGTTCTCCTCAACAATTATTTCTGATGAGGTGGTGCAAATGTTCTTACCAAGGGGTATCGTATTAACCAGTAACTAGATTGTGGGTGTCAGATAGACAGTCGCTCCATACCCTGGTATTCAACTGCGTCGAGTTAGACTGGAAATCGACTCCAACACAGTTGGAAAAAGGCTAGGCAGATGATGAATTAGTGTACTTATAAATGGTATTTTTAGTTCACCGAGAGGAATACCAGACAGTAGTTTGGCCTGGGGGCCTAAAAAGGCCACTTTGGCAGAATCATAAAAGGATAACGTTATGAATCATACTGGACAGTTAACTGTTAAGTTAATCGTATCAAATCCCATACGTGAAGGATTTTCAGTTCTTTTTTTTGTCTGTGCTAAAATACCAATCAATCCAATCCATTTTCAATCCCAATCTCTTTGATTATGTACCTACGTAGTGCAGCGAAAAAAGAAAAACACGGACTGTCTTCGTCATGTTATGATTCATAATGTTATCCTTTTATGATTCTGCCAAAGTGGCCTTTTTAGGCCACCTGGTCTCACAATATTTTACACGTTGACATTTACCGCCCATGTAGGTTATCTAAGTTAGCCTGTAGGAACACTTTTAAACTAAGTTATAGGAGGTTGCAGCTCGATCCATACTAATCGAGTTTGCGTCATGGCCGAGCTGACGAGGATACTTCATTAATAGGATTTCCGACTACATACAAACCTTAATGCAAAAATGTACCGTAGATAGTAGGTATATCTGGTGAAGTGGACACTGCTGATGCAATTATGTAATGTGCCATGTTTAATAACTTCACGACTGTATTTTTCCAAGCATTGGAAAGAGTTTCCACATACACCTAATTTTAACAAGATTACCAGCAATAATAAATAATAATAATAAAAAATCATTTATTTTCAGGTAACAAAGACCCATATATAGCTTAGCCTAAGTAAATAGTAGCAATGATGGTTGTATATTTATAGGTAGGTACTAGTATATATTCCAGCTGGTCTATTCTGTAAAAATCTCATCGTGAAGACCTACATGAAGTGAGCTGTCTTTCTACCTGATGACACCATTGACCGCTCACTCTAAGCTCACTTC